>JAOQGH010000069.1:12421196-12546070 GCA_025769975.1 Gallinago jamesoni | reverse complement strand
ACCCTGTGAACTTGTAATTCTTAGAAATTTGTCTTTGAAATAAATACTGGTTTTCCCCCGGATTGGTTAGGAGAATTTCAAATGTAAAAGGCCAAAAGTATAAAGCCCAAATGTAAAATGTGCAGATTAAAGTGTATCTGCTTTTCTAGACAATCCCCAACAGGGTAGGGCAGGGTATTTGTTCCAATACAGTCCAATTTACTCAACAGGGTAATTTCAACACATTTTAAAGCAATTAGGCATTTTAGTATAATTTTCAATTCTCTTCAGCTTTATAAAAAAAATCCAGCAAAATCAATGAGCTAATGGAAGTACTGTGTTCAAAAAAAACCCACAAAAGACAAAAACCCAACTAATTTGTCAAAAGTCTAAGAAAAGCACATACTTCCCTTACTTTATGACAAGTATCGCTTATTTGGATATGTAAATCCACTTTGGGTTTGGTAAAGTCATCATTAAAACCTGTCTTAGTGTCTAACCAAACATAAGTGACACTTGTGTTTGGCCCTTTCTCACATGCTTTAGTTAAGTTTGCCATCAAGAAAAGCTTATTAAAATATTGCGGTATATATTTACTGCTTAAGATCCACTTGTTTAAGAAATCCACAAAACTGAGAAGTAATGTGTCTCATTAATTTAGCTTTTATTTTGTTTGGATTTTTTTGTGGAAATTAATCCTTTTTCTGTATCTGAGCAGCTCCACCATTTCTTCGTCAAAATCTTCCCTAAATGTATTAGTTTTCAGCATTTGATTACTCATTATCCTGGCATATGATAATTCATTCCATAGAAAAATCCAATGAAGAAAAGACTTCCCATGGAGCGCAAGTACATCCTAAGCCCATCGACTACTCCGGAGCACCATGCTGATGCCCTAAAACATATTTCAAAACTCCAAGTGGTAATAAAAGGAAAGACAATGTTTTAGGGAGGCAGAGTTTATTCTATCTGTTGCCTGAAGGGGGGAAAGCAAAGCACTACTCACCCTGCTGATTGAGAACAACAATCCTGGCCTATCTGAGCAGACTCCGGTGAAGCAGAATCTGAGTTTCCAGTAAAATAAGTGCTCCCAGACAAAGGTTATTAAACTGAGTGCCATGGCCGCTGCAAGCATGTAAAACACTCCTGCCATGTTGTCAATGTCCAGCTGGCTGCTCATGACTTCATTCTTCTCGTTGTGGCAAATACCAGTCAGCCACAGGGTTTCTAACTCTTCCATTTCCCCTGGGGAGAGCAGGGAGTCAGACCAGTTAGAATGCAAAAAGCTACTACCCACGGTATTAGAAAATCTTTGCAAGTTTAAAAATACAGCACCGTTTAATGCTTCATTTGTGGAGCACTTTAGTCTTATCTACTAAGGATTTGCAAATACAGCAGATTTCAACTCACAGCACCCTAGTTTCTGACGTCCTCAGATTTCATAAATTACGTGGGAGGCTGGCTGCTCTAGAAAGTAGCATCTGTGATTTGGGTAAAACTTTCTTCTGCGTGCTCTAACTAGTACCCCTTCTTACAGAGAGAGGAGCTGGAGGGTTCCCGTCCCAGGGGATTCCTCCCCCCCATCCACGAGAGCCGCGTTTGGCGCACCCTCAGGCCCAGGAGGCTCCCCCTGTGCCACCGGTGCTGCTCCCACCTCCAGGCCCAGCTGGCAGCAAGCCAGAGGTGAGGATGCTCCGGAGGAGGTACCCTAGGGGTGAGGATGCACACACAGACCCTCACAGAGAGCGGTGTCGGTAGCAGCACCCACACGGCACCCACAAACACAAATAAAGACGGCCTGCTCCTCCTCCTCCTGCCCAGCTGCTGAGGACTGAGATTTGCTAGTGAAACACACACACGATCTCTCGTGTGATTCACCAACACACCAGTATGTGCAGGCCCCTCAAACACTGTCAGAGGCTACTCCTGTGCAATACCTGTGCCCAGACCCCGTGTACTCCTTATCCAGGAATTGGCTTGGACCTTGGGTCTTTCCAGAAGTCCCCTAACAAATCAAATGCCCCCACACTCCTAAATGTCACACAGAAAGCAAGATCGCATGCAAACCAGCTAGGAACTGAGATTAGTGAAGAGATGGGGCAGGCTGTAGCGACCACACGCAGGGCTCAGTCAGACAAGCCTCCGACACACCACCAGAGCCTTTTATGCTCTCCCATCTCCATTGTCCTACACTTGTTCCCCCAGATTCACTCTGATGCTGCCTTTGGCCCTGCCCTTAAACATCGCAAAACAAATTTCACATGTTCCCACAGTCCCTTTAAAGCATGCTGTAAGTTCTCTCCCGGGAGACCAATGATAACCTTATTTCCCCTTTTTGTGTAAGTTGCAATTTTCTGGCTGAACCTCTCCTGACAGGTCTGCTCTGTGCTGTCGTCTCTGATATCACTTGTTCCCTGGGGTCTGGGTATCTGGGGATTTCATTTATTAGTGTTCTTATTTTTTCTTTTTTAGTTGACCCAGATAACCTCATGAACAACCTCAGAATCCAGGGATCTGCACGTCCTTTACATCCACATATCCTTCCCGTAACACATTTTTACTCCAGCCTTCCAGCCCAAGAAGATCTTTTTGAATGTCAAAAGACAGACCGTCCAAATAATAAAAATTAAATGGCAAGCATAAAAATTCAGCACAAGCAGCAGCACCCAGGTCCAGCAGTTGGCCACCCCTAGTCATTAGTCACATCTCCTCTGATAGTTGGCTGCATTTCACCAATAGGTGAACTGATTCAGAGGTGCAGTTTTAAACCACCTTCTTATCTACAAGTACTTTAGAAGGAAAAGACATTATTTATCAAAACTTCCTGGTTTTCTTCCCAGTAAAACCTTTATTTCTTGCAAAGGTTTTTTACATCATCGGAGTAAAGATCAGAAAAAAACCAGCTAGAACCTATATTGACATTTCAGCCACCTTCAAGCTAGACTAGAAGATCAATGACCTGCTGTGCAAGAGCATTTTGCAGGGCACTAGGAAAGCTGCAGCCGACGGGTAATTTGGATGTGTGAGTTGGAACACAGGACTCTGATGGAGAAATCGCTTCTCATAGAACGTGAAGGAAAAAAATGAAGTAGGAAGGACAAGTATTGAGGCTTTTTAGTAAAGGAATTTCACAAATTTGTAAAAGAGATTATTCAGTTCCTAGTTAATTCTGAGTTTAGTTCTGTGCTTGAAGAATGAATTGAACCTCCACATCTGAAAAAGGCAGCGTATCTTCTCCCAAATTACAGTGTTCAATCTTCAAAATACCTAAGAGCATGCCCAAAGAAGAAAGTCACTCCAAATGAATCTTTACAAGTCTTCTAATACATTGGGACAATAAATTATTAATTGTAACAGTACAGATATTGCACACTATCCCTACATAGATAATTGGAGTTCATTATTGCATTTCCATATCTTTTTGGATTTGTTTTGTTCTGCTAAACCTCAGTGGACTGTTCCCCTCATTTCCCTTTCAAGTCCTCCCCAAGGTCTATGAACAAAACTCACAGAGGCAATAGAAAAGAACTCAAGTCCAGAGAGAGCACAGTATTTCTGGGTTTTGCATTAGTAGCCGAAGCTCTGACAATCAGCTCTCATTACTTCCCACAGGAAAATTCACATCTCCCAGGATTGTCAAACATCAACTTGATTTGACTGCTGTGCCCTTTTACAATTCATGACAAAATTCACAAAGGAATTTAAACCTGTTTTTTATTTCTGTTTCCTCTGTGTTTCTTTCCCTTTGGCATGTACATCTAAAGTAACTATTGATAATCCACTAACCTTTCCAAAAACGTCACTACAGAAACCAACCAAGCTTGTTTGGAGTGGAGATAAATGACAGTGCCCTGGCAAGCTACAAAGAACAAAGCATCCCAGAGTCTCGCAGATTCTGCTCTTGCATTATCCCTTTCCATCATATCTGACAATGACAGAAATCACTGTTGATTAAGACCCAAAAGCAATCCACAATTTCATAGATTGCAAAGCACCATGAATCACTGGACTGTCATATTTATGAAACATTATCTGGGAATGGACAGATTAGGCTATTAATTCTGGCCTACCTATACAAATCAGTTACCATTTACAGAATGTATTTACATACGTGTGTGTATACACACAGAAACACAGACAAGACAGTTACTAATTCAACTGTAATAACACTTCAGCATAGCTGATCCTATAAAACTGGCAAAAAATGCCCAATTTATTTATTGCTATTCCTGCCCATTACATTTTACCCAAGCTATTTACAGAAGGCGTAACATTTTTATTATAAAATCCTCAGGTATGAGGAGTTTTTTAGCTAGGGTGTCGATTCATTCCTTAGAAAAATCAGCCCCTTCCAAACTTGGCCCAGAGTTGGAATTCAAAACATTGAACTTTGAGGGTAGTTAAACTTTGCTTCACAAAAAAACATTTAAAAGAATGAAGACTTTTGGAGGAATTTTGTTGTCTTTCAAATCCTTTTGGGTGGTCTAACTTGTGAGGTGAAGGCGCAGTGTGATGACACCTATAGCAATATACTAGTCTTGGCACTTGAAAGGCCAGAAAATTGTAATTAATAGGAATTGGAGGGTTCAGTCAGCTCAACATGGGCATAATTCTAATTAACATGTAAGAGCTCCAAATATTCCATAACGAAGACCTTGGAAATCTAAGTCAGCAACCTCAATATACACAAATACCAGGCCTCAATGAACCAAGTGTTAATGGAGTTCAAGTCTGCATCTAATGGGGGGGGGGTGTGTGTCTCAAGTTACTTATAAATATTAATCAGACTTATTTTAAGGCTTTTTGTTTTCATTTCAAGCACTTACTAAAAGTAATGTGATGCCACAATCATTTTCTACATCCGTCCACATGTGGATGAGATTAATAATTAAATGAATAGTTCTGGAGTTCAGCAAAAAGTACATCATAACACAAGTACAAGATTAGAAAATGAACAGACCCAATACATTTAACAAAAAAAAATAGTGTTTCTTTGCTGCTTAATATGCTCACAGTATATTTAACCTGCAGAACTCACAAGTAACTGTATGATGCTTACAGGGAGATATTTTTAAAATTTCTGTAGTGCTGTATCATAAAAAGTCTGCCTCATTTATAGTGTAAGAACCAGTAAAAGCAAGTATTTTAAAGATCCATATTTCAAGCAGTGTTGAGACTCTACAATATTAACTTGAAACACAGTATAGTCTTCTCTAACGAATTGCAAAATTCCAGCTCTCTCAGTGGTAATTCAAGACTATTTACAATGTTTTTAGGTTCCAGCACAAACAGTACTCCAATGCCTGTGCATTTCTGTGGGGTTTGTTCCTGTGACCACAGTGCACTCTGCTCTGGCTGCTGTTTGCACAGAAACGCCCCAGTTGGCCATTCTGACTCTGAATATGTCACAAATACCCTCATTTCTACATTTTGTGCAGCATCTCTACTGTATTTGACACTTTATCATTCTGGGAAGGAGTGATAAACTGCCCAGTGTGCCCTCCGACACATCTTTTCACAAGAAAAACATCGTTATCCCGACACAGAAAAGATACAGATCAAAGGGCAGAATTACACACTTTTCCTCATCCTAGCCCTTAGCAGTTTTTGCAGGCTGTGGTAAGTGTCATCTCTCCCTGCCATCATCTTTTCACAGCTGAAAAACATGCTGTCCCATTCAGTCCCTGTCATTGTCTCTCTTGGAGATGAGTCAGCTCTCAGCGGTCCTTTTAGAGGGGTCACTGGTACCCGCAGATTCCTGTCTTTTCCTGGGCCCAGCATCTTGTAAGGGTCTGGCATCCTCCCTGGGTTCCAGTTTTGCTCAGAAAACCACTTTCCAGAAAAAGGTAGTGGCTTCCCAAATGATGGGCAGCCACAAGATGTCAATGGCTAAAGCTGTCTAACTTTTGGGTCGTTTCACTGATGTTACTTTGTTTTCTGAGAGTTTCTCCCTCTACATCGACACATGCGTCCAGGAAGATGCACACATACTGAAAACATGGTATTTATAAAAAAGAGAAACCCCAAGCCCATATGATCCATCACACTCCACAGGTACTTATAGAAAAGCAGTGCAGAGTAAGACATTTTTTTTGAGAGGGAATAAAAATTTTTCAATACTTTTCTGATGCCTTCCTCACAATTAGTAAAAAAAATAAAATCTTTAATTATTACCCAAGTTTGTCCCTAATTACAAACTTGCCAGAAATAAACAAGCACAAATATTTACATCCAAAATGAGAACAAATAGACTAGGATAACCTTCTTCACTGCTTATTTAAAAAGCAAATAATAAAATCAACATGCTGCTCCATTCCAGCAAAGAAAGGAAGACCTCTGAGGCTTGGGTGGCACCTGAGGATCTTCTCCCCCTCTCCCTGAGGATACAAACATAGAAAAAAGGGTCGGAGATGGAGAATCTAACCCTGAATGTTCCTGATGGCAAAACCAAGAGTGCACGACACCAGCCAGCGAGTAACAAGCACCACAAGTGCTGTGTGCCTGGGAGTGCCACCCAGTGCTGCTGGGGGTCAAGCTCCATCCTGGTAGAAAATCATCCCCAAAAATCAAACAAAGCCCACGATTTACCTCCTTTGATCTTCACTCCTGGGAAGTCAGCCAAGCCTGGCCCGGGTTTCAGTGTGACTTGGAAACACAGGCAGATTGAGCACAGACTCATGACAGTCCAAAATAGCGGTGAGAAGTCCGGGACACCGTTTGCTTTTAAAAGGTGTGTGCTGCATAGAGCCACCCCCGGGGGAAACACCACCAGCAGAGGTTTGGACAGAGTGTTCAATGGAGGGAAAGTGAAGAAATAATAACTGAGATATGACATTGGAATTAGCTCTACGCATGAGAAGTGCTTGTCAAGAAGCCATTAAATAAAACTTAAAGGAGGGAAGAACAAGCAGCAACATACAAACAGTGATTACAGTCAAAGCATTGACCAAGTGCTAAAGGAAAGAGAAATGGCCCTTGGGAAGAATCTACTATTTACTTCTGTTTCACATATCTACATTCTCTGCAAGAACAGTTATCCTATAAGATGAGTAATTACATTAATTTAAGAAAAATTGTAATGGGAAAATCGACTTTTTAATTTCAATTCCCTTTTTATCCTCCAAATGATCAAAGTAAATTGCTGAATAATTTGTTTTAATATTTCTATAAGCACTAAAGTCCACAATTCACTGAATCCTTATTTTTCTTCTTTAATAGACAAGTGGTTTTTTGCCCTACTTTAACCATGTAGGTTAAAGCCATAGGTTCCTGGCTACAATCACTGATGGTTCACAGGCTGCCTCAACTACTTCCCGAGGTACTCTGGAGGGGTATTTTCATCAAGTTCTTGCCTTAATTTTAACCTATTTAATTATTCTCACACAGGAAGGGAGAAGAAATCTATTTTATATGTCCCTTCTGAATCCAGAAAAAGATTTTTAACACTTCACTTGCTGTTCAGAAATGACAATTTCAGGGTGGTTCAGAATGCCAGCCTGACCTTCGCCTTATCGCAAACCAAAACCTGCCATCGAGGTGCCAACAGAACATAAGAGAAACAGCAAACCTAGAACAAACGGAGGGAAAAATAATCTAATGGCGGTTTCTCTGGCAGTGGCAGTTCTAAAACGGGCTACTGCTCTCGACCATGGGTGAGAGATCGGGTTCACACAGGGAGATCCATTGCCCAAAGGCACCTGCAACCACCTGAGCTGTGGACACCTCTGGTGCTGGATATGCCTGCACCAATGCCAGGCCCTGCAGCAGGTGTATCAGGCAACGAACTGCAACTGCATGGGAAGTCACCCTCCTCTGACTCCAGAAAACATTGCCTTGCATGAATGAGAGTTGTCTGGAAAAATTAATTCTCCCCTAAATTGTGTTGCTTCACACACTGCAACCCTCCCCCTGTAAGTGCAGCCTGCATACTCTGCAGCAGCGTCCCTCGGGCAAGCAAGGAAAGGAAGCTCTGCCCAAGTGGAGAAAGCCGAGCTGCAGCCCAACATCTTTGTTGTTTTATCGGCTGAGTACAACAGACCTCTAGTGTCAGCAGATCCCCTGGACTTCTATAAAGAGGAGGGCAGGAGGAGGCCATCCCAGCAGGAGATCACAGTGCATGTGATAGAGCAGAAGGTGCAAAAAGAAACAGGCTGGTATTGATGGTATAAGGGGATGGTATAAGGTATAAGGTATGAGGTTCAGCCTGAGGAACCAGCAGAAAACTGACATAGAACAATTATACGTCTTGAATAAAAGGGTTAAATATTTACTTTCACACTGGTCAGATGTAGGGCATCATCTTCAAAAGACTGTGGCGGCACTAGCAAAATTATCCGCTTATTCAGACTGGACAAAAGGCAGTTTTCAAATTTAGGGCCAGGTAGTTTCACACTTACTCTGGTGAGAACTCCCACTAAATGATGGAGGAGGAAGGCAGCAGCCCATCACCCCACCACTTGCAGCCCCCAACATAAGAGGGTCTATAGCCTGAGTAGAAGAGTCAGAAGTCAAATGGGGTGATGTATGTTTGGTTCAATAAGCTCATCAATTTCAATTTGACCCAGTTATATGATCCATACAGTATGTTTCGTAGAAGAGGTTATATAAAAGCACAGCAACTTTTTGAATTGTCTGGATCCCCCCAAACAATCTCTCTTATTCTCATTTTCTGAGTTATTTCCCCCTGTAAAGGAGGAAGACAGATGACTGACAGCAATAAACTTATTGTGAGCTAATGACTGCACTCCGCGTGCGCCCATTAGGCAGGGATGAATTAACAGAACTGCTGAGCACGACTTTCAACATTACAATCCCTCTGACTCTTGTTCAACCACACAAACACCCTCCACTTATACACTCACACTCTCCAGTCACATTTGTTCCACCCACTGCTTAAGGAGGACACTAAATATATAAACAGAAAATCACTGGGATTGGGGGTGTGCTCTGCCTGAGCACCATGCGCTGAAAACACATCCTTATAATCACGTCTGTATTTCCTTCTTGGTCTTTAACAGCCCGTGTGAGTCACACTGCTACACTTCCCTGTCATCTAGACAGCGATTTGGAAGGCTTATGCTAAAATATGAAAAAAATACCAAAGAGCTTTCCTCCTCCAGATGTAAGGGGGCAAATCTTATTTCCACAGTTACCTATTACCCCTAAGGAGAAAGAAGCAATTATCCACCCAGGAAAATAATTCTTAGTGCACTAAACCACCCCAAAAGCACATAAAGATTAACCAGAACTGAAAGTTATTAGGAATCGGGTAACAGACTCCTTGTGGAAACTCAAACCAAAACCAGTTTTCTTCTTTACATCCCTGTGTCTCTACCTGCTTCAAAGGTTGCAGCCTTAAGGGATTAATACAGCTATAGTATCTGCCCCTCTTTTCCTGGAGATCTCTTCCCAGACCTTCATTTGAACTGAGCCCATAACCTGCAGGTAGCGCAGGAGGTTACAAACACCTCACACGTAGTAGATGCTTGACCTGGCCAGCTGGCTGCTAGTCTCCCACTCCTCCCCATACTCGCCCTCTTTACCCAGCACTTTGCTGCTCCTTGTTTCCTTCCATTTCTGCTGTCCCGTGTCTTTTATCCCTTTATTTCTGCTGCATCCCCCACTGCTAAAGACCCCTTGCTGTCTTTCTCTTCATCCCATGCAGACTCTGAAGCCCCTTTACTCTCTTAATCCCAAAGCAGCTTTGTCATTTGCAATTCAATAATCTCATTTGCTCACAAATAAGAAAAAAACAAAGAGGACAAGAAAAATAGAAACACAGAGAGACAGAGAAAGAAAAGTAAGTTCTCCTCACCTACTAGGCACCAGTGATTCTGTTCCAAATCCTAAAGACATGATGCTACAGGTTTCAGAAGCAGCATGTTTCAAAGTACTTTGCAGGATACTTTTCTAAAAGTACCACTCTGCTATAAATGGCACCCTACAGCCCAAGCCAGAGGAGAATTAGCAATACCCGGGCCTTCAGACAGCTGGCCAGAAGTTCCTGCTATCGAAGGCCAGAGGAACATGGGTGCCTTCACGAATGTCGCAGTCCAGCAGTTAGAGACTTGCTAAATTAGGCAGGCTGCGTGCCTGAGCCTCTACTGCGCTTCTCACATGGCAAGCTGGCACCAAAAAGCAGTTGACAGCTGCTGGGGTAACATGCTGGATTCTGGGTACGTCAGCCTGCCCAGCTGCTCTCTACAGAGGTTTATAAAAGAAATCAAAGCACGTATCATGCGATTCTTCAGCGCACAACATTTCTGTTCTGACACATTGCTGTGCTGTGGGTGGAAGATCCAAACAAAATGATGGTGCTGCTTCTCAGCAGCCACATCATTTTAGTTGCTTTTGAACTCCTGGGTGCTTCTATTTCCCCACAGAAGATTGAGAAATAGTATTCTGTGTCTCAGTAGAAATATTTTTATTTTTCTGTTAAGAAACAATGAAAGTTCCGTCTTGTGACCACAGCAAGCCAAATAAAAGCACAACCACCACTGAGCTTTAGAGGATTATCCTAATGATCAACTATTTCAAACAAAACTGCAGATGCTAATCATCAACTGGAAGTTTTTGCAGATAATGAGATGTGATGTACACAGCCAGAAATTCACTAGTAATACACTTCAGTCCTATCCTTTACACAAGAAAAAGCAGCTCTGAACATTTTCTATTTAAAAGATTCAGTGTTCCAAAGCCATGAATCTTATACTAACATGCATATTTATAGGATAAAACATTTTGGGGATGATTTGATTTTTGAAACAACTAAGTAGTTTTTCTTTAAATTCCTCAGCAACTCCTTCCCTCTGTTTCTTTTCCTCCTTGTTAGATTACATTAACAAATTGGGCGTCTTTTAGCCTGTTTCCTTCCACTGAGACTTCAGAGTTGCTCTCACAGTGTAATTGCTAATTGTCAGTATAACTTGTGCACCCAGTAGAACTATCCTCAGGATCAGAACACTACTCATGTAGATACATTTAAACCACCCACTCTAAGCCTAACGCAAACCTACATCCCTCTGTATTTACCTTAATTTTTTCCAGTGACAAAGAGATAAAAAAGAGGGTTCAAAGCCATTACTTTGAAATGCAGAAAAAGCATTATGCTTTGGAAAGTATGAAGAGATGCTCATTAATACTTCAGTTGGGTGCTTTATATCAACAAGGAAGAGGGAAAAGTTCCCATCCACTGTTCAAAAATTTCATTTCAATCTGTAAGTGAACTGCCTTAGATAGGAGAATAATACAGAAAAAGCAAGGAAAAAATCAGAGGAGAAAGACACATGCAGAGGAAATGGAAAGCTTTAAAACACATTTGAAAAGGCTATCTGTCTCAGAACTGTGTAAATGAGATGAGATCATGGAGTTTTTTAGGTGCAATCAGATATCGTCTTACACAAATTGCTTGGTCTTATCCAAATATCTAGTATCATCCAAAAGGTTCTCACCTCTTATTAACATAATATTCATATCAAGAAATTATGTTTGTTCAACTCATTAGGATTTTTTTCTTACAGTTATGAAACTCATTAGATTTATAAATATTCAGTGAAATTATTCCATAATGTGATGAATGTTCTATTACATATACTGAATTCAATACTACTACGTGCTTTGTTCTTTTATAGACTTCGAGAACAATAAATTCTGTAGAAGCTATACATGCAAAAGAAGTATTTCTGTCTTCATTTGTGTTTGCCTCTTAAACAACCTCATTCAGGCTCCAGAGGCTTTCCCAGGAGTATCATTTTTAGATGAATCTCTCCTCCCAACCATACTTGCGCCAGTCTCGATAACTTCAAAGAGATTTTTAGTGATACAGCAAAGTGATGTTGGTATGAACTCTGGGTTCATCCCTCCTAATTCTTCAAAGCAGAGTTCTGTAAGTTCATAGCTAAACTCATCAAACTACCAAAGTTAGATGCAGGTTACAAAAACAGGTCATGCTAGTTCCAGGCAATCTCTCTTTACCTTTAATTTCTTGGTGTTTTGTTCCAGTTCACCTGCTATAAATCAGTAGAAGAAATTTCAACCTCAATATCATTCCTATGGGGATTTTCGGTTGCTTCCCACCCACTCCCTCCCTCCCCCCCAGTTTGTTTGGTTGGGGTTTTTCTTCTGAAAAATTATCATCTAGACCAGTGACACAATGAAGTGAGACAAGGTAGCAAATATTTTGGGATTAAAGGAAACTTACCTACAATAATTCCTACGCATCATGTATGTCCAGCTGCTATTCTCTTTAATAGTGCCCACACCATTTTCTGAACAAATTTAGGGATACTTTACAAGAGGAAATGAAGATCTTAGCATTCATGGGGTGTTCAGGGTACCTTCTAAAGGTATAGAAAAATACGACTAAAAAAAAGCCATGAACACATTCACAATCCCCATGGTTTGCCCACTCAAAACTTGCTTGTCTTCTGAAGTAGTATCTGAGCAAGATGAACACGGGAGCAGACATTTCATGACAAGGTTTCATTCACCCGAGTGCCATTTGTATCTCGCAATGCTATAAACTATTCATAAGGAAGTTTTAATACTGAGTTTTGTAGACAATTCATTTTTATTATTTTCAGCTACTAAAAATGGATTAAAGATATAAGCATTCATATGCCATGTAAATCCACAGCTCAAAGTGTAAATACATGATAAGATTTTTTCCTCTTTCCTCTCATCCATTTTGTTTTCTTCCTGATATTCAGAGACAAAGTGATGCATAAAAATGCAGTGCCTCTGGTATTTTGACAAGCTTTTTCTCTAATAGCTTCAAATACTTTCCTGTCTATTTCGTTTATTTTCTTTCCCTGTGATTTCATTCCTTTTTGTTGGATGAGAAGTATAAAAAATGATGAAAGAGCGAGCATGAAGAACTACATGGTGAAAAGAATGAAAACCTCAGTGATGCTGTGGCAATATCAGGAGGGGTTAAGCCCACCACTGAGAAAGACACTTCAGATCCTCCTTCAGGCTATAGAAGCATTTTCTTCTTTAGCATGGGACAAATAATTCAACTACTCTGATTCAAATTTCCTATCTAAAAATGAGTCAGAATCACAGCACCTAACACTTTTTAGTAGTATTACACACATTAAAAAATATTCTATTCAAAAAATACTCACAAATAGAAAAATAAAGCGAATATTTTAGTCAATTAAGTGCAACTGTTTAAAACAGGGATATGTAATTGCTTGAAACCTAGCTATTATGGATCACATATTCATTCCTTAGCAGAAACAAGCAATGTTTCTTCCATAAGCCTCTCTAAATCCAACCGATCAATAATGATGACTCTGGTATCTCTACATGTACCACAGACAAAATGCATCAGTCATGACGTTTGCTTCTCCTCCAGTCATTTAGTATTATAATAGGAATATAATCCATGTGCTGGAAGACTAACACACTCGCTGTCTCCAGTATGAAAATGAATGTCTTGCTCTTTATGGAACAGGAGGCCACTATGCTAAGGTCCTGCACTTTGCCTTTTAAACTGTCACATTAATACAGCAATTTACCGTTCTTTGTCTCAGTGGCATGCTATTGGTGATCTTAAGCACACATTTATTTTTCAATAAAGCCCTCTTTTTCACTGACAGAGAAATGCAAAATTAAAACATGCATCTATGTAATAGAAAATATCCCAATGACTATGTAACATACACCATATTCCAATCTGATGGAGGATTTTTAGTCAGTTGTAACACAGAAATTTTTTAAATCATACTGTTATTTGGATGCACATGTGAAAGACTTGAAGTTTCACTGTGGCAAAGACATTTCCACAATCGAAATGTAGTTGAAGCCCTATGTGGAGATTGAGTCATTATTACGGTCTACAAATATATCAGAGATGTGCAGTATGTTTTCTTCTTCTGCAGGGCAGAAGTGCCAAGAGGATGTAAACTCTTCTATTTTTGTGTTACAATGAAAAATAACAGTTTGAAATCCAATAAAACGAGTCACCCTACTTCAGTTCCATAAACTTCTTGTCTTTTACCAGAAGTTTAAATTAATCCACCTTAGATTAGGGATCATTCACACCAGTTCAGGACCAAGTAGTGAAACAGTCATGCTGAAAGATAATTCATCTACCAAGCAAAAACTCCTCAGGAATTACTCAAAGGCAAAAAAAAAAAAAAAAAAAAGAAGATAAATAAATTTAGAAATGCTCTTTAACATTGAGGCCAGCATTACTTTGTCACGTATATGAAAACACTTTCTGAAAATAGATGCAAATGTCCTTGGTGGTGAGGTGAGTTAGAACAGAGTGGAAGAGAATTC
This sequence comes from Gallinago jamesoni, assembly GCA_025769975.1. Classification (NCBI taxonomy): domain Eukaryota; kingdom Metazoa; phylum Chordata; class Aves; order Charadriiformes; family Scolopacidae; genus Gallinago; species Gallinago jamesoni. Next base: position 12,531,805 of record JAOQGH010000069.1, on the reverse strand, counting down.
CTGTCTCAGCATCAAGAAATAATGTTACTCATTTGTATTGTATTTGGGTTTTTTTAAAGACTGTAAGAGAACAGTAGTAAAAGGCTCAGAGCTACTAAAACTGCATTAACTGTGCGCACAAAGAGAAAGAGAAGAGAGGAGAAAGGTTGCCTACCATCTCCAACAAACTGAAGGAGGGCTAGGTCAATTTGTCTCTTCCAAGGTGATCCTTTCTGAAGTGCTATTCCATAGCCTGTAGTGGCAAAGATGTACCCACTCCCAATTGTGACAAGTTTGCAGCCTTCATCTCTTCCAGCCTTGTAATTCAGCACTGCTGCATCATAGATGAAAGCATCCAACTTCCTGAAATAAAAGACAACATTTTACAAACCGAATCATTAGGGACAGCTGTTGTCAGACTTCTTTTGTCCTTGATGTTAGGACCCTGTTGAATATCATATGGATTCTTTGATATCATTAATTACATATCCTGCTCTGCTGTATCTAAAATTAACAAAAGGCATCTATTTTAGTGAGGGGAAAGTAGGACACATAGTTTTGCATTTCTATTTTAAGAGATGCTGTTAAAAAATACTGAGCAGGAGAAACCAAGCTACAAAATGTCTTGCCCCGTTATCTTTGTATTTTTGCTCTCAAAATAAATATCTTAAGATGGAAAATGATCTCCAAAAGCAACACAAATTACAATAGAGAATTTAGAATTGAAACAACAATAACCAAATAGCTTATTTAAAATACTGAATGAGACTGAAAACGTGACTTCACCAGTTTTCCACACACACTATTATTTCATGTCTTTTTCCAAAAATAAACAATGAAGATGAAGGTTAAGTCCTTGCTAAGACAGAGGAAGGTATTGGAGCATACCTGATATTACTATCTAAATCCTGCTTTAAAACTACAGAAAATATTTCTTTATGATTTGCAGTTCCAAACATATTATTTTTGTACCTGGAGCACAGCACGAATAACGGAACTTGTGGAAAATTTCAAGCCTTTCAGCCTACCTAACCTAAAAATGTAAGAATGGGATAATCCCATTCTCTAAGGTATACAGGGAATGCAAAAAAATAGAAGAAAAGGAAACCAGGAAGGGAAGGAAAAGAGGCAGTGTTCTTCAGGGATAATTTTTTTAAAGTACTGTAAAGCAAGTGTTAGAAGAGACAGGTGCAGGGATATTTCACAAAATAAAAGTGCATCTAATAAAAGCCAATTAAAACGCATACACAAGAAGAGGGGGCCATTTGGAAGGACAATCACTTGCCAGCAGTAGACCCCAAAGAAAGAAAAGACATTCTTATACCTCCAGAAAGTCCTATGCAATCTTTAAATGGAAAAAGATAAAACTTAAACATATTTTGTATTGCTGCCCTCTTCTGCAGCCAAACTCTTTAAGATTTCTACCACTTGCACAAGATTAGCAGAATATAGAGGTAATAGGAAAAACCTATCCTCTCAGCCCAAACCCCATCTAAACAAAATTATTACCTTCCCCAGTAACATATTCTCCCTTTTCAACATCTTTGCCCATCCCATAGGAGTCAGAGCAACGGGGAGGACACAGCTACACCTTGGGCTTCACAGGTCGGTGCAGGAGGAGTCTCGCCCCGCCACCCTCCGTGGCACCGCCTGGAAGGCATTACTATGGAGCTCTGCTAACATTTTATGATGGGGTGCACATGACAGAGGCTGGCAAAACGCTGTTCATAAACAGTTGGGACCTGTCTTCATGGAAAGGGAATTATAAAAATAAATTAATTGTGGCACAAACAGGTATAAGAGCATCAACTTCAATTATATTGTATCAGTATGTACCAGTTGTGAATTCTGTTGGTGTTGGAGTTTTGGAATCATACTTGCCATTAGCTTAAATCAGTTTAAGCTGATAAAGCTTTTCATTTATATCCACAGAACAGAGCAAGACCTAGGCATATTAGATTTTGGGCGCTGACAGAAAAAGAATATACTTCCATTCATGATATAATTCAATGTTTGTTCTTAAATAATCAATTAACAGATTCATACAGAACTTCTGTGGAACTCTAGAACAGATAGCAAAAAAAATACCAGGAGAGGGTGAGGTTGTTGGATTTTGTCTGCTGCAATGAAAAAGTGAAGTTCCTGTCACTACATCCTGTACTTTATTGCTTCACTTCAAGGATACTTACCCAAACAGGCACCATTTGAGCCATCCAACCAGAATTTAGTGAAGTAGTTAATTTAGGGAATGTACAGGTGGCTCATGTACCGTTAAACGAAATAGCTGGGCTATCATTTGTTTTGGTTTTTCCACTCTTCCCTAGGACTAGATGCAATCCTCAGCTTAAAAGTCAGCTTAGCTCCATCAATGCTGTAAGTCTGACTCTCTCGTTCCTTTAAACAGCTAATTGAACATGGAGAAAAAAAATTGCTGAAGAGCTGAACGGTGATGTGTCACAAATTCAAATCAGAAATAAGATAAGGCTACCCAGCACCGAGGGTAACTAAACTGGAAACAGCCAAGAGGCAGTTCTGGAGATTGGGATAGTGCCCAAGCCTGTAGCCTTCAGCACAAGGCCAGTCTTCTAAATGATGAGCTTTGATTCAGCCCTTCGGAGGCAATCTTTGGTTTGAGTAGAGAGAAATAACAAAAATCCATGTCTTTTGGGTAGGCATACAAGGGGGAAAAAAAGAAGAAAAACGGTTTGCCATACCCTCAAAATGCTTGTAGCAATTCTGATCTACAGCAGACAGTTACCCTAATCAATACAATCCAATTTCATGCTTTCATCTGTGGGGAAGAAAGGGTATTTCCCTTCTCAGTGGAAGCCTTTGGCTCAAGCAAGGGGTTGGAAGGTAATGATCCTCTCTGTGGGTACTGACACTGTTGCAACAAACCGGCCTAAGTTAAATACACTCTTGAATTTAGCATCTGTTTATTCTGTGATTTATAGTTTTGCAATGTAAGCATATAAAACACATGCTGGTAAACACAGAGAAAATAGAAAGCCAGCTCTTCTGTCAAAACAGACTCAGTCAGAAACACAGAGGGAAAAGGTATCATTGCTAAAGACTCCAGGGCAAAAGTCTTGTGCTACCTCAGAAATCACGCTTTATACATGCAGTTTACCTCCTCAGTTATTCAGCAGTTTAGGGAAACCTTGGGACAGAAAGACAAGGAACTAACACAGTTTCACTCATTCACTGTGGCTCCCTCCCCAGCTTCCATTCAGAGAGGCTGGTATCAGCTACAGTGGATACACCCAAGGAAAGCAGGTTCTGAGCACACTGAAGGCTTTACTTGAGGGTTTTCTCCATATTATTATATAAGGTCACAATAAATCTTATTATGCAAATCAATTTAAAATCATGATGCCGAGTGCTGAAAGGTTCTGCTATCAGTTGCTGCCCAGTGCCTGAACTGTAAACCAAAAAGTTGATTGCCCTGAAAAAGTCTTTCTCTCTACAAATGTGAACTCATATTCAGAATATATTTTCTCCATTTCCAACACAAATCTTATAACCTCTCAAGGCTTAATTATCTCTTCACCATGTGCTGATTACAGAAGTACTATTCCATGCAAAGCAAAGCTTCAGAACATGATGTACCCCTGCAGCGTGGGCAGGGAGTAACAAGCCACGGATGAAGCTCAGATGTTAGGGCACCCAACTCTTCCCTCACTAGGAGGTGAATTTCCTCAGATTCTGAATTTTTAAGAACTTTCAGACAACTTGAAACATTCCTCAATAACAGTTTCCAAAAACTGAGACAGCATAATCTGGGAAAGTCTGAAAATTTGACCCTTTCCCAGCTGTTTGCAAGGATGGCAGTGAGCATAGACTCTGGAAGAAGACATAGGCAGCATTTGTGCAGGCCAGCAGGCTGCTGGGGGCTGAAGAGGACCTTCCTTCCTGCTATGTCTACATGGGGAAAGCCACATCTGCTGGTTGGCTTGGCACTGCCAGAAGAGCCAGCTGTGTGTGGGACAGTGACGGCTGAAGGCAGTAGCCCACCCTTGCCTTGCCATTCTCAAGCAGGACTGGGAAGCCTGGAGATGTGCTCTACACCTCACCCTCTTTCTCTTCTTTTTCCACAGAAGGACTGGCAAGCCCCAGGATCTCTGTTCTTGTGGCAGCAAAATTCACCTGTGCCGCAGAAGCTTTGCATTGCTCCGTGTGCTGACCACTCTGCCATTTAAGTTACGTCTTCACCGGCAAGGAGCTTAAATGCACTGAGCACAGCACCTCACATCAAGAAAGGTTCAAAGCCTCCTGCAATCCTTAGTCACATAAAAATGAATCAATTAACTTGTCATTTCAATGCAGCCACTTCAGGGGGCGAAAAACTTTATCACATTGTGTAGGTTTAAAAAAACTGCTAAGAATTATTAGAAAGACAAAAGAGAACTACAGAAAGTGGAAAGCAGCAAGAAACAAGATTTATAACTGCCACAAACTAGCCAAACACACCAGTGAATGCAGAGGAAGAAGACTACAGTGCTGTGATTCATCTGAGCACCTGGCAGGTTTGTAAACTTCCTCTGAACTACTGCAATAATCCTGGGTAGGACAGAAAATAAACATCTTGGGATATTCATATAAGAGCGTCTACAAAGGCAAATGTCCTTCATTACCTACCAAGCACAAAGACAAAAGGGGATGGGGAGAATTCTAACTCACACAGCACAGGAGAACATCAGGTGTTACAAAATTATGAATTGGAATAGTTTTAAAATAACCCAAAAGAGCATTATGGAATGTAATAATTTGAAATGGGAGATCTGTGAAAACCCAATGTGGACAGTCTTGTACCTAAACATTTAAGTCACCAGGAAGTATAAGAGTTGAAAAATCAGAATAGCTATTGCAAAAACCCATTCTCTAAAGTGTTTCTTTACACATTCAGAAAATGCCTGTGTAAACAAACTTAAAGTTAGAGGAAAAGGTACAGAAAAGTAATTTCAGAAAAGCTGAAAATACTTCCCTATAATTTTTTCCCATCTTTATTATTGGCGCATACTTTTCACCAAATTCCTACGATGAAAATTGAAAAGCAGGATTAGGAAAATATCCCTTTATTAGTTATCACTTCTTCCTCAACAACAGAAGTATAGCTCACTTGGAAAATCTTACTTTGCTTCCTTAAGCAAATACATGATTCTTCAGGGATTTTGTTTTCTTGATGGAAAGAAGAGGGAAAACTCTCAAATGGGAATCTGCTCCATAGTTCTGGAGACACAACCAGTAATCCAGCATGTTAGAAAACAATCTCTTTCAATTACTTTGTGTACTGTTATGACCTGCGTCATAGTATTCAGAAAATGAGAGGGATGCTTTAATGCAGTCCTGTTTATTCACATTCATCTCTTCTATTGTCAAGCGCTGGAGTCTATGGAACAAATAATATTGTGTTTCCATTGAGGATCAGAGAAACTGAAGCATGACTGAAATCACTTCCCAGTTTTCAACTACTCAGTAAATCCAAACATACAATATCTACAGCAGAATTAATTTCTTGCTAAAGTGGGTACCATTCAGTGCAGCGTTCATCTGTCAGATGTCACATTAACTTCAGAACTAATTTTTCTCACTCTCATTTTTTTATGTTTTCTTACACCCCAAATATGTTCTTTTCATGGCCAGACAGAAAGCTGAGTATTACTATTAACACAGATTTGACTTACACAAAACCAGAATGCATGTAATATATGAAGTGCACCATTTTTGGTAAGGCAGCAAGTGCAAAAATACTGGCTTTAAACTACGATGGATTTACTGATGTATTACAAATTTAATAATTAACACTTTATCCCTTCTTTATCCACAGAAAGGATAAAAGAATGTATGTCAAGAGTGCACAATGAGAGACACGACGTCATTTGTGCATCTCTCAAAGTAGGTCCAGGGGATTTAATGCCAAAAGGTCACAATGGAATGACGCAGCAATGAAAGGGAAAGAAGGCTGCTCTGAAGGCGAGGCTTCAATGAAAGTGCTCCAAAGTGACACTTTGATATTGCTGGAACAAGAGAAGCAGATATTTAACCTTTAGCATGAAGGACTGATGATTTCTTTTACCCAGTTTTGACTAAAATGCATTTCAGGTTATCTGATGGCACTTCATCACCAGGACTGACTTTATCTTTTAGCACATATTTGAACAGCTCCACACAGATCTTAAGTTCACATATACTGGATGGATTTCTTGACATCTTGACATCGCTAATTCATTAGGGGAAAATTTAACAACCATCCCCCTGCAACAATGCAGGTTAGCAAAGTTTAACTCTGTAAAATGATGAACTCATTAGCAGGGAATGAGCTTTCAACATTTCTCCCAGTTCAAACTCTCCTCACTTCAATCTTCACCAAGAAAATGCAGACACAAAATTTGAAAGAGCAAGCTCTGACAGACATTAACACCATCATGAGAGATTGTGGAGGTTTCACCTCACCTGTCAAGGCAATCTCAGGCTGCCAGAAAAGCCTCTCAAACCTTCCTGCATCACTCGGCTGAGGGTACCAGACTAGGCATAGTCACCCCCTCACTCACGGGAGCTCCCCTTCACCGCCTCTCTGCCCACCCACCTTCCCAGGCCGACAGCATTTCCCTTAGCAACAACAGAATGGAAAATTTAGCGTGCCTTTATGATTAATTTATGCAATGGAATAGTGTCCCACTTCAAGTCTCAGAAGCCAAGCAATGAAGTACTTGCAAAGCGTCAGTTTATCAAAACACAAAATTTGAAAAGTTGAGTAAGGGGAATATATTTTTAGATTAAAGGTTTTGTCCCAGTTACAATAGCATAATGAAGGATAAATTCAGCACATTTCACCAAGTACCTGATCTTGTCCCCAAATCAAATGAATACTAAAAGTTAGAATAGCTTCTTCTCAAAAGAAGAGGGATTAAATGGGATATAGCTACTTTCACCTATTCATTTTATTTCCAGGTACTTTATAATATTTAAAAGACATTACATAGATAAGTGCAAAAATGGCAATACGGACACAAGAGATAACCTTTAAAAAAATATAGAAGAGGACTTAGATACTGAGTAAAGGAATTAGAAATAAATTACTATAAATTATTTTTTTTCCTAGAGGCAAGTTGCCATGGATCAGCTGAACAGGAGACAGACTGGTTTTCTTTTTTAAAAAAAAAAAAAGAAAAAAAAGAAAGGCAGCGCATTTATCTTATGGCCATGAAGAAATTCTTGAGAATGTGTCTCAGAAGGACATGATGATGTCTGCTTCTGTTTATAGATAACTTGAAACTATGGAGGTATGAACTTCCCCAGACATTTCAATGAGTGCCTTCTCAGATCCCAGTAATCCTTTAAATGCCAATATTAGTATTTGCCTGTTCTTCAAAGAAGGCTTCAAAGCCTTCAAATCAATCTCCCCTAGAAAGTTCCCTGAACACCACATTCGATTCTATCCAGTCTGTTATTTATTTAGACTTTTCAATACATGTGGAAGAAGTACAAGAATGTGAGAATAGCTGCATTTCCTGAAAGGATGGCGAGTGATAGGAAAACAGGGATCAGCCATCAGAAAAATCGGTGCCAAAAAATCTTGCCACAAGGGGAAATGCCATAAGAAGTCTTTATCTCTGTGCTGCTTGGTGGTGTTTTGTAGTCCAAACCCTGCACCCTGCTCACTTTAGCAGAAAAAGCAGGAAGGCTATGTCGATTCAGGCACACATTTTTTTTAAGCTATTAGATTTCAGAATCGATACTGTAGTGAACAGATTCTCTGAAGAACATGCCTAGATAGAACAGCAAATCTAAATGTCTTTAAATGTCTGCAGTCTTTTGGCACACATAGCAGTTGTCCAGTTGCAAACCAATTTTCCAGTTCCTAGCTTGGGTGACTACAGTTGTAACTTCCATCGAAAATCATTCCCCTCAGAATGTAATACCAAAATGAATATTAGAATGAACACTGAAACAAATCTAGGATTGATATCCAAAAGGAAGCATCATAACGTAAATTGAAATTAAGATACCCAAACCATCTGATGCCAAACTAAATTAAGCTATTGATTGTGGAAGTTGCCTGAATGTGGCCAACCTGGAGAGAAAATACTGAATGCACCAAACTGTTTAGCAGAGATTATTATTTTTTTTTACAGAATTTCAGGAAGAAAATAATTATTCACATTATTAGCTTCTTCAGATGGTTTTAAGGAATGTATGTTTGTATTTGTACAATAATTTAGTACTTACTGTACTAAAGGTTAATTCCTATCTTAGATTATAAATTTTCTTGAAAGAACAGCAGACACAGACTCAGGAAAATAACTTTCCAATGACACATGAATAAATGAGTTTCAGATTCAGCAGTTTAAACTGGTGAATTTTGAGTATCCCAAAAGATCTCTAAGGCTTCCATACTTTATAATACACTTTGAAAGAGGAGAACAACATTCCTTCTTTATTAAGATCAGTACACACTTCAACTATAGGCTGCTGTTTCAGTGACACGTTAAAAATGTGACTGGAGCAAGGATCACCAACCTAAAAACTCATTATTTCAGTTGCTGTATTTGACTTTTTTAATCCTGTTTTTGAAGCTTGTGAAAAACACAAAAGCCAAGCAGGCTAAGAACAGAGATTTTTGAGAAGCAGGCTATGAGAAAGCAGGAAAACACCACGTTCTTAGAATGATTGCTGGATATTAAAGATTTGATACATTCTTTTAAAATTCTGTTGCATAAAGTAGTGCTTGTGCTAAAGCTGTCTTCAGCACAGCTTCTCTCTTCATGTATCGGAACAGGCATCCAGGAGGGTTGTAAGCAGTAAATTATTACAGACTACAGATGCCTCATGCTGCCTCGCTGACCTTTCCCTTTCTCCCTCAAACACACTTCAGTCAACTGTCTTTGGCACTGTCTGAAAAATTTGGTAAAAGAATTGCTATATGTGCTGTAACATTAGATGTGTAAGAAAAGAATGAATATTCTCAATTACAAATACTGTAAGCTGTTTTCAATCAGAAACAGTCAAAATATATTGAGCCACTAGATTAAAAGTTTAAAACTTCATGTCTGCTGAACATTTCTTTGAGTTCTGGTTGCAAGCTGTTATTATCTGCTCATAAGAATGATGAAGAAAAATAAAATTAAAATGTATAATTTTTCTCTCAAACAGGTAATTTCTCTCATAGCTTCCTTCCTTTTTTAGGTTAAAAGGTATGAACCACAGAAAGAATAAACTAGCAAGTTTTTCCCTTGATGAAAATTTTGATAATTTTTTTCCTGTAAAAATAAATTTAAAATACCCCCAAAAATATTGAAATTGGTTTTGCATTCAAGTGGAGATGTCAGCTGGCTGCCTAAAAGACAAGTTTGGGTTTGTTTTAATTTTAAGTACACCACCACTTTAACTGACAGACCTAATTAGCAGAAGGACCTGCTGGGCACAATCGGAATTGTGTTCCAGCTGACAGAGTGGAGATGTTTGCCTCCTGGTTATGCCCGAGCCGCGCTGCCGAAGCTGCCAGAGCAGCCTCTGACCAGTTTGTGGCTGTTCAGCCAGTAACCGAGTGTGCAAAGCTGTGAATTGGACACAATTTCTAAGCACTGTAACCACAACAAAAATCCAATTCGGGCCAATAAACTTAGAGATTGAGGGTTAAAAGGGCATCAGAGCCTTCTAGGGTCTTTGCTTGCCCTTGCTCTGCTTAGTACCACTGGATTCTAAAAAAAAAGTATTAATAATCATATTGTGGTTTTCACATGGGATATATTGCTGGTGGAGAGGAAATAACTTCTCATGCCATCCACGCTGTTCAGTTAGATACTTTCAGGTGTTTCTTCTAGCATTATTATTCATCATTAAAAAATGCTGAGGAATAGAATCATCGCATGTTCCTACCAAAACGACTAGCAGCTTGGGACATGCTTGCAGGCCGGTAGCATCTTCTCAGGGGACAATTCAAATCAACATTCTTTGCAAGCAGCTTCATATTTCTGCCAGTTTACCACAGATGACTGGGGAACAAGGTATTAAACTTGATATGTATAAGCTACCAAGCATAGCAATCTTTAGCAGGAAGGCAGATGGAGTCCCAAGTAAACTTTACCCTCAAATCCCTGAATATATAGCCACAGCTGTGGCTGTAAATAAAAGCTGAAAACTGCTCACGACAGCGAGAGGGTCTGCAGCTGTACAAGGGGCTGCTTGCCTGTGGAACACAAGGGATTCATTACTGCAGTTTCCTTGAAATGAGCTATATTCTCCGCTTTTTTGTAATGAAACTGAAATCAAGTCCTCACATCAATATGCTGCACAGCATCAGTTAGAACATCTCTTTTCTTAAACTAGATATACACTGTGTGATACTCAGCAGCAGTCCTCATATCTAGGAAAATTAAGTGAAGAAAAAATCTGATGGATTCATCAGCGATGGGCAATAGGCAAGTAAAAGTCTCCCATTTTATTTCTATAGTAAGAAGAGACTGTCCCAATTAAATTTCCTGATTTCAGCCATTGGCAGTTAAATCCCAGACAATATTCCAGCGTGTATGTGCTGGGGCAAAAGTGAGAACACGAAATACATTTCCAGTTTATTGCCATTGCATTTTCTACTCTTGACAGTTTTACAGCAGCAGAAGATTTATACACGGAGAAACACTACAAGGAAACTCAACAGCTACCAGCAGATTCAACCTGCACCAAAGAGTTACAACAGGGAAGGTTGTTTTGCTTTGAAAAAGATAGCATTCTTTAACTATAACCTCTTCCAGAAAAGTTTAGCATGGCAAACAGAAGCAAACAAACCCAAACAGCCACTGTAAACATAACACAACAATTAGCTACTTCCTAGTCAAAGATTTATTCTCTCTTTAAGAAGCCAAATCAATAGGATCTCTCTCTCTGATACAGAGCGTTCTAGAAATGTAGATTAATTGAACACAGCATAGACAGAAATGCTTGCAATGCATTTTTAGAACTTTATTTGATCAATAAACATCTAAAGAACACAGAGGAGCCACCACAGTTCTACCAGAGCTGGACTTCACCCGCCAAGAATACATTAGCTAATGCCTTACAGACTTTACTCTTCTGAATAATGGTCAGGAAAATAACAACCATTTCTGTTTTCATTAAGGGAAAGAGAAGAGAAGGAAAAAAAAACTTCTGGAGAATTCCTGAGCTGCTCACTCCTGCCTAAAGAGCAATCCGAAGCTCTGCAGGTAGCACAGCACATGTAGTTCAGCTGATCCCTTCAATGCATGAAATTTAGGGAAAAACGCTGCTACATTTTTTGACAAGCTTGTAAGACTGTGATTTACTTTCAGTACTATATTGCATTGAAGCAGGTACAATAATTTGCTATTTTGAAAAAAAGTAAGTAGTACTTCAATATTAAGATGCATGAATTTTGCTCTTTTTTAACAGGCCTGGTTGCAAACTGATACGTTTAATTAATAAATGGAGTTCAGCAAGTTCTGCTGTTTGTTCAAATGGTGTTTCAGCAGCTGAGAACTGTATCTGTGAATCACAGAAATAACACACTAATAACAAGAGGTAGATATTAATGAGACTTTATAGATTTTTTAAAAATATTTTCAGAAACAGAGGTTGATTTCTTATCAAACAAAGGAGAAAAGCCAATATAGCTGATAAATTTGCCTTCACCATTGATAGCAACAAACCTTCATGAGTAAGCTGCAATGAACCCCGCCAAGGGGATTCACTTGAAAGAGGAGGTATAATGTTAATGCCAGTCTAAAGCAAAAATCTCATTTCCATTTTGATTTGCAGCATTTCCCAGTTGATTCCTTTCTAGGATGATCTTAAACACTTCCAACGCTAATTGAACAAGACAGGTCCAAGCCTATTGCCCATGTAGCGAAGTTGTTTGTTCTAATTAAAAAAAAAACAAATGCAGATGCTTTCCTTGTAAGCTAATTTTTGAAACACTAGTAGCTTCACCTCTCAAAGATGAAAACACAATGGGGCTAGGCATTTTGTTCAAGGCTTCCTGGACACAAATGTGTGCACATTCATCTCTGCTCCAACAAAAGACTTATCTAACTCCTACACCAGACAAGAACTATAGGCAGAAACAATTTATTTTATACACATTCCTATATGTATATCTGCCTTTGAGGTTTTTCCTGACTCTGTTAGGATTGGGCTCAGGCAGCTGATTTTTCACTTCTTGTGAGAAAGCAAGATTAAAAAAATCCAGTTTATTTTTTAATTTGTTTTCAGAATGAGGAAAGGAACACAAACACATCTCCAAGAAAAAATAAATTTTACAGAAATCTGTGCATGTCTAGCTTTATGTTTGTCTCCTTCCCGCTTTCTCCTTCCAGTTCAATTCAATAACATTTTTTATTTTTTATGTATTAATTTTATGTATTAAACACAATGGTCTCAAAGTCCAAGATATTCCCAATACATCACAATAGGCTAACACTAATTAAAGCTGAGCAAAAGACTTAAGAGTTTGCAATACAATAAAACCAGACTGACCTGTGACAGGAGACTACTTGATGCTTTGATTCTATGTAGACCAGATGCCACATGTGTAGCATTATTCAGTTATTAAGTATTGCCTGATTACTGGTATTTTTTGCCCCTACTTAAAATTAGAATCAAACAATATACATAAGGAATTAAAGGGGACTAAATCTTATATCTTCAATTAAGCAAAAATTATTTTTAAAGTGAGATTAGAAATACATACAGGTTATACAAACATCCTTCAAGAATAACATAGGTACTATTTATTTTGACTCACAGCAGCAGTATCAACCAATCTTTTCAAGTTCTTCCCAGGTCTATAGTCTATGACCCTATAATTACCAAGTAGTTCATCTTCAAAAAGGAAAATTGCTTGTTGCATGCTACCAATGATGAAGATGAAAAAATAAAAAAGATAAAAGTATAGGAATAGCTTTGACAAGAAATGAAGATGAAAACAGACAAAATAGCTGTAATAAGGTAAGCAGAACACACACACACTGAAGAGGTAAACAAAGCAGAAGCAGTTCGAGGAAGGAGAGACAGGTCATCCAGAAAAGAGCAGCGACAACATGGCCTCCATGGAGCAAGATGTATTAAAAATCACGGGATCAAGCAAAGTAGGGAAAGTGAAAGCTTGACCAAGTCTAGATAAGGATGAAAGAGCAAAGTTTACATGGAAGAAACAATCTGGTCAAATAATTCATGAGGGAAAAAGGAAGAAGATAGAAAGCAGGTATTTAAAAAAATAAGGAATCAGATACACATACTGAGGAACAGAACAGAAAATTTTGTAGAATTGAAAAATACTGTTTTAAAGAATATGAGTCTGGAGAAAAACAGGCAAGCAATTGTAATACATGACCAAATACCTATTATTGCTTTTCTCTTGTCTTCTCTACAGAGAAAGCAAGTTATTACAGTCCCACAGTTTACAGTCTCATCTCTTTCATTCAGAACACTTTTATCAGATCCTTGAACTATCACCCACGGGAACTTCCATCACATCCTCTCCGAAGGTCTTAGCAAAAAGGAAAATCTGGGTGGGCTCAAGTTGACAGTGGCAGGTGAGGATGAGAGAGCCAGATCAGTTTGGACAGCTAAATGAAATCATTTTTCCAGAGAGGAAACCGCTCTGAGGCAAAAAGAAGGTACAATCATGCTGCCTCATCTGTAACTGAGTTTACTTCCCACAATTACCACACTGATTGGGTCTTTGCGCAGGGCCTTCTTGCTCAACAGAAATGTCACAAAATGACACTTCTATTGTGAGAAACTTCAGCAGCTGACAGCATACTGTTTAATCCTTCTGTAGGTGCCATCAGACAAAATACTGAGGAGCACAGCTGTATGTAGCAGTTACTTAAAACACTGCACATGGCAGCTTATTTGCACCATCTGCTACAGAAATGTCAGTCACAGGGAGCACAGTAGAAACCTGGGGTGTCCACACTGAGAAATCACTTAGAAGAGGAAAGACATTCCAATGGGAAAAAAAAATAATCTATCCATAAAAAATGAATAGCGTATGCTGTCAAAAGGACTAAAGCTTCTGAGGAAGAGCAGCAGCTGGCACAAGAGCAGTCAGCCTGAGTTTTAGTGAATGTCCTGAACTCCCCTGCAGTCAGGTAGCCCCCCCATTTCATCCCTATGTGTCTGACAGGTATCCTGATTTTAAAGCTAACAGCAGTTTTTCAGGGCTTTCAGTAACACAAATAGTTGGTGAAAAGTACAAGGAATATACATCCCCTAAATAAACTATCAACCTAACTGAACAAGCCCTAGCAATGGCTGAAATTAAGGATAGCTTCTTTAAACATTCACAGCAGGAACAGTAGCATTCAGCTGACTATCTTTGATGCATAATTTATCTGTCACCCAGGAAATATAATTTGCAAAGGCTCAGTCAGAGCAGGAGCTCTGCATCTGGTTTGGAAGACCTTGGGCGAGGTTCATCTCACGTTATGCTACATGTCTATCGTAGGATGGGACGAACCATGCTTAGAAATGCCAGCTGAGAATGCCTTGAGAAATGATGACAGAGGGACTCTAGACAGCAACATGGAGACAGGAGAGAAGAAAAGGGAAGGAAGGATAACGCTTTGAAGCTGGGAACCTTCACTCTAAAGAAAGTTTTGGGGACTTCAGTTTTTTTTGGATAAGAAATATGTTACAATCCCCTACATGTTTGGGAGAAGGAGAGTAAAAATTAAAAGGACAAGCAGTTCCCAAAAAAGGACTAAAATAACCAGCTTAAATTACTACTGGAAGAAATGTGTCCGTGTTCACCACAAATAATGGCAGGCGAGACGTGCCTTGAAACAGCTACTAGGGTAGATGTACTCAAATCCACTATGGGTAACTTAGCCTTCTCACCTAAACTAACTATATTGATAAATTATGATTATTATAATCCAGCATTATTAACAAAAATACACATGCAATTATCAAGCCTATATGTTTAGAAAAGATTACTAGAGCTAACAGATTCCTGTCCCCCAGATGAATACTAATACAAGTAGTGAGGAACCCTCATGCCTTTTGAGGATTAAGAATGAAAGTTAATCTCTTTGTCCAACCAGGCAGAATGAGCTACTCCAGAGAGAGAAAAGGATGGATGGCACTTAAGTCTAAATCTCAGATCTTGAGGAAGAAGGACAAGAATAGTTGCCACAATATTTACCAAGATTCCCAGAAGCAGGATTAGATAGTACATTTGAGACTACTTAATCTGTACAGACTTTATGAACAAAGTCACTGCTTCAGATGTGACAGTAAATGTACGGGGCCATGCCAATTAGAGGAGGGAAGAAAATGTAAGAGTAGACCTAAAAGCAAACCAAAGGGATGGGAGGTTGAAAAGAAATAACAAGTAGTTGTAAACTGGCCAGGCAAACAAGCTTTGTCAGAAATTCACCCTGCAAAAGCACATTCCTAGGAGAGAGAGTTCTGCAAAGATAATGAGGAACTGGACAAAACACGTTCTGTGTTGAGCTCCCACCCAAATCAAGGTCCATCTGTATCATCTCTTTAAATGTGAGAAATACTAATTCTGCCCTTTGAATCTATTTTATATAGGACATTAAAGCTTTCATGCAATTTTAAAATAGTCATACAAATCACAGGCAATCCTTTTCCTTTCTGATATCTGTACAGTGCAGTTGGAAAAAAACCCAAAAGAGCCATGTAGTACACAGCATGCCTGACATCAGTCTGTTCAGTATCACAGAAAGTACAGATCAATATTTCTCAGTTTCTGCAAAGTCTACATTATTCTTTAAAACTAATGGGAAAAGCTTACCCAGTTTTCAAGCTGACCAAGGCATCTTCAACTCCTTTCTGATTATACTTCGTCATGTAAAGGTGCATATCAGGGTAGTTGTTTCTGATATTCCTCTCTGTGCTTCCATTTGGGACTGTTCCAAATCGAAAAGGAGGTGAATAATCATGTGGCCTTTGGAACTAGAGAGAAAGAAGGGCAATTTCAGGTTAAAAACCCAGAAGTTGTACAAGCTGCCTCAAGTTTCTTCTAGGCAAATGTGAGTTAATTCAGCTCTATTATACCAGAAACTGTGTCTTCACACTGGCTGAACTTAGAGAAACACCTACATCCAAAGTAAAACCAGCTCAGTTCCACCACTCTAATGTGACTTTCTCCCATGCATTGAAATACGGCAGGACTGCAGAAACTGCAGCAGAGAGACACTGGAAGATGTACCTCATCTGCTGACATCTCTCTAGAGAGCCCAAACTACAAGCAGACACCCTGGTAAACAGCAGTCAAAAGAAAAGAGTATTTTGTTGGTAGTCGTTTCACACCTTCATCTCAGTTGAGACATGGGGGGTCCCCACACAAAGAAGGCAAAAGGATCATTTTTATTACTTGAATGGAGTCTAACACACTGCTCCTGGAGGGACAGGGTGAGGGCTGGCTTTCCTTCCACTGCCATGATTCAAGGGGAATAGAAGTTCTGGCATCTTCCCCAGGGGCTCAGCAGCTACATCACTTGACACAAAAAGGATTTCTTGAGCTCTCACACCTATAATCCTGGTCCCTATTTATTCCTACAATTTAAAACTACAAACCAGTTGCTTGATGACATATAGGCTTATTCTACCATTTTACCCTCTATATCACTATTGCATCAGCACAGACAATCAAGCCAGGGAATATCTGCAAAGGAATAGCAATAGCTCAGAGCACCCTCAGGTTTCATATATGGAAATCATTCAAATAATTGCACGTAAACTTTTGCTAACAGACCCCAAACCTTTATATGCGCCTTTTCAGTATCTCGCTTTATATACCAAGTGATACTTCAGGATTAAGTTAAAATGTTTCTTTAAGAAATAAAGGAAAAAGGCCACTCATATTAGAGGAACTATTGGCTAATGAGGAAATTCAATTGAGCATTGACAAAAGCAGTCACCCATGAATTCCATGGTAAAATGCACTCTGTTTTTACTATTGAAGTTAGAAGAGCAACCTATTTCTAATTCTGTGCTGCAAGAGACAGCTAATATTTATACAGCTGCTGCTTCTTTCGGGCTACATACGTAATGCTTCTCTTTTAAAATTTGGTCTCAGTGCATCAAGAGTTCCCAGGATCCAGTGCCAATTTGCAAAGAGAATATAAATAAGCTTATACAACAACTGGGAGTATTTTCAATTCCATCAAACCTTGACTGTGAAATTATTGCTGCAACAATATTTTCACGTTACAGTACTACAATTAAATGTTTCATTTTAATTAAGCATATTTTGACAAAGCATAAAGGAATGAACTCTCTTCTTGTCTATTTGTTTAGCTAACAGATGTCTTACTTTTCTCATTTCCCCTTTTCATAGCTTAACTGTTTAAATTATTACTTTGCTACTACTTTACACATACTAATTGACCCATGCACTAAAATTACACTGTATACTAGTCATGGTTCTTAGTCTATATTTGCTATCTCCTTTTGTGTTTATTTTGCAACACTGAGACAAACCCAGCACTTAAATATATGTCTAGAGATTCTACTCATATAGCTGTAGCTTCCTATTAACTTTACTTAAATCTACAGATCCCTGAAGTAGTGAGATGACTCCCATTATCTCCTAATGTCTGTATCAAATATTCCAATCAAAAGAACTGAAAAAAAAATAAAGAAACAATGCCAATTTAAAGACCTGTAAAAATTGCTGCTGTTCCTATAGCTGACGTTTTTTTGAAATTTAGCTGTGGTGAGTATTCTGCAAGCTCAATTCCTAATCCTGGGGTATGGCAGGGGAACTGAGGAAACAGGAAGGTTATGGTGGAGTGTCCTGGTAAGTTAGAAACAGAGTTTGGTTCTGATTATTCTCACTTTTCAAGGACATGCATATGAGTTCGAGGTTTTGGGAGGAATTTCCTCCCATATGAATGGTTGAAGAAATTGAGGTATGTGTCCCAAACTGAACATTCATGAAACACAAAAATATTTCTGCAGGAGAGCAAAGATTAATAAAAGTACTAGTTCATTCAAAGATCTTGGGGATGACAAGCAATCCAAGGGATGAAATAATTAATATAGGAATTCAAATACAGAAAATTTAGAGAGAGAAATGGTTCCAAACACCATCCATTGACTTGAATTTCCTGGCACAAGACACCTAACCAACAAATACAAGAGTCATAAAGAGATTATTTTTTGAAAGCGATTGTCTGCTACTACTGCCTGCTCACAGACCACTTGTAAAAAAGAAAGAAAGAGTTTAAAGTCTTTTTACTAACAGTGCACTCACATTTAAAGTGTATAAAGTTCTTGTCAATAATTGTAAACTTATATTCTGTGAATGAGACAAGAAAGAAAAAAGTATCAAGTCTCTACATGGACTCTTTTTCCCTGAAGCCCCACGATGGGAAATAAAATATATCATGTCTACTAGGAAGCAATTTTCTTCCTAGACATTTTTCAAAATATTAAGTTTTTTTAATCGCTAATAAAATCCCTAAATTGAATGAAGCCCCTGCTTGAATCATAATCGTGGACAGACCTGCTATTATTGAAAAGACTAATCAATTAGTTGTTGTTTCCCCATGCTCTGCCAGCTGCTAAAACTGTGGTGCATGGTAATAAAACTTGAATCCTACTCATCTAGGATTCCCAAACAGGATGGCTGAGCTGAGGAAACAGTCCTATTACTTTTCTTTTATTTTACCTATATGTCTTATTACAACTGACAATTGCATTTAAGTCAGTAAAGAGATTTTTCACAGATATTAAATATTGACTAAATCTGAAGCTTTGCATGCTTGCCTGAAAAGGTGGTATTCAGAGCAGTTGTTTGTTATTGTTCTGAGGTATTTTAAGGAACTGTGGAAAACATTACTAAAACAGTAAAAAATAGTAAATATTCTCCCTCAGATTTTAATGGGAATTACAACTGGTTTGGAGTGATAGCAAAAACCCCATGATTGAACTCTCTGCTTTCTTATTTTACCAGATGGAAAACACTGACAATTTGATTTCTGATCTTTGAAAAATATAGCTACTGTGTTCTGTAATTCCAAGACTATTATTATAATCACCAGTTACTGAAATGCAGTAAGTATCTGTCTGACAACTCTCAAAAAGCACTGTAAAGGTCTAATATTGAAGTGGAAAAATGGACTGGGGTAAGAGGGTCACCCTAACTGCCCCGTCATCCATGCTGCCTTTTGACCTGTCTGCTCTCTTTCGACACAGACATATCTCTAAGTAACTATAGAACTTGTAACTTCTTTTGCACAAAAATAGAAAGCCAACATTGCAAGAATACTCTGAGTCTTGCCAAAATAAGGAACCTGTAAATGGCATAACTAAGGCTTCTTTTGAAGGTAGAAGAGAATCCCTTAGACCTCATGCAAACGGGGCATTTTTCAAAATGTGACGGTGGGAGGAATCACAGCAGATAAATGCTTTGCAAGACAATTCTGTCCACTGCTATCTATTCTTCCTCAGTAATGTCGTCTCTTTTTCATTATATGAAAAAGGCATAAATGGTATCAAAAGCAACAACCTCTAGAAGTGGCAGCTGTGCTGGATACTTTTGGACTAATTTTCTGTAACTTTTTATGAACACAAAGCTTTTAAAATTCTTTTACATACACAAGGATGTCAAAATATAATTTTCTCCTCATCTTCTGAATCATTTGAGTTTATGAACACCCACCCCTAATAACTCCAGTACATGCTGTGCCATATAGTTCTGGGTGACACATAGATGACATAGCATTCAGAAATTCATTAACAACATTATGAAGGCTTAGGAAACTATTAAGAGGTCTCAAAGCATAGAAGGGTGACGAGGGTGTTATCACGTGTTCAGCAAACCTAGTGAACCAGATGCTAGAGCATAACATGTTTCCTGAACAGGAAGGTATCAAACACTGAGGGTCAGAGATTGTTACCAGCCCAGAAGTTTTTTTCAAAAATTTATTGAACTTCTAGATATTACTTACTTAAAATTAATTTTACCCATACTTCTGTCCCTTCTCACTGGCCTTTGCCTATTACCACGTTGCTTGCAGCAAGGATCAGAGTTCTGCACTGAACAACAGTAAAATCAAATTCCTGAACTGCTCCCCTACTAACAACATTGCATCAACAAGGCAAAGAGGGAAGAAAAATAATTTAATATGAACCAGATTATATCCCTGTAAATTATCCTAAATTATTTGATTTTTTAAAATCTGAGAAACCTTAGGATTGTAGCAAAAACTATGACGAGGAATATTTTGGAATAGATCATCATCGCTTTTCTGGAGTTCTAGCGTATTTAATTTAATCAGAAAAGGCATGGCTCCCACGATTAATATCTATATGCTTCAGGCAAAATTTAAAGATCTGTAAAATAAAAACAAAGGTGGCAGATCAAATAAATAATCAGAAGACCACACCAAAGCAGATGGTATTTTCTGATTCAAGTATTTGTCTATTTTTATTTTTATTTTTGTGCAAATAAAATCCTACTTAGCAGAGAGAATATAAAAAATAACAAAAATAAGGAAGTTATTAGCCAAAGCTAGAGAATAAATACTGACATTTTCCCAGCCCATAGGTGAGAGTGGCAATCAGCCAGCAGAGGAAAATAAAGGTGCACTGCCAGACCCGAACACTAGTGCTGTGCCAGGTGCAAGCCAAATCCTGCCAAAAACAAGACTTCTCAGGAAAACGCTCTGTACTTTCTCAAGAACAGCAGAAAGACATTTCTCAAATCCTTTCTTTTATCATCAAGAGAAGAATACCTTTTAACTGTCTCTTACTAAGAATATTATCTTAAAATAGAGGTATATTTAACAGTCTTCATACTCTTTCAAAGGTTTTGCGACAGCACAACTTAATGAAAACAAAACTACTATCATTTTTTGTTTCTTTTTATCTGCCTTTCTCACAGCCATGCTTGCAATTCATGCTTTGATACTACAGGAGATCAATCAAAGATGGGTCATAAAAAGCAGTAAAAAAAAAAAACAGACACAAGGCTATCTGAGCTCTTGCCTTCTTTTGAATAACAATTTCCTGTATTTTCTGTCCTTTGAGATAAATCCCTTGTGAAGTTCTCCCCTGTGCTATACTATATTTAAATATTACTTTTTAATGTCAACATTTAGTTTCATTTTAAAACAACTGGGCTCGAACTTGAAAACAGCATGGCCTTCATGTATTTTGTGCATATCCACTTCAACAATCACTTTACAAATGGGCTTCCGTCCCTTCATGCAATACCACTGTTACGAAGCAGACACAGAAATGAAATGAAAAAAGAAGTAATTGCCAGGTTTCTGATTCATAAAACTATTGATTAAACTTCACAAGTACAAACACCCGGGAATTATACTTTCAGCAGAACAAAGTTCAGTCAAGCTACAACAATATGAAAAATAAGCCTATTTATTATTTGTCAATTTGTGTGAAACTTGAGCAGGGTTTATGTGAATTATCAGAGTCCATTGCTCAAAGTGCAATTCTCACAAAAGTTTTTGAATTGGGAAAGTGTATTCCACAAACACGTCAAAATTCTGCACCTTATCCTATGTAATGTACATCTCTCTTCAATATGATACACAAACCCCAAAATTTTCTGCTTATTTTTCCTATTTACTCTTGCCATTTCATACAAGGAAAACATTCAAACATACACAGATAACTGTATCACTTTTTATCATTTCTCTTTGCTTATTTGTTCTGGCGCCACTTCAAATCTGAACTCTGTCTATAACTTCCTTGCACACTACATAGAAAGCAAAATGACATTTCTTCAGGAGCCTTACCTGGCTTCCAATAATTACTGGATATTTGCTGGGTTTTATAGAAATATTTTTCTATTAATATATTATTAATATTCCACACAGAGGTGTACAAATTATGTCCCTGCATTCAAGCTGACTTCTTCATTTTTCAATTTTTTTATGTTAGTGAGGCATTCCTTTAACCAAACAGGAATTGATATCCATCACAAAACGATGTGACAAAAAGGTACTTTTCAATTAATGCAGTAACTTCTGAAAAGGCAACTCAAAGACTTTGAAAACAGTCTGATATTTTCATGATTTGGGTCTCAGGTTTGTTAGAAAAAGGCTTACGCTCAGAATCAAATCATCTAGTTTTAGCTTATTATGTTGCTCAGAGTACTTTTAGCACAAAGTACAAATTTGTAGAAGTATTATGAAGGATGGACACTGACCTCTTTTGAGCTGAAGACCTACCTTTTTATCACTCAGTCCAGTCACTTGGTCAACAAATTCCTCTTGAATCATAAATGCAGCTAAGTTGGCAGTATAACTAGCCAGGAAGATGACAGCAAAGAAAGCCCAAACCGACACCATGATTTTACTTGTCGTCCCCTTGGGATTTTGCACAGGAACAGAGTTGTTGAATACCAAGCCCCAGAGTAACCACACCGCCTTTCCAATGGTAAATGATGGTCCATGGGGATCTGTAATTGCAAAGAGTAGCTATTTTTGTTGCAATTAAATTAAACCTTGGCAAGATACTCTACATAATAACTAAAAAGCCCTCACAAAGATATAGTTAAAAAATATTGCAGAACATATTCACTGTACTCCCAACAGAACCATAGGATTTACCATAGGTAGTCTCTATTGTAATGACATTTATTTCTGTATTTGTAAAAAATATTTCAACATTTTTCTGGGTGGCATTTACTTCAAAAGTTTTAAAATTAACATGGAAAGCACAGATTTGGAGGAGAAGCAAAGTGATATGGCTCTTGTAGTAAGGTATGTGCCACTGTATCGCCCCTTTCAGTCGTCAGTGCCAGTGGATACGTAAAACGGAAAACTGGG
This sequence comes from Gallinago jamesoni, assembly GCA_025769975.1. Lineage (NCBI taxonomy): Eukaryota > Metazoa > Chordata > Aves > Charadriiformes > Scolopacidae > Gallinago > Gallinago jamesoni. Next base: position 12,509,033 of record JAOQGH010000069.1, on the reverse strand, counting down.
GGTTTAGGTCTTAATAATTCAATTCTAGTACCTTTTTCACACAAATTATTTTGTATCCTCTCCAGTCTTCCAACGTCATGTTTTTTCAACTTCATGTAAGCATGTTTAAGATCAAAATGTGTGAATACGTCACCTGCTTCTAAGCAACCTTGCACTCAGAGGATAAATGAGTAGGGCAGCCCAAAGTGGCTACCTGTACAGGTACGTGACTTACAGCGACCCAGGCTCTGGCTACCTCACACATTCAGAGTAAGCTCCTGTTGGCATTACAGGTAAAAACCTGACCCAGCTAATCCATTCTGTAATTTTTGTTATTCCTGTTTTCAGTCCATTCTAAATTCATCCCAAAGCAAGAAGAAGTGGTCAGCATGACACCCTCATGCCCACATAGGGATTAGCAATGCTCTTATCCACTTAAAATGCCTCATTTGTAGAGTGCTATGAAAATAAAGGGACATTTGTTCTTACCCAGCTCTAGGTAAGTACAGTGCAGTCATCACATAGTGCTCATCATCATCCTCAATAGAGAAAGAAACAGGCCTCCCCTGACTGTGACTCATTTAACCTTTATATGAGTATTTTTTAATTAAAAAGCAATTCAGCAATGCGGACATCTGTAATATTATCTCCTTCCCTCCCCCTTTATCAAAGAGGATGCACATAACAAATTCTGTTTTAGTTATTAATATAATTATAATTTATTTTAATAATAATATAATTACTATTAAAAGAATGAAACCTGAAGTGGGTGTACTCCATGCATGTTCTCATTTCAGTGGAAATGCTCTCTAATACACTGCAATTTTTTTACAATGTAATCAAGGATGACATCTTAGATTATCATCTAATATTTTGCAGAAGTGCTAAGAAGTTAGAGTGCAGTAAAATGCAGCTGACTTTTGGTTTATAAAACCACCTTCTAGAGCCATTTAAGATTGGGTTGATGCCAAGACAATACGCATTTTCTGAGCAACAATAAGGAAAGCATATACCAAAAAAGCAGTCTAAAGTTCAGTCTATTCTGCTGGAGATTGTACGACCACTGAGCTTCATCCTGCCAAAAATGCCTAGGGAAAGAAGTAATCTACATAAAGATTCCCAATTTATTTTTAGCTTCCCACGTTTCAAATGTATGGCAGCTGGATTCATGGCAAGTCTCCTGAGCTAAGTTAGCTTGGTCTAGTACCGTAATATGTCTTTGTAGCCATAAATACACAAAATAATCAATTCTGGCACATGAGGTGGCACAGAGGAGAACAGCCTAGCCCTTGGATCCCCTGTCTCTTTATTCACCTTTGATTTCCTCTTTGTAAACACAGTGTTTGCTTTGGACAGAGGTTATACAATTACCATTTTACCAAACTGGTAACATCATCCTAACATTACAATAATCTCCCTTTTCAGGGAACAAACCAGTCATAATCTAGAAGAAACTGTTAGCTTGTAATAGACCATAGAACTATGTTCACCAAGCTGGAAGATCTCCTGTTACAAAATGAGGCAAGCATGATTTAGAAATTCAAAACCAACTGCACTCTGAACTGTAAGTAGAGAAAGGGAAGGAGGAGGGCACCACAATACACGGAATCCTTATTTTCAGGTCAAAGTGCTAATAATATATAACTGCAGCTTTCACCGAGAAAGGCAAGTGCTGTATTGAATTTGTTGTGCTGGTATATTTTAAAAACAAAGTGTCTATAAACATGCATGCTACACAGAAAGAAGCGATGCCCTTCTGCCACTGGCCTCATTTCAAGGCTGAGTTAATCACTTTTTATAGCAACTATATAAAACTAAATACAACATAACTGCTATTTTTCCAGATTATCGACCAAACCACACCAGTTTAGATCATTATCTCTGAGCTAAGTGTGAATTCATAAGAGTCAGGAGCCTGTAGAACTTACTCCAATGCTTTTTTTAAGTTGACACTTTACAACTGATACAGTACACTAACCAAACACTGCCTGAATACAGCTCTCTCTGATATCACTTACCTTTCTATATGTCTTTATTCCAATGAATTAGAATATAAACGTAAGCACATAAGGCCTCAAGAAATCACATTTTAGATTAACAGCAAACATTGTTTCATAGCTGCTTTTACTGGTTTATTCCTATGTTATGTTTATTCTAAAAGACAGAGGGCAAAGGATGGGAAATACATGATTTTTTTATAGCTTTAGGGTTGTGTAAAATGCAAAGCTTACCTCTCCCTTGTGCTAAGTTCCTGTTATATCCCACAGGACTGAAGTACTCAAATATAAAGACAGCCATGGCAGACACAATGAGAAGCATCACAAACATCATCACCCAGACAGAAGCACTAAAAGGCTCTGCAGTAAAACAGACAAGAGAAACAGAAGCACAGTTCATTAAACCAGTTGCAGCACAAGAATTCTGATGTCTTTGGCTAGGCAATTCCAGTGGCCTGCTTTAAATTAGCTTTTACCAACCAAAGTGCTAGCAAATTACTAAGGAGCAATACATGAAGAACTGCTGTAACTATACACAAAACTCATGCAGTCAAAATCTTAAATGTAAGCTGCAATTCAAAAAAGAAATGCTGTACACTTTTCTTTGACAAAGCCTTAAGTGACACCGAGTGGCAAATTGGTTTGACTCACTGCTTGTTTGGTTTACAAATAGGTCACCCATTTCTATTTATCCTATATTACATGCATGTATCAACAGAACGAACTTACCATTATGACTGCATTTACGCAAAGGCAATTAAGCATATTTTTAATACATTTAGTAACTCAGTGAATTCTCTCTCCTTTTCTAGCCAACAAAAAGTGTTAGGGGAAAAAGCTAAATACTTGCATTGATCTAATTCTTTTTTTTTTTTTTTCAGAATTCTTTTCTCTCTGTGTTCACTTTCATCTACCTGAAATGAAGATGTTGTTTTTTACCAATTGCAAACACATCCTTTTGAAAGTCTCTTTCTCATCTGGGAGTAGATTTCTGAAATCAAAAGGTTTATGGAAAACTAAATGTCAGTTTGAAAGACAGAAAAAACCTGATTAAGTAAAAGGAGTAGGGTGGAACAGAAAACTAAAAGCAGTTTCAAATACCAGACTAAGCGGCAGCTTTTTGAAAGTGCTGAATATGGTAATGGTATGTGATAACACAAAGTTCTTAAATAACACCTTTGCCCAATCACAAATTCTCTGTCATTTCAGGAATCCCTGTGGTAGCTGTCATGGTACAAGGATATACATAACAAAGGTTTTGTATGGCAAAATAATATCTCTTTATTAGGTCAGCTTATGTGGAGGCATTTTATATTCTCATTTTGATAGATAATGCAAGTGCGAGTGTGCTCTGAAGTGTGAGGAAGAAAAACCTAGTATACTATATACTATACACTATACTATAAAACTAGTATACCTATGCAAATTAGGACAGAAACAAGAAGCCCTTGAAATGACAAGTTAGTATGTTCCAATGCTTTGCCTGTTTTTGAAAGCCCAAGAAGTTCCTCCATTCTGACTTCTTCATTTTGTGAATTTAAATTAAGATTTGAACTATGATTCCATCATTTTCCATCACTGCAGGAAACAATCATGAGTGAGAGTTGAGGTGTGTTAAACCCAGTAGCCCGGTCTGAACCTTGCCTGAGTTACCATGAATGGTTCACCCAGAACCAGAACAAAGTGTAACAATTTCGGTCCGAGCATGGAAATCTCATGAGATCGTTTGCCTTTGCTACAATTTCTTCAGAAATTTGGAACCAAGAAAAGATAAAATTCCAAATAGCCCCACTGGTGATTTTGGATATGAACTAAAAAGGTAAGGCAGCAAAATTTTAAGTCAAACTGCTCTCTTGCTGTTTTTAAGATGAGAGTAAGAAACTCATCTCATTATTTTTAAAAAAATATTTTTTTAGTTATTTTATTTTTAAGAGAGGCTATGAAGTTCTTTCAAACACTATAATTATTTGTTTGGAAGAGAATAGTAAGTTAGCAAAAAATGAGAATTCTTAAAAGGCAGAGAAAGATCCATTGAGATGCAGGCAGGTAAAGGACATTCTGTAGCCAAATGCAGTTAACAACAAATATTCTATGAATTCACATATTAACTGGAATAAATTGGAATTCACATAAAACCATCATACAATTTTAAGAACATTTTCATAGAAGAAAGCAAGCCTGATAAGAGTTTTATCAAAAGCAACAGTGTAGAAACAGCAATAGTAATTTGTCAAAATCTAAAATGGCAAAGCGCAAAACAAGCTGATGTGAAAAAGTGAGCTATAAACAATAACAGTTTAAGCAGAATGGTCTTTAATAATTTAAGCAGTCTGGTAATGAGGTGGAGGATTAAAGAAGAAATAGGAAAACAGAAAGCTATTTAAAATAGCAAGCAGTAAGATTGAACAACTACAAAATCAATTGAATAACAAAGTCGATCTTTCTGTCATATTAGAGCTCAAATTACACATTCAGCACCATTCTTTGATTCTCAAAGGACAGAAAGAGAACTTCTCTCAGGCAAGCAGCAGGTTTTATAAAAAATTTCAGAAAAGCTATGATATGGCAGAAAAATACTAATATATGACTTGCCAGTGCATATTTCAAATGATTGGCAATGGAGAATATTGAGCAACTAAAAAGATGTAGTATTCCACTAACATTGAGTTTTACCTCCCCCCAGCCAAACAATGCTTAAACAATACATAAAATGAACAGGGGCATAGATTTCCTATTCCACCAATGCCTCCAAAAGAGAAAACTGACCTCACCTATGAACTCTCTCCCTTTAAAAATACAGAAATTTGTATCTGAGGTTTCCCTTTGTTTGCTTGTTTGTTTAAATTAAGTAGAATAAAATATCCACAGAATCTTAAAAAACATTATTTGTGCATCTACTATATATGATTTCTAGTACGATATGAAAATGTTTTAACGTGGATAAAATTCTCCTTTGAAGGAGACATCCACATCAGAAACAGAACACAGCAGACAATGAGGAAGAGGCTGTCAGCCCAGCAGTTACTTAGATCTATTGGACACAACCACTGAATGAAAACCTAGTTCGGACAAAATCCTGTACTTGTCTACATTTATAGTAACAAATCACAACAACTGATATTTCATGAATTGTAAAATCAAGTGCCAATTAAAAAAAAAACCTGTATTTTACATGTTTTTTTAAAATATTTTAAACTAATTGTGTAAGGTGACTCTGTTCTTAGACATTCATTTAATTGAAACAAATTCTGCCTCTGAATAAACTCAGTTATCTGCTTGATAGCATTTTGCTTGGCAAAGCATTTTACTACGCTGCACACCACATCCAAATACACACTCAATTCCAGTAAAGTGACAGTTTCATCTACGTCTAAAAAACCAGAACATACTTCTGAGAGCACAGACTTGATTTATTGGTGCAGTAAATCAGATTTCTCCCCAAACAATGCTATTCTACAGAGCTTTATAAAAAGGGGTTATTTTCACTTTTTGAATTATATGTAAGGCCAACTAAATCAATAACATTAAATGCATTTTAGAAAACTAATAACTAACTATGTTGTTGTGAAAAATGCAAAAGTAGCATCTCTTTTGATGGCAGCTGTAAGCAGGTTTTTACGAGGTAAGCAAAGTCCATAATAAAAATCAACTGCACTTGCAGCACATTTAGAAAACACCCCAGTACTTCTATTTCAAGTTATAATTTCAATATGCTGCAACTGCAAATTTAAAAAATGAATTAACTTTACAAGTCAGTGAATTATAGAAATGAAAAGCCACTGCCTGAATATTTTCATTATAAGTACAGCCTGTTGTAATTTCATTAAAAAGTCTTTCATTCATCAAGCAAAATAATAACCACCACCAAAATCTGTTCATTGGGTTTGAGTGTTATTTGATTACTCACTGGATTATATTTCTTTGCATCATCTCTGTAATGTGCCTTTACAGAACAGGTATGAGAAACAAGCTCTGTGGCTAAATGATGATTTTTGTGCAAGAAAACTGGATTATTTGCCTACTTGAAGCTGATACTACTCCAACAATCTGTTCCTCAATGGTTACATGTGATTTGAGTGGAAGTGAAGAACTTACACATAGCAATCTAAAAAGAAGCCATCTAATCAGTGCTGCAAAATTAACTTCACTGCTGACCCAATGGACTTGAACGTACTAAACTGTTCATTAAGATAACTGGAAAATACTGATATTTTTGCTCAATTTCACTTAAAGAATTTTAGTGTCACTAACACTGCTTTCCTGTGCACAATATCTTTATAAACACTCGGCCCAAATACACTACGAGGAGCATAGCATTCCAGGCACTTTTGATCCATCTCATGGCTCATTCTCTTTTCAGCTTCAGGTAAATTCAGGCTAACCACCAAATATTAAACAATAAGCACTAAAAGAGAAGTAGAGGGAAATAATAAAAGGAGAAATGAACAATTGAAACAAGAAACAAATACGGAAAGAAGACCAACATCTTTGTTTCTCTATATTCCCATTATCTTTCTGTCCAGCCTTTGATTTCTTTGCTGTATCACCACTGTTCAACCACATCAATGGAGAAAACACTCAGAAGCTCTCCAGTGCAGTAGTACGGTGTTCAGAAGCCAGAAGTAACTGTTACCAAAGTAGTTGTCAGATCTCCTCTAATCTAATCATCAGGAAGTCTCTTTTTTTTAACTGTTCTACAAGGGGTTTTAAAATTATTTCATAAATGTGAGTGTAAAAGATACTAAACCATTTATAATGCTAAAGAAGCATAAATTAGTTTGTAAAGAAGCAGGTTTTGATGAAGTAATTTTCCCAACTGAAGATTTTGAGGGATTCTTTTTTATACTGAAAGCACTACCATTGGTTTTCACTTACTGCATTTGAAACCAACAGTACCAATGTGCTAATAATCATGTTAATCAGCATGCTGACGCGGTACAAACTTCCAAATGTAAAACTCAAAACTCGACAGAAACATGTCGATACGCTATATAGCTTAACAACCAATGACACCTACCCAACTCTACAGGAATGCAATTAAATGATCTGGAGGAGTTGGAGAATCATACCTAGAAAAGCAGATGGTGAAACTGTGCCATTGCTCCGTGACACCATGACACTAATCCCAGTCTCAACAAATGGCACTGAGAAGTCAACCACTTCAGAGCGCTCTTCATTAATAGTGAGAGACCCCACAGCCATAACTGCTCGATGATATACCACCTGAGCCACAAAGAGAAGACACCACTCAGTAGAGAATACCTCATTTCTCCAAAAGAATTAAAACCAAACGTTGCTAAGTTCTTACTTAAGAGCTCTTTTACCTAACAGAACTTACTTCACCAATCATTCCATTCCACACATTATTGACTTTTTTGCCATGTTTCCCATTAGTCACCAAATACAGGTCATATGTGAACTTGACAGTTTTAGACAACTTCTTCAAGATATCGATGCAGAATCCTTTGCAGCACTTCTTTACGTTAGTACCCTCATTGGTTGAGTTGCTGTCAACAGAAAGGAGAAACAAACATTTCTACCAGGAAAAACAGAAGAACCATAGGAGCAAGATTTAGCATACTGTGAAACAACATTTTGTCATACTTGTGAATGACCATGTTTTTCTGAATAACTCAGAGGATGCTTTACATGGTGTTTGTAGCTCTTACTAATTGTAACGCAGGGCGATAAATAGAAGATAATGGTAGACCTTGCATGACACACTCTCTGCTGCAGTATCCAGCCAACTGCACTTCACTCCTCCATCAAGACATACAGTTTCCTCTCACTAATCTCTCTCTTAGGCTTAGATTAAATATTCATTACTTTTGCTCTCAAGACATAAGACTACATGTCATTTAGTAACCAGAGAACTCCCCAACGTGTAAGCTGTATAAAGGCACAGCAGTTGACCATAATGAGAATGGATGCCGCACCTTCTGCACTTTGAGAAGGTGAACTTCAGGCTACCTTTGAGTGCAAAGATGAGGACTTTCTCTTATTTTTTTCTGAAATTCTCATTTCATGACCTCTAGAAGTTTCCAGCATAAGCATCTTCATAAGCTAATGCAATATTTTGTGGACTTTGAAAGAATACAAAATTGAAATAGGACTTGACTGAGTACAGCTATGTTATAAACAAAAAAAAAAGGTTTCTCTGGACTTAGGAAACTTTTGCACAAGCAGACTCTACAACTATTCAGAAACATTCCTTTTATTCCCAAACGTCTGCTCAGTAAAAAAATGTTGTTACTGTTATATTCAGTTCAGAAATATGTAGACTGAAGCACAGAACGGGGAAAACAATACTGATAAATGCACAATGAAAAATTTTCCACTGATTTCTAATGACTGCTCCAAAGTTACAGAGCAATCAAAGCAGGGGACTTTTCTCTAGATGGTATGTCACAGTGGTGTTTTATGGTGGAGTAGTTCATCCTGTACCAAACTTCAGCATAAATATGCATTTTCAATAGGAGACATTCTCCAATTGTTAAAGACTAATTAAAACAGGAATATTTCAACATAACCAGAAACAATTCAAAGAGGACTCATTATAACAATCCAATTTTAGAACACGATCTTCTTCCATGTGACTGAAAAGGGCTGATTCTTGTTGAGTTTGAATTTTCTATAAACTTAGTATCTTGTCATTAATTCAATGTGACTTACATGCATATAACCAGAACATTTCAACTTATTAAAAAGGAAGATGCGCAAACAAAAGCATAGTGTGGAAAAGGGAAAAAGGAAATGAAATGGAGAAGGAAAAGCAAATATAGGAAGCAAGAGGAAAAGAACAGCAAAGTATCAGAAAACAATTATATAATTAAAGAAGCAAAGGAGTGAATTAATGAGAAAATAGGGGAATATATTTTGCACTCAAAAAAAAAAAAAAAAGGATTGTTATATATTTACTTACTTAATTTTGACAAATTTACGACATGGCACGGTGTTTTTTTGGCAACTTTCCATCAAAGGATCCACATCCTCAACAATGACAAAGGGAGCCTCCTCCAGGGTGACAATACTCAGATGGTTATCATCTGGGTCGCTGTCTGCAAAAGAGCTGTACCTGGGCCAGACAGAGTACTTCAGGCTCAGGGAGTTGTTCTCCCATTTCCCCACCTGAAACACCAAGATACACAGGCTGCTGATATCTGCTTGCTCCTTTTTGACAAATGAGACCTAATATTAAATGTGCTGGGATATAGGTACAGGAAATTACATTCAAAGGCAGTTGTCTTGTTGTTGTTTTTTTTAATCAAAGTTACTTTAGAACTTTTTAGTAATTGCATGAAGTGAGAAAATGTGCTGTAGTAAAGACAGGTAAGGGAATGTTGCTTTGAGCCGTAACAGCTTTATAGAGACTGGATGGCATCAATTAACGCTATCTATCACCTGGCTACAGCTGCACTGAAATTTGACATGTATCATTTCCATTTGAGCCAGAACAGCAACCACATATTCCATTTGTAATCAGAACCAATTGCAGTAATAAGAAAAGAGCTCTCAAAAAAAAAAAGAAAAAGAAAATTAATCCCTCCCCACACACATTAGACTGATAACTGGAGTTTCATAATACCATTTCTGTATCTTCTCAAGAGGGAAGGGTCCTCTGTTCTTACAGTTTGAAAAGCCATTGTGAAAGCTCTTACCTTGGGTTCCATCACACCTGAGCCAGGGCAAACCATGTTTTTAGTAAACACAAGTTCAATTGTGCATGATTTAGTTCTTATTAGAAAGAATATATTTTATTCTGCTTTAGTTAATGCCAACTGTTGAGGGAGTTTAAGAAAGCATATTCCACTTTACATTAAAATTGCTTATTTATTTACTATTATAAAGTATACCTTCCTTAATTAGCCTACATTTACTTTCACTTCCAGAACATCAGAAATGGGCATATGTTTTAAATATTTTGAAAACTCATGCATTTTCTTCCTCAGACTGTGTTTAACTACTTTGTATCCGTAAATCTAATTGCATTTTTTATCCAAATAGCAATGATAGATAATACAAATGGGCTAGCAATCCACCTAATGCATTTTAATAATTCTTCAGTTGCTTAGGCTAAATAAATTAAAACATAATCAAGAGACTGCTAAAATATTTGTTTTACAATGAAAATGGTGGGAATTCACAGTACAATGAGACAGTCGGGTCCCCCCCAAAAACGTAAAGAAATTGTCATTCTTCTGTCCTGCACCTTCTGTCTTCTAAAGATCTTAATCAAAAAATTCCCAAAGAACGTGATTTATATCCATTCCTATTTAAGGAATCATCTAAGCACATGCCTTTTGCTATATCCTTTCCATCCCATAAGTTGTTATGCTGAACTTCAATGTAGGAGGCAGTAATGCCAGATCTCTATACACTTAAATTAGGAAATTCAAAATTTCACACCTAAATCAATGGCAACTGGGCACAGGATTTACACTATGTACAGTTCTAGTATGAATTTTAACCAAAATACAGTGGATGAAGCCTTTGTGAGAAAACCAATTTCATAGACAGGGAAACACCTCTTTTGAACACTGTATGAGGCAGTTACATTGCAAAAATAGTTTAATCATCAAGTTATAGTATGTAAGCACAGTCAGAGCAGAGTCCGTGCTGGTTTACGTTAGCTTACACAGTGTTCTTTACATCTATGCCCAAAGTACGCCATGAAGTTGGCCATCTGGAATGGGAAGAATTCCAGCCAGTTCAGTTCTTCAGTGAAACACCAAACGTGCCAAGTACTACGATGAATTTCAGAAGTGGAAAATGTGCCCAACTGTCTGCCTGTTCCAACCAACAAGAAGAAAAGAAATGTGACTGAGGCTCAGTTGCATTTGCACGTAGAGGACCTGCCTTCATATCACTCGCTCCAGGATTCCGGGAGGAGGCAGCTCTGCCTGACCCTGAAGCACTTCCCTCTGCCAGCCCCCCTGCACGTGAAGCACCGTCCCAACAACTGTCCCATGGACCAACAGCAATACCGGCTGCCCGTGACAATATGAGTTGTCTAAGCCCATCAATAAGATAATGACTGTTTTGATGCTGTTACAAAAACGAATCATGATTCTCTTTCATACTTAAACTGGAGTAACTGCCATTTTATTGTTCTGAGAAGGATAAACCCATGATAATTTTAAATGGTTGAATTTAGGGAAACACTAATTTCTTTTGACAGTTGCATCTGTATTGAAGTGTTATGTACCGAGTGAATCTCTAATGTTAGGTCAATTTTTTTCATCTGTTGCATTCCATGGATTTATCTCAATATTCACTCCTTACAATCTCATAAACTCCTTTATCTCAATATTCATTCCTCAACTTTTTTTTAAAGTTTTTAAAAATAATTAAAAATTAAGAAGTTGTCTTGGGTCTTTGGGGCATCCCTACTTCTCTGTCCAAAGAGGTCTACTGCTGCAGTCCCAGGCAGTCACAATAATGTCTGGGCTTCACATGGTGCACACATTGCCTGTCCATTGTTGGTCAGCCCGACTACCAACCGTACATGGAGCAACACACAGGGTCAGACAGCTCAACAAAAAAAAAAGTATAGGAGAAAGATACCAATGTCATGAAGAATGGTAGAAAAGCAAAAGGCAGAAAGGCTCTGAAAATCCTCACTAGTGGGCAAGAACGGCAAATGAGGAAGAGCCCGTAGGTTACTCCTTTTGTTTAGGAAATGTTTCTGTTGGATTTGCTTGTTGTAATTAACAAATGGTTAGCACAGGCATTGGATTGCTCTGCTGCTGATGCTGAACTCACAGTTTCTGTGTTTATTTGGTATTTTGTTTTTAAAATAGTTATACTGTTGAAGATTACATGCTGCACTTCTATCATTCTGCTGCAGGTTTGAATGATCAAAACACTTTTTTCTTTTTTGTTTATTTTAAGTGAATTATAAGAATTTAGTTTTATACAATTAAAGCACATCAAAAGATGGGAGTATTTTCGTAACTCTATTAGGAGCCTTTTAGCTTGTGCAGAACTAATCATAGCATTGTTATTAAAAATATGAATGATATTAATTATTTACACATTGTTTTGTATCTTCAAACATTATTTCATTTTTCTGACATCCTTGTGCAATTGATAGTATCCCCTTTTTACAGGATAAAGGTTGAAATGACACAGAAAAGCTGTAGAATAAGCAAAACTAAAGTATGAGCAGGTTCCCATCAAAATAAAGAGAATTTAAGAAATTTGTAGCCGTCCTGCAGGATGGCATTTATGTCACTTATAGAAGTCAGATCTAGTATTAGATGCAGTCAATATCCATTTTGAATGTTTTTAAAACCTTCAAATGCTTAGGGAGAAAAACAACAGCTTATAACAATTACACATGCTCATTTTATTTCAGAGCATTATAAAGAGGTGTGCTTATAAAGTTTAAGAATTCGTGTGCAAACACAAATGTTAAGTTCTTATTCAACACTGCCTCTCAAAGTGGCTTACCTATGACAGCAAGGCAAAATATCTGAGTTAAAAAAAACCTGCAAGTCCTGGTATCACCTGTGAAGGTCATTATAAATGCTGTAGAACATGAAAAAGTTCATATGTAAAATATGAAAAGTAGAATATGAAAAGTTCGGTTTCTGCTCTCACTAGGAGACAACGGTGATATTTGAATAAACCATTTTACAGTGAAATAGTTTACCAACCTGGACAGCTTCAAAATTCAACTGCCTCCAGTGTTTTGCAGCACACATTTTCAGAGTGTGCTACTCCATGATCATTATAGCTACTTATGAAATGAACTAAGCATGGCATCCTCTGACCAAGTTCAAGCATGTACATTTGAAGTAGAAGGGGTCTGTGTTTAAATTGATATGCTTAACCTACTAATATTGGTATCTCTGATGCAGATATTCTTTATGAAATATTTTCTCATGTTAATAACAATTTATTTGAACACTAGAACACATTAATTTGCAGGTTAAACTACAAGCATCCAATAGGGCACACAGTGAACAATAACTCTACACACACTTTGCAGAGTCCAGAAATGATTTTCATACCCAGTCTATCAAAGAATAACAGGTCCACAAAATAAAACAGTGGTAAACTTGCATGTAGGATAGAAACACACTGCCTCTGCTGTGAAAATTTTAACACTACAGTGAAGAATGACATTCATTCTTTCCATCTGCAACCTAAAACTTCCCACTTGTACTTGATCAATCTCAAGGGATCTCTTTGCCATTCAGGAGCTCTTTCTTTCCTGTCTTCAAGTCACCACTGCTTGGAAAAGGGTAGCCAGAGGACAACAGGGAGTTAAAATACTGCACAGGCCTGCCAGGTTCCCAAAATTATATCTTGATAGCATGGGAAATGGGTAGCAGAAAACTTTTCTGAAGATAGTTTCCATTGTCATAATTTCTCAAAGAAAACAGTTGAGAAAGTGGGCTTTTTACTGTTCAAGACATAAAACCACCATTTGAAATATCTTGTAAATAGGAATAAGGATGTCTTAATAAAGTCATTGCACTTACAGTTCTGGACTTGTTAGCTAGAAATACATACTAATTTACCAAAATATGCATAGGTTAATTTGAGGTGAAAGAGTTTCAACTACTCCAATCTATTTTTTGTTTTGTTTTGTTTGAGTTAATGATTCATAGAATTTGAAAATTTATCTTCTTTTTCTCTGAAACAGAATGGAAACATTTTTAAGATTTCAAAACTTTGTGTCGGTCGGGATAATAATTTCCCCTAGCTCCTGGAAGCAAGACTGCTGCCCCAGAGAACTCAGCTGAAAGCACAGCTCACTAACAGCAGGCAGCCAGAGACATGTGCCAACTGCTTCAAGAAGAATCTCACGTATTTCAGCTGCTGTGGCAGGCCCAGCCATGCTGAATTTAAATGAGGCCAGTATAAGATAAAACATTTGTAGTTGGTGTAGTCACTGCCCAATGACAGAAAATTTTGCTGTGGATGAATCAGGGCAATTTTCTCAGTCTTGCCTGCATCCCTTTCCTCACCTACTCCTTGCCTCTAACCTGGAAGTTGAAGAGTATTTAAGATCCCCATTTTGGTGTAACACACAGTCACCTTCACCTGCAACCATATGCTGTTACAAAATCTCACGGCCTGAGGAATCATTTCCTTAGCACCTCTAGGCACACAGAGAACACGGGGAAAATACAACCATTTTTATAAATTGTGTTCTGTAAAATCTCTTCTTCAGTTAGGTAACATGGCTTTTTCAGAATGACAATTATTTGACAGAGTATTAAATAAAGTACAGGAGGAACATTTGGATTTCTGGATTAGGCAATAGGAAAGATAAAACTACTGAATAGTTCAAAAGCAGGTCTGAAAATTTGATTTATGCTCCAGCCTTAAACCAAATGTACTACATTTAGTTACAGTCTATAGCCAGTTGAGCAATGGAGAATAGAATAGCATGCTCGGAGTGCAAAGAGCACAAGTGTGTCTAGAAAAAGAGCATTGCTAGAGAAATTAAAGGGAAAATGAGCTTATTTTCATCATATACAATGAAATACCAATTTCCATTGAAAAATGGAAAGGGATGACAAAACTGCATTAAGAAAGATTTTAAAGTAATAAACACAGTAGTATGTATTTGTAAAACAAATATTTTGTAAAAAGAATATCCAAGCTGAGGATAATGCTCAAAGAATGCAGACATTCTCCGCTATGGAACTGTCAAAAAATGCATGCAAATACCTTTATTCTACTGTCTGGAAATGCCACAAAATATCCAGAGATTTATGGTAAATTTCTGTCATTCCTAGTCAGGTTGATCATGATGTACTCCCAGAGAAATACAAATCTCTCTCACTTCAAAAAAGGGCAACAGAACCATTTTGGGAAAAGATCCTGCCTCAAATTATAAAAATCTTTAATTTATGGCCAGAAGACCGAGACACTTATAAAAATAGTGTCGACAGGAAATCAAACCATCAATTGACCACTGCAGGTGCAAAACAGCTGTGTGTCCACTCAAGCGTGGACTTGCAATGGTACAATACATACACCATTGTATTTCTTTTGAATTTGCACATTCTTTCCTATTTTCTCCATCCTGATACGCAGTCTGGAATATTTCCTTTAGTTGAAGCTCTCTGGGATACAGGAAGGAAAGCAGAAGATAGCTGAGAGCACAGAAAAGCCCGTTTGATGTCAGACTGCATTAGCAATCATACGTCTCATCCACTGTTGTCTAAAGCACCTTACAAACTCACTGCCTTACATACACGGTCTGACCACCTCACGCATGCCTATTTATTTTTTGAAGATTGCAGTCGAAGAGGGTGATAATGAAGTATTTGGTGTGTTTCTGTGTAACAGCTAGATAAATACAGCTAGCCTGCTGGCAAAGTTACGCATTGCTGTACCTCATGGAGACCCCTCTCCCACTGCACCCTAAAGCAGTCTCTAAATAGGATGAGCATGATTGACATAATCTTAATCACATACCCTCACAGAGACCATTGAATCAGAGAAAAGGAGCAAGGGCAGATCCTGAGCAGAGAGAGAGAAGAGCAGAGTATGTTCTCCCCTGCGTGCCAATGCTGGCACGAAAAGAGAGTCTGTCACACCGGCATATCTCACAGAAAACAAACAAATAACTCGGTCCTATCACCCTTTACCCAGCAGATGGGAACTGTGTGCAATACACAGTCATCATCCCTTTGTAAGAAAAAATGTTACATGACAACACGGATACTAAGTGCACTCCCAGGACTACCCGGCCAAACCTTTGAATAGAGAAAAAAATTCAGAGATATTCTTTCTACATTAAAGACACACACATATTGCAAACATACTTTTTGAGAAGTCTCACTTTTGTGAAGAAAATAACGCTGAGCAAACGCTAACTCTAAACTCATCTTGCTTTATAGAAAAACTATTTATTACTTTTATTTCATCACACTTTTCCACTTACAAGGAAGAGCTACGCTGGCAAGTTTTAAGTCAATAACTAGAAAGCATAAATTGAGTTTGTCGCGTTAGCAATAACAGGCAGCTGCAGAACAAAGTACAAGAGCAAAATCCTTCCTCCAGAAGCAGCATCTTTTGTCCACCTTCTGCCCCAAACCTTGGGGCCACTTCACATTTCTGAAGGTCCGTGTTTCACAATGACACACAAAATTTAAATGACAAAATATGATGCGATCACTTTCATGTCTTATTAATAGGGAGTGTTTTACAGTCCTGAGTGGTTTGAAGAAGTCCATTTAAAGACTTTGAAGTTTTCAAAATTTGCTGCAAAATCTCAGAGGGGGTATGCAAATGTACCGTTCTTCCCTCTTGGCTGCTCCTTACGCTGCCAGGAAGGCTCCAACCCTGGAACTGACAGGGCTCAGAGGAAAAGACAGTACCCAGAGAGATTATAAACAAACAGCAGGAGAAAGAAAAGCTACCACCTCCTGTAGCCTCATTTTTCAATACAGAATTAGTAATTAGCACTTACCAAATCCTCAGTGGTTGGTAGAGTTTTGGTACTGGGAAATGTCCCAAATAATTCTATGTAGCTCAAGAGTTCAAACTCATACCAGAGAAGCCGTTTTATGAGTTGATTATATCATTAGAAAATAAAAGAACTAAACCTATGTTCACCTTCCAGAGAGGGAAGACTTTTTGTCACCTCTGCACTGAGGGAAGATCTGACAGCTCTCCAGAACGCCCAGCCAGCCATACCTTTACCTCCAGAAAGGAAGAACTGCCCTGAAATTCTTCCTACTCTTTAATTGCCTCTCTAATATGAGCTGTAAAGAACAGGAGTAAAACACATTTTACCACTGCTTTGCACGGTAGCTGTGATTCCTTTACAGCAGCAGAGAGGAGGGAACCATCCTCTTTGGGAATATGGGATTTAAGAAATGCTGCATAATAATTGGTGCAATTCGAACAATTCAGTACAGTAAAGGTCGAAGGAAAGGCCTTTAGGCTAAGTAAAAGCTCACTGATGCAGAAACAACACACAATTTTTACTCAACAGTAAGTGTCAGGATGGGCATATTTACAGGAAAACCAAATAACCGAAGCAACAAGGATGGGACAAAGAAAATGACAACCCAACAGATGTTAAAGAGCACACTGTTTCTCCTATGGGCAAAGATAATATATCACGTTACACCATAGAGCTACCAACAAAAGATACACCAGCAAAGGGATGATCGTGTGATTTTATCTGTTTCAGTTAAAATATATGCATTTCTGCACAACTTTTAGGGAATGTCTTTCATAAGGCATCGGGATCCTTCAGCTGTCACAACCTTTGCTCAATTGAAATTTCCCACGAAACTACCCTGTGTCATCTCAGTGACCTTTTATTATCTCAGTATTCTGACAAAAAGCTCTGTCAGAAATCTGACCAAGCATTAGGTTTCTCAGTTCTTGTCCAGTGAAGTTTCAGCTATACCATTACATACAATAGCTGCCTTTTCTTGACTAAATGATGGTGGATGTTAGTAGCCAGATGGAGCTCTCTGTGAAGACCTTGGTTCATTTATTCCAGGCAGGAATCGCGTACCCTCTGCCCACTCATTCCTACTTAAATACAAATGTGTACAACTTCACACAGAGTTTATCAATCTGGCATATAGTAGTTAATCCAAGCAAAATCAAGTTCTACATTAAACCCTGCATTAAGAGAAATTTAAAGGTAATTGCCTACATCTAGAATAAACCTCGATGTAAGTAACAGCTCTCGCAGTGGCATTTAACTAGCAATGATGCTATATAGTACCTGTTATTCTTGTTTCTGGTAAAAATTCATTGGCTACAAAAATGTAGGACACTTATATTCACAAATTCACCCAGAATACAGATCACCATGGTAATTTTATCTGCATCTGAGAGCACCAGTAAAAATTGGTTTTACCCTGAAACTCATCTTTACACATGGAATACACTCTTCTTTAGATGCTATACAGTCCTCCGTACCTTACTTAATATATGATAAGCACAGCTAATTAAAAAAACTAATTTTGCCACTGCTAATAACATGCCAGTATTTTATTTTAATCTTAGATCGATTGGTTTTTTATTTCCACATTAAAAAAAATTTTAAAAGAACAACAAAAAAGATAGACTATCAGACTGTGATGCTTGCAACTCTGTGAAGTTATTGGGCCTGGGAGACACCAAGGTCACACCTCACCACAATAAGCTTGATGGGGGAGTTGCAGCAGGTACTGCTGAACCTCTGAGAGGGTTTTCAGCACTAGCACAGTGTTCCTGCAGTGCTTTGGTGATATTTGAGCAACGCTGTTAACTCTGGTAAATTTATCAAGTTTCACTGAAACAAGCACATTACGCTTGTCTTCTTAAAAATCTCTTGCCTGCGAAGAGCAGCCCTTTTGCCTGTCAAGATTAGCAGCAAGTATATGAATATCGATGTCAGAAGTTTGAGTAGCTGCTTTAGGATCTGTCAAAATACCTTGCTGGATGCCTGCTGATCATGCCCAAAAGTGATTTTCAGTCTTCAAACTATTATCATTCAACCAGCTTTTTTCAGAATCTGATATGGGACAAATCTCTTTGTCAACCCCATTTATATGTGAAGTTCCTACTTCAAAGTTTCCATACTGAATCACTTGTAAAGTAAAAGGAACTTACTTTCCTAGGGGCAAGATGTATGCTCTTCAACTACGGTTGAATGGATTTTCTATAACCTCAAGCCTTGAGTCAAGTATATCAATTTTGAGACCAAGGGAAAATTGTATTTAAGTGAAAGTAGATTATTATACTAAAACCAAAGAAAATTGAGTTTTAAAATTAGAACTCGTATTTTCAGGAGAATACTGGCTAAAAAAATCTTCACATGAAACACAATTACTCTTTCTTACATAAATAATAAAGTAGCTACTCGCAATTTCTGTGTACATTAGTTACATTACAAGGATTAGCAGGCTGTTGCATTGTCAGTTTTTCACATGAGTAAATCATTTAATTAGATTCTAGGACTTGATGTTTTCCATATAGGATTGAGGATATTTAATAAGACTTCAATAAACCAATTCTGTGATACTCATTGCAATATTGTAATTGGAATTAAAGCATGTACCTGTCTGGAAACTCAAAGCAGGAAATGTTAGACCTCTGATGAGTAACTTTGACAGTTCTGAAACTGAGCAAAATGGCATGAGAAGGAAACAAGGAGAAAAAAATCAGCTAAGAGATATGGGGTGAGAAATGCAACTTGGAAAGAATGTCAAGATGATACTAGAGGGATATTCAAACAAACCAGGGGTGGGCAAAGACCTTTTCACATCTCTAAGTGAAAGGAACTGTCCTATTATTTCTGCAGTGCACAGTGATGCTCTGCTGATATAGATGTGGGGTGCTCCAAGATAGCCGAGAGCTACATCCAGCTTGCCAGGATAATTGATTAGTCAGTTTATTTGTCTTCATCCACAGAGGCAGGGATCAGCTTGTGGTTAGAAGAAAGATTCTGGTGGTGACAGCCCGTTCTTGGCCGCCTTTCACTTCTCCCCTCTGACATAATTAAAGCTGGCCCCCTTCCCATAGTCCTGACAGAAGCAGAGACGCAAGCTGCAGCTAGGGGCAGGCTGTCTCTGCCCAAGTAACTCGACTAAAGGTACCAAAAGGGCTCTGAAGCAAAGGGACAGCTAGGAGCAGATGCATATTTTTTTTTCTGGCCAGGAGCCTCCCTTCAGTCACTCTTTTTTTTCCTCCTAGAAGCCCCCCAAACACAGCAATAACAGGAAGGGGTTTACTAGATGGAAAACTGCACAGACAACATAAGCATCAGCCTACAGAGAGACTTGTAGCCCAGCGCAGCCGGTGGAGTGTGCACTGCTGCTGTAAAAGATGCACCGTTAGCTACAGCAAAACCTGCACCAAATCTTCCATTCTCTGATAGGGGAGTCAATTGAAGGTTGAAACAGGCTCAAGTGATTTCTTGGAAACCATATCAGTTCGTATATTCAGCATTTCTTTGCTGCTGTTAGCTCATTTTTCAAAAGCATCAAACCTATTTCCCCTTGTCCTTTGAGTGGCCTCTTTAGAGATGTTTCAAGGTACAAAATGTATGAAACTATAATATCATAAGCACTGTTGGCTGCCTCTCTAACCATTTCCTGCCTTTGGTGCCTCATGCTAATATTCCCCAAGTGGTATAATATTTTTTCCAGAACACTATATATGATATGTATAATGCTGAAGAATTTAAAATAGGGTAAGAAATTTTTGTAATTGTTACGGGGCAAAAGATTCCTCCAAAGATTCAGATTGACACATTTGGATAGGATCAAATTTATCCAGAGAATTAAACTTGCATCAAATGAACATAAAGAAATAAAGAAATACATAGGACTACTCTGTGTTTTTGCATGACTAGCATATTTACTGAGAGGTCCTTCAGTAATTCTTATTTCGCCATTATTATTCAACGTCATGAAGAATCTTGAAGTGTTACAAAGGGAGTTTTAAGTTGATTTTATGGGATCCTAAAACTATAAGAAAAAGAGCAGTTCAGAGATTTCATCAGCAATTTAGAGAATGTAGGATATGCTTTATGAATTTAAATTAAAACTGGCGGATGATACGGATGTATTTTTCCCTATAGAAACTGGTTGCAATACGAGGCTAAAGTCCCCTGTTTTTAAAACATAGGAGCAGAGATAGTCTCTGCAATCCTCAGAGCCAAAACAATCACAGGGTGAGGTGAGAGTTTTAAAGAAAAAACACTCATGATAAACTTTTTCTTTTATTGCTTGCATATATGATTAGCCCTCATATTAAGACACTTTTCCTTCTAGTCAATATAGAGGTTTATGAAGAGGTTTATCATTGGCCTATCAGAAGAACACAAGTCAAGATTCTGATTTTTTAGGCAAACATTATAAGGTTTATCCTCCAATGCAACAGGAATTTTACAGGTCTGGGGGGGGGTGTTATTTGTTTGTTTTGGTTTTTTTTTAATGTACTTTTACTCTAAAATCTGTTGACGAATACAAACTCAAGCAAATAAGAGGACTGGAGTTGCCAACATATACAAATCCAAACAAATTTAGGTAATTAAGGTGCAAATTTGTAGAGATTTTTCAGTCATCCATTTTATTTTACTTAATTGTAAGAAGAAACCCAAGGTGTGTTTCACGAAATCTTCTGAAATCCACATGGCATATCTTCACTGATATGTTGCTTTCCCTGTTAAAACTCCTCAGACCTACTCAGAATAAGGTAAAATTATCTTTTCTGAACTGTTGTGACAAACCTGCTACAGCAGAATATCATCATTGACATCCGTGATGATAATCTGTCTACTTGTCATTAATAGGCTTCTACCAAGTCTCTCCTGTCTCCTCTCAGGTCTTTTACCCAGAGGTAACGCTCACCTTTTCCCATTCGCGATCGTTGTTCAGTACTATCACCACCAGCCTGGGGTGAGCCTGGTAACCATCTGCCGTGAAGGACAAATCTTTGCCTTCCCAAGTCACATTCATCATAAACCTAGAAGGCAAGGAAAAAAGTTCATTGAAAAATTAATGAGCTGTCCAGCAGTTAATGAGCAAGCTAGTTCAGTCATCAGAACCACTGATTAAATACATGCACCAAATCCTCTTAACACTGTGAGAAGCCTACGCTTGCCTCACGGGGAGCCTGAGCATTTCAAGGCAGTCCTTAGCAGAAAACAAAGCTGAGTATTGAGTATGTGTGATTTTTAATGCAGACATCATTTTTAAAGCAGTTTCCACATTATGCGTGACCTGTACACTCTAAAAATAATCTCTCTGGCACTTTGAGCAATCTCACCAGTTTTTCAGGACCATTTTAAACATGTATACATCAGCTCTGTATGTACCATTATACTATTGTCTCATCGGAGTAATACTCAGAGGTAAGTGCATCTACTCTGGCTTCACCTGTTTAGACTTCCAAGAGTCATATCAGCCCTTGCTGACACTGTAACACACTTGGGTAAATTCCATTAATGTCTTCAGCCAAAAAAAAAAAAAAAAGACATGAAACCTTTGAAGGAGTTGATAATATTCAGTTCAGTATTTTCAAAAAGAAAGAAAGACTTTCTGTATCTAGATTAATTTTCAATATTTTTCAAAACATACAGAAACTAATGGGAAAAAAAAAAACATAGAGGGACTCACAATAAAATGTACAGGAAGAAAGAGAATTGTTAAAATTTTGTTGAAAATGTCGGTTCAATCCCAAATTTCCTGCCTTTGGAAAATTTGGGCACTGAATCAATAACATTGTTTATTTACCACATGCTCTCTGTTCAGCTACAAAGGAGAAAACTTACTTAACTGAAAATTTTGTATAAATTTATGTCAACAGAAGGACATTACTCAGAGTGCTACAACAAGAGGCACCTCTCCTAAGATGTGCCACATACCGTTGCTTGCTCTCTCTGTTCTCCTGCATTACCATGCTGACCTGCATGTTCCACATTAGAATGTGGAATACTACGTCTTACAAGCAATCCTGTCATTAGCAATGATTACATCAACTGTAGGAGTCATTGCTGACCTGGACTGTGCCACTGAGGGACACTTATCAACTCTGGAGAATGACACTGCAGGTGGTTCCACAAAGACCAGCCACGGACCAGACATGCTCGGCTGCCACACACTGCAGTGGACCTGATGTGCCCTGGGGTAGGGACCTCAGTACTCCTCTGCTCAGCACCTTAGAGACACCCTTCAACTCCAGAGTCCTAGAGCTTTTCTTGCCACTGATTTGCCCCTGAAGTTCCTAAATTCATTACTGAGTTAATACCAATTCTAATATAGTCTACCTAATTTTTCAATTTTCTGATTAGTATGTATAGTTTTTGATTTCTAACTGCTGTTTTCCATTCATCATTGAACCATGTAGCTCTTTTCCAAAGCACCATCCCTTTGTTGATTCAGAAAAGCCGGCATTCTGGCCATTTAACAAAGTTGACTTTCCTCAAAAATAATTTTCTCTCAAAATTTTCCACAGATTTATAACATAAATCCGTATTTCCATTTGCTTCAGTTTCACATAGCTTCAGTGTTTCTCAGTGAGAACAGCTTGTTTCCACTGCTCTAGGGTCAGAAAGAGTGATGAGAAACTGCAGTTTTTACTTAAAGCACAAATAACAGGGAACTTATTGCTAAGAGGCTGAACTATCACAGCACACAGGTCAAGCTCCCCAGACAGTGATATATTGCAAAAATCTATCATTTTATACATTTTCTGAAATTTCCTCACCTACACAAATCAGGCACGAAAGGGAAGGGCTGATGTTGGCATTGCTGTTTTTTGGTCTAATTGGAAAAAAAACCTCCGAACTCCAGACTGCCAACGTGAGCCTGATAGGGCTACCCCATGAGTGAGAGGTAAAACTGCAATTCCAGATCCTAGAGATCCTATGGCACTTCCAGAAGATAATGTGCTCTCCCACCATGGTCTGAAATTAATTGCATTGAATTATACCGAATTCTCAGTGTCTTTCACTGATTGAAATTCAGTTTGAGCTGTCACCAAGGTGCTCTCCTTCTGGAATTCTCGACACCGATATCATTCCATCCCTCAAATATGTGTTTTGATAGGCACCAAACTTACTTTAACTGTTTTTCATACATTGCTCTGTAATGTTATACCCACAAGAAACAGATACCGGTTTACATGCCTTCTTTTTTTTTTTTTTTTTGGTAGTAGTAGCATGGGCTCCTGGTGAATGTGACCTAGACAAAATTCTTCAGCTCCACATTCATAGGAGAAGGCTTTGTATTAACATCACTGCCTGAAAATCCCAATAGCAGAAGCACACTAAATAAAAGTGTATAGAACCAAAAGAAATAATGGCATTGTATCGTA
Source organism: Gallinago jamesoni (assembly GCA_025769975.1). Lineage (NCBI taxonomy): Eukaryota > Metazoa > Chordata > Aves > Charadriiformes > Scolopacidae > Gallinago > Gallinago jamesoni. The sequence continues at coordinate 12,485,259 of JAOQGH010000069.1, read as the reverse complement.
ACAGTTAATAATTAAATATGCGCTGCCCTAAACAGCCATATTAACATCATTCAGCACCAGTTTGACAGCAATCTGTAAATTCACCCATTGTAATAACTCATATTTTGTGACAGATTTTCAGCGTGAAAATTTTCCCCTTGGCAGAGCTCTGCTTTTCAGCTGAACTAATTTCCTGTATATTACATTTTTTATCCAGCACTGAAAGAGCTTGCTTGGGATTAAAAAGCTTGTTTGCCACCTTGACAGCAAGTGGCAAACCACCAGACAGGATTTGTTTGTGCTTACATGTAAGAAACCAGCATAACATTCACTCACCACTGAAAATCAAATGCGTTGTGACCCAAGGAATAAAATTCCCAGGAAGCCACCACACAGGGAAAATGACACACTATGTAAACATGCACTATTGTATTTCTACTTCTACACCCATCCTCACAGGTTCCCTCCTGATTCATACACATTAAATGACCACACAGACCCCACCCTGTCTTATGGGTTCAGGCAGAAACCACCTCATTTCAATATAACTGAAAACCAAGCATTTTATCTGCTTCTAAGGGCTGGACCACAAACACACATGCTGTACTACATCAGGCTTTTGTGTCCAGTTGGGTTTTTAATTCTATAGTCATTAGTGATTGGACTTGAGTTGAACTCTTAATTTATGTCATTTGGTAGGATCGCTACTCCAGATTTCAAACACCATTTGTGATCACAAATGATGTTTTGGGATTAATATGCAAAAGCCCTAGCCTAGAAGCTAGTTGAGGACCATCACAAGACGCAGTGCTGTAGCTGCAGTGATGCTCAAGTGCTCCAAATAGAAAGATGAACCACAAATCTAAAATAAAAAACTGAACTCAGCACATATTTTTAAACCGTGTGAATGTACCAGCCGTTTAGCAGTGAAACACATTTTTCTAGTTAAAAAAAAAAAAGTCCCTAATCTCTAAAAGTCTCTTCAAATTGCATTGTCTGAGTCATATACAAAGGTACCAGTGAATGATGCAGACTAAGCTACCCCAGTCAAATTGCAGCAATAAAAAAGAACTTCAAAAAGATTCTTGTTTTCCCAAGCACACTCTTCTATACAAGATTCATCAACTGCTTGTGTTGGTGGTTCAGAAACCAATGCCTACAATCTACGTTTCCTTTTGAATTGTCATTTTTCCTCCACAAAGGACAGAAGTCCTGCACTGCTTTTATTGGCCAAGATCCCAAACTTGTCTCTGTGCTTTTCTGTTCCTAGTGAGGAAGAGTAAGGAAAAGAAACTATTTATATTATATGTTATTCTTTCAGAGCTTTAAGCCCAAGATTAATTCTGTGCAAGATGTTAGTTCCTGAATTGGTCAAAATACATTTCTGAAGTAGATTTGGAATTGCTTATCCCTGTTCTTAACTAAATGAGATGCTTCATTATTTGAGCTTGTTATTCTAAGGGGGCAATTCAGCATACACCTTGGCTTAGTAGTTAATCTGCTTTCATACCTCATTAATGTTATAACCTTTGCAAAGACATGATAGCAAAATGCCTTGTGATGCTATTATGACACTGAAACCTTAATTAACTTTTGCAAACTGAAGTTTGTGAGTAAGATTCCCCAGATGATACATGTATGAAAAATGGGATTTTTTGGGCAAAAGTTAAGCTATTCTCCACACTGAATCCAAAACAGGTTTTTATCATGCAATGAAACATGCCTGTACTATATATTTAAAACATTTTTAAACATTTATACAACTCTTTTTTGCTTGTCACCTTCCCCAACAAAGCTGGAAAGAGAATAGTTGAAACACCACAGCAAAACACTGTTCCTGTTGTATTTACAGCAAGCTTTTGAAGCATCAAGGTTACAAACTGCTCTCAAGGTTTCCAACTTGATTTTTATAGACTCAGAAAAATCAACTAATTCAGATAAAGCTTCAGATTAATGCCAGAACAGTGCAATCCAAGACATAATTTTGACTCTACCCAGAAAGACAGAATACATTTGAATAAGGTGGGTTTTCCTACCCTGTAAATATTATATCACAACTTCATTGACTCCAATTTCCATTAACAAATGGGGGAAGACTTTAGCAAAAGGATCGGACTTCAATTTTTAGAAGATTTCTATTTTTAGAAGACCATTTGCCTGGGTACAATATTGCTGAAACAGAAGCACCTCTCTGGCCAGTCTCCCTACACAGACTCAGGAAGTCCCTGGAGCAATGCAAAAACTTTTTAATTAATGGAACCTTTAAAAATAAATGCATACATCATAGTTGTGATAATTATTATATCTATGACAAAAAATGATCTCACCAAATCTAATATAGTACAAAAATTCCCTCTCCTCCCCTCCAAACTGTATATTCTGATATTTTCTCCATTTTTCTCTACCATGTTTGTTTTCTTTCAATCTATCCACTAAAATATGACTGTGAAACTGTGTGTGTTAGAATTTAAGTTGTGTAACTGAACACAATTAGTAACAACAGCTGCTTTTCCCACAGAAAAGGTTCTTTGGTTTCTCCCCTGCCAAGCTTTAAGCCGCCTTCTCCACTACCCTCTTTTCATAACATTACAGCATCTACCAATAAATAAATAGCTAGGATGAGGAGGGGAACGTTTTGAATTCCCAGGGTTACCTTTAAAACCTTAAGTCTGGTGGATGCAAGTGTGATCACAGGAGAAACTGCTCTGAGCTCCAGCCCTGGGGGCTGCCCACCCCAGGGGAATTACGTGTGTAGAAAGGGTGTTGTAAGAACACCCTCAGCCAACCTCCTGTGGTTTTAAAAGCAAGTTTAGAGACAGAAGTGCAGGCTGTCTCAGATGTCCATCCTTCTCATTGCTCTGATACTTGTTTCTTCCTTTTTTTGTTGTTTTTTTGTTGTATAATGTATACAGATCTAGACTTTTAGAAGTAGAAATTCAGGACTCGGGCTCTGCAATAACAGGCTGGTTTATAACTAGTGTGAAATCCACCTAGTATCCAGCTCCCTAACAGGTCACTGGCTGGGAAAAACATAATGGGTATGGTAGGGGCATTAATGAAAACGTATCACTCCTAAGCTACCTCCACAGAAGAGAACTTGGTTACTAGACCTGCAAAATAACGCAGGTGGCCTGAGAGCTGCAGGGAGGTGAAAGTCGACGCGACTCCTTTTTGCCATGAGGTCAGACCCACTTTTCCTGCTCTCATCCTGCAGATCAGATGATCAAACTTGATAAATTCCTCAGGTACCATCCCTGGGGACTATCAGTTTTTATTTAGAGCCTTCTTCACCACGGAGCAGTGTTTCAAATCCATGACAACTGCAGGCAATGAAAGGAAACAGCAGAGACTTTGGGAAATACAGGTTTCATAAAAGAAACTCTTCCCCTCCTCTCCCAAAGAAGGAATTTCCAAACCGAGATTTAAAGCAGATGAAATGCCTTATAACCACCGTGTCATCTGGTGGTATTTCTCTTTCCTCCAAACAGTATGAACCAACCATTTTATAATAACCTAGACAGCCAGGCTGTCCGGCCTTGGCATTTACCCAGCATCATACCTAAAAAAGGACTGAATCCAAATGTTGTCTGTTCTTAAACTTGTTGAGGGTCTGAACTGCTGAACTGCCTTAATATGATTCTACTGTGAAATCTGAAAGACACTGGTCAATAGAAACCCCAAGACAAACTATTTAATGTTAAGAAACAGATTTCCTAAAAACATCTATAAAATTAAATCAAAAATTCTGAATGCAGAATGTATAATGTGTGGTCTGAAGTACATATAGAAATAGGTGATCTGAAATAGATCATTATTAAACAAGGTAGGGATGCATTTTTCAAACAGTGAAGCTTTTTTTAAAGACAACTTTATGTCTTAGGCTATTTTTTCTATTTTTTTTCTAAATTTTTTTTTTTAAATTCAAATCCTTCGCAGTGATGCAATGAGCCTCTTCTTCCTCTTTGTGCCTCTTCCTCTTCCTCCTCCACTTCCCCCAGCCCTCGCTCTCCTGAATAAAACTCCGTGACGATACCCTGCTTTGGAGCTGTATCTCCCTAGGCCTTGAGCCAGCAGGGATGAATAAAATTTTGGGAACAATATGCTCAGTGACTGTAAAAAAGGAATGCCATGCCAACTACTAGTACCTCCTGCCAGCTGCTCCTTAAAGCATTAGTTGCCACTAGGTCTGGAAAAGTAATTTTGCCCCAACTCTGCCAGACAAGTGACAAAACTCTTGGGGAGCCATTCTGAAAGGGGGGGAGGCAAAATCAGAAAGGGCCCAGATGCCTGAGAGGGTGCTGCAGACTAACGTAACTCATAAAACACAAGGAGGTTTAGTGAGTTAATGTTATTGTTAAAAATAACATTTCATAAAAAGGCTTAATATCATCACTTTTTGCTGTACCAGCTCAGAAACAGCCCAAGCTCTTCCCATGAACCTGCCTGGCTTCATTCAAGGGGATGGTGTCTGCAGCAACTCCATGTCCAAGAACTTTCACTTGTATTTTGAATGTTAAGACTTGCTTTCAGCCCTGAAGGCTGGCTCAATTCCAGAACACAGGCCATGCTTGTTCTCTCCTTTTAAAGTTTTTATAATTATCACAAAAAAGGGGTAAATGTTCTAAAAGTCCTTAATCTGGTAACTGTTTGGTACCTTCTGCTTCCTAAACTGACCTAACCTGGGAGAAAATTCTAACACGGATTCTCTATAATTTTTTGAATCACTTCATCAGTAAACTAGCAACACATTGGAATCTCTTCAGTGGAGTATTCTCCTCCACAGTCCCTCTTTTGTTGCTGGTGAAGTTTAATTTTACTTTCAGAGGAACATGATAAGAGTTTCATTAATTCATTTCCTGCTGTTTGATGCAACTATATAGAAAATGCCCTCATACTATAGAAAAGGGCATTTACAGCACATGGATTAAAAGAAGGGCAATTATCTATGCGACTGTTTAAAATCCGTTCATCAGCAGTAAATTAGACTTTGTGTATCTTTGTGTACCAATCTAATTGCTACAATACTCTACTGAGTCTCCGGTTCAGAAAGCATCTCCACAAGAATGATTGAGGCTAAGTGGATCCTGCCACTGACAAAATTTTTTCTTGTCTTGAGTATCTTTTCTTATTCATTTTTTCATGTTGACAGTAATAATTTCTTGACAGCCAGGACATCTGAAATAAGTTCTTAACATTAAATCTAGGACTGGCAGCTTGGTCTTCATTCGGAGACACTTGCCTAAAAATACTGTCCTCCCTGGAAATATGCTGCTCCCTGCATCCCTGTGGCCTCAATGCTCCATGAAGGCTTCCAGCTTTCTTTGTGCCTTCAGCCATTTAGGTGCATCATCCTTGTTTGGAGTTCTTTCTGTAGAGCAGCGTTCACAGTAGCAAAGGAGGAGAATAAGCAAATCTAGCAGCACGCAAAACCCGCAACTTCTTCAAGCTTAAAGTTCCCAAAAATGAAGTACTAAATTTAAAATATACTCAAATTAGCTGTTTCCCTCCAAGACCCATAAGCAACACATGTGAGTACTGAAACTTGGGCTACTGTTTTGAATCATCACTCTGCGTGCAATGCACTCCTGTGAACTTGCAGTGGCTCCTGTAAAACCACAGTGGGACCACAAAATGGGAAGGAAAGACAAAGGAAATAAACCAGAGAGGCTTGGCGAATGTAAATAACCTTTGGTTTTCTGCACAGCAAGTATGCTACTAGTGAAATCGCATTTTGCTTAATATATAATTAGTTAAATAACCTGTTCAGTCATACAATGGAGCAGATGATAATTATTTTTCCTTTTCACAGAACTTAAATGAACAATTCCTCTGTAAATTTGCTGTTGATCTGTATGCAGGACAAGAATAAACAGATTTCCTGGATTAATCATCAAACCATTGTGTCCATTTAATACCTGATTTTGCTCAGAAGAAAAAGAGGAAAATCTGTCTGTCATTGCTAAAAGCTGGAATCAAAATATTGAACCTGCTGAATGAATATCAAGACGAGAGAGACAGCATGACCTGGCCCTCTGAAGGCGACGCTGTCTCATAGCCCAGCACAACAGCAAGGAGAAGAAAATGAACCTCACGGTAGGTCACAGAAAGACACCAACATTGTGTAGCTTGTTTCAGAACACCGTTCCCACCGAGTCCCGAAGTTTTTAAGGAAGGGTGATTCAGGGCAGGATCAACTAATGCATTTGTACCTGGCCCTTTGGACCTCACGTTGCTCCTGCTCCCTGACTGGGTGGTGACAAAGAAAGGCAACTGCTTGGGAAGGGTGTGAAGGGACAGCCTGCCCTGAGCAGCTGGGACAGCCTGCTACCCCTACACCTTCACCACCAAAAGCAGGATGAGCCTCTAATTCCTGAGAGTTATTTGGTTGTATTTGGAGACCGAATGTAATTAAATGTAAGCACAGCATGCTTAACGCCAGACTACCTATGGACAGACACATCTTTTTGCTTTTCAGGATAATGACAATAGAGCAAGAGCTGTGTCTTCCCCATCCACCCCTGTACAGATCAGAGCAGTTGGAAATGCTGTTGTGAAACGGATGTCCCAGGGTTATGACTTTTATACACAACATGAGCACTCTTCTAGACAAAGCAGAAGCATTTCTATTCACAAAGCAGCAGCATTTTCCATGACGACTGGTAGGGTTATTTTGTTTGGCTGTTTATCTGCTTACATGTTTTCCTTTTTTGAGTGAGAGCAAGCATTTGTTCAACTGACATTGCATTAATGAGCTGCTAATTCTATCTATCCTGCTGTGCTAGTACAATGCTATTTTTCTGATTTGGGCGAATCTGAGTCTTACACAGATGGGAAAAGATGATCTGAATCATATACACATATCATACACATATCTATTTATGTGTAGATTTTTAATGCATTGAAAATTATTCCTGTATTTTATTTTAAATCCTTTATTCATGGGGAAAAACTAGTTTTCCCATGTGTATCAGTACTGAACATTGATCAAATAATTCCAAAAACTAAAGCAAACCTCTTTTTTCTTCTAGGTCTACAAAGCCAATAAAAGCATCTTAAAATTGCAGTGACAGAGGAAGGATAAATTGTGTGCTTCAAAACCAATTCAACATTTAAAGGATTTGAGAAAGAGGGAGGAGGAGCTTTCACTCCATGGCTTTCTTTACATAGAATTTCTTCATAAATGGAGATGAAAGTCACTATCTAGATATGGAAAGTCACACATAAAGCATAACCAACCTCCATTTTCAAGCAAATCAGCTATTACGGCATAGCCTTGGAATACTCTACTGGGTTTAAAGTTGAATTAGAATGTCATTATAAATAGATGGAGTCTATTTTGTGCTCCATTCTCTAGCTTGGTTTTGCTCAAGCATCACCTTACAGAGCCTCTTTGCTTTCCACCGAGTTCTCTGCTCCTAAGCTCACAAGCAGTGTCCCTTAATGTAATCCTACTTCTCCAGCACTGATTTCCAGAACAAACAAGGAGGCACAGTGCAGCAGATTCCATCTCCATAAACTGTCTACAATTGCTTTAGCCCCTTTTGTTGTGAGGATGCTCTAAAATCCATTGTTCAAGTTATCTCCTTAATACAGCATCATATAAATTTAAAATACATATAAGTTTTAAATACAAAGCTGCACTATCTGTGACCTGAAATGGTAAAGATTACATCTCAAAATAAAACCCCAATCTAGGCATTGATTTTAGGCATTGATGTAAGGAAGGAACCTAAAATTTAGTGATGAGGATAAGAAAGAGCAAGGAATTTACGTAATTCACCTTGGCATGGAGAGACTGGTCAGCTCCCAGAGATTACTTAGCACTGCTAAATGCTTGTGTACACTTGCTTTTCTTGCAGATTATATGTGACAAGAATAGTCTTGGGGAGTTATTACATAAGAAGAACTATTTAAAGTTTGTTCATTTTAGTGTAATTCTGACATTTCTAAGTTAAAAACAGCCTGCTTCTTGTTCCTGTGGTGTTGGAGAAGCTCAAAGAATCTCTGGTACAGGAAATACATTCTCACTTCACAGCTCAGTGTTTTGCATTGGGAGGTGACTCTATTAACCACAGTGCACTACATTACAACCTCTCCTATTAATAATTTCTCTGTGCATCACGTGCTGCACACTGCAGAATCTCCTGGTGAAGTCTAATCTCACTGCCCTAACACTCACAAGCCCTATCCTTGTAGTTATACAGATTTAGTGAGAAAAAAAAATGATTGAAGAAAGACAACTTATGCTGAATACTGAAGACCTAATTCAAGTCTATGCCAGTGTATCAGCAAAACAATCGGATAGGGGTCCTGCCTCCTGTCAGTCCCCATGGGCAAGTAGGGCAGCAGGAAAAGAATCACAGGTTTTCTGCAACACCTCTGGTAAATTTATACAGTTTTTGAGGCAGAGGCTTAGGAACAGGAAAGGGGAAACCAAAAAAATGCGGAAGTGTTACACTAAAGGCAAGGCCTTTCTGAGGAAAGCTGCGCAAATTTCTAAAATTTGGTTACACTGTTTATGAAATACATGCCTGAAATGTTAAGATCCGTTTACTTGGATGTATTTGGCTTTTAAGAGAGATTCTCAAGAATGCTGTGCACAAAGATCCCATTTTCATGGAAAACAACTGTTCCAGGACATCATATGGCAATCAACCCCTAATCTAAATATGCACGTACATTTTAGAAGATTAAAAACGTTCCACAATCTCCTATATGAAATCTGCACTGACTTTCCTTCTTGTGCCAATTCCATCTTGCTTTTCTGTAAGAAGCGCTTCATCTGCAATATTTGGTTAGAACAAATTTCATAAATACTGCTTAGTAGCCTGCATAGGAGATATTGTAAAGAGCTATTAAAAAACATGCAAGATTCCCTTTACTTCCTCTCACAAACCAGATAAAGAAATTTATTACTGTGTGGCACATATTTTGCAACATCTTGGATAGCAGTAATCAGGAGAACCCTGTCTAAAAGAGATAATTAGAAGGCAAAAAAGAAAGTGCAAAGAATCACGATTTAAACCTTGGCAGTTCCCATATTACAAACTGTATTGAGAAAACATCCATATCAACTTCGATTATTAATGCAGATTAATTTTTGCAGCTATTCTAGTTCAGGTGACAAAAATAAAATCCTCACAGGCAGAAGTGACAGATTTCAGTTATTAGATGATAAAAGCTGCCTAACTAATCTAATACTTCTATAATTTCCAGGGACACCTCTTTAATACTGTACATCCCCTGTCTTCTAAACTCTTACCAGGTTCCTGCTGATGCAAGTCATTCAGGCACAGCCTCTGGAGCATTTTGGCAATTTTATCTCATAGTTAAAGTACACAATGGCATGATTTTATTAGCTCAGCTTTATACCTTCTAAGACCAATTTCTGTCATCTTCTATATCAGATCCAGAGCAGCATTTATTCTCCACAGCACATAACAAAATTTCCATGCACAGCTACTAATGCAGCAAGTCTTCTTGCACGTTCCCTCTGAAAATCATTGCTTAAAAAAGGCATGATGGGATTAACAAAAAACAATATTCTCCTTCAAGAACATATAATGGCAATAGAAAGAAAAATTACCAAGGTTATGCAGTAAAAAGCCCCCAGACCAATAAACCTTACTTGTGCAAGGTGTGAGATGGCCGATCATTTTTCTCCGGTTGTCCATAGCAGCTAGTTTTTGCTTCAGGAATGAAGGAGTATTTTTCCAGCATGGCTGATGCAGCTGTGGCAATAATCCCAAGGCCATCCCGTACCCGAGATTCTAAACTGTAGTCCCATTCATCATAAGCTGCTGAAATGAGTCCTGAAGGAAACTCCTTGGGAGTGATTTCTGTGTTACCACTAACCAGGCTGGGAACTATCCAAAAGAAATCATAGCCAGTAAGGCCCAGGGAACGAGCCTCATCCAGTATGTAGACAGCTTCATCCTTGGAACAATACAGCAGGATGACAGATGAATGAATTTTCTTCAGCTGAATTTGGGTCTTGGCATCTCCAAAGGCAGTATCAAGTACAATGACATTCTGCATGTCCCAGCCCACGAAACTATTTTCCACTGTGGTCTTAATAACATTGATGAAGTCTCGATATCCAGGGAAGGTGGTGGTCACCAGAGAAAACACGTGCCAGTCATAATCCTGCATGATCTTCAGCATCACGATGGCTTCTTGCTGGATGGAAGCCCCAAACTGGAAGAACGTGGACATCACATCCTAGAATACCAAAGACAGCGAAAGATTATTGCTTCTGTACAGGTCTGAAGGGAATAGAATCTCTAATCCTCCTCCTCTTTTCAGTCCACCATGGCTAGCAAACTTCTGTTGCATTCAAATAACTTTCTATGCCTTACCACATTCATATCATTAACAAGCAACACTGATCATAAGTAAATACCACAGCTAATTAAAATATTCACCAAAGAGTGACAAACAGATATTTACATAGGAAATTTCTGAGGGCTTGATCACTTGAAGACAGCAACTCAAAGCAGTACTCACTGAGGAAGCTCCCTAGAGACAGTCACCCACTGTTAAAAAACTCATCTCCAGCAGGTAGCTTTAGATTGGTAGCTTAGTAGGAATGGGACCCAGTAAATTCATACCAATTTTCAGTTACAATAGAAATAAATTGCAGTGCACACACTGTATATGTATATGAAAAAGCTCTGTACTTCCAGATCTAATGTCTGAGGGATACCTCATTTCCACAGGTTTATTGAACCTGGTGGGAGCTGTCAAACTCTGCAGAAGTAGATTTATCGTGTCCAGGTTCACTAATGTTCATGGGCTCACTCCTGACCGTGCTCCATGCAGAGCACATGGCCCACTGATGTCTGATGTAAAATTAACAGGATGGGACTCCAGGGACAACCAGCAAGCCGACAGAGTCCTCATTAAAGGACTTAAATGAAAGTAAATTCAAACACTGGTTTCATAATCTGTATCTGGTAGCTGCATTGCCTGACACAGCTGCATTGTCAATTTGCTATGAGGCTTGTTTCTAATATTTGTCTTAGGCTTTTACAGCATTCATAACATTTTATACAGCTTAAGGTCAGGTGCCTCTTATTTTAACAACATCTATCAGAAACAGCCAACACAATAATGTATTTCATTAGCACTACATTTACAAACATTTTCATTGGTCTATTTTTGCCAAGTTGCTGTATGTAAATTTATTTTTGAAATTTGCATTCTAGATTTATATACATCACAATTATTACTGTACCAAAACTATATACAGTAAGCTATATAATTCTTTATTTTCATTTTACTTCAGTATTTATTCCTGACCAGTAGTGGCAACTTATGTGCATCATTTTCAGATACAGAGAGCATGAGCTCCTACTGAAAGGAAAGCTTATGATTTAAAAATAAGATATTAACAGTGCAAGATTTCTTATGTAGCCTTTACAGGAAAGAGACACATGGTGCTTTTAATTTAGAGTTTTATGAACATGGTTGTGAACTGCTACCCTATTTAACACTTGCAGAGAAAAGAAACAGATTAATTGACTTAGGTTTCACGGCAAGGTGGTGTTAAACATCCAATTATTAGTGAGAACAGTAACTCAGCTGTACAAGTTCTGCATTTTTTCTATGGAAATCTATTTAAAGAGCAAACTGAGTACCTTTTTTTTTCTTTTTAATAGAAGATGAGGAGTGTTATTAATTGCCAAGTGTTAAGAACCTGACACCAGGATTTTATATAGCTTGACCGCAATACAAATCTTACAACTTGTGTAAGAACATGAAGACTGATATCAAAGGTACAAAATACACACCACTAGTGGTAATGAAATCATCTGCCATGGTTTCTTTGGTACCTCCAGGAGGGCATTATGAATGCCAGTCCCAGATCTGCAGTGGTTTAGGGTTAATGACAGGTGTTACAAAATATGTTTGGGAGAAGAACTGAATTAGGAAGAATTGATTGCAGAATGCTTCTAGGAGCTATTTCCTGGTGATCTGTACTGAATACTTAAAAATCAACCAACTAACAAGCTTTACATCTAGAGACACTAACAGGAAACCCAGCACACAGAAAACCTGCTCAAAGTCAACATTTAATGGTTTCGTTACTGATTTACTATTGCTAAGTAAATTAGATACCTAGAGACAATACCACGAATCCGTGGCAGAGGAGAGGAGATTTAGATTAGATATCAGGAAGAAATTCTTTACAGTGAGGGTGGTGAGGCACTGGAACAGGTTGCCCAGGGAAGTCGTGGATTGGAAGCAGGGGGGTTGGAACTAGATGATCTTTAAGGTCCCTTCCAACCCAAACCATTCTATGATTCTAATCCAAGGTTGCTGTAGCTTCCTAATTGAACATAAAAAAAGTAAGTAATGCTGTCAAGCTATATAAAAGTCAAACACTTTAGTTTTCTTCCCCAGCTCTTATCCTGGTTTTTACTTCTGAGTAAGCTAAATAACAGTAAAAATAAGTAAAATAATTTACAATAAGTTAAAATATATTATTTCCATCATACCCTTTCAGTCTACCCTATTTCTATATATCATAGAATGACAGAATAGTTTGGGTTGGAAAGGTCCTTAAAGATCACCTAGTTCCAACCTTTCTGCCATGGGCAGGGACACCTCCCACTAGACTAGGTTGCTCAAAGCCCCATCCAGCTTGGTCTTGAACACTTCCAAGGAACACTATGTCATTTATGGCTATTAATATAGTGGAATAATTCTTTCAAAAAATACATAAACTCCATCCTTCACGCATCACAAGGAACTTCTCCAATAAGGGAAATGAAGATGAAGTCTTGGAGGGCAAAAAACAATGCACATAGACATTCCCAAGTGTGACCTTTCCAACTAGTAAATGCAGAATTTTAACCTAGAGCAGTCCTTGCCACCTTCCCTGGCCACGAGGTCTTGTGTTCAATGGCCTGTGTCACCATTAAAGGTGTCTGACAAGACAAGTAAAGTACTAAAAATACTTTATAATAAATAATAAATGCTTTTGCGAACATTTTGTTAGAAAAATAGTTTATGAAAGGGGTTTTGATTAAACCGTTTTTTTGAAGTTCACACCCACATTACATGAATCCTTTTCACATAATTGTGAATGTGAACTTTAGTCAAAATCAGGCGATTGATATCAATTTATGAACTGAATTGTAGTTATATGGTGAAAGTAAGTTTGGTTTCAGGAAAAGTGTAGATAGAAATATCACAAGGAAGAATCTCATCTGAAGACATTCCATGTAGCTCCACTCACTTCATGTGATGCTTTTATAGAGCTGAAGATCTGACTGCATGTGTTTATAATAAATTTGAAACAGATGGAAGATTACAAGCAAATTTCAGCCTTAGGAACTTCAGCAGATATTTAAATGCCTGTAAGGAGAATATTCAAGGACATATTATCCATTCATTTGGGGGGGGGAATAAAAAGAAAGTTTAGAGAGAAATAGCAAATAAAGAAATAAATCTATAAGACATTCAATTACTATAACCTTAAACACCTACAGAACTTTTAATTTGGGGTTTTTTAAAGCTTCACATTCCTCCCGAAGAGCATTATTATTCCTTTGTTTTACACAGACTTAGAATTTTGTTACACATGTAGAAGTGAAGTTCTACTTTCCTATATTCATAAACAAACTAAAGTGATGTTTGCAAAAAAACAAAATTATTCAGTTATTTTCATTTAATTGTTATCTATCAAGACATTCTTCTAATTCATTGCTGAAGTAGGAATACACAGTTAAAATATCAGAGGTGCTTTATATGCACATCAAAAATACGTTTTTTTTCTTTCCTCATGGCCCCACCTACTGAGATTATTGGGGGAGGATGCAAGGAAGCTGTACCACTTACCCAACACAAAAAACTTTTATACAAAGGAATTCCACAAATAAATCTCAAAGCATGAACATCCCAAGACGTTACACTGATATGAACAAAAATGTATTTAGAAGTAGAAATGATTAAGTAATGCTTAATTTGATTTTTCTGTTCTAGCTCCTTCGCTCAATTCTACCACAGCCACAGAAACTGAAAACAGCAATAAAAGAGAAGGTAAAGAACAAATGAAAACTTTGTTTCTTTCTGTCCATACTTTATAGCAAAACATCTCCCCATATGTTTCACACCAGAAGGAAGCAATCCTTCAATTGCTTCTTGTTTAACATTATTCTAGAATTTTGTATACAATGTAAAATCCTGTCATTACAGGAGAAGGGGCACTTCAACGTTCTCATGCTTACGCACAAAACAGAACAGCTCGCTCTGGTGCTGTCATTTCCTAGATTAATATATTAGAGTAAGTTGCTTTTTAATTAGTGCACTGAGTCTATAAATCTGTCACTGTTGTCAGAATCGCATATTTCACTTCCCCAATTCCAACAAATTACAGGAATATTTCTCTCAAAACCTCATCCTCAGCTATTTTCATGACATCTTAAGTTTCCCAGCTCCAGCTTTTCCCTGGGATCAGCAGGGCATCCTCACAGCTGCTCCAGCAGCTGAGGTAAACCCTGACAGCAGTTTATGCCTACTAGGGAAAAAGCAGCAATAGTTGGTTAAAGAAAGAAACATTTGTTATCGAAAATAATATACTGTTAAATGAAAATGAAATGCTAAACCAGAACAAAATAGGGGTCAACATAAGACCAAATTGATTTTCCGCTTGGCAAACTTGTCAAGGACAGTTGTTTCACTGGAAAGACAATATTATGACAGGAAGCAAAAAACAATATGAAATACAGTTTTAAAAGCAATCCAGAGGATGATTTTGTTGAGCGAGAAACAAGATTATTATGACAGGACTAAAAGTAGGACTTTAAAGGTATCTTAATTACTTCACTCTTACGCACTTTCTATCTTGCACAGTATTTTTCTCCTATTTTACACTACTGTAACTTAGATATTCCATTTTTATAACAGATTTAAGGCATGTGGTGGTAGGTCTACATATACAGTGCAAGCTGTTTCCTGTTTAATGAGTGATAGTAGTTATTTAACATTTTATAGCAAAACTGAAAGCCAGAGATTAGTCATTAATTTGAGCTGAATAACTTAGCATCACATCAAAAATACAGAGGAGGAAATTATTTGTACCAATCTTAAGTGTAGGTAAATAATGTATCTTGCGGGGTATTAACTTGGTACCATTTTTCTTGGATTACTTGAAATGATGCAATGATCCCCAGGTAAATGTGAAGTAAATCATGTTCATCTGTCATGAGTATCTAGGTTTCAGCCATACAATCTTCCTTTGTGGTACTATACAGACCCATGCAAAGCTTTCAGTAAATGCAACCACTGAAGTGGAGGAGCTGAAAGGAAACCCTTTCCTCCCAAGACACCCTGCACATTACTAAACTCTTAAGTTACTAAATTCCTGCCTCTATTCATTAGCAGTATATAACATGCAATTCCCAACACAAATATCTCACTGAGGCGCCCAGGGAGATAACTCCCCCATTATCACCATGGGAGCAATTTGGGGGAAATTATACAGTATTATGTACTTTCAGGCAAAGTAGAGCTGCGAGGGTGGAAGTAATTCACTAATCATCACAAACAGAAGAAAAGACTTGCTTCTCAAGGACTTGTCACCTCTCCGGCCTCACACATGGCACAAAGATGCATGACCTCCACCAGCAGGTTTCTCTGCCAATGCCAAGTTCTCCTTTGGGAGTGGTGCACTTGCCCTCCCATGGGGGCTCTGGAGCTGCCCAGGCCCTGGGCATCCCCCACCGACCACCATCGCCCAACGTGGGACACCCAGCTGCCATCTTCCTGCACCAAGCCCAGCTGCAGTGAGGCCCATGCCCAGCCCCAGCGGACAATGACTTGCTCCTTGCACTTGACCTGGAGCCCAACTCATTCCCCGTCCTTGTCCAGCAGTGCCTGGACCTCATGCCAGCCCTCTGGTTGAGCTCACCGAGAGGGAGGGGGCAGCAGGGCAGGGGCTCTGCAGACAAGGACATGAGGGGTCCTGCAGACAAGGACATGAGGGGTCCTGCAGCCCCACATGACAGATTTGAAGTTCTCCAAATCTTTCCACCTAGAACCTGGGAATGTGTTTCACTATTTGCCACTCCACAAAGACAGGCCTTTGAGCAGAGCTACAAAAGGGGTGGAAATTCACTTACTCTGCAATTGAACTGCAGCAAATGCAGAGCCACAGAATGCATAAAGGTCAACCAAAAGGACAAACCAAGGCCTTGTTTTTTATTTTTAAAGTTTGCTCTGGGAGAGGAACACTCAAATTGGAAAAGGGCAGTAGACAGCATGGGACTACATAATGGCTTTCCAACATCTGACATGTTTCTTTTATTATTTCAAGGAATAAATATCAGAGAAACAAGATTTTGAAAGGTTAGCACCTTAGTTTAATCAAGCATGTTCTTTCCCATTTCCAGAGGGAGCCTGCAGGGATTCATTTTGCAGAGGTTTGTGTATTCTCAGGTCATGGTTTTATCCTAAGAATTTTGCTAGGTAACAGATAGGGGGTTTTGTTTGGGTTTTTTGTTTTCTTCAATATATCCATTTAATTTTAATTTTATACTACTTGCTTGGTTTATCTGGACCTGCTACAAGAGTCGAACCTCGGCATTATTTTTCTATACTCAAATAGCAAATAAACAAACAAAAACTAATGAGGAAAGAGTTTGAACTAAAATAACTCAACATGCCATAAGAGTAAAACAACGTAACTTAACTATGGAAGACAACTGGTTTAGCACAGAGCTCAGGAGCCATTCCCTGAGCTGGAGCATGCCCTCTGGGTTTTCAACATGTCTGGGTTTCCATTCACAGATTGTTCAAACCTTGGAAATTGTGGTGTCTCAGTCTCAGTTCAACCGGAACAGGCAAGTGAAAAATGCTTTCAAAGGCTGAAATGACACGAACAAGCCTGTGACCTAACTTGATAAAATCCTGAAAAGATTCGTGCAAACCAGCAGGGATTTGTGTGGTCATTTGATGAAAGGTTTATTCACAAGAGGCCTCCTTTCTAGATAAATTCCTACTTCCACTGTTAGAGAAATGTCTTACACCATGAATATGAGGAACACCCTTCACTGAGGAAGGGCAAAATCGTGGTTCTACAGAAATGCAGCATGGAGCTGGCTGTACCATCACTATTTGGATGAATAACAGCTATTATACAGCTTTTGGAGCAAAAAAGAATTTGCCCCAATTGTAAGAAGAAGTAGAGTACTGATGTCTGCAAGAAAGATAAGGGTGAATAGAGAGTATTTTCAGACAGATTATATTTGCTTTGGATGTTCAAATGTTTCTTGACTATAAACCAGTCACTCTTTAACCCTTAGAGGATCACGTGGTACTTTATGTCAGCATGAAGTGTTAGCATTATCCTAAAAGATTTTTTCCTTTATGGAGAAGATGAGATTTGTACAAAAGATTTTCATTTCCTTTAAGTATTTGACCATGAAAATAAATACTGAAAAATGTGTGTGACCTAATGTATCAGTTAGTTACCAAGGACAAATTTCAGGCCATAGATTTAAGCTGTGTATAATTTCTGTTATGCCCCTTGTTATGCCTGCAGATAAATATTTTGCCATTTTTAAAATTTGGGTGTCTGATTTTCTCATGGTTTGTACAAGCAGCGTCATTCCGCTTTATTCATGTAATTAGTCAAGACCAAAGTGATGCAAGTAAACAGTCTCTTAAAGAGCCCAAAAGAATACATTTTCTATGCTAAACCGACTTTAAATTAGCCAATGCAGCACATCTTTCACCTCTAGGAACACCTGAGTTCACGTGGAGAGCTCTTGAGTATGTCCTTTCACTGAAAACTCTTCAAACAGTAGTTATTAATGATTGGAGAGCCATCAGGAAAGTTAATGATTTTTCAGAGTCAGAGTAGGCAATTGCTGTGAAGATACTCCAACAACACTGGTGAAAGTAACTGCCTTTCTGCTCTATGTAAACACTCATCTGCCAACAATTCACATTCAATACATCACAACAAAATTGTGGTGACAGCATTAGAAGAAAATGGGGTCTTGTTCCTGTTCTCCCCACAGCAATGGAAGAAAGTTTAGAAGTGAGCTTCTGAATTAGCCCAGTGAAAGGCCAAGACTCAGGAAATCCAGCAGGGATAGACATAGACATCTGAGGAAATGAAAAATCTGGATAACTTTCCTCTTCTAGTACTGGTATTTCATTGGAACTCACATAATTTACCTATAGAAATAAAATACCACAACGACATAGGATGAATGAAGGATACCAGCCAAATGAGCCAGACAGGTCTGTGGAAAATCACTAAAAATCTTGGTATCATGCCCATCCATCCCACTATCCCACTCTCTTACATCCTCACTGCGGCATTATTTACTGACGTTCAGATTGTGTCATATCAACATTGAGAAACTACATATTTTACTACCAAAACAACATGCTGGGCTATGTGGAATTTCTCGCCTTCCTCAAGTTTCAGTCTGTGACTATAGAGAATCTCCTATCAAATCTATTAGTTCATTTACTTTGAACAACATCTGCTCCCATAAGGCCATCAGAAATGAGCTGCTCTTTATTCATGGGCAATTTGGGGAACTTTAATGGATATAAAAATCAAAGCATTTAGTTTACAGTGAGTTATGTTATTTCTTGAAGCAGAGAGCTAGTTCTAATTATAAATCTTGAAAACAATCCTGCTGTTAACGGCCATGCTTACTGAAAACAACCTTGTATATGGGGTTTAACTGTCCAGTTGCAAAATGAGACCCTGATAGCCAGGTCTTGGTACAGGCAGATGGATCTCTGATACAAAGGAAGACACCAAAATTTCCAAGGAAGTCCAAAAAAACGAAACAACTGAAAAAGCAGTGTTTTATCTTTGTCTTTCAAAAAAAAGTGAAGCTTGCTAATCTCCACATTTTACCTTTTCAGCAAATAAAATTTCATTCTAATAGTTCAGTCTTACAGATCTTATTGCTCAAAAGGGTTATGTCATTAGTTTTTAAAAAGCACAGTGGCCACATTTTATCTGATTAACAGCTTTTTCCAGCACCAGCCTAATTCTTTTTTTTTTTTTCAAAATGAGTTTTCCAAATCAATTTTGCTCTATCTCAGCCATAAGTTTAAACACGCACACAAATTACTGTGAGCCATCCACAGAATCTGCTAGAATCTAATTTACTTGACATCTTTTTTGGGTACCTGCTAAATTAAAATACATAGATTTGATAATATATTTTCAGTTTAATGCTAATATTTTAGCTAAGCAAAATTTCATGTACTTATATTATTATTGCTGTGGAATAAAACATGTAAATTGTTTGAATAGCTTATGGAAATTTTCAAGAATCAATGCTATGCAATAATTAATCCTTGGGACAAATTTTCATTCCAGCTATTTAGTACGTAACACACTAACCATTTCATTTAACTATAAGATGACATCATAGAGTAATTTAGATATGTGTCATATACCCCCAACCTGTTGGAAAAGTGATTCAGAACGAGAATTTAGAGTAGTTGATGACAAGTATGATTCTCTATTCAAATTTTATATCTTATCCAGTATAAATACTACACAAGAAAATTCTGCATAACAACCTACTTCCAGCTCATGGATCAACAAAATTTGCAAAAGTATTTTCATACAGTTTTTGCCATTAGGAGCTTTAAAACCAACACCACCCAAACTTAATCATGTAAACAGAATCAAAACTTTAATGGCCCACAATAACATTTAAATATGCTATGGCCAGGAATCCATCATTAAATCCAGAATCAGTAACAATTCATCATTTAATAGCAGCTGAATTAAGCCAAATAGCTCATTATTTACAGTATGTATTGCACGTGTGCATAAATGTCCTACACTATATAGAAAGATATGCATAATTTAATATCAATAAAAATGCCTTAAGACATCATCTCCTTATCTGAAAACATTTGGTCTCAATTGAATGCTAAAATACTTCTCACTTGTGTTGATGATGAGAAGCCAGAAAACCATTAACTAAGTCATCTCCATACATCTACACTTAACAAGTGAAAACGAAGGCAACAAACAACCTCCCCCTCCACCCCCTTTCACCAAATGGTGAGTATAAAATATTAAGCAAATAAAAGAAATAAAAAGCCAATATAATTTTTTACTGTGTGGTTGTAACTGTGCGCTTTTCCTTTATGAGGCAGCACTCTTGGACTAGCAACCTCTGTGCACCTAGTCTGCTTCAGTGGCGTTGGGCTGAAGAGAGAAACCCAACAGCAAGAGGTTAGCTAGAGAGGACAGACAGACAGATGGAAGGAAAATTTTTAAAAGGAAGGCTTAACAGAGTTCAAGGAGCTGTTCAGTGCACCTTTCCATGGCAACAGAGATTTGTGGGGTATATTCATCAGCAGAGGAAGATGATGACAAGATGAGAGACTCAAAATTCTTGATCATTTCAATAAGACTGTATGCATTTTGGTTCCCTAAATAGTTTGGGTGCTAAACCCAAAGAGGTGCCAACCTGATTCACCTGCCTTTGGAAGGCACAGTCACAAAAATCATAACTTATCCAAAATGTGCAAGCTGCTTTTAAATTCTCCTAGAAGGAAGCGTTTCAAAATACTCAGTATCCTACTCTGCTTTTACGTGCAATCAGCAGATCTGAAGAAAAGAAGATACTCAAGGGAAATACCATTAATGCTTATCCTTCATATTCTCCTCTTTAGGCATCATCTTTGGCCTCTGGGCAAAGCTACAGCTGCTCTTCTGTTATGCTAATAGAAATTACACGCTTTCTCAAAGTGAGCGATCAGCCCCTCAGTGTAGCGATGAATGTCCTTTTCCATTGTACTTTTAATAGGAGCAGGTCAGAAGTAAATGATCTGTATCAGTACTTACATATCACCCTAGCTCAAGAGGGTATGGTGGCTAACTGCATATCTTAGAATGAATCCTACTGATAAGAACATAGCCCAGAGTACACCAACAGTGGATGATATTTCCCTGGTCACTGGTATTCATTGCAGGGCCTTTGAATAATCACAGTGGAAATCACAAAACAGAACACATTTGTGTTAAAGTAGTTGCAAAGTCTCCAGTATTCAGAGCTCCTGCATCCGTACCAGAAGGTACATAGGAAGAATGAGGAATGAAGAATGTGGAATTCACCTGTAGGCAGATACAACAGTTTTGTAATATCAATGTGTTAACCAGTTTAAGGACATGAACGTTTAACATTTTATTGTGTGATGGATGGTAATTAAGGTAACGTAAGAGATATTCAGACAAAAAACTCTCTTGCACCTACTTTTTCTGACTCTACCGGTGCTGTTCCACACCTTTGACTCAAATCTACATTTTCTTTTTAGCATTCTGTTTAAGGACTTATGTGCGAGAATATCACACATCAAGAGATTTGTCAAGCATTATTCCCATAAAGAAATAATATCCTGGGCAGACAAGTTTTACCAACATATATTCAAATTACTGAGATTTTTATATGGGCAGTAAAACTATTTCTTCTATGAAACAGCTCAAGTTACTTCTCCTTAGTTAAATAGAGGCAAAATATCTTTAAGCATGGTTCTGATTTACAGATACTATCAGAGGGAAAAGATCACTTCAAGAAAGGAAGTGTTCAAAATGCTAAGTTTAGGTCCTTACAAGGCACAGTAATTCTTTCTAGAAATTACTACAGATTTGACAGTCATACTAGATACAGCAAATATTACACTGCTACAGCAAATTGAGTAGCTCATTTCCAGCTATAAAAATCACGTTTGTACAATGTTCAGTACAGAGTGAAGAGGACTGAAGCCACCTTCCTTAACCTACACAATATCTTTATACTTTGAAGAGAGAGACATAACTCTTGTACTGAATACAAATAAGTAACAAAACATATTATTTGGGTTGATGTTTTTTATGTCAGAAATTTTGATTAGTTGCATTCAACAACACTATGCATATAGCTATTTCCTAGATAGATACAACAACCACACAAATCAACGACTTCTACAGATTCCTATGAAAACATAAAAATAAATGTCAGAGTTTTTTAACCTAGGCAGGAAACACAAAAGATTTTTAACTATTCTCAGTATAGACTACAACACTTAATAAATTTCTTCAAATATCCATAATGCAACTAAATTGTAACTATGCTCATATCTAAATTCAATGGGAGCTCAGGGTGCTCAACAGCCTCCAGAAGTGGATATGCTCATGCAGAAAGGAACATCTGCACAGATGTGAGAATTTGGCCATGCCCAATTGAAACGTTTATACTATTATGTGTGTCCTCAGAAAAGTGTTTAAGTTCTCAGTTAACTGAACCAGATTGTCTACCAATACAAAGCAGGAGTACTGGGGTACTTGCTCATTTTCATTAATGAAACTGCATCAAAGGGATTTAGATACCAATCCCTGGGGTTCCTTTGAAAAAAAGCCTTTCTGTGTAGGATTGCTAACAAACAAAACACCTGTTCGTACAAGTTGTTAAGTGCCTCAGTTCCTCACATAAAACAGGAGAGCTCATTACATCCCAGAGACCTTATGTAACAAAGCTTGTTAAGAAAGCTGCAACTGCAGTTTAGATTTCAGCATAATAGGCACAAGGGATTGTGCTTTACCTTTAACTAGTGTACATCCATTTGTCTCCAGTTGTGTCCCCTAGTGCCATGCCCTAGAATAGCAATTTCAAGTCTACAGACTGCAAGATTGCTCTTCTTTTACAGGTCCTTTAGAAATAACCCATGGACCTTCTGGTGTCTAAAATCCAGCCTGAAAAATACTGGGACTTGAAAGCAGCATCCTAGCCATTACCATCTGATTCTTGCTCTTCACAGCAGGTGTAATATTTTGCTATGATTAAACATCTCATTAAAATAAGTATTTTAGGATTGATCCTCTAACTTGCCACGGCTTACTGTGACATGACATACTACCAAAAAGGAAAAGAAAAAGCCATGACCTGATTCTTTGCAATATACTCCACCAAACTCCTGGAATGTGGGTGAAATGTGGAAGAACAGAGAAAGACTTCACTGCAGAGCTCTCACTAGGCAGTTTTGGCACTCCTTTCCATGAATCATAATTCTCTATATAAAAGCAACACGACTTTGAGTTCAGCAGATGATGATATTTCATGTTACATTAACAGATAATTAAAAGAAGATGAATAATGAAGCTGAAATGAATCTCCCCCTTTTGTGCAAGGAAGATGGATCTCTGGAGCAAGCAGGGATTATCCTGTCTGCGTTCAGGTGCAGATACAGCTCATTTAGGGAGAAAAAGTGTTGTTTTTTTCAAATCCCTGAATCAGGTAGACTGCCAGCCCAGTGTGTATTGAAAATTGGGGAAAAAAATATAAAAATGTGATGTAAAAACTATGCCATATCACTTGCCATGCTCCATTTCACACAAAGTAGAACTGCTCCCCCACACAAAGCTCTTCAGGAGACGGATACATATCTGGCTGGATGGAAGTTCACGTGACATCCATGTTTCTTCTCAGTGGACAGACATTTGTTGCTACAATTGCAGTCTGTCAGTTCATTAGAAACCTCAGAGAAATAAGCAGAAACAAGCTCATGGAGAGAAAAGCTCTGTTCTGATTCTCCCTGATTTCTATGGGAGTAAACTTGGTTGCTGAAGATCAAGACAGGAGTAGGTACTAAGAACAAAAGTGTCACTATAAAACACGCAAAGAACAAATGACCATGCTTGTATTACGCTGCAGGGAATGTGATGTCCCACAATGGGCATTTTTTTTTCCCTCTACTTGGCTTTCCTTGCACAGGGCAGCCTGGCACGGGCTTCAAAATCACTGGCAAGGAATTCGGGGTCACTGAGCTACTGCGAAGGACCTTGGGTAACAAGAATGAAGGAGGGGAACATTGTGGAGGAATGGCTGTCTGCAAAAGGACATGACTTGATTGGGATGAACAATCCAGTTCTAGATACAGGGTCAGGGGAGAGGCCTCAGCCGTAGGCCCAAAGCCTTGGCCTCAGGCCGGCAGCCTTAGCAGCAGGCCTGGGGATGGCATTGTCCTCTCCCTGATCCCGCTTATTTTAGCGTATGCATATCTTTTCTAGCCTTTGTTTTAAGATTGGTGAAGTGGAGCTGTCCTTGGGAACTAAGGGAGTGGTGTTGTGTGTAGCTAATCGTGTGAACACCTGCTAGCGTGTGTATCTGCTGCTTGCCTGTATAAACTCTGCTAAAACTGCAATAAAGGAGGACGACCATACTCATATTGAGACTCCATCATTACTCGGGGCCCGACTTCCCACTCCGACAGAACATAATGAGCAGTTCCTCAGCATAAGGCTGGACAAGAAGGATGGATGTTAGAAAGCACTACAAAAGAGGAAGACTCAGGTATGAAAGTAACCACGGACCCACAGGCTGAGCTTCCTCCTCCCAAAAATACCTTGTGAATCAGCCCACAAGGGGAAAATGTCACCTACAGCACTGCATCAGAATGCCATTTCTGGTGATAGAGCTCAGCTATTTCCAACACATCCTATACCAGCTCTGCTGTCCAGAGCTGACAGAACCAAACATTCAACATGTTGGAGACACCATTAGAAATAGATGAATATTGCAAAACAAATTAATTCCCTCATCGGTAGCAGCAGATTTTCTTTCACTATTTGTGGATCATCTATTATTAATAAATATTTGGACAACCACTAGTTCTTGGTGAAAATATTAAGTATGAAAGTTTTACCCAATTTTAAAATGAAACACCTTCATCTGAAAACATGAACACAAAATCCTCTGTCACTTGAATTCGTACTCTCTTTCAGAAAATATAAAGAAAGCATAGAGGAGAATTAATATAATGTGACAGGTGACTGGACACAAATCACAAACAGTTAAGGAATGCCATTTACAAAAGCCCTTTTCCTTTAAGTTAATCACCCTTATTATTAAACAAATACTAAGAATAACATGATTTTTAAATAAAATCAGTGTGGGCCAGTAAAAGTTTAACTCACTAAATTACAGCAGTAATTATCCATTATTCTTAGTAATGTATCTTAGCCAGCAGTAATCTGTCTGTCGCTTCAGATGGTATTTGCACAATGACTGTAACACAAAAAGGCGTTTTATAAAAGCAGCAATTCAACAGCTATCAATTTTCAAAGATATAACAGGTTTCCTTTGTAATAAGGAGTACAGCCTTAGAATACGCAAGTATAATGCATTTCCTTGTAAGCCTTCCCTCCTGGAAGATTTATTTATCCCCAGTGATACGTGGAATAATGTAGCACAAGTCACATCACAGTGGCACACCTCATGAAATGTCTTGCAACCACCCATATGGAAATAGTTTCTAGTCTCTCTTTCAAGTGCCCATAAGTCTGGTCAAAAAGGTGGCTTTACAATTTTACTATATGGATGATAATATGTTGCTATAGATACACATAATACTATTGTAGTCTGATAAAATATTCAAACTTGTAAAATATACATATAGAATTATGTACACTGAAAGAATTCTGCACACTGAGTGCTTCATCCTCCCCCAGGAGTTTAAGAAGCACATTTTCCTTTGATTTTTCTTGCCCAACCAATCTTACAAAGGAGTTACATTTATTATTATACAGTCACTCTATAGAAACACATTTTCTTGCTTGCTATGAAAATATCAATCAGCTTGTGGCAATCAGTTAAAATATTCCATTTGTTTTTCTATGAAAAATTGTTTTTCTTACAACCTCACCTAAAACCCCAAGAAAGAACAGATTTTAGGGAGTATTTGTGAGCAAAATACAACACAAAGCACAGAATTAAGAATAAATAAAAATAACATCATTAAACTAACATATTGGTGCTTGGTGCTATGCCAAAAATAAGCATATATGGAAAAGTACTGTCTGTTCATAAGGAAGGACTCAAATTATTACTTGAAAATTAGACTTCTAAATCAAAATGAGAGCTCAACTAAGCAGTGATATTTGTACATACATTGGTGCATTTGAAAATTAAATAGATGCATAAGGGATATTCTAACTGATGTAAATTGGTGTACAACGAGCAGAAGAATTTGAGAAGACTATGCTAAAAATTATTGTAGTTCCTTCAGCAAACACGCAGAAGAGATACAAATGGGGCCCGATTCCCACTGTCTGGGAAGACTTTGTCATCTCTTCAGTTTCTTTCAGAAACCCAGTTAGATGCAGAGAGGTGCATTCTGAAGCCCACAGCTAGCTGCATATTCCTACTCATGAATAGGAGGTCATTTCCCAAACTATTTAAACACTTCTCACAGTTTCTTAACATCTTTACCAGAGACCTCTTAACACTCCCATCAAGCAGCAGCTGAAGAATGTGTTTATAGAAAAACATGAGCACCTTTATTTACTGCAAATAAAGGTAAATAAATGGGGCAGGACAAATTCCTGACCGATTCAGAAAGATGCACTTAAGTGCAGAAAGATGCACTTAAATTCTTCAGTATCTCCAAACAGACTCAGAGTATTAGATGACTAAGAGGAACAAAAGTTTAGTGAGGCTATATAGTCCAAAACCAGTTTCATTTATTCCCTTCACCACACAAATCAGAAGTCAACTTCTTTTATGCTCATCACCTGGTTCTCTGAGCCCTGTCTCTACACAAAGACCAGTCTGTGTTCCCATACCCACCAAGAGCTCAATGTGCATTTTTTGAATGGGTGTATTGATCAATTTCTATGTACTGGAGTAAGGTAAAAAATTAGGGAGGGAGTGATGATGAATCTCAAACATTACAAGTAAGCCATGATCTTTAAATAGCTGCTGTGGGAAGTCACAGCAGTCACACCATTACAAATTTATAGCTAACTGTAGGACATCTTGGCTGAATAGAACTTTCTACAAATCTTGTTAGTCTTTGTATTAATCTTTGAACTACCATTACTTTCTTAGCAAGGCATGCAATTCAAGCACTAGATCTTTAGAACAAGTATTTTAGCTCCTAATCAAAGTTAGGGAGAGCACACTGCTCAAAGACCTTAGTAACATGTTCTACCATTGCACAAATTTTGCACTTCACGATCTACATGCTGGGAAATCTTGTAAATGATAAATGATCTGTAAAACAGATAGGTTGTCAGACTTTGCTTGGACATCTCAGGGCGACAAATGATAATCAATATTCAAGCCTGCTGTGTTTGAAATTATTTACCTGATGTGTCCCATCATCCCCTTTTTACTGATCTCTAATTTGTTACCTCCCATTGGCAGCTGTCATCCTCATGCAGCTGAAAAGAAAGACTCGTGAATACTCCTTGGTTGCTTCAGTGCAAAATCAGTCAGGTTGTCTTAAACAGGCTCTTGTGTCTCATTCATCTTAAAAATGGCCAACTCTGCTCTGAAGATGATGACGGTTGTGCGGTGACTTTCAGTGCTGCCAGAGCAGTAACCTCGAAGGAGAGGGATGCTATTGAATACTGCAGGGATGCAGACTGGAGTGAAATAAATTATTTCTGCAATTATTATCTGATCATACCCTTAGTCTCCTATTATTGAAATTTATTAAACTAATTATACCTCTGAACTTTAGGTTACATTTAGAGATTGTATTGGCATTAAAAAAAAAATCACTTGTGATTAGAATATTACTAACTGAAAAAATTATGCCACATTCCAATTCAAAAAATCATATCAGGCAGATTATCTCAAAATCACATGTCCTCCTATTTAAACTCATATTCAAGATTTATATTTTCTATCTCTGATCTGTAGCATCGAGGGACTATTTAGAAATATTAAATGTAAGCTAACACTTTAAGCAAGCTTTGCATTTATTGAATGCAGTTTTTGCATTGCGTTACACATCAGCTGTTCAGCTTCATTCTGCTTTGCACTCTTATTAAGACCTTGACATCAACAAATAATTATTTCATTTTTGTTTTTCCTGCCCAGCATATAGATATGACATCCTCTTATTCCATTCTGAACAGATAGTCCAAGTAATGCTGTTACAGCAGAAGACAACACAGGCCTCTGACTGACCTTTGGTATTTCTAATTTTGGCCACACAGTCTAGCGTGAGAAGTGCCTTTTTTGGGGGTTGGTTTTTTGTTTTGTTGTGAGTTTTTCTTAATATATTTGCAGAGAGTTATGATAACCTGTACATTTAAGAATAAATACTAATACTAATAATGCAGCCAATTAAAAAATGCAATCAACTGAACGTGCTGGGTAAACTACATGAAGAGAATAAGCCAAAAGAGTAACAATTGTAATTTCCATCAGAACAGATCACAGAATGCATACCTCTTCTGAAATAGCACTGGTGACGGCTCCGATGTAAGGTCGTGAACAGTTCATTAAGCATGATTCGCATACTTCCCTCATAACAGAATGCTCACCAGTATACAATTAATTTGAGGGATATGAGCAAGTGACACCAGCTGACTGGAGTTATAGGATTAAAACCAAGGACTACAGCTACAAGAACCTCTGGAATAATCTGTTCTACCTTCTAAATGGTCATTAAGGTGTTCAGTTCCCTGCAGGATACTCTCGGTCTTTTCCATGTCATGGCATTATTCATATCCAGGAACCGCTACATCCAGTATTTGGAGACCATGTAATAAAAAATTTGTGGACTCTTTGTTACATAATATAACAACTACTGCATATAAAAAATGCAAACAATAACGTGCATAATACATACTATACAGATCGAATCCCTATACAGAGCCAAAAAATACCCATGTTTATATACACACTGATATCCACAAAACAGCAACATATTCCTCCTGTCATACTGACTCCATCTTACTAAGTGGTGCCTTATAGTTGATGAGTAATATGAAGAAACCATGAAACTACTGCAGAACCAAAGACATTTACTACTTTAGTCATTGAAGGCTTAAGTATCAGATTTTATTTTAATCAAGCAAATTTTATAATGCCAAAACTATTTCAGTTATTTTCCAGTAAAGAACAGTGATTTCTAGTTTGCTTACTACTGGAAGAACATTACCTATAATTTACCCATCAGCAAAATTAAGCACTAGAATAGCAACACTAATCTAAAAGGATGTTTTGAAGACTCATCATCAAGACAAGCGGTGATAAAGCATTTTGTTGCTTTTTTTTTTTTTTTTTATAACCCAGGTCATGCATTCCCCCTCCAACGTGGGCCACAAATCCTCTTCATATCCCAATTCCCTTTCCACAGTCCTGCTGCCTTCCAAGTTTCTTTCCAGATTACACCTCAGACTTGTCAAGGCCGTTTAAAGTTAATGAAGGTGGACTGGCTGAAATTGTCTTCAGGCTACGATTCTTCCACTGTGCTTTCATCCCTGTCTCTCGTGTCAGTAATACTCCGTGTAGTGACAGAAACTGAACTCAGCTTTACTACACTTGCACAAAGGCAGCCTGATGAAATACTACAGAAAGGAGTAGCAAATTTCATAATGCATCATGCAGATCAAGAATACAAATACACACGTAAGATTGCAGGGAAGTTCTTTTCTTTAGCGCTGGTAAGAAATTAAAAACTTCAGTTTCCAAAAAAATATTTCTAGCAGTTTTCCAGAAGTAAAATCCTAAAATGCTCTGTTTTCCATACATGACAAGTGTCGGATTTTTCTAATCTGACACAAACTTAAATGTAAAGCCTCACAGTACCCAAATGCTTAGCTGGTTGAAACCCAGGAAAGTAAAGCATTTGCTTTTGCTAAAGGAAAGCACGTATCCATCTCTTTGTAACAAAAAGGATGCAAACCTCTTCCCTAAGACTTTAAAAAAGATAAATCCTTAATTTCCAGATCTGTGAGAGACCCCTTCAGAATCTCTTGGCATGATGCTGTCTCAAGTGAGGAATCTTGCTGATTTGTGGAAGACATTTTCTACTGTCATTAAAAGGCTATGATAGAAATCACTTTTGGGCTTTTTACAAATAATGAAGAGAAAATTAAATTCCTCCTTTTTAAATGAGTTGTTTTAATTAGAATTGGAAGAGAGACATAGCTCCCAAGTGACCTATAGTGCATAGATCCCCATTTGAGACAAACAAAAATATCATTTGCAGCAAGAAAAGCCTGTTTGTGGGTGTTGAACCCCATGTGTGCTGAGCCGTAATGATGATTTCTGGAGTGCTCACAGCTAATTTACAGGCTTTCCATAAACACAGCGTTATAGTGTTTGAATGATTCCTAAACATAGAGGAGTTTATCACAACACGTCTGACTGCAATTATACTGTTGAAGGAAAGCAAAGCAGACAGAGTAATCACATCTTAGAAAAGTGATTCCTGGGAAAATAATGTGTAAACCTTTCCTCTTTCTGTCTTCTCTTCTAAAGCCATTTCAAATTTTTGTTACTTAATACATTTTAAAAGCTTCTACTTTTTACAATAAATCCTTGCTTTAAGTTTAAAACCATTTGAGTTTGGGGACAGAGGGGAGCTCATTGCAAAGGGAAAGGTCTAGCTAAGCACATCCACCTTAACAATCGTCTTGAACCAGAATCCACATCTCACAGTAACTTCCCTGATTCCCTTTTGCTCAACCAAAAAAATGGCACGTGCTACGTTATCTGTTTCTTGGAGGTTAAGATTAAATGTCTGACTGGAATCACTGATTTTTTAGCAAACAGGAAACCTTCACTTTTAGATTAGAAATGCAGCACTGATTAGATGGCAGTGATCATAAAGTGGCTCAGCCAGAGATGAAGTGCTTGTTGCAGACACATGGCAAACTCTGCTCCCAGAATTTACCAGGCTGGCCGTCTGGATCAGCCTGCTCCCAGGCTTGCCGGGCTGGCTAACGGATCAAGAAAAAGACAAAGCAAGTTCCCAATTAATGATGAGAGTCTTGTAGCTCCCATCCTACTCCTTATTAATGAGGGACTGACATTCAGAATGCATGTGCCTAAGCTGCACGAGGCAGCGCTTTGAGTGCAAGGCAGAGCCCAGAGGCAGTATGAAGCTCAGCCCGTCTCCTCCCCTCGAGAGCACGGCTTGCCCCTGTGGCACCTTCAGAGATAACCCAGCTGTGCTCACTACCCCACTGCTCTGTGCGGCATCAGCCTTAGTATACCCCCAGTGGAGTCAGTTCAGAGAACTGCAGCCCACATTGCACAGATTTCTTTTGTCTAAAATGCAAACCAAAGGAGCAATGGAGATTATTTCGATCTTCTCCTTTCAGTTCACCACCAATTCTTGTGATTTTAAATTTAGAAAAATAAACATGCTGGCAGATCTAAATCATCACTGACTCTCAGTTTTTACACTGACTAAATAGTAGACAACTAGTTTTCAACTCCAGGTCCCCCATATATTATTTCCAAGAAAAAAGTTCTCAGCAATTTCAGTGTCAGTCTGGTTTGTCACTGGTTTACTGCCAAGGAAAACATATACTCTTTTCATGAACCTGCAGTTTTAAAATTCATGTTATTTACTACTATTTCTATATAATTTTACATATATAATATTATTTAGTACTGTAGTATAGTCCTAAATAAAAAGTTATAATAATGTATTACTTATTACAGAATTACTAATACTAATAGAACCAATTAGTGTGATTTACTACTTTTGCTGTGCACTGAATTTTTAACTATAGCGCTACTGTATCATCACATCTTCAAGTTGGCTGCCCAGTAATTCAGTATAATCACAGTTCAAGCTGACATGTCAAGCCAAAAGAATCACCCACACTCGATGCTTAAGAAGTCACCAGGTCACAAGGCAGAATGGCAGTGATCTCTTACTAAGAAAAGCTTCTCTTGCTGGCATCCTACTCTTTGGTCATTGCCCTCTTTAGTTCCCTGCTGCTTTCCATTTTAGTAGAAAAGATATAAGGAAAAAAAAAAAAAAAAGGTTTCAGAGTTTGCCGGTTGTTTCTGTGTTTATTTGATTCTTTTTTTTTTTTTTTTACCCAAAATTTCTTGTTGGGTGTCAGTCTCTTCTCCCAAATCACAAGCGATGGGATGAAAAGAAAAAGTCTGAAGTTGTACCAGGGGAGGTTTAGATTGGGCATTAGCAAAATTTCTTCCCTGAAAGGGTTACCAAGAGTTGGAACAGACTGCCCAGGGAAGTGGTTGAGTGACCATTCCTGAAGGTATTTAAAAGACAGTTAGATGTGACGCTGAGGGGCATGGCGTAGTGGTGGACTGGGCATTGTTAGGTGTATGGTTGGACCCAACAATCTTAAAGGTCTTTTCCAATGATTCTATGTATTCATATATGTTTATCCAAGTACATAAGCAAATGCTGCCACTTAGCAAAGTACCCTCAACAAAGAAAACACAATTTTAAGAATTTACCTGTCTCTTCAAAACTGTGATCAACAAACTAACTGTGATTAATATTCAAAATTCTTTGAATCAACTTGAAAAATGAAGTGGAAACAGGCAAACAAAACCAAATAGACTGCACCAAACTTCCATTATAAGCACATATATAGAAGCCTCTTTATTCCAGCCGAGTTGAGAGTTATTGATTTACCATGTTTTCACATGTGGGAAACAGCTATTCCGTAATACTCCCTCCATTTCTCTCTCAGGATCCCAAGCATGGTATTCAACCATGGACTTTTCTAATAGTCCACCAGCAAAAATTGCCTACTTCAAAGCACATTCTGCATTTACGTACATAATCCTTCCCTGTATACATGCATTCTTTGTGAAAAAAATTCTAACGACAGCAGATAGTTTTTAAAAAAAACAGGTAGTAAGTGCCCTTTTATAACTCTAAAGTCTTCAATAATAGTCCTAAAGAATAGTGCCTCTCAAAACATTTTTATGACTGCATACATTAATTTGGCAAGGTCTGTAAAAGAGTTTAAAAATTGATCTCTCATAATTTCAGAAGACACCTAGATATTTATTTGTGCTTTTGCGAAATGCTACATCACTGCTGAACAGTGCAAGAATTTAATTTTAGTTTAACCTAACATTGCTCCAATCAATAAATAAAATTAGAATAATTTAGTCTCATGATTAAATGCTGAATTTAGCAGTTTTTCCAGAGACACAGCCAGATGAGACCAGAGATTTAATTTCATTAGGAGTGCTTTTTGCTGTGCTTTTCTAAAACTAAATCTAACTTTTCCATGAATAAATGCAGTCATTAAAACTGCTTTGTAATTTTAGACAGGAGTGCTAGAGCCAAACTGTCCATCAGAATTAGGTTAACAGTAAATAGATCATACTCACTTTTTTTTTTTCCACAAAATACCATTCAAACTAATAAACATGTAAATAAATAAAGCATTATTTACTTAAAGCATTAGGGGGAACGTCACATTGGCCTCACTTGTCTATGATGGCTTCTGAATGAATCCCATTATCTTTGAATCCACAATACATTAAATTGCCATACGCATGAAACATCACCAGGATCAGATGTGGTTTGGATCAGGCCAAATGAATTAATTTCTGGGCCACCATTTTCAGCATGGAAAGCTTCCCTCTAAAATAAGATGTTGGCTGTCACTTGGCACAGCAGGGAGACAAAACTGTCAAAGAAACGATCTATCCTTATCTTTTTCCTTTGATACTTCTAACTCTGTGCTTTACACCGCTAAAGGCTTTAAATTCTTTCTCCTTTAGGAAAAAAGAGTGTCTTACAAGAATAAAACATTATTCGGTTTAATTCACTCTACAGGAGTCAAGTTTCTCTGAAAGTTAAACGCTGTTCCCAGGGCTACATGCACTGCAGGAAGAATATGTCCTATGAGCTCAAGGCTCAAATTTTTGAAGATATTTACGTAGGTGCCCAGTTCAGTTAAGTTCAAAGGGTGATCAGAGCCCAAATTCCTTTGGGACCGATTTCTTAATATGTTCCTAACACATATGGAATTTTCAAAAAGTTCTTTCCATTTAATAATTGTCAGTATTCCTCTGAGAGAAATATCACAGTTACCTAGCATCATCTGTAATTTCAGTAGAGGCAACAAAATACAGTAACTGTGAAAGCTTGTACACCCTATGGGTTACGTTGCAGTAACCGGGGAATTCAGCATATAAAGGCTACAGATCTTAGGTGAACCCCACAGCTATTTGCCTTTGCAGTGGCGTTAGCACTTCTGAGAGCTGCCAAATGGCAACTGCAGAGCCTTAAGGCCCTTAGAATCTTCAGAAGGGGGACTGGTATAAGCAGAACTACTATCTGTAGACTTTGCTTTGGACACACCCCCCCCGACACCCTCCCCCATTCTTTACTCTCCCCCTCTGATAAGCATAGCTTTACAAATCATGACATCCACGAGTGCCACCTGATATCATCTATGGCCATTTATCTTGTACTGGATGTATGGTAGATCCTTGACATGATTAATTATAGGTGGTTTTATACTGCCCCAAGGAACTTTCAAACCAATTTTAAACATGGCAGAACAGGGCTACAGGATAAGAAAGCACAAGCTTCAGAATTACAGCAATCATAAGCTGACACAATTAATTGGTGCAGAGAGCAAACAACATTAATGTGTTGTGCAGGTATCTCCAAAGACCACCAAAAATTGGATAATCTTAGTTCATCATTGCCAACTTGGGTGAAATTCAGACCACTTGCAGAGAGGGACGGATGTAAATAAGTACAACTGACATAACAACATCCCCTACCTCCACCAAGGAAACTGATAGTATGGTGCTTTGTTGTCAAGATTGAATTCATATTAAATGTTTCATTATCAAAACAAGTGGCAAATAGCATTTCTTGCCCTTCTGGGAACAGAATAAGCATAAGAGCCATTCACAGGGAGAAATGTTTCAGCAGAAGGTTGGAGTTAAGCCCGAGGTAGGGCACAGTCTCTTCCCAGCAGTCAGCAAAGCTCCTACTGAATAAAAGATTGAGTCATGGCTGTGCTGGCCAAGTCCCTATCATTTCCTTGTGCCACCAAACTGCACAGAGCACAAGTGCAGAAATCCAGCATTCCCCATATTATGCAAAGACTCTCACCAACTCCTTTATTTCATTGTAATCATTGTTATAAACACGGAAAACATATCCTCGTCCTTATTTTCGTAAGAACTGCCTTGGTCAGCAGATGTTGTCCTAAAGTGAATCCTCACAGAAGAGCCTCTCTAACCAGCACATAAGCCTCCTGGTGTGGAGTCAGAATTCCTTCCTGGACACGACTCTCTTCTTCTAGGATTGTTATAAACACTTTAAAACCCAGGACTCTTGTATATGCACTTCTAACAAATGAAAATTAGTAGTTGCCAAGCAACTTCCAAAAGACTACCATAAAAATTGTATAGAAAAATAATCACTAATGTGTACAAAAAGCACAGGAGTTTGGGGGGGGGGGAGTAGAAGAAAAGAAGGGAGAGGAACACTAAGTTTTCAAGCTTATCTTAAGTATCTGCTGTCACTAAATACAGTTGTGTAAGCAAACCACAGCTCCACATCCATCTAAACACTTGGGAATTTTGCCAACAAACAGGAATCACAAGCTTCTGAAACTTAATAGAGGTTCATACTTTGGAAAACAGTTGCTAGTGTCCTCAGCTACCACTGTCGCAGATCTGTATCCTAAACACATGCTGAGATGGATCTCTCTCAGTCCATCTCATCAATCACTCCTTAACACCTGTATTTATAGCCTCCTCCTCCTTCCCCCAGCTTCTGCACAGACAAAACCCTACGGAAGACCTGGAATAAACAAAAATTCCTTTTGTATGTTAAGAAATGGCTAACTCACTAACTATACCACCTTCTTAGAGGGGTCTGAATTACGCATATAGGCATTTCTCATCCTCAGCCAAATGCACTCTGTTCCTGCCCTATGGCCTCAGCATTAATGCCCCTAAAGAGACAAATTAAAGTACACCATAATGCGCGATCTGTTCACTAGAGTGCTAAAATGGTTTTAGAATGGAAGACATTATTTTGTAAGACAAGGCAAAGAGGCCTCAAAATGCTGCAAACTGATTCTCACTAAGTATCCTACTAAAAATCATCCCCAATAAAAACCAGGAATTTCTCTTACAAGAAAATAAAAGTTTTTCCTGTTCAAGAAAGGAAATGCCTGAAACATTAATTAAAAGCTAAATTTTAAGATTAAAAGGTTACCTTCCAACTTAAAGGTGAATCAAGACACCGGATATGCACATTTCTGAGCATGTGCAAAGACTGATTGGAAGACAGTGAAAATACACATTACTGGCTAAATAGCCAGGACCTTTAAATTACACCCTTTCCAGCCAGGCAAAACAATTCCTCTGGAAGCAATATAAACAACTTGAAGCTTTTATTATCTCATTCCAGTTCCCTGAAGCCTTAAAGATGAAAGAGATACCAATGCGTGGATCATCCATGTGCCCTGTTTCTTGGATTTTGATTCCTTTTACTAAGCACATTTTGAAACAAGATCCCATAACACACAAAACTAATGCATTTCCTAACACTGCAACAGAGGCATATTTCCTCACTTCCACTTGTCACCATTAAAGTAGCATACAGTTGAGGGGAAAATTACTTTGAACCTGTCACTTAAGGACTTCTGCCCTAAGCAGGAAATAATACATGTCTGAAAACAGTCAGATGCAGGAGAGCTGGAGAGCAGGATAGTAGAAGACCATTACCTGAACAAACTTCGCAGTCAGTCCCCTCAACTCCGCTTAACTTGCACTAGTGCTGAAATTTAACAGATTCTGAGGTTATATGGTTACATTAATCGAGATAATTTCTACTCTCACAGGAAGGCACACAAGGAGGTTAATTTTTCATGCTACTTACAGAAGGATCAAATGTTAAAATCCCAAAATTCTACGTCCTTGGGGGCTGCAGCGTGTAAAACGAAGAGGAGATTCTGCTCCCTCAGCAGAAACTGAAGAACTTAAAGCAGCACAAATCAAATACAGTACCAAATCTTATTTATTTTCCCTGGCAAGAACTGAAGAATCCAGGCAGTACATTACCAGCTACCTAGGTCTAAAAGGCTAAAAAGTGCTGGCTGCCAGCACTCTTTGACCTGTTTCTTCATAACTTGCCAGAAGAGGAGAAACAGTATGATGCATCTGATTTACTGTCATACAGGGTAAAAATGTTTGCTGACTACGCAAGGTGTAAATTTTTCCTCTGTTCTTCATAAATATTTCAAAATGCTAAATTTAATTATCCTCAGTAAGATAAACTGCATAAATACAGCATTTGTGATTACAAATAGTCTTAAATAGACCATTTTGCAGTGGAATAAAAAGTTGGTATAATAAGTTCCACAAAATCAATCTCATTTACAAAATATCTGTCTTTCCAACAGCTGGATGGTTAGAACAGAAGTGTTTATCCTGCTTTTTCTGCTAAAACTTCAGTGAACAATTTAGCCTCGGATGTTCCAGTTTATGCAAGAAGGAAAAATGTCAGATCTTTAAAGGGAAGTTCAGCCTTGGCAAGTCTCTATAGAGAATACTAAAGAGAACCTTATAAGGCAGTAAAGCCGTGTAAGGCTGCAAACCACCTGATCTCCAAAAATTGCATTGCTTTGAGTAGGTGATTGGACCAGGCAACCTCCAGAGGCACTTTCGAAGCAGAATTTTTCTCTGATTGTTTAATCTACATATTAACCATCCCAAAGACTAAGGAACTGTTTGCGATTAACAGAATTTTGTTAAACTTAACAGTCTTCTATACAAATGTCTCAAGTCACGACAGTATTATGTTTGAAAATATTGCAACGCTGCCCTATTTTGACACCTGCTGCAGTTTTACATTTAAGTCATTAAAGAGAGGCAGCTAATCACAGCCTGCTTACACAGATCCATTCAGAGCATAGCACAAGAAAAATCAATTCTTAATCAGCTTCCGAAATACTTCCTAATTAGTCATTATGTTACATCAGAATTTCAAATTATTTTAACAAAGAGAGCATATATCAACAAGAAGTGGTGCGTCATCTGTAACTCCTATGAGCTGAGCTAGTTTGCCAACTTAAACTTGTGGAAGCCTTTTCAGGGCACAGAAATTTAAATTAAAATTATAGCAGCATGCAAGCTCTCTGCAGAAAGTTCCTGTCACTGAGGTGACACATGAGCCTCCACAGCTCCAAGAGGGTGACTGCTCCCATCTCATTTCACGGTGATACAGCAATCATCTGCAATGCCAACTCAGAATGGAGCCCCAAAGATGATTAGTCCCTATAGACTAACGCTATTATTTTTGCTGAAAAATACTAGATTTCCTCATGCAGTTTCTACAGCTTTGTGCCTCCACAGCTTCCAAAGCTTTTCATTCTTCCAGCCTTGGTCTCAGTTAGTTGAGGCATGATCTGTTACTGAAAAGTCCAGCAATTATTATAAAAAACATTGCTGAACTCCCCAGGACAGCAATGAAACGCACAGATACTTCCTAATTATTGAGTGGTGTTGAGCTCCCAGTATTCCACCCATCAGCAGATGATATAAAGGGCTTAACACTCATCCAAAAATCACTGAAAGGAAAAATACAGCTGTACCTGAGACAAACCAGGAAAAAAACAAAACACTTAGCTGAGAATGTATAATGGATCAAAATATGGGTCTTAGATCTGCAAAGATAGCCCGTAACTGTTGAATATATTGTATCAATATCAAACGTGTTCAAAAAGAATTACTTTTTATTAAAATATCCATACAGACACAGAGGCAAAGAAATACAGACACAGATCAAAGCAGCGACCAACCTGATGTATTTGGGATCCTCTCTCACAGGATTTTACCCACACGAGCTGCACATGAGTGAACAACGTTTCAGTGACAGGACCTTAAACTCAGCCTCACCCCATCCAGCTGAGAAGATTAAACCGTTCTAGTCCAGTGAGCGTGGGCAGCCAGGGGGGACAGCCACAGGCTGCTCCTTGGATTGGTGTCAAAATTGGCATTTGAAAACAAATCTGCAACTGCTGCTTTTACACTCTTTTCAGTGAGGAGGAGAGCAGCTGTGGACACCAAGCAGCAAGCGTTGCCTGGCTGATTTTAAAAGTCTAAGCGGGTGTTTTTGGAATACATTAGGAGACCGTTTCTAGTAAAGAACTACAAGGGAGCAATGCTTTAATAGCATTGAGGAGAGTCAGTGGTAGAGAAAGAAGTGGTAGGAAAACAGTATTTTTAAACCAAGTAAAACGTAGATTGGATCAAACACACAGTAAATTTGACTTGCGATGGTATCTATCAACCCACTATAAAAAAACAAACATAGCATTCAGACATCAGCTCCCTTAGGATTGCTAGATCCTACCAGGCATGGTTAAGAGAAAATTACCATTAGCAATGTAGCATTATTTTTAATTGACCAAAAAGCCAGCTGTCAAAGTGTTTTCAATCTGCCAAATGAGTTTTTAGGTGTGTGGGAGGACACCTAAGGACTTTAATATGTTTCTTACAAAGAAAATACCCATTATAGTGGAAAATGGAGTGAAAACTTAATCAAATAGATGAGAAAGTGAAGGAAACCCTCCAAGCATTTTCTGATAAATTAAGAGCTATATTCACAACACTATTATACCATGACTATGATCAATTCCCATATTAGCTATACGTTTAAAAAAAACAAAACACCAAACCAAAAAAAAAATCCACACTCCATGACTGTTCCATATCCCATACAAAGTCACTCAAAAAAAGAACCTCCAACAATTATTCTGTCTGTCATATCTTCAGCTGTGAAACTTCGATTGGTTGAAGGGTTGGAAGGGAGGGTCTCTAAGACCTAAAATTAAACTCTTTACTGCACAGACAATTTAGGAACTGGCACTACCCTGTGACATCAGTGTGTTTTGGCATTGCAGAGTTTTGTGAACATTTATTTTTGTGAGCATAAAATGTTCCAAGAAATTTTCTCAAAATGATGGGGTCATCCTCACTGTTCTCATCTCAAAATCATCTAGCCTCTTCTTGTAAAAGTAGTGAATGAATTCACTGACAGGTGCTTCTTCGTCCAACATTAACCAATTCTCCCAGCAAGTTAAGGCACAGGTCTGAAATGCTTCTGGAAGACAACTTGTGCTTTCATTTTGATAATGAAACAAGTTCATGCCATACATAGGAAATACCTATATGGGCACGTTTTTACACAGCCATTGCCTTTTGAAATTCATTTGCATTTTGGAAAGAGGCCAAATATCATACAGTCTTTACAAGGTTGTTTTAAAAGCTAGATGAGTTCCTTGATCTGGTTCACAGCACAGCCGTACAAACATTGTGCTGGCACAACAGATGTCTGGGGGAAGGTGAGGAAACAGGCATGCTTCATGTTGTATTGCTATCAAAAACGACTTATCGTGAAGCCATAGCCTCCATATACAGACAATATACAAATAAATCCAAGATGAAATCATTTGAAAAATGTACAGCCCCCAACTGACACAAAGAAAGAAAAGTTCTCTGATATTTTCCATTTTCTGTAAAGTCTTTGTTGCTCAATGATAGTAAACTGACAACAATTAAGAAGATTCCAAAGATTAACTTAAATGAAAAGAAACTACGCTACCAAAAAAAAAAGGAATCCAAATGCTATCCTATCATTAGTCGAGAAGAAAAGCACTGCCCTAGGCATGATAGCAAAAAATTTTGACAAGACTGCACATAAGAAGTGATTTGACTACAACTCTATTATATAACACTGATATTAAGCAGTGCTCCTTCCAGCCTGAGATTGGACCAGAGAATGTGCTATTTTTGTTTTGTAAAAGACATGTCTATCTGAAGCCCATGAAAGGCCACTGGTACCTAGCAGGCTTTCTTTAGCAGACATAGTCCTTCCTTGAATTTATTCCTACTGGGGCTCCATTACACAACTTGGGAGGAGACAAACCTAAATTCTCACATTTTTAGTGAAGTATCCATCTTAGTCCATCCATCACGTTAGTAAATTCTACTAATAATTAATCACTCTGAGTTAAAAACTTGCCTGCCTTCTCTAAATTTAAGCTAAAATACCTTTCATCCCAAATCTTTGTTACTCGACTGAAGAGAAGGCCCTGGTGTCCATTTAATTATGTACTGTGGTCAAGACATCAGCACACTTTGTCTTCACAAATAAAATTGCTGAAGCAATGTTTCCAATTTTTGTGAGCTTCCTCATGTTTCTTCTGGGAGAGAAAAGTATTGGCTGGTTGCTTTTCTATCTCAACAGATTTTCTCACAACTGTCACCAGAACTGGACGATCAGTTCTTACAGCTGTTACCCTTAGGCCAGGAACCGCTTCACTATTGCTACTCAGAACTCCCCACCAGTAAAATGATCGTATTTGCTCTTTCACCCGTAATACAGGAGTATCTGGTGGATAAACAGCAAATGCAAACTATCTTAGGAGTCAAATAGTCACTGTTCTGAGCACGTCTCTGAAATTTTCTCCTAGATGTCCAGCTAGTTCCAGGCCTGCCAGAAGTACATCTACTGAACACAGATTTCCATTTGGAATTATATTTTGTTTTGGACATCTGTAGAATACTAATGCTGATAGTAAATTGAATGTAGGGCTGCTGGACACTGTGTAACTTTTCCTCAAAAACACATATCTAGTATAAGCAAACTCAAGGTTTTGCAGAAATAGATTTAATAAATACTATTACTTTTAATCTCATTACAAGTTAAAAGTAGCTTAGTTTTCACTTGAATTGACACTGACTATGTTACTCTCCTAATTTCCTATTAATCAAGTCACATATCTGTTCTGCTATTTTACCTGGAACTGATGTAAGGCTGAGGCAAGAAATCCCCAGGTAATATATAACAGAGAGGGGAAAGAGAATTTAGTGCTCCACAATTTATTTTAAAAATAATAATAAAATCCCTCCTCTTTAACACCACAGAGAACTCCTTGCCCACTTCTTGTGTGTCAGATATATGTTATCAATTTTTAAATGTCTTTTTAGTAACTGTTACATAGTTTGTGAGTAGCTGTTGGTAAGTACTGTACTATCATTATATGAACAAGTTCACCTGATTATTTTTCAAAATCAGAGCAAAAATTTCTGAATGCTTCTGCCATTAAGTCTGCATGTCCCGAGTTTCAGATTGAGGAGTGCCCCTAAAATACCGCAATTGTACTCACAACCTAATTTTTTTGATTTGAGGTTGATTTATATAGGGGATGCATTTTGATCAATCAGCCTACTATGTAATTACTCAAAATGTACGGCTGACCATAACCTATAATCATCTCAAATACAAGCTTCTGTGGATAAAAGCTCTAGAAAAGCATCTACCTTCTTGCTGCCAACATGCCACAGTTTACAAGGTGCAGGAGCACCTCAGAATGGCTCAGCTGCTGCGGTGTCTAGTTTTCTCAGCATCAAAACACATTGCTAACATAGTCCATTCCCTTGAACGTACATACTTACAAAGGTAAATATACTGTTAACCAGCTATGACTTGACTGCTGACTAGAAGAGACTGAAGGTGTTCTGGAGGGGAACAAAGAAACACAGCCCACTTACCCAGCCTGCCTACAATGACAAGATAAGTGGAAAGAAAATTATCTACAGAGGCATTGGCTCAAGCAGAAGGTTCGGTACAAATTATTTGCTCCTTAACTTAAAATATAAAGTGTTGTTTTGGTTGTTTTTTTTTAAATTTCTGGAATGCTTAATGCCCGAACTTGAAATACAGATTAATCGCTTGGAAGCAAAGCCCACCAAGTGATCTCCTTTATCCAAAAGCTATTGATTGTACCCGATACATGCACTAGTTATAAGAAAAACTAAGAAGGATTTTCACTTAAAAAACTTACAGGTACTTTATATACAGTAACAATATCCTCATAACTAGGTTCCTACCACCTATGTAAACTTTTTCACTAGATAAAAATAATCCTATACTGTGGGAATGAGAAAGTTGGAATCGCGCTGCTGAGCGAGAGCTCGGTAGGTGTTCTTGTATTGATGGGAAGGAGGCCTTGGGATCAGTAAAACAATGTCCTTATATGGTGTGGTGTGTGTGGTGTGAAACAGATAGCAGCGCGCCAAAATAGTAATGTTTTGTTAGCTAGGCAGGATAAACATTTAAATGTAGCCAATTGTATTGCTCACAACAGTGTATGGACATCCACTTGTAACCTATCTGTGTAAAGAGCACAACACGTGATCAAAAGACAGAAACTATATATGCTAGAAAAGTGAAACAATAAACATCTTCGCTTCACCACTTAATGGAGTCCGTGTCTCAAGTGCCACACTATACTTCAGTGAATGTGGCACAGGATTTTTGGACTGTCAAATGGTAGGAAACTTTCATTGTTCTGCTTTGCTTCAGGTGCTAGTTATATATAATTGGGCCTTTGATAGATTCAGACAGTGAAAATATTTTTCAGTTATCAAACTTCATGCCCTTATTTAATTATTCTGCACCCTCAAGCATAAAATGCATTATTTACACAAAGTGCTTTTTATTTTCTATTGATAACTTCCTGATTGTACTGACTAAAGCTTTACACCATGAAAGCTTCTGTTTTTAGCTTCTTATCTATTTTCTGA
Source organism: Gallinago jamesoni (assembly GCA_025769975.1). Taxonomy (NCBI): domain Eukaryota; kingdom Metazoa; phylum Chordata; class Aves; order Charadriiformes; family Scolopacidae; genus Gallinago; species Gallinago jamesoni. The sequence goes on along the minus strand of JAOQGH010000069.1, from coordinate 12,441,925 downwards.
AAAATAGATGGGAATTATAAGTAGCCACTTAGAGAATAAACATCCCTGAAAACCGTGTGTTTGATTCTTAACGATTAAAGACTCTAAAGATATTCTGTACCTTCTTGACTGTAATTACTACATCAATTGTAAGGGTAAAGCAAAATCAGCTACTGAAGGCAGGAGGAATAAACATAGTAGAGTCCCTGCCTGGAAGGCCTGATCAAGGAGGGACAGGGAAGTTTCTGAAGTAGTTTTACTCACCTGACACTCACACCAGTCAAGGTCTCCCTTTATGGGCTGGCACTGTGCTTTGCAGACATGCTCAGGAAATAGCTGGTCCTAGACTAATAAAATAGATTCTGAAAAGATACAGATGAGTGGGAAACCCTTCTTCCACGCTAACAAAAAGCTGAGGCAAAGAAAAATTCCAATTTAAAATTGGGATGAAAAACTAATCTCAAAATTCTAGAGCACTGAAAAATTTACGGGAAGTGTTCTGTTTTTATAGTTGTCACACATTCAATGTTCACATTTTCATATAAGTAATATTCATAAAAGTAATTTAAACTGAAAAATATTTATGTAGAAATTTCATAAATGGTCTATCTGGGTATTTCTGAAACATTCATAAGAGCCTCAGGAAATCTTGAAAGAAGACACTATTTGATATCCCAGCTTGCAACTTTTTCACACCCTTGGCTTGGAGACTGCCATTTTCTGTGCATTTCTTGGAGGATGGAAAGTGGGGAGAAATTGCTATCGCTTCCTTCTTTACGTGGCATAGACTACACCTGCCATGTTTTTTTGGTACTGCTTTATCACCTTTAAGACAGAGTTTCCTCTGAAGCACAAATAACTTCTTTATTTTGCCCAAACAGACACTCATTTTTGAGGAAGTACCTAATTAGGAGCAGCAGAAGGTCTCCCACTTCTTCAGAAAGTCTTAAATTTCAATTTTGTGTCTCTCTTCCTCCTATCCTTTCAGCACCTTTGCCCATTAATAAAGCCTCTGTACAGACATGAAGTGTTTAATCTTTCATGATTTGAGGAGATGTGAGTGATTCATTCAGACCTGACCTAAGAATTCTCGCTGTTCTTGTACTGTGCAGTTCACCAAGAATATAAACCCATTATACCCGTATTTGAGGTTTCCATCTTCAGTTACTGCTACTCACAACTGAAATTCACCAAAAGAAAAAGCAGATTTTTTTTTCCCTGACAAAGAAAATACTCCAAAACTCCTAATCGTAACAAGTCGTTTTGGTGCATAGTACCGCACAGTTCTCGTACAGCATCCAATAAGCCAAGTTCTGCTAATTACACATTTAATTGTCTCAAACTAAAAAAAAAAAGGTTGGCTGCATACTGTAATAAAAGATATCTGAAAGTGCTACTGTAATTAAAGTCTTGGAAATGCCAAAAAGATCATGCTGTGGCAAGTATCCAGTATACATCAATCAGACATAGACTTTCAAAGTCCTTAATATATAAAAGAAAAATAATGGGACTGAGAGAGAAATTACATCCAATCTCACTCAGGACTATTAAGAACAAAAACTGAATCTCTCTTATTTAACTTGTAAACTATTGACAAGTTCTTGCAAAAAAATCCAACACACCAATATTCTGAAAAGACACCTGCTCCAGATACAAATACAGGTGAAGAGCAGACATGATTTCTTAGGCAAGTTATCAGAACGGGCCTTTTACATGCGTCTGGCATTTTCCTGCTCCACCCTTTCTGCACTAAGACGTGCCCCTCTCTCAGCCACCGATCTTCTTACGTTTGCAGCTGACGAGGAGATGAGTGCTTTCCCTGTGCGATGGCAGCGAGGCCCAGACAGGACACATCAGCTGCCAGCATTCAGGCTCCACTCAAATGTTCGATACACAACAGCAGGAAATGTACTGAACCACGCCTGGGTGAAAACAGGCGATTAAAACAAATTTCCTTCCTTGCCACTCAGCATCTTCAGTTAGCAAATACTGTTCCCTTCATTTAATTTGATAAGAATATTTCTGGGCATTCACTATCTTTATTTATCGCTTGTCTCTCCCTAGCAGTAAATGCCAGCTTATTTGTACTGAGACCCTGATAAAATCTGTGCAACACCTGTCATGCTGGAGTCTTCCCCAACTTCCTCTGAGCAGAAGAGTCTGATGTGACTTGCTATTATACAAATATCACTTTCTACTCTGCTACTGAAAGCTGCCACGCCGGTTAGAGAATTGCCCAACCAACAACAAAGACTGATTGAAAACGGGAGATCCCCGAAGAGCCACATTTTTTTACCATTCGGTGCTCCATGCTGGATGGCATGTTATAGCAGTTCCATCAAATCTGACAACAGCAGACATCAGCATCCCCCTGTTGCACAGACTTCTCTTTGAAGCTTGGAGTTTGAGAGCCCATCCTCAACACAGGTTTACCAGGCCTGCACAACATTTAGCTGCTGCCACATCAGAAAGTTTATTTATAGTATCTATATTTTATCTGCAGACTCCCAAGTACTCAAGATTTTCACAGAAACGTTAGTAATGCTCTTTAGACTGTTTTAATAAAATGGTTCTATTGCATTTTTCAGCAGAGAATGGAATAAAGGAAGCAAAAAATTGAACTGAGAATTCCTTTCAGCTTTGTACAAAAAACAGAAATGAAATAAAGATGACTTGTAAGAGTCAGGAAGGAAAAGTCAGCAGTAATTTGAGGCACGGGGGGTTTAAATAAATGACAAATACGACCTTAAAAACTTCATACTTAGAACAGTACTAAAAGCCCAGCACTGCTCATCTTCCACACACTGCTCTGACTCCTTGAGAAAGCATTCACTTTGCAATATTTAGATTATTTATAACTCAGGGTTTCTTTTTTTTCTAAGCTCATGAATTTTCTGCTCATATCCCTGCTCCTCAGGAGAAATATAATTTAGAGGTAGGATTTCAAACAAATGGAGCAATAAGCTAAGAAAATGAGATGACCAAAAAAGAGAGTTATGACTAAAAGAGAAAACTACTTTAATCACTGCTGGGCAGGCCTGGGACCCAGCAGATCTGTTTCTTCTCCCAGCTTTCCATCCCATCACACTCCTAACCCAACCAATAATTGCAAGTTAACAGCTTCTACATAAGTTACTTCTAAGAGCCAGATGCTTCCCCGCTGAGATCTCCACCTAGAAATGCATTGGATGGTAGTGATTACTTAGTGTGAAGGACAAGCAGCTGCCACGCCAATAGGTGCTTGGGTTCGAGCTTGGGGGGAAAGTTTTAACCACACCATCATGACTGGAGTGTGCTGTTTTCTCAAAACCACAGAGCTTCATGAAATTTTATTAAAATTATGTAAAATTTAGCTCTTGCAAAACAGAAACGGACATCCTGTTTGGGCATTATCAGAAGCATGGGAGAAAAGGTTCAAAATGAACACTGGCACTACAGCAGGCAATCATTACAGCTGCTTTTTCTCCATGATTCCTGAAATGTAAGGGTTTTGATCACCAGCATCAATGCTTATGTAAATTACAATCTTAGACTGCTGAACAGTAGTGCAAACCCCTCTAAAACTGAGTGGCTGAGTTTTAATTATATTTTTTTTCTCAAACGGAGGCGAAGATGAGATCTTTGTTTTATTATAATCACAGTTATCATATGGTCACATGAAATGTCAGTTCTCATTTTCACCAGGCGATTCTGTGAAAGGTCTCAACTAAGAGACATGTCAATCCAAACAAAACACCTACTGAGCACAAACAGATGAAATCACTTTGTCAGTGCTACAAAACCATTCCTGAGTCTTTAATAAGGCTTTTTAAGAAAAAAGGCATCCTAGGACCAATGTCTTTTCATTCGAAAGCTCTATTAATCTATCAAGTACGTATTTTTATTGGATCTTACATAGCTCCCTCCAGGCAAGGACATTTTAAAGCTAATTAATAGAAACCATCACATTCACTGTACTCGGTGCTCAGCTGAAGATACTGCTTCCATGTTTAGTTACTGAGCCTTTTCCATTAACATGCTACAAAACTTTTTCAAATTACATGTAAATATATAAACTGATACATATTAACAAATCAGCAGGTAGTCCTTAATTTTTATACACCTCTCTATTAAAAATACAATAGTACTGTTTTAGCTGATGACCAGAAAAAGCTTCCCAATATTTAAATTGCATTTCCTCCGGCATGCACAGCTTTCTAAAAATACATATAAAAATGCCATACCGGGGTTGACTGGTGAATTGAGGTTTCTGCTTTATGTCTATGTTTATCTGAACTTCTGAGCAAAACCCCAGCATCATTGCAGAAGGCTGAGAAGACAGCATTGTCAAAAAGTTTCCCAGGAAGATGAATCAAACGTGAACTATTGAAGCTGCCTTGATAATAATGCCTATATAAAAGTCTAAAAAAAAGACACCTTGCATATTAAAGATACGGAATACCTATTGGCCATTACATACGGAGATATTTGATATTTTATAGATGAGGATGGAGGAACTTCCATTTCTTTAATAGTCAAAACTGGAATTCAAGTTAGTTTCTTTTGCTCAGTTAAGGAATGTGTGACGATGTATCAGCCTAGTTTCAGACAGCTGGGCTCACATGATATGTACGTTATTTTTTGAGCTTCATTCTAGGTGATCAGATGTGAATAAGCAGGTGCTCTCTGTTTGGAGTAATCACAATTTTTTTCTCAGGCCAAACTAGCACTTTAAAGTTGCCAGAAAAACTGTCCAAGCACTTAATAGTTTATTGGCCTTAGAACCCTGCACTATGTAAAGATTTCAACCAGTTTAAGTGTTTAAGCTTCTCTCATGCTCTTACTATTTAAGTCACTTGAAATTTTTTCAGTAGGTAGCAAAATCTTAAGTACTAGTGCCAACTCCAAGATATCTACCACCTCTATAAAAGAATGAATATATACAAAAAATGCATATATAGCAATTAAGTCTATATTGAACTCACATACCTAAAAGCACAGGGAATGTGGAGAAAAAACATCATTAATTCAGCTGCTTTGCACACCATTCCATATTCATTTTTTTCTAGATTGAACATGTAGGTAAACACATTAATGTTATGTGACAATTTCACAGAGAATTTTCACTGAGATTATAAGCAATGGACCTGCTATGGATCACGGGGCTTCACAAGTAGGAGAAATTTTGCCTGTCTGAAATCAGTCATCATGTAAACAACTAAATCTCAAGGCAGCTTTACTACTTCCAGAAACTCACTGGCTCACTCAAAGGAAAAGTCACAGTTCTCTAGCACATATTATAGGTGAGACAAAAGTGCTAAACAGCTTACCAAGCAGCATCAGGCTAATTAACATCATATCAGCTCTAACTGGAAGTGATTCAAGCAGTCTCAAGCTTTGTAGTACATGTCTTTTCAGGACTCACTGATGTGAGAGGCTAACACTGACATCAAGAAACGTATAGTTATGTAGCTCTCAAAACCTAGAAGAAAGCTGTATAGTAAACTTTCACTGGCCTAGAGTCACCAACAAGAGATAATCCAGCCACTGTGTTGTTATTTCCTTCACGTTGCTTCACTCAAACATGCTGTTGCAATCACACAGACCTACACAGGTTGGTAAATCATCTCTGTGTTACTCGGAAGGTCCAGAACAGGGAAGAGATCAGAACTTCAGCTCCTTCACTGCTCAGAGGTCTTCTGTTCCTTCAAAGTTATTTCATGCAATCTGCAATCTAGGACACACGTCAACTCAACTGTCCAATTCTTACAGACTAATACCCATCAAATTTTTATTTTTTTTTAATGAAGATATAATTAATGCTTGCATTCATCAGGTCATGCAAAGCTGACCTACTTCTTTGCACTGCTACAAGTAGTGAGAAACTGATCAGTTTGACAAACTAATGAAAGGTAAGTTCTGATGGGAGAATCTTTGTCTGGACTGTGGGCATAAAGGATGTGGCCAAAATAAGCAAAGAAAAATGAGACACCTTTAAAACTAAATGAACTTCAGCCACCTCTTACTGCCTATCTTCTACTTGTTACTGTTGTCCAGCTAAATAGACAGGGATGGGGAAAACTAACAATTTTAAATGCTCACCAAGGTCAGCTTATGAAATCACATAAAATTATCCCTTCCTTGCTATCAGATACAATCTTTACAGGATTCATTTCAAAGGACACATGAAAGACACACCTACACATAAACTCAACAAAATCCTTCAATTTCCAGTGCTGTGGTATAAACATGGCAATGCCAAACTCAACAGTCAAATTGTTAAGGCATGTACTTAAAAGTGAAGGTATCCCATAGCCTTTTGATCCCATCGAAGACCTGCTTAATGTATAAAAAAAAAAATTGTTCCAGAAGAGAAGGTCCAGAACCACTAATGGAAGCCTGCGCTATTTTACAAAGGGAAATCTTGCACAGGAAGAGTACAGCACTGTAAAAATGAGCTCCAAGGACATATTTCACATTTAAGCAGAGTCTATTATCAAGATATAACATTTTCATGCATCATTTTATATTGAGAGAAGCTATGTAGTCTGAGAAATGGCAGTATCTAGCTCTTGCTGGCACAGAAGTCCTCTGTGCTGTGACAAAAGAGTAATATGAGTCACAGATGAAAATTTAGTTTTCCTCTTATACCTATTTCTTTCTTAAGTGTAAAAGTCCGTAATTTTCCAATTTGTTTCAGAGACAGCAATAAAGAGACGTACAAAACCTTCGTTTGTGTCATGGCACTCACATGCCCTGTGACAGCCCAGTCCTCCACTGGGGCGTCAGCAGCTCTTTGCTGTCACACATACCCATGAGAATTGTGCCACATTGTGTTACAGCATCAGAGCCCCAGTTTCCTTTTCCTCCCCCCCCAACTCCATCATTCCACATTAAATATCTACATTAACTGTCTTGTTCCCTATTTGATAGCTATTTTAAGCTGTATTTCAAGATAAAACAGTGACTTAAAAGACTGACTACTGAGCTAAAAATCTAGATCTCTGTCACTCTGAGCAATGCCTCTTGGTCCTGGTCTCCACTGCAGTCCATTAAATCACTGTGATGGTAAAATATCTAAAGTAACAAGGAAGCATACGATATAAAACATGGTCAGAGTAGATGGATTAGAAAGGAAATATGGAAAAAGAAACACTGCAAGTCCATCTCAGGAGAGGCAAGCTGTGAAAGCCAGACTGTCCCAAAGAACAAGGGTGATTCACAGCCGCTGCACCGTCCTCATGCTGCAGAGGACAAGCATCTCTGCAGTGAAGAGGCTTTAGATTTCCTGCATAACACTGATACACTGCTGAGGAAACAATGGCAGAAAGCTATTTGTCCTAAATAACTTAGGACTAATTATGCTGAAATCATTTGCCATTTTAGGAAATCACATCCTAATTGATTTAAGTACTTAGCTCTGCTGATATTAAAAGGTTTTTCTTTTGCCTTAAAATCATGTAAGGTATGTAGAGGGAGCATCACTTTAATAGGACCAGTGCTCTCTAGAATCATTCTGAAATTCCCTTTCTCCTCCCTGCTGTTTCTCTCCTATGATCTTAAAATACTTTAGCCACACTATAAAAACTGTCTTAGAAAGAGGCACACTAGCCCATAGGACAGAAAATAATACATTTTTTATGATGACCAGTTAAACCAGAACTTTCCAAAGGAAAAACCTGGAAGGTCTCCATGCATTTCCAAGCACCTAATCCCTTGGGCTGACCAGCTCTTGCTAGGAGATATAATTTTAGAACAGGGCTCTGCGGGTAAAACTTCAGTAAAATACAAAGGGTTGGATGAGAAAATATAATGCTTCTTCTCTATCTGTATAGTAGACCAAGTGGGATTCAATATGCAGAATGCATGATGCTAGTTCATTTTTTAGATGACAAATCCAGCTCCCAACATATGCTTCAAAAATTACTTGGGGTAACGTGCAGCCTCAGAGAAAAAGGCGGGGAGCGCAAGTGTTCTGCACCAACATACATGCCATCACCTGAAAAACCTTTGCTCTCAAAGCCAGGAAGGTTTATGCAAACTAAGAGGAACACAACAGACTAAAAAAGAATCTGGTTTATTATAATGAATAAAATATTCCATATTTCAGCATGTAAAAAATAAAAAAGTTAACATGACAATAGATGGCTGAAGTTCATTTAGTTCTGAATTGTGCATTTGTGTCACTTCAACTGTACGTAAAAGGTTCTTCCCTAATTCATATGGCTTTTTAGTAGTTTGCATAATGCAGAAACTAATAGCAGAAACTAAGCAGAGTCTATAATATGACTTCATTGCAGCTGATAGAAATGGAACAGCAAATGAAGTATCCATCCAATATCTGCTCTGCACTGGAAGATATTATGACTTACCAAATTATGTTAGATCTAATTTGGCAAAAAAAAGTCACTCTAAGTTAAATTTTTCCTCAAAATTACTGTCAGAAAGTCCATGTAGACATCAAAGCAGTAATAGGATGAAATCCTGTTTTATTATTAATACAAATTCATTAACACCTTTTGTAGTAGTGATTTCTACATAACTGAAGAGGAGGTTTTTCATTTTTAATCTCTCTACATCACTGCTGCTCAGCCCATTCTGTGGTGCTGCGGTAGAGCAGCCACTACTATTGATTTTACCCTCATATCTATATTTTGTCTCATTGATTGAAAAGTCATCAAAACAGCTTTAGGCTTATTTGAAGCTAATATCTAGGCTGCCTCACTTGTAAATGAAGGTATAAGCAGACTGTTTAGCCTGTTAATATACTAGCAAGCCAAGAACATTCCTATTTAATTCTCAGGGAGTCTCATTTTCATCAGTGATTAACGTATTATGCTTATATGGCAACAACAATTAGAATTTTTCAGTTTTCTGACAGTCTTCTGACTCTTCTGTCTAGGGTTTCAAAGCAATGTACTGATACAAAGAAATTCATTCTCAATACCCTGCAAGGTAAGAAGTACCTTCCAGGGGCAAAAGCAATGTGCTGAGCAACACGCAGTCGTGTTTGAATGTGGCTGAAAGTGCAGGCTGCAGCCCCGGAGCGGAGCACCCACACAGGGCTGGACTTCAGCTGCACTTTAGGCTTTGCACACAGACCATGCTTCTGAGGATCAACACTTGTATTTCTCAATTCGTACACTGAAAATCAGAAATGACTGAAGAAAACAGTCAATGTAATATTTTACAGCCAAGTGACAATTATTAAATCATAAAACTCTGACCACTTTCCTACCTCCAACTCCACTAAGTGTTATTTCATTTGCATTCTCAAAAGCAGTACTTAGAGCAAGTGTAACTGCCAATGCACAATAATTAAGATTCTCCCCTGAAAATAAAATTGTGTGAATATAAGAGGTTGCAAATTTTGAAGCTTGAAACCGGAAAAAAAAATTAGCTTCATCTAGTCAGCATTTTTTTCAGTATTTTTTCCAACACACACTTAAGGGTACAACTTTTTGCAGTTATGAGCATCCGAAAGAAGAGAAGCAGCTATAGCTTTTGATAACTCTGCCGAGTTTAGAAATAATATTAAGAACACAGTAGTGTTCAGATGATCCAAGAACCATCAAACGCTATAGCCATGGTTCCATGCCCTATAGACAGGAGCAGATGATGCCAAGCAAGGAGAGTATTTCTTAGAAAGAGATGACAGGAAAATTGACTAACTTCAGCCTGCTGTTCATCATTGCCACCAGGAAATACTGGATGCTCCACTGATGTTACAATTACCAGAGTCCCAAGTATAGATTTCACAATGAATGAAAAGGCAAATACAACTGATATAAAGAAGACATCTTACATTGTCCTGGAACTTAAATGCACTTTTTAAGTAAATATCTATTTAATAAGTCAATGTATTTAAATAACTGCTATCACTTCCTTTAAAACCTCACTTTTCTTATGCCCTTACAAAATCCTGTGGCTGCTTCATGAAAGACCAGCACAGATAGAAGCCAAGATTCAATGCAGACAAACAAGGACTGAGGAAGCCAGAATTACTGCAACGACCTAAAATTTCAGTGTATGTGATATGTGGCTTCTGAGAGTGTATGCTACATTACAAAAGAAGTGCTCTCTCTTTTCCTAATAAAGCTTATTTGATCCTTAGCAAGAAAAATGTCTTAATCAAGGTAGGGGAACAGCATCTTGAAGGTCTAGGCTTTTAGAATTACTGACAACACTAGGTATAAAAGAATTCAGCAGGAGTACACAGAACACTAATGATGCCTCTGATCATACACTCTGTAGAGCTATTTTAGGAGTTAAGCCAGAAAATCTTTTATAATGTATCTAACCAAATAAGATGGACCAATGACTGATCTAGTTAATGCCTGCTTCCAGTCTCAAAAATAAAAATGATCATATGCAGTTTGAAAAGAGATATGTCTTACTAAAATTGGAAATTGTAAATTACCAAAAACCCTTCTACCTACAGTAGCTATAGCGTTAAAATGAACCTCACTGGACTATGAAGCAACTTCAATTTATTATGTAAGCAAAATGCCAAGTGCTACTTCTATATTTGTATAAAAAAAAAACCACGAAGAAAATGCCTTCAGTTAACCACACTTTTGCTGCTTTTCACTTGAGAGTGAAAGCAAGTAAGGCCTCTTCAATGCTGCCATCTACAGAGCGTTTCTCCATATTAAAATAATTTTATTTTTTTTAAAATTAAGACCTTGAGATTTTGCTTTGCCCAATAATAAACTTCTTGGCAACCAAATGTAAACCACCTCAGTTTCTACTTGCAGTAGTCCCAAATACACTTACATTCTATGCATTTTTTTCTTGGGGAAACAAAGTGGGAAAGCAACACAGGATAACAATGATTTCCAAGCAATTTCAGAGCCAGTCACATCCCCTCATGCAGCTGTGGCTAATGTCACCTGCAGTAGTAATGCACCACTCACTTCAGCAGTTTACAGGGAATATAAAAATCAAGGAAGAACAGTGCAAGATTTGTACTCAAATAGCTGAAGTAAAACTTCAGGGTATTAGAAACTTCATCACCTTTCTTTTACTTCTCCACAAAAAAAAGTAAATAAATATATGACTAAAATAAATATTTTATTCTGATAAATGCATTCTATTTCATCTACCACTACAACTGCTGCACGTCACAATTATCACCTTTTAGAAGGTACAAGCAAATCTCTACATACAAAAAGTTAAGTGAAAAATATGACAAAAATAATACAAATGAAAGTAGATAAAATGATCTCTATGGCAACATTTGGTCTTGCTTTACAATACAGACAATAACCTATATAATTTGAAAGGCTGCTTTGAATTATACTTACTGCAAACTCAGGCAGCTTTCTTTAATGTAAATAAATCTCACTCTAGAAGGTACAATTATGGTGAAAACTTCGCTTTGTCTTGTCTTCAGTCAGCTCTTCTGTAAAGAGCAGGTTTCACTGTGAAAGACCATGTTTCAGCCCCAAATACGCTAAATCCCATTGGGTGAGTCCTCTTCTGTAATCACAAAATATACTCCAGTTAGGAAATAAAGTCATAATTGTTCATGTATTCCCAGTGCTAAATCTTTAACTGAATGTACAGTGCTAGGTTAGCTCCACAGCCCCAGCAATGTTGTTTGCTCTGGTAGAGAGAGCTGGCCTTACTCCAACACCTCGCCACTCCAGTACAGACATGGTAACCGAATGCAGCATGGACTTATTTTCTTCTATGTGTGGGATTCCTGATAAAGTATATTTGGCTATTGAAGCTGCATACATTCCCAGGACAGGTTGAAAACCAGGAAAGAAAACAAAGCCTGTGCCATAAAGCATATTGGAATGCTGCTGGAAGAGACCAACCACAAGAGCTTGGTGCTGCCAGAGCTGTTTCCACCGCTTCTGCTCCTCACGTGGCACAGCTGACCCTGTCCTCTCCCACCAATGGCTCCTCCTGTCCAGGGCATCCCTTCAGAAAAATGGCCCTGCCTTTTCCAAGCCTTCATCCTGTTCACAGCCCTTCCCAGACCAACCACCTCCTGCACTTCCACCAGGAGGGATGCATATATTCAAGATCTAAGGTAATCATTCTGATGCCTGTTCACAGAACTACGCAGGATATGCCAAAAATTTCAGTTCAATACTGGGAACGATGCTTGCTCCTCATTTATGCTGTATTTTTTAATTCCAGCAAGTTCCTATTCTCCTGCTGGCTGGAACCTTAAGCAAATGATGATCTGATAACGAATAGGGATAATCACTGTGCCTACAGGATTCATTGCATACATGCTAAAGCCCCTGATTTTCCACCCAGAGCACCAATCCATTGCCAGAGGAGAGGCAGCAGGGTGCTGCAATGAGCACCTTGGAAACCAAAAAAAATGTATGAGAATGTTAGCAAAGCATCTATAATACATAAGTGAACCCAGTATGCAGTGGGTTCTAGAGGCATGCATATGCCCTCTCACAACAGCCAGCATTTGAAGGGACATTCAAAAGCAGAACTTGTCAATAAAAAGGGTGGCATTAACAGCTGTATACTTTCAAAGCTCATGCTCAGTAATTCACAAAATTCAGCCACTGGGCAGTAATGTTCCAGTCACTTTTGTGCAGCAATGAGATGTTAGCATAGATCAGAGACCCAAGCTACACACACGCATGAAAATATAATGCTGCTGTCACACATGCTGAGCCACTGGACATTGAGATCTTCCCACTCTTTCTAGCAAAAATAAAACCTACAATGTCTACCAAGTGACTTCTACCATTTGGCTGTAGCACCATATACCTGAGGCTTTGCAAAAGATGCTTCTGCAGAGCATGGTGCAGGTACAAATAAACACCTCCCCAGCATACATGCAAGGATGCATTTCCACTTCACCACAGCCTTGAGCAGCTTCTGAACAGATTTTAAAAACTTGCCCATTTTACAGAAAACTTGAAGGAAGAAATCCAAGGTACTAAAGGCCCTTTCAACCTCCATTTCTAGCTCATTCCCTTGCGTTCATGATATACCACACGATGGAAGGATGTAACATGAACAACAGCAGAGCACAGAAAATGATGCTCCCTTGAACACATATCCCTTAAGCACCATGTGAAAAACATGTCCGCAAGCACAATTGAGCAAACACGCCTTTGCTTTAATTTTATATATAAAGTTTTGTACACATCATAACTTGGAGAGAAGTTGTTTCTATTCTAACTTCATATGAATTTTAAAACCTTAGTTTTATTTTAAAGATGACAGTTATCTAGAAGCCAAAGATTTCGGCAGCCTATCTTAGGCCTGAAAATACAAAATCTGTTGAAAGCAGAACTAGCTAAGGCCAGCTCTGAAATTATAAGCACAGAGGATATGCTTTAATTAGAAGGTTTTCACCAGCAGGTTCTTGTAGACAGCAAGTACCTGCCTAAAAAAGCCAAAGAGATGTAAGAAGAAAAGCTGCCAAAACTTTTCAACAGACATCACATAGATGAAAGGGGGAAATATTTCAAAAAGGTCATGGCAAATAATCAAGTTTGCTGCTAATTCTGTAACCAAACACGATTACACATAAAACAGACATTGCTAGAAGAAACCTCTTTGTAAAAATTCACTCCATCTTTTTTTACTGGCCTTCATTATGCTTTTCCATGTTTTTTACATACTTGCCTCCCTGCACAAACCTTAAAAATTAGAACGTCTAGTGAAAGCCATTCAGGCACTATTTGATATATTCAGCCCAAGGAGAAGCAACTTTTCCCTTATATTCTCTAAGTACAATGGAACAACAAACTGATAACTCTAACTATACAAACCACTGGTAAAAGTATGTCAGCCCTTATCATATCCATTTGTTCAATTTTGCTGCAAAGGATGCCCTTTGGCAGTTCATTGCTCAGAGCAAACACCAACTCGGTGCAAGTGTATGTGCAATCTTTCTTAACCTTTAAAAGGCTTTGAGCACAGGAACTTAAATAGTTACTAACAGCGTTACAACATGAAGTTAAATCATTTTGCCCCATCTGTATGCCAAACTATAATTGGGAAGGAAGCTGAAAAAGCAGGTCTTTTTGCTGAAGGTCTAGAACAGAACCACTACCCAACAGTTATGGATATCTATGCCTGGACATTACTTCTAATCCCCTTACTGAGCATTAGTTTTATTTCCAGTGACATTTTGGGTGTCAGTGTATGATCCAGGAACAGAAGCCATTATAAAATGCAATTAAAACATATTATTAAACTTTTCCAAAATCCCAAACCTATATGGAATATACATAACACCAAACAGTCCTCTACGTCTCAAGCAGGTAGCAAAAACCTGCATGTAATTCTTTTGGGGAAAAAAAAAAAAAGTCAAATCTCATTTTTTCAGAAAACTAAATATCAGCACCAAGTAATAAGTGAATTCTCTGACACCAATGAATTACTGTCTGCCTGCGGAGATAAAGTCTACACAGAAATAGGTAATGCACCAATGCACAATGTGGTGAGCATCCAGCACCACGAGGGACTCCATTCCCTGGGCACACCTGGGACGCCAGGTGCAGAACAGCCTCGGAGGCTCCCTGGCTGACGTCATAACTGTTTTCAGTGAGAAGCTGGCTACTTACTGCCATTTAAGGCTGACTGCTGGATTCAGCGTGACATCCAGTGTAAAACTTCTACAGTTGTTCAGTCATAACCAAATAGCTGTAACAACGTCTCCTTATTATGACGACGACTTTCCCTCTCACTTCTGATACTCACTGAAACTCTTCCTCAGAGCTGGACGTATCTCAGTTCTCTTTCTGACCATGAGACCACTGCCCCCTGGTTCCGTAAGACCAAGTCCTTCTCACTTTTTTTGTAAACTCCTTCAAGGTCTCCACACATAGAGGCACCTCAGCGAAGACTCACTTGAGGATCACTGCCCACATGGAAAGAAAGAGACCTGTTTCTTTCACTGCAGTGTGTGAACAGCCCTTGCGTCCTCAAGATGTATCAAACATCTTGCCTAGCACAGTTGGATCCCACCAGCAAGCACTGAACCAGCACTTCAAGTCATTGTCACATTCATGTTGCCCACTTCCCTGAAGAATATAAAAATACACTTGCCAGTATCCAGCCATGTTTCAACAAATCTTTTGCATATGTTAGATGGTATCAATTCACAAGTCTTGTATTTATTTAAATAGATGCAGTATTAATAGGTTTTCTGATCAGGAAATAGTTTGAGGGGGTTTATTTGAAACAATAACAACAAAATTATTATTTGATGTAGTCTGCAACTCTTTAAATATTTGTGAGAATTCATTGTAAGAGATCCAGGAAATAGCCAAATCAAATATGTGACATCTTCTGTAAGCAACCTTTTCATTTTTTACCTTATAAAGTGATCCCGTTGTGCTGTTTGAGCTAACATAAACCCAGACTAGTGACCGGTCCTTGTGTGCTTTCATTTGTCAGAGCAATGAAACTCCATTATCTTAATTGCATATACTTGCATCTTTGTGATATAATAAAAATGCATTCAATTTCATGCAGAATTTATATGCTTTGGCAAGTTCAGCAACAAATCCCAGTTCGCATTTAGGGTAATGTTTAAGTATTTTAGCGTGAAGCTGCACCCATAGAAGACTTAGGGACTTCCAAGTTTGGGATGTGCCTTGCCTCTGCCTCTCGGGTGTCTTTACTTCCACAAGGTTGCACTTCACTGCAGGGTTGACTGAGCAAAGGCTTGTGAAGTTGTCCCTTGGGTGCTCCCTCATCTCCGATCATGCCTGTCTAATCATTTTTTTTTTGTGAGATAACCACATTCTCTATCTGTCATATTGAGAAAAAAAAACACCAAAAAAAAACCCCACCAAAAAACCCTCCAACTTTCAAGGTTATTAGAAGTGCTTTATAATTAATAACTACAGGTATTCCCCCCAATGTTTGCTTGCTTAACAAAAAAATTGCCCTCATTTTTTGTGTTGACTTTGAAGAAACCTCCAACATTTCACCTTTGTGTGAATTTTTTGAAAATAAAAGATTTAAATGGTCTCTATCTTTACATAATGGTAATATACCATCCAGTTATATAGCTCATTTAGTTTGTATAGTGCAGCTCTTACGCATTTTTATCTGCACAGTTGTTTGAATAGATCTTTAATGTATCCCAGAAAACATGAGAATGAACTGAGAGCAGGCAGAAAAACAACAGCTATACTACAGGAGCTTTGAAATGAAAGACACTGTCATCTCCCAGATCGGCAAAAAGGGATAACATCTACTGACCCTTATAGAGTATTTTTTCAAGATAGAAAACATATTATTTTTCTAGAATTTCCAAACCTTGTACATGTGTTATACAGGTTACCCATCTGAACAGGAAATCTAACGCATCAGAATATGATTAATTTACTGTATAGGAACAGGTCATCTTCACAATTCTGTGGATATACCAAGGATTTCCAGGTGGCCTGGGCAAATATCCCAGATGCTCCAATTCTAGCAAGATAAGATTTATGGATTAAAAAAAAGACATTGAAAACCTCTATGTACAGAGCTCTAATTGTGGGTATTTTTAAAAGAGTCTCTATTAAAGCAGAATTTTTTCTAGTGTTAAATGTTTAATCAGTAATTTATTCCTGTTGCAATTTTAGAATTTTTTAGAAACGTGCCATGGATTTTTGGGGGAGAAGCTGTGTAAAGTCTTTTTTACTACTTTAATATTACTGTTCTACTATTTTAATTATTTCAAAGTATTTTGATTTTGGCAGTGGTATTTTTGTTTTATATCAGATTCATATTTCCAATTTCAAGCTAATAATCCACACATCTATGTCCAGCATCTGCAGCTTTAAAAGCCATTTTTAAAGCCAACAAAAAAGTGCTCCCTGATAGAAGAAGCTCTCCTGAACCAGCTGGACCTGGCTGATAGGTGGTACAGCAGCTCAGGATCCACAGTACTGATCTGTGAGAAGCAGACACGAAACAAAGCAGACTTTCTTTCAGCCTCCTTGGCTCAAAATGAGTACTGAACAACAGATCCACTAAGCAATGATCTGCTGCAGAAGCTGGGAGTAACTTGGATTCCCTGCAGCTGCAGTTACACACAACAACTAAACAACTTGCTCGCGTTCAACATAGGAAGAAGACTCCAATCAGCAAAGCTCTGGTTTTAGAGTCAATGAATGCTCTCTCCTCTTCCCTCCCTGCCTGCCTTAATTTCATCTCTTTTGTTTTCCCCTAGACACATATAATATATACATCAATAGAAAGGTCTCTCTCACCTCTGTCACGTGACAAAATAGAACACAAACCTGATGTCTTCTCTGAAGACAAGATTTCAAAGATCTGGAATCACAACGCAAAGCAGTCATATATATACTAGTAACCCATTTTTTGTAAAGTAAGAAATCGTACCATTAAAACTGTCTCTACATTTGCAGTGAATCAAATACAGTGCGATGAGTGTGGGTCTTCTAACAGAGGTCACACCAGCAAATTACATTAAAAAAACCTAACAGCATCATTTCCAGCAGTTGTATGCATATCATTACCCCAAACTGGAAAACTTTGCTGCAGCCCTACATGGAAACCCACATTTCAGAATAGAAACTCTTTACAAGTGGAAAGCAACAATATAAATGATCAGCTCCTTAAAGAATTATTTATTGAATCAAATCTTTTAGTTACGTTTTGCCAAGGTGGATTCTGGCCAGACTACAAATGGCCCTGGAATAACTCTACATTTAAAGAAAATGATTTTTTTGCAAAAGCTGATACGTACGTAACAAAGCCATAGGAGTTGGCACAGCAGATAGTGACATTAAAAACTAACTTACATTGTTATTAAATTCCTATTTTTTAAACTGTTTTTATGAAGTCTTTGACACAAAAAAAGACTCCATCTGCTCAGCTCTATTCAAGTCTTCTAAAATCCATACAGATTAACTCATACTTCAAATAGAATATTTCAGGGGGCCTATAGTGATCATCTAGTCCAACTGGATAATCAGATTCAAGATAATAACTGCGGTGACTTTGGACCAGGAATCTCTTCGTAATTACTCTCATAGTAGATTCTATGTGTTTGACCAGCGCATTAATTACTAGCAGTTTACTGAATTGCCTAGATGTTTGAGGAAGAAATGTCCAGAGGATTCATACTTGTTCCACCTCTTTTGTATTATTTGTGTAACACTTTGTACAGCCCTCTGTGCAGTTCTCATGTATTTGTATAAGACAAGTACACAGCAGCTATTGAATAATGCGGTCCTACTATTATCATTTTGGTACAGAGAACATTAATACAGACCAAAACTATCAACTGTAAAGAGAACTGAAAAAGACAGAGACCTGGTGAGGTCACTAAGGTTTACACTGATGAAGCATCTGCCAGTGGTCAAGCACATGGATGAAAAGGTTGTATGTGCCCCCTCAAAACTATTCATGATGACAGCAGAAGCACAATTCTCATTCAAGGTCAAGAAACAGGAGAAACAATCCACAGGCAAACAAAGCTGCACCTAACATACAGGGTGAGTGGCCATGCCCAGACAAATGAGAAAAGCCAGTTCTTAGCAGATCAGTCAGAAACATTAACTGTACTGTTTCACTGAAGTTAGACAACCAAAATCAAAATTGGCACAGCCTGACCAATGCAACACTCCAGGGATTTGGGCTATGCACACATACATAGCAGAAAAAAAACCCCAGAAGTCTAGCTTTTGGAGTTATATTTATGCCATTTCTTGCCATATAGCCAAGTGTGGAAACCATCCTTAGAGTTACAAACCAAACAGTACTCTACCTCCATCTCAACTGCAGCAAGATATTCTTTCCCCTGTGACTAGGAGCAAGCCACCCACAATGGCAAAGTGCTGGTGAAGACCGTTCTTGGCAGGATTCAAAGTAACAACTAAAAAATTAGTTCTACGTTCACCTTTCCCCAAGCTAAGTCCCTTTTCTTTGTACCAGCAGCAAATATTTAAAAAAATGAAAAAGATCCGTGTAAGAAGTCATTGTATTTGGTTCTGATCACTCACAGAAGGCTTAGCAGCACTTTTGAGAAATGTAAAAATACAGCATTTCCTATGTAAAAGAAGGAATGACAGTCTGCAAGGAAATAGCCTTTTATTTATCACATCTAATTTTACTAGAATCAAACCTCTTAAGTAATTACAAGGTTTTCATATTAACTCTGCCTTTCCAGCTGGAGGATTCACAAGGGGACTTCCTGCAGCAAGTGAGATTTACAGTGCACCTGGTAGGAAGCTGATCTGGTTACTGATAAATGTTACTTGGCATTCTATACGCTGTGAAAGTTTGTTCAGGGTAGGCTCATTGCTCTCCTGCTATCCTTCACTCATTTATGGGATTAATTTAATTACCTCCAGCTCAAACATAGTCCTTATTTTAACATTTCAAAAAGTTTTATAGAAACCCTGCATTCTAGTATATCAGCATTACTTGGGTGTATGTACTTCAATTTTGTGTTTAATTCAGAAACCTCAGGGACCTCGGAGAAAAAAAAACACGATAGTTTGGAAAGACTTTGTTCACACTTTTTGTGGCATGAAAACTGTATGCGGCTTCTATAGGTGATACAACCAGTTCGACAAGCCATGCTTTGCTATGAAACCAGACACTTAACTGAGTTACCTATTTTATAAACAGGATTTTATTGTTGCAATGACTTATTCACTTATTGATGACATTTAGATTTCTTCTCTTTCTTGTTGTAGTGAAGGGCAGCACAACAGATGAGGGATGCTTGTAAAAATATTTTGGCCAATTATGTACCAAAATATTCTCAATTGCCTATGGCACAAAGATGCAATTAGACAATATATTTCTTCTAAGGCATATGGCTGTTTAGAGACGTGGTTGAATACGCACATCAAAAGATGGAATTTCTCAAGAGCTGAGCTGGAGAGGTCAGGAAAAAAGTATTAAAATCTGTGACTTGTTTCTCTTTGGAGAAAAAAGAAAGATAAACCATGGCAAACCATGGAGAAAGGGCAAAGAGGAGGAGATGAAGAAAGTTACTACTGTAGAAGTAGGTTCATTTGTCAGAAGCAGGAACTGAACAAGAATGTTTCCAAACTACATTATAAATTCAATCATTAGTTCATTAGTATTAGTTTATCTTCCACCTGTCATTATTCTCTACACACCATCATGGTTTTGCAACCTCTCCCCCTTCTCCTGTGTGTCTGGTTGCCCGCTGGGTGACCAGCTGATACAGTGCAGATATGTAACATTGGGTCAGACTGGTGGAAAAAGACCAGTGGGAGAAAGAGCTGAAAGAAGCCTTCTTGGGGACTCACTTGGAGTTCTGTTGAAGCTCAGGCTCTTGGCCTTTGAATAAGCTGTTTTCCAAGTAGGTCTGTGCAAGCCACCTACTTCACAGATCTGGACTTGAAACTGATTGCCGATTGACTTCCCAGTTTGACCACCAATCTGTCTGGTCACCACAGACTTATCTCAAAATGACTGTAGCTGAACTTGGCTACTATCACCAAACTTGCACTGCCTTTCTTGTTTGGCTACTATGGGACAGCACACTTGGTGAAGTCACTGCCTTGTTCTCATTTGTGGCCTCCCTTCGCTGCTTGCTAACATCAGCTCCCACATAAAACAACTGATCATCTTTGGTTTAGCCTTCTATTAGTTATTAGCATCCTCACAGTGGTATCTCCCTACAGTTGATACTCTCCTGTGGCTAATATAGATT
Organism: Gallinago jamesoni; assembly: GCA_025769975.1. Lineage (NCBI taxonomy): Eukaryota > Metazoa > Chordata > Aves > Charadriiformes > Scolopacidae > Gallinago > Gallinago jamesoni. The sequence continues at coordinate 12,421,311 of JAOQGH010000069.1, read as the reverse complement.
CTGTCACCAAAATCACAACACAGAAAAAATAATTTATTTAAATCAATGAAGTCTTTGGAGAAGAAACTGACTGTGTTTGTGTACTTTATGTAATCAGAATTTGCATTTTGGGTAG
>JAOQGH010000069.1:12372049-12420828 GCA_025769975.1 Gallinago jamesoni | reverse complement strand
TAAATCAATGAAGTCTTTGGAGAAGAAACTGACTGTGTTTGTGTACTTTATGTAATCAGAATTTGCATTTTGGGTAGATTATGGTAATGTCTACTTGCAGCTGTAATAAAATGTGTTACAATGACCATCTCTCTGCTACCACTGAGAGAAGCAAACGTCTCCACCCCGTGAGGCCAGTCACACTTGCTATTACAAGCTTGAGCTCAAAAGGTGAGATTGATAAACAAATACCAGGTCAAGCGCATAGAAAGATACATTGCTTGGTATATTGCATAAACACCTCTTGTAATACTGGTGTATTATACTATACATTAGTGTAATACTGGCGTATTATACTATTATACTATACTAAAGAAATTGTGCTATGCAATGATTGTCTTGAGAACACTTATGAGCAAATATGATTAGAAAAATAAAATCAGGAGAGAGAAGACCAGTGTGAATATTTAACAACTCCACCTAAGAATCGTGGGGAAGGTTTGTTGGTTACGTAGGTAAATATATATCATAGAACATTTTGTATTCTGCTAAAATGCCCAAGTCCCTTAAGACATTTCTGTTTGCCACTCACTTCTATTTCAGATCACCAGCCTATAAAAAGAAAGAACTAATATATACCAGCGTACACGCAGCAACAGAGCTAGTATCTATATAAATATCCCTCAGAAGATAATTGCCCACTCCCTATCATCTTATGCAAAGACATACAGGGAAAGTGAGGAGTTTGCAAGAAATCTGCTTCAGTACAAAACTCTTCTTGAAATCATTTTGAAGTAGGTGGGAGGGCAGAGGCAAAAATATGAGAGAAAGTCAACACTTCTCCATCCAGTAACCTCTGCAACACTTTCAAATCTTCGAATTACCCAAGAAGTATACCGCAGAACACCCACTTCACAAGCCCACCACAATACCCACAGCTAACAGATTTGGTTGAAAAAAGTAAAGAGCAGTAAACCAGCTAAATCAAGCCATCATGGATGCAACATTGAAAATAAGACAAATGTCTTGAGCTGAAGTAATTTACGTGGCTGCATTTTTCAGTGTTCTCAGCTTTCTCCATAGTGCAAGACAAATTTTTTCTGGGGCACAGAATGGTCTTTACCTCAAGAACACTTGATCAAGCCAATCCTCAATAGTGTTGAACTCTGACACAGCCATGTGGACTGTCAACCACTCCAACAATGAGAAGGATCCCACCCCAGTAAGGAATCAGCAATGAAGAAAGATAAATTTTGCTTTAAAAACCTTGATTCCCTTCCAGAATTTAAACCCCAATGGTTTGTATATTTAATTTTTAAGTACTCTCCTTTCGGCAGTTAAATGAAATGAAATTAAACCTGAATTTAAAAAAAAACAAATCACACCAAAAAAAACCCAAACTAAAACACGATCAAAAACCCAAAACTACAAACGAAAAATAACCTTCTGATTCCAGACTGCAAAGAAGAGAACAAACCAGATCCTTGAACTGAAGCTATCTTCTGGAAAGATATTTTCTGTAACATTCTGAACACTCTCCAATGGTATTTATTAATTCCCCCACTATTCAAACAGATGAATACGCTGCAAAGAGGCAACTATAAAAACTGTAAGACAAAGAATTCATTTTCCTCCAGTTGTGAATTCCAAACAACAGTATCGTTAAACAGATCTTCTGCCCAGTCAAGATATTATTTTATTGCATACAATAAACTCTGTCCTGGTCACATAAAGAAATTTCTTATATGACTGACTTGTTTAACTGTCTAGCTACTGACCTCTGTGGGCTTTTTACCTGACTTGCCTGAGAAGGATGTGTTTTGGAGAATGCTGAAAGACAGAGGGAGCTTTACTAATAGCTATAATTACAAGCTTGGGGTAATTTAGTTGAAAATGAGCTGCATAGTGTTTTCATGTGGCTCTAATGTTGCTATGTCTCATAGTTAGGGGAGAAGCAGGAAGTCACAAGGAACCTACAAATTAGATAAATCGGATCAAAGCTAAGAAAACCATCTGCAGATTTACCTGTGACAACCTGTTTGCCCGACAACGCAGGCAGTGATGAAGCAAACAAGCAAAGCACTAGCATATGCTGCTCAAGAGACAGCAGTAAACCACAGTGGAAAGCAAATTTTATTGCTATGTCCTGTTCCTAAGTACCATCAAAATGTTTTCATATTTCATCACTGAGAGTGTGTACTGCATGTTAACACAGCGGCAGAGCGCCACAAGTTAGCACTGTGGATAAGACATAATCATCCACCTCTACTGCCCAGGCAGGCAACAGGTTCAGAATATTATGAGGACAAGCCTGTTCCTCCTGTTCGATCTTAAAAGACAAAAAGCTCTGAATTTCTGAACCATATTAAAGATCTGCAAACCCCTTCAGTCTTAAACATCTCCTTTATTTCTCTGCTAGTCAAATGGTTTGATTCACAATTATTTAGAAATCAAATTATACTGGATGCTCAAAGGCAGGAGGGTGTCAATACAGAAAAGCCAAACCAGGAAGCAGCAAAGGTCTCCCAAAGAAGGCTTATCTATATGCAGTGATGGTTGCCTGCTGTCTTACATGACTGTGAAAGAAGAAGAAAAAAAATCCTGCTCCCTCCTTTTCATTCCATAGAGGTTTCATTTGTTTTTCAGAGAGGAATGGTGCAGCAGATACTACTACAACGGCCTGTGACATAGAACATTTCCCCTAGACCCCTTGCAAGCCCCACAACCTCACGGCCATCCAGCACACAGGTCATTATCGTATGGGAGAAGCAGATGGAAGCCTTGACTGCCGATGTTTCTTTTCTTCAATCAGCAGTCAAGGGTTGTGCAAATGGCCCTTCTGCCCTCAGAGTTTTTATATGGATTACCACTCAGCACATATCCTGTCATCTAGGGTTTATAAACAAGTTTATTGAGATCCACCACCGTGTCTGAAAAGATTAATTCTCCAATAGAAAGCACATTCGCATCTAACCAGAAAGGATCACCGGATGTTTCCCATGCCTGTCTCACCATGGACCGCAGTGATCTCACGGTGTCCTGTGAACAGACCACAGCCCATAGATCTTCAGACATTTCTCTAAAATCTATGATGAAATGTATGATGTTTTCTTCAACCTCTCACCAGGTACACTCAGTATGTTTCCATCTGTGACAGGTGCTGTAGGCACACAGAAGATATTATACTCATATTTGACAGGTAAATTGCCATGGCTTACACAGGTACCATAAAAATGGACAACACTTAAAAAATTAAATATCAATGTGCACATTTGGAAGAGGGATAATCTTTTCTACCAGAATTCTCTTTGGGAAGGACAAAGCTCTCAACAGAGAAAAAATGACAAAAAATGAGAAGCTATCAGAGGAAAAGGATGGTAAGAATACTGCACCTCTTTTACAATAAAACATACCTTTTCCATATCTTTAAAGGGCATTGCTAAACATAACAACTAACATTTCTGAACAATTAGGTAAATCTCTACTGAGATTGCTCCACATGAAAGCAGCTTTAGAGGTTAAATGGTTTCATTCCAAGAGAAGGCTTAAGGATTAAGCAAAATTGCATTGTGAAGTGCTTCTTCCCAAACAGAGACTACACTTGTGTAACTGGCTGCATGTGCACACACAGGTGTACTTGTCTATTGTGCCGGTTGCCTTTCTGTAACAGAAAAATGATCACATCTGTACATTTAGAATTTTCTCCCGGTTCTTAATCTAAATATTCACCGACATTGTTACCTTTGTTGCAGCGAGATTAGTCTTTGGCAGTTTGCAAACATGTAAGTGAAATGCAAACACTGCAGAATCATGGGAATATCAGCACTGGGAAACAGACTTACACAAATTCTCTAAAATTAATTGCAAACTTTTTGAGTTACTAGAGCTGGGAGGGTTTTTGACAGCTGATTATTGGGCTCTCATGTTGGACAATGCCCTGGAAGACCATCTAGAGATCTGGCTTCTGCCAGCTTTGCTTTGCTTTTACATTGGCCAGTATTTCTGCAGTTGGTGACAAAAGTGAATCCTACACTAAATCCAAAATCACCATTCAAGTATGTTTTGGCTGGGTTATAAAAAGCTCTTTACTGTAGCCTTATCAAAAAAAAAAAAAAAAAAAAAAAAAGGTCAAATTTTTACAGTGAGTTGAGTATAGTCAGGAGACTCAGCATTTGTTTATGCATTTTAAGGTCTACAAGGTGAACTTCTAAGAATGGAGCTTTCTTTCAATCTTCACCTCAGACCAAAGACCTTCTCATATGCTTCCAGTCACAAACACTTCAACATAGCTCTTGGTGTAGAAGGCAGTCTTTTTTAAGCAAAGGATTGTTCAGTGATATGCCACTGCAACTTTTCTAGCGACTTTATTATATTTTTTTGGCCAACAAGACAGAGAAAGATCTACAGGACAGCCAATGAGATAGGTAAAAAAACACCATAGAGAGAATGGATTTGCCTTTTGTTTAAGGTCTAGACTCAAATATTTATATTGATTATTATTCCAACAGCTGTGCATTGAACCACTTGCTTTCTCTGCACTACATAAAGATTAGACAACTTTGGCTTTTTGAACATGGGAATATTTTAGTAGCCATTTCACATTAGACCCAGAATCAACAGTATAGTCTGAAGCCTTGCCTTTGCATGAATCAGGGCACCTTGTAGATCTAACATTAAAAGGCAGTAATAGAGCAAAAGAGGTTAGACAACAGCTACAGAGCAACCCAGCCAAACACAATGGTGGCAATAAGATTAAAACACAAAACCTGGAGTAATTCAGTAGGCAATAGAAAACAAGTTACTGAACTTGGATTGTAATAATGAGAAGCTGTACGCCATTTTGAATGGTGGCCCATTAGAAAGCTATGACTGAACATGTCAAAAAATGAATTATCTGAATATTAATGACAGTCAGAGAGAAGTTCCCACTTAAACATCTTTCTATTTTTCAACCAGCTATAAAAGAATGTACCAAAAGTAGGAGAAAGCCATTATCATTTTTTGCCACTTTTATAGACATGGAACAAATCAAGAAAATCTCTGTGAGAAAATCTCTAAGATTCACCTGTAAAACTGTCTGCCATTTCAAAACTCAGTGGTAGAAGTGTCAGACAAAAGGACACTTAAAGAATATAAAATTACTTAAATGGCTAAAGAAATTGAATTATGAGGAATACATTAAAGAAACACACACTTCTGTAGTTAATAAAAAAAGGCTAAGGGGGAACTAAAATTTGATTAACTGTTTTTCAGATCTCAGTGTACTTCATGTACTACATTACAGAACCACATGGAGCTTATCTGAATATGTTCTGATCGTCATCAATGCTGCAAAAACACATCCTTCTGTCAAGAAAAACAATCCTGGCTAGACAGAGAAAAATTATTTCAAGCACTACATTCACCAGTGAAAAGAAGATAGAGCATTTATATGATAAACAGAGAAATTAAGATAATATAAATCCTCCGCTGTTGATTTAATTGAAATCATATTAAAACTAGCAACTAATAAAACTTTGGAACATTGAATTAGACTTGTAGATTATTAGATTTTCTTTGTGCTTCAGTATCTATTACACTCATACACACTGTGGTCACTGAGTTCCTATTATTTCAAAAAATTTATAGTTCTATTTGGGATTTGGATTATTTATACATATACTTCTTCACACCTTCCAAATTATTAACAACATATTAGATATGTCCAGAATCCATGGATTTTTACAGCTTTGGAAACTTCTACATCACATTGTACATAAGGACAGAGAGAAAGAAGGAAAGTTTAGAAGCTATATTGGAGCAATTCTTTACTATATCAAAAGGGGTTTTACAGTCAAACAAAGGAAGCAATTCATTAACAAATACTCACATATATGCAGATGATCTTTACTTGAAATACCCTGCAGAGCCAGCTGCAGTAGCGAGTTGACCTGAGTGGAATTTGACGATCCAATCTACTTTTAAATATCTGTTATATTATTACTTTTTCTCAGAATATATCATAGAATTGTCTAGGTTGGAAGGGAGCTTTCAGATCATCTAGTCCACCCATCAATGTAACTCTGATACAAACCATCACTAAACCATGTCACTAAGCACTATGTCTACCCATCTTTTAAATAACTCCAGGGATGGTGACTCAACCATCTTCACCCAGAAGTTTTCTTTTCTACAATTTTTAAGATTACCATTTAAAAATATACTTAGATTAAGTTACTAGTAAATTATCAAATTTTGGGGGCAGTCTTGCACTTTTTTTTTTCAGCCTCTTAAATTTCATGCTCTAAAGCCTAAATATTTAAGCTACAAGCTCAACCCTGTGGCATTGCAATTCTCCAGTTTTTGGCACAGGATATGCAAATGAGACACAGTGTATTCCATTGTATAAACCAGTCACTTTGTCTTGAACACTGGGTTTGAGAAAAGATTTCCAACCAATTTAAGGTTCTCCAGAATTCAAATGAAGAATGTGTATAAAGAAACCTCAAAAGTAAATAGATACATAAGCAAATGTCCCCAGGAGTCACACAGTTCTTACTCAAAATCACCTGCAGTCCACTTTATTTACATTCCTCCTCTATACAAAATCCTTTTAAAGAAAGCTTCTGCTTGAAAGACAAAGGGAGGAAGGACTTGGTCCAGGCAAAAGTAGCAAGTGAATGCAGATGCCTTATTCCAGGCATGGGGGATTCGGTCCTTGGTTAATATTGCATTCAGTTGTGTGAATTTTCTTTTATGTAAATAGATTTGCAGCACTCACCATATTTCAATCCATGCTTTGTTTTGCTGTTTTTCCATTAAAGCACATCATCCTTGAAAATGTTCATACAAGAAAACTAGGACAACTGTAAACACTTGATCATTCCCATACCATAATCTCAACATAAACAGAACAGCGAAAAGATAAAAACACATTCAGTTCTTATGTTAAAATATAAGGAAGGTGTTTCCATCTGTATGTATCAAATAACAAATACTAAGATAAAACCAGATAAAGACCTCAAGGCAGGCAATTTTTATATCACTTGAAACACTGAAGACATTCCCACACCAATTCTGAATTAGCTGCAAGTTGTATGTCAGCAGTATCTAGCTTCCCTTGTCCTTCCACTTTTGTTTCCTGTCATTTCTTACGAATATTTCTCATTGTTTCATATTAATGCATATAATACCTAAAGGGAGGATGTAAAGAAGATGGAGCCATGCTTCTTTCACTCGTGCCCAGTGACAGGACCAGAGGTGATGGGCACAAACCGAAGCATGAGAAGCTCCCTCTGAACATTGGGAAATACATTTTCACTGTGAGGGGTGACCAAGCACCAGCACGGGTTGCTCAGGGAGGTTGTGAAGTCTCCGTCCTTCGAGATACTCAAAACCTGTCTCAACGTGGTCATGAGCAACCTCCTTTAGGTGGCCCTGGTGGGGCAGGGGAGTTGGACCAGATGTCCTCCAGAGGTTCCTTCCAACCTTAACCATTCTTTGATTGTTCCACTGATCAAGCAAATCCTTCAAATACCCATGCACATATCCATGAATCCTCTGTTGTTAATGGTGCAGCAGTATTGAAATAATGAAACTATGACTGATGAAAGCCATGTCAAGAGAACAGAATGAAGAATCATCAGTCCTCTGTAGAGCAATCTCAGCCCATGGGCAACTTATTATTAGGACAAATTAGGCTAAGATTAGAACTGCAGAAAACACTGATTTATACAGGGTCGTTACTCTGTCAATAATATGGTAAAATACATTTGTTCTGAGGTGTATATGTCAGAGGCTATTTCCTCAAAGTATCTAATGAATAAAAGGGTAGGACAGCGCTGTCATTTCAACTTGGATCAAACTCACATTTTATGTACCTTGCAGGATTCTCTATAAATGTAACCAACAACAGTATTTTGTTATCTAATAAATTAGGTATCTTCATTTATTTAACTGAACAGTGCAGAGGTCTAAAGAAAAAGCTGGTACATTCATAGATAGGATATTCTTTTCCAAAATATGTCTTTTATATGCTGATGGTCATTCTCCTGTAATGTGTGAAACTATGCAAATGAGCTAGCTATATCCTAAATTTCTTATTTGACATCTAAGTCAGCTCCACATGAATCAGAACCACCAAGTTAGTTTTGTAATAAGAGTGACCACAGAATAAATACCGCCATTGAAAAAATGATTCTGTAAGCTGCAGCCATGAGAGAAGACTGATGCAATGCACCCAGAGTGCTTCTCATTTACACACCTGAATTATAAGGAAATGTTCTACATTTCCCCTTGGGGAAGAGGTGAAATACGCTCCACTGAGCCAGAAACTTGCTGCTCTTGATTTTTATGCCTCAGGTTCACTTGGATATTCCCTCTGTAAAGGGAACAGTGGGAAGTTCCAAAGGAAACAGTCAGATTTCTTGATCATCACATCAGAAATTCATGCTTTTTTTTTTTTTTAAACATGTGTATATACATATATGCATATATATTTTTACACACACACTCTCCAACAACACTTCATTCAGCCTTCATCCCAGTTTCCCTTGAAGGAGGTTCAGCATCAGGCTGAGGACTGCAGCATTCCTAGCATTCAGTAGCCATTTCAGAGCCAATAGACACATACGTCAGCCTGCAGCAGAGGAAGAGGAGAAGCTCCTCACAATCACCTGCCTCCTCCCCATGCTGCAGACAGCACGACTTGCACTCCCACCCCACGCTGCCCTGTTCATCACAGCTGTTCTGGTTACTTCTCCATCAAAATAGCTTTGCCTGTAGCCATTTACAGAGAACAATTTTTTCACTCTTTTATTCTGGGATCTCTCTCACGCTTTGGTAATGCTGACTGAGGTGCAGACCTGCACGACAGATCTATCACAGGCCAAGAAGCAAAATATTCCAGGACTTGTTCCAGGTTACGCCAAAGTCCTTAAATGGTTTGGCCTTGTTCTGTACTTCGCCACTTTGCTTTGACACATATGCCAGACTTCAAGAAGTCACCACTAGTCAGCATCACATGTCCACAAGAACAGATGTAACCTATATTGTCACCAGCACTGTCTGGAAGTAAGAACAAATGGTGCCAAGCCCTTTCTTCTACCGCTTCAAGACATTCTTCAACTTGTAAGCAAGAGCTCATCAAAACAGTGCACAAACTGTCACATTCTTAGGACATGGTTTTCCTTGTGACTTCAGTTTTTATTACTGCTAGATTAGACTACAATACCTCTGTACTAACAAGGGGATTTTGTAATATTCAAAAGGATAAAACTCAGTTATACAGGTTCTGTTACACAAAAGAACAATCTACCATGTAAAACCTTGGGAGGAGAAGACGCAAAATTAACAATATCATACACTGTCACAAGAGAATATCCATTAAAACAATAATCCTTCTCTTTACCTGGTTTAGAGACAGAAAATCTAGGTATAAATTATCACAAATATCCAGGTCCATATATAAATCAACCATGGTATTGTATTTATGTGTAATGCATGTAACCTACTGTCCTTGTGCAGGTGTAAAATATTTCCTCTAAACAAATATTTCTAAATATTTCCTCTAAAATTATTCTACTAACAAAACTCCATTCTTTTATCCCTCTACTGAAAAGGGGAAAACAAGTGAAAATATAAATCTTGCATCTGAAAGCTGAAAAGTTATAGCACAGTCTTTCCCCCCCAAGGTCCTGCTATTCTCTCTAAATCACTGTATATTCTAGACAGTCTGGCTACATTGCCAACACATCAATTATACTTTGTATGGTTTGATTGCTAGATTTATTAAATGCAATATAATTAAGTGTGAACCTTTTAGCCTGAAACCCATATGCTGTAAGTACAGGAACAAGTACGTCTGAAACTTTTAAAAGTTAACCATTAATAAGGTAAATGTATTATTTTAGATCTATAAACGAGCTATACAAAGTAGGCTACATTTAACCTTATGGGAGTACAACGGACCATGAAGTACAAAGCAAAGATCAGTCTTCCATGAAGTTATGAATGAGGCTAAAATATAGACAGACATACGGACTCCTGAAAGATCCAAATTTAGTCCATTACAGATCTTAAGTAGACTAGAATAGTAACTCATTTTTCTGCTGGAAATAGCTAATTACAGATACAGAATGAAGTTCAGCAAGCTGTGCAATTATCAAAATACAGACAAATTGAGTGACAGGTATAATTTCAGTTGTTATGCAACTGGCAGAGTACAGGAAAGACCAAGGAAAGCTGGTCTTGGCACTTGAAGAACTGTTCTATGATAGATAGTCCCAATCTTAGTAAACAGTCATTAGTAGCTTTTTGACTGCCAATGGTAGTGTTTGACCAAAAGAAATACTTATTAACATAAAGGTTAATTTGGTGTTAATGACTGTTTAATTTCACAGATTTTGTCTGTACCAGAATATGAATGTTAGCTTATTAAAGCAGCTATATCCATTTTTTATTATTTCTTCCTGATTTTATAGCCCTGACTAATCTATCCTGTTCAAGCCCACAGATCTTATGGAAAAGTATAAGTCCCAGAAATTTCTCAGAAGTTATAATGAGAAACAGATAGAAAATTGTCATTGCTCTTAAACCATTTAGTGATTTTAAATCACCATCTTATTCTAGCTGTTTAGCTAGAACCATGAAGGTACCATGAAGTTACAGTACTTTAATTGCAGACAACAGGCTGCCTTTACCTTAGAGACTGAGCCTTCTGTATACCACTCTAGATGCACTGAAAAGAGTTATGTTGGGCTTTTCAAATTAAGGATCAGAACTGTGTTGTAAATGTAAAGAAAAAGGAGGACAATTTGAGGCAGAACTAGGCTCCCACTTTGCTCTCTGCAAATAAAAGAAGTCACAGCCTCTTAAAATGAGCATTTTCCTGTAGAATGTCTTGAATTGAGAAGAGACTTGTACATTCAACACTATGTAACCTTGAAAAAATCACACTTCAAGTGGTAAAAAAGCTACTCCTGGTAAATAACATTTATTGCGGAAATAAATATTTCTGTTTGTCTTAGTAGACAAGGTAAACAATATCAAGATACCTCACATTCATATCACTGAATGTGCTATTTTATCCCAAAAATGTACAGCCTGGCATGAATTATATTAATCACCAATCATGATGTAATGTAGTCCTGAGGAAAAAAGTTCCTCTCAGGATGCATCAGTCAGTGTTTCCTGCACAGCTGTAGAAATATTAGTGCTAGTTGACAAAGCATTAGTGAACAATGATCTGAAATAATCCTATTTCGTACAGGTCTTGTTACCCGTATTCAGGAAAGATACTCGAAACTGTACAAGTATAAAAAAAGGTTATAGGAATGACAGGGTAAATCAAGAACCCTTCACAGAGGCTGGGTTAGCCTAGCAAAGGAAGACTGACAGAGAGACTCTTGTCTACTGTGTGAATGGGACGAAAAAGGAGCATTAGGGAAGTGTAAGATCTGTCTAAATTTAAGAATGCTGCTTACTCAGTCACAGTGTATATGAGGCAACCTTGAATAAATTTAGATTCAAAAATAAAGAAAGGTGTCTAATCATGAAAATAAAGAGTCTATCAAGCATCATCCTTTTAAAAGGAATTTTGTGTGCAGCAAGCAATCTTTAATGTAATATTCACACAGTTTATGAGAGGGATTTTTGTTACACAGTTCTTGAGATGGAAACCAGGTGGAGTTTTTGAACAGGAGAGGAAGTTTCCTGATAAAAACTAACAAGGTTGAAATGTAAAGAGCTAACTCTGCAGAGGTTCTTTGACTGTACGTCACAGCCCACTTGGAAACAAGCTCATAGTTGACCCTGAGTCATTGTGCTAAGGTTTTTCCAGATCAACCAAACCATTCCTTTCATCTGAAGAAGAATTCAGCAGAAGACAGAATTACAGGACAGCTAGTCTAGCACTATGCTGTGCTATTATATTTAGATTTCAAGCCAGATGGACATTCTGTAATACTTAAATATTAGAATTCTCTATTTGAATTTAAAATAGAGCATCTCAGTCCTGACTCAGTTTCAGACAACTGGTGACAGTGGCACTAGAATTCACAGAAAAGCAAAACCAAAATGGATTAGAAGTTCAATGAGAGAAAGACATACTAAAAACAAGGCTGAAAATTTTAAAACTACCCATAATAACCTGAAACGCAAGTAAAAGGCCTTTCATCCAAACATAGTATTTCACTATGTTTAGGAAAGTTCTTGTCAAAACCAAAATTGAGTTATAAGCTGGACAGAAACAAGTGTTGAAATAAGATCCCAATACTCAGAAGACAGCAGATAGAACTGCAGAGAAAAATCAAGACAAATCTTTTGCTTGCACCTTAAGCCTTTCAGATTTGCTTCCTTTCTCCTTCAAATTAAACTGCCATTAAGCTGGAATCCTACATAGGTATATTTGCAAGTATATAGTTAGTCATATACAGAATTCTGACCAAGGTCAAGTTTTGTATTAGTCTGATGATTCCCACCTATAAAAATTTATATTTTACAAATGGTCTTCATTTTGAGCAGCGAAGACATCTGCTTGTACAAAATGAGTCAACCAGCACACTTTTGTAAGCATCTTTTCTCAGACAGCTTTACTGGTTTTCTTTACATTTAACATAATGTTAAGAAACAAAAGGTCTTCCTAAGTTTGTTAAGTACATTTGAAGGAGTACATGTTTCACTGAGATAGCAGCCTAAGCCAACACTACCATCGCTCAGTTTCCAGTCATTTCTGACACACTAGGAAATATGAGCACTAGAAGTAGCTAAATGCTGTACTCGAACAACTACTGCTGGGTAAGGCCACCGCTTGGACACTCAATATGTGTCCCAACAGAAATGTAAGTGCTGGGGGGAAGGGAAGCAGAAATTGAAGCTTACCAAGCTTTCTTGTGATAATCAACCACAATCATTCCTTATACTAATGCATCATCTCATGAGAATTGCAGCTTTACAGGCAAAAATTCTTATTTTACTGATATGCCAAAATCAATAGCTAAGCTAGTTCTTCAGCTATCCAAAGGTGTCTGCCTTCCAACTGGTAGCAGACACAATACTGACTTTTCGTTTAACTCAGGTTTCTGTGGCCTACATCAGTGCTGTGGCAAAACTGGAGATGAAACTAACACCACACATTGCAGGAAAAATCCTTTAACATTTACAAAGGAAATTTTAAAATTAACGAAATTCGTTCAGCCTCTTCTAAAGTGATTACGCAACACACTATAAATTTGAGCAGTACCATCTGGTAGGAAGATGTACAATGCACACGCATCCACTATTCACACATTTTCACATTGTGCCAAGCCTCTGGGGGAATATATTTTACCATGATATTTAAATTGGAAAAACATCATTTAAGAACTCAAATTTGAAAAGAAATGGTTTGCATTTAAATGCAGTTACAGAATTAAAAGCTAAACTCATAATATAAAGTAGAAAAGATAAGCTCATTTTGTAGCAAAATGGGTCAGGAGGGAAGGGTATTTACATCACCATTTTAAACATCTAGTTTAAGTAGCTACATTTCCTACATGGACGCTGCACAAAGTCTGACTTGGGTCCACCGCATGAACTACTGCCCTTCACTATCTGTTTGGGGAACACGAATTCTTAACTTAAGCATATGCAAAGGAACTGCAAATACTATCTATTAATTTCATAGTACTGAAGGCTTACTTGATTTCAAGATCTCTTTCCTCCATTGTGCAGATTTCTGAATCGGCGAGTGCAAAGCCAGTCTAGGCGACAAAGACTGGAAGAGATTATAAGCACATATTGCAAGATAGAAGGAAAAGCTTCTGAGAAGCCTGGAAAGATCTTTTCTTCACATGGGATTTATTAGAAACATGGATGCTATTGCAAACATCAAAATGCTGGGCAATACTGTTTCTCTGGATACAGACAGGTTCCTTAGAGTAACATGAGATGAGTGAGACTTATTCACCACATTCCCAAATATATTTTTATCCACACACACACAGGATCCAGCAAATTTCAGTCTGAGTGCAGCAGCTCTACTTAGCTGACTGACCCATGTTCTACAGATGCAGTTAAGTATCACTGACAAGGTTTGCAGATCGGAATGAGATCTTTACGTGCAGCGGTTGAGGTGATCTAATAAAATAAACTGCCTTTAGCAGCAGATCTAATAGGAAAATAAATCATTTTCCTTGCACCACTCAAATTATCCCCCCATTCTTTTATCCTCAGAACTCAGAAACTGAAGTGGATAAATCGTTGACTCATGTCTCATTCAAAAGTAGAGAGCAGAGGGCAGGAATAAAAAAAAATTCATTGGAAAAAAAACAGTTTCTATTTACAGGCAAAATCTCAACTAATTTCCTAGATAGACTTTCATAAGCTCCTTTGCTACAAAAATATGAGTAGCATATCTTTCTTTGTCAGCAATTACTTTTCCTCTGTCGTTGCACTACTATAGTCCAACACTCTCTTGAAAGGATCATGCTGAAATTTTCCACTGAAAACCAAAACATGGGGAATTTGAGTTCAGATAAAACAATATGTGGCTTACTTTCCTGTCTATGTTTATACAGCAGTTCAGAAAAAAAAGCACTACTCATTGAAACCTATAAAAAGTTATATATGACATTTACAGCTATTTCCTATGCAGCTAATAATATCAAAATTAGACATTAGTTTGGAATTAAAATTAATTTAAAGCGTCCCTTGAGAAAAAGGATAGAGTTTTTCCTCCCTGACCGTTTCACCATCAACTACTATCCAGTTTATCCTGCAGAACCCTACAAAGCCTCTACAACTGATGAGGCTTAAGGAACAAATAATCAGAATAGCCACAGGTTCAATATCTATTGTAGTAGCCTCAAGGCCAGCAGTCTTCATCTCTTTTTTCCTACCTACATTAAGAAACTAGGCAGGACGAGGTGGCAATTTTGATGGATGTTTAAATAACTCTTTGCTATATTCATGAAGTTGCTTGTGTATTTCATCTACAAGCAACCATTATTTAAAATAAAAATGTATACCTTGTATTTATTAAAATATACATCAGATGGGAGTTCTTGTTATAAAGTCATGAAAATTTAGAAGATTGTGAGAACGTGTCAAAGAACCTCTAGTGACTCTGGCCTATTTCTCTACAGAAGGCTCCTTCACACTTCTTTATAGAGTAAAGAAAACACTATGAGAAAGCTCAAGCTCATCTGTTCAAGAAGGTGTAAAATACATTACAGAAGTGTGAGTAGAACCAGTAAGAGAACTGTTGGGATTTTCTCACTGGGTACATTTATTTGAATGTCAGCAACTTTAATCTAGATCATTCATTATACAACAGGACCCTACATGTTCAGTGATATTATTGGAAGGGGACCTTTTCAGCCTGGTCGTACTGCTTCTCTGTTAGATCTCAACAAAGCTTGCAAAGCCAACTATCTTTATAAAACACTGGAGTAACTTACACAAATTAATGAGTTTTATCATTAAACACCCTTTTAAAATATCCCTCAAGGTCATGACTATGATATGAAATGTTTCTCTATGTTATACATTTTGTTTGCATAAGCATATTTGGCAGGTAATCTCACTCACAGTACAGTGAACTTCCTTCATCAGCTCAGGTTTAATTACTTCCCAACACACACATACTTTCCCTATTAATGCTTTTTGACAAATTCACTGCACATTAATTTTCATTACTTGTTCTCTCATGCAAAACGGGCCATTATTTCTCAATCCCAGCAAGTTTTCAAAATGAAGTAGTTTCTAGTTCAGATGAGTGTGAATGTTTGCAGTATAGCATTTGGGGTATTACCTAATTATAGCTGATACAGTTACAAGTTTGTCAAGCACAGACGAAGGCAGAGTAGTAAGAAAAACAGGATGTCTTCTTTAACATGAAATCACTTGAGAAAATACTACCTGCTGTTGTTAAAAGTAACATAGAGAAGACCAGGGGTTTTTTTTCACTTTTTTGAGCCATCTGAATGGAACAGAAGAGGCTTCGAGAACTACTACTGCATAACCTTTCAGTGACAGGGAAAGCATATCTGATTGTAGAAACAGCGCAGTGAAATAATTTACCAGAAAAGGTGATTCATTGAAGCCTCTGTCTTGCTGTTTCTCCAACTCAGGTGGGATTCCTGGAATTAGATGTGCTTTCTCTGGCCTACCAGAATTCATTTCCTACTTGATGCTAGGCAAGGCCTTTCATCCACCACTCACCAGAAAGGCTCAAACTTTTTGGTCAATGAGTATTTACTTATCCAAAGCAGAACAGCACTAGAGAGATCTCTACAAGTCCACCCACCCTGCCCCCAGCCTGGAGGCGATGTCCATTTCTGAAACACAAGTAGAGTTTGTTCCCAATTCACTTTCCTGCACACCAGGGGAGTGTCACAAGCTTCTAATCATTGGTCAAAAGTCACTGATATTTAACAGAAGAGTACTGTGAGAATGTTTTAGGAAACTGCAGGAAGACTGTGTAAGAGGAGAATAACTG
This sequence comes from Gallinago jamesoni, assembly GCA_025769975.1. Classification (NCBI taxonomy): domain Eukaryota; kingdom Metazoa; phylum Chordata; class Aves; order Charadriiformes; family Scolopacidae; genus Gallinago; species Gallinago jamesoni. The sequence goes on along the minus strand of JAOQGH010000069.1, from coordinate 12,404,393 downwards.
AAGGGAAGTGACTTCTTATACCCAACATGACACTGGTTTGGAATTTGAAAAATTTGAAAATCTCATAACAAATTGCATAGTTGGTCCTTTAAAGCTATGGATCCTCTTCACCCACAATCTAAACTATACATGAACTGCAGTAATGGGAGAGGTATCGATACAGTTGTGTGGCCAGACAGTTTAAAAAACAGGGTCCTAGAAAAGGAAGGTGAGTTTGCACAGGTTACAATCCCTCAGCAAAAGCAACAGTTAATAAGATATTCTTAAAAGTATCCTTCTTAATTTCACTGAATTTCACTGAATTATTAGAGTTGGAAGGGACCGTAGAGATCATCTAGTCCAACTCCCCTGCTGAAGCAGGATTGCCTAGAGCATTTAAGCTGCAAAATAAAACCTCTCCAGTGATCCATTTCATAAAGAGCTCATTTGAATTGATTCAGACTTGCTCTATTTGCCTTCTGGTCCAGAAATATGACAGCAATGAAGCTTTCAATGATGTACTTAGGAAACACCAATAATAATTTACATTCAAAAGAAGGTGTAACCTATTTTTTATATAGCTGACTACAAAGCTGCAATTTTTCCTCTTCTGGAAACTTCACATAGTTATATACAGTACTAAGTATCAAAAAAGTAAAGTTCTGCTTTTCAAGTATCTTTTTTTCAGCCAGTTTAACAGGCTGAATAAAAATAAAACTTTAATATGAAAAATTAAAACATACCTTTAAAGGGAAATGCTCAATCTAAGTTGATCCATGATCATGTGTTACTCTTTAACATTAATACTAATTCTTGGACAGCCTTCATGTCATCACATTAATGTAGAAGGCAACCTTTGAGATACCTACAGAGCCTTTAGGTAATTGTTTATGTTCTCTCAACTGCAAATTAACTTTATTTATACATATGAAAACTCACTCTAAGGTAACAGATGGGAGCTTCTGTGGGAAATATGCACATAAATTTTAGGTTTCATGTGAGCTGTAGATGAAAACAAGCATACTGCCTCAGATTGAAGTCTCCCAGCTGTATTGATTTTTCAGAATGGAACATGACTAGAAGTTATTCACAGACGCTCTCCTCCCGCAGCAGCAAGCTGCTCTCCCTCCTCTCATGGGAAAAGGGCCACCGAGGAGAAGAGCTCCTGATGGAGTTGGGAAAAGAAAAAAAAAAAAAAGACCCCAAGCATGAGCTGCAATGGATCTGAATGAAGAAAGAATGAGAAGGATGGAAAAGCACTTGCTCAGTAGTCCAGAAACTTTTTTTAAAAAACAAACAAACAAACAAAAACCCCCCACATCAATTTCATTTCTCCTTACCCATGTCATTCCCTTCATCATATATGTACATATAACTCTGGTATGTGACCTGCCTCAAACAGCTTTCCTCTCATCATATACAGCGATCCTAACCATCTTCTTTGTCTCTCCCCCACTGTAAAAAAAGCCTCAGTCCCAACTATCATCAGACACTTCCTTCATCCTCTAGTCCCCTGCAACCTTCCCAAAACCTCGCAATGAGGCTTTTCCCTCCCTATTCTAGTCACAGCATCCACTGCAGCTCACACAGCGCGTTCCCCACCTGCATTCACTGCTACCCAGGGCAGAGGGAAACCAAGGATGTGGGGCTGTCCCCAGGCACACTGACAGTCCAAACCAAAACAAGTTGCAGAATAAATGAAATCCAAAATCACCACAGCTCTCTAGGTTGGTTTGTCTCCCACCTTCACAAAGTAAAATGTTATGCTCCTTGCATGGTTGCCAGAAAACTTTTAAGAAGGGACTGCACAGCCAAGCATGTGTGGCAGGAAACACTGAAATAATATTGGAGAATCATGTTTGTCCCAGGTTTGGTAGGCTCACAGAAAGAGAATCCAGCTTAGATTCATGGTACTGGAGATTTACACTGTGATGGACACAGTTGACCTTTTTTTTCAGATCCATGGCCTCAACTGGCAAGCATTCCAGCAACTGAACAAGTAGGGATGCATACACAGTTAATTAACCCCTTCTCAACAAAATCCCTGTACCTTCAGGCATCATTCAGTAACATTATTATTCAGTAACTTTGTCAATGGGATCTCCACATGTACTCTGCACCAAACAGCCTGCTGTAAGAGTCTGCAGAAACTGCATTCACGATCTTAGGAAAAAAGGATATTCATGAGCAACAAACTCCAAGCAGAAACATTTGATACAGTCATGACACTCTGCCAAGGAAGATTTACTTCTTTAGCGAGGAACAAGACTGCAGGTGCTGAAATTCTGTCTCCTGGGAAGTCTATAGCACCTCCACAAACTCTAAGTTTACTCAGCTACAAAAACTAAAAATAAATCCAAACATTAACGATGTGGCAGACGGACACTCATAGATGCTGAAATCCAATCCACATCGATGATGACCGAGAATAACCAATGCTACGAGGGAGCGCATTGTCATCTCGAAACCTATAGCTTGCCCTCTGTAACAGAGGGGCACTTTACTGACCACAAGTTGCAAAGAAAATCAGTAGTCATAATTGCTATCATGATTACAACTCCTTTTTCTCTTACTGCATTCCTCACAACAGGCAGAAATGAAAAAAACACTGCAATTCCTCCCAAGGTTATTCTGCACACTCCCACACAAGATAATTCCTAATCCTGTCGGTATGGATCCAATGAAGTTATGACTCACACAATTTTAGAAACAGCCAGGAGCCCCTCAGGAGTTGGTACACACAGTTGGTATAGACACCGATCAACAACAGTTTCTCTTTTAACTCTGCTGTCAGGGACAGAGTTCCTATCCAAACATAAACTCCAAGGCTAATGTCATTAAGGCTCCAATGGTGGAACCAGGCCACTAAATACTGAAGCCTGGTGTCTGTGCTCAGTATCAGTACAGGTCCCACACCTGGAGACAACCATTCTGTTGCTATTTATACCCATGGACATGACACTCACATACCAGATCAACCACACAGAAACAGTACACAGTGGCTGCTAAGCGTACAGAGCAGCTACGGTTACAGTAGGAACAACTTCACATAGACAGACCAATTCAGAAGTTCCTACTGCATAGTACTTCAATTTTTCCATGAGACAAGCAGTTCTGACAGTCCCTGAAGTTTGCAGCTGAAAGCCTCATACAGGCAATAAATGAAGCCACAGCAGAGAAATGATGGCTGCTAAGTCATCATCTTTAGAAGCAGGAACCACAGATGTAGCACTCTGGTGACATCATGTTCTGACACCTGCAAGCTCTCAAGCAATTTGTGAAAGAATTAACTGTAAGATGTGTAAGATAGGTCCTCACTGTAATAAACCAGGGGATTCCTTTTGTTCACCTTCAGTGTACAAAAGGATGCAAAACAAACAGTGCAAAAGAAACTCTTTTGCACAAAAAAAATATCATCTTCTGCAAAATACTGAACTCAAGTCCCAGATTTCAGTTTTTGTAAGGGGTTCTATGGCCAGCATCATACCGATGAAGCCAGCCTTAAATACATCAAGCAGATGTAAAATGCTATGGTAATATCTTCCTGAATATTCAGAAGATCACTTAATCAAAACTGCTCATCTCAGAGGGGTCATTAGGAAGTGCAGTTCTCATTTTCAAATTGTAACTTCCAATCACTACTGATCAGTCTAGCAAATACACCCAACTATTATGCTTATCCCACAGCTTAAGTCATCTTCCAGATGACTGTTGCAGCCTTACTTGTTATTTCCTCAGTGATGCAGTTATGCATGAACATAAATAATTATGGCACAAAGAAAACCAGAGTTATGGAAAACATCAAATAAATGGGATTTATTCATACCAAAATAGTTTATATGAGGTAAGGCATAAATTTATGACACTAAGTGCATAAAGTTACAACATTAAGTATAAGGTCATATCCATTTTCAATTTTAAAACCCCTGTTTTAAAATAAACCTAAAATTGATTCATGATGTTTAGTTATTCTTAATGTTAATTTTCCACAACCTCAATTTCCATTTCAATTGCTTAAGCATACAGGATGTACGGTAAATATGACAAAAGAAAGATGCTTGTTAAACCAAAAGTACTTCCTCTGAACTAAAGCATGAGTTACTTTTTTACAGAAAGCTGCTCATTCCCCTTGTATGCAAACCTTAGTGCACTTTGATACACCTGCCCAAAGTCTTGAACATGTTTGTAATAGAATTTGCATACTTTATAAAAAAACCTCCTTCTGTTCAGCCAGCCTTGACTGCACATGATAATGTGCTTACCAGCACTTAATCAACCTTTGGAAACACCTAACAGTGGAGAAAACAGGCTTGTTACCACACAATGTAGCTAGGAAAATTTACAGGGGGGAAAAAAAAAAAAAAGTTATTTTTACCCATCTGAACTCTTAATTCACATTAGAATTAAAAGTGAAACACCACACCTCTCACAGAACAAGTCTGTCTGATCTTCAGGGTAGCTCCATATGAAAAAAGCAAGATTCATTTACATATCTGAACAGAAAAACAGAGTCCAGATAAATTGTCCCATATACCACAGACAAATTGCTCCAAAAAGGAATAAAAAAAAAAAAGTTGAAATTTCCAACAAATAGGAACCAGAGAATGATACAACTAGGTTTACTTTCCTGATGCTTGCTTGTCTTCCCTCTGCTCAAAATTATGTAAAACACTTGAATACAATATGCATAAAGCGATCTCATTTAGTGATCTCTAGCAAAGGATGCGAGGGCTTTCTTACAAAATCTGTCTTCAAGCCATCAGCTAAATGTTCTACAATCCATGGGTAACTGCTCAGAATGAAACCGCATGCCGTATTCTGGATTTGGGACCCTGAAGCTTTAACCAATTATTTACATTGTCATGAAGATCAGGTTGAATTTTGGAGATGTTGCTGCAGAACATCTATACCCAGGAGAGCTGTCATTGCAAACTCCTGGGAGCAAGAGGATAAAAAAGCCCCATGTTGTAAGAGTCAATTGCAGGAGACTAGTGGAGATTATTTGGTCAAGGGCTTCCACTTATCTCGTCATGTGCAGCCTTAGGGTGTAACTAGGAGATAGGGCACAACCACAACCAACAGCAAACAAAAACACTGGAGTCAGAGATGAAGCCGGAATCTAACTACAAGGAAATAATATCTGAATGTTCACCACTTTTGAAGCACCTTGGCGGAGTAATCTAGTGAAGTGCAGAGCCACGAGGCTCTCCATGTTGTAGGGGAAACGAAAACTTCTAATGCTGCAACAAGAAATGCAAAAGTATTTTAAGTAAAGTCACGTTACATGAAAAGGAGAAAAAGTCATCCCACATTTTCATGCCCTGTTCTATACATCCAAGCTGAAAAAAGTCTTCTCCCACGCACAAAATAAGAGGATGGTCTCACATATTATACTTTACTAGTTAAATTAGGAATGTAATTATCCTCACTTTTTGTTACATATTTTACATAACTAAGCAATGGAATTTACTAGATTTCAAAATACCCATCCCAAGTATAAATCAGCAGCTTGTGCACAGCTGTGCCCTCAAGAGCAGCCCTGTGTTCTCTGTTAAAAGAAGGCGATCACTCTGAAGGAATTGCAGCCATTTATGCCACTGTAACATGCCCCTTTGACATTTCACCAGATTGAATTGCCAGAAATTAAAGTTAAAGAAAGAACATTTCACTATGTTTACAAAAACACCACTTTATTATAAAACCTTTTGGAAAAAAAACCCAACAACATTCTGGTTTCTATAAATAACCACTGGCCAGTTGTTATTTTATTCCTAGTCCTGTCTATTCAGGGAAGAATTCAAGTACCTGTTTGTGTGTCATTTTAACACTTGTTATGTTCCCTTCAATGAGCTATGGATGTGCAAATGACAAATATCAAGTGCTTCTACTTTTTCAACTTATACAAAGCATATGAATCATCATGCTATCCTGCACACGTAAAGCCTAAGCCAATGGAGTTTAGTGTTTCAGATCTCTCCATAAAGCTTATTTTTAATAAATCAGTCTGAAAGTCTTTCCAACGATTTATCCACATCTCAGCTGCCTCCCCTTGACACATACTTTCTTCCAAATTGTGAACAATGAAATAGCTGAGGTTCTGCCCCATCTCAGAGATTGTACATGTTGTCTAATTTTCAAGCGTGCTCAATCTTGCTTGTCAATGCATAAGCTATAAATCCAAAAATATTGGGGTAGAGTCATATATTACCTATGCTAGCTGGCAAGGGCTTGAAACTTGCTGTCCAGGAGCTACCAAGGCCAGCTAGTAGGTTCTCACCCACTATTTATATTTGACTGTCAGTCATGCCAGGAGGGAATCATTTTCACTAAACTTAATTGTTTTATTGAAATACTGCCAGACACCTCCATTACACCCCTGATGTGCCAGGGGGAATTATAGCTTTTATTTGCACTATCCTGAAAATAGCTCAGTGGTGCATGCCAAGATGGGGATCTTGACATTAGTCACAGTTTGAAGGAGGCAAACTATCAGTTATCTTTAAATAGACCACTGTTCCTCTTTCTTTTAAGAAAAACAGTATTCCATATTCCAAGAAAGGGACAGTTAATTGTAACTACAATTTCAAGGGTATTCAAGACAAGAACAATCTTCTGTAAAGCCCTAAATTACCTGCCACAAGCACACAGGGGGGATCCATTGAGAACCTTGTTTAGAAACTTCTTTGATAAGTAGTTTTTGATTGCTCTTTTATGTAGATATAGTCCATTTCCATCTTCTTTTAATATGACACAGAAGAAAACACCTTTAAAATGGGAAGTACTGCTTGTGTTATAATGCATTTGCATACACTGTGCAACTACATTAAATAATGGATTTCATGGCCTGAACCATATAAAACACATTGCTCTTAGTAATTATAACAGCTTTTCATGTGATAAGCAGAAAATGCATTTATGCATATGACAATGTCAGTGGTTTTCCTCCCTCTACAAGAGCACCTCGCATAGCCATCCCTCCCATAACCAAATGTTTTCCCATAGTCTCACCAATGCTACCATTTTAACTTAATTTGATAATGAACTAATATTAATTACCGTTAATAATGACTAGCAAGTTCAAGTGAAAAGTACAAGACAGACAACAAAAAGAGGCAACAAGATACCTATTTCTGGACTAAACCCACTTCATTCAATAGCATACTAGTTGCAGGATTTACTTTGTACCGTGCCACATTGCAAAAATTCTCAGTTTTGTCTATCTTCTACAGACACACTGTGGTATTATTCACAGATGGGACAATTTGTCTCTCCTTGAGAGACATGGCCACCATACAAACAGCTCCGCTTGCTTTTTCATTTTGTACACATCCACTGTTGCATCAGCCAACTTCAGTTTGTTAAGTCTTCTTTCAAGGCTGTTTGCTTTGTTTCAGATGTCAAAGCACAGTGATCTTTCCTCATACTATTGTTTTGCCCTTTTCTCCTGTGCTGTGCTTATTCTTTTCAAAAGTAAAGAACAGAAAGAGAGGCAATACCTGCACAATGCAATACAATGCAAAATGCAACACAATGCAAATACAATGCAATACAATGCAAAACCTGATTGTTGTGGACTGTGTTGGAGTCTGTAAAGTTTTCTGATTAATGTTAGCTAGTGTCACATGTGATGTTACAAACTTGCCCAAAACAATTCAGTAAGTTATTGGTATTATGCAATAAAAATTGAAGATCAGAGATGGGATTTATTTCTAGTCACTATCTAGTGGCACAGAGATAAATACTCTTACAGATATAAAAGGAAGAAATAATTTCAATATAAAAGCATAGTTCAAGACTCTGGGTACTATTATTTTAGTATACAACACGCATACCCACAATTTAATGCAGCCTCACATCACGAGCAGTTTCACAAAAGAGCATCCTAACACTTAATAGCTTACAGTATCAGTACTGGTATATTTCAATATGTTTCAGCATGTATCTCTAGCTCAGTTGATCTACTCTAGTGAGATGTGCCTCAGTGGAAAAAATATATTTCCTAGGTTTCTTCTCAATGCACATGCAACTATGTAAATGCTAAATTAAGCTAAGGAGAAATAAACAATTGCTTGGTTTGTTGCTTTGTTTCTCTTTTCCAGTAATCAAAAGTTATGTTGTCCACAATGAAAGGTCCAATCAAACATTATAGAAGGGGAACATTTCATTACCAATGAAACGGTAATCAATTACCATTAACAATTCAATACATTCTTTCATAGGTACTTGTTGCCATACTGATTATTCAGACGTGAAAATCAGGTTACTTCAACTGCTAGTGGATTACGTGTCTACTGGGAATAGTTGGTAATGCAAAATTAATATTCAGACTTAATATGCTATTAAAGCACTTGTTCTCAATTGGGATTTCCAGCTTATTTACCTGACACTCTTTTTTGCAGCAGCACAGGCACTTCTTAGCTCACCACTCAAAACTTCACCAAGGCAGTTCCCAAAGAGAAACAGATCAGCAGGATTTTAATCGTCACAACAGGTATTCTAAATGCCAAAGTAAAACACAGGCTTTTCATGTACCTGGTGGGGTCAATAAGAGACTGTGCTCACTGGACTAACTTGGATAAAATGCGAAAAGTTAGAACAGTAAGTTCCAGAGTGGGAAATTATATTGGGTAATTGATTCCTCACCCCTCCACCCCAAAAGAGTAAGGTCACAGAATTGGCAGAAAGTACTTTTCTGACAGCATGAAAAATAGGATCCTCTGCTTCATTCTGCCATTATACTTTGGCTATTTTCTTCTTCCAAACCTGCTTGTCTGCTAATGTCTACTGCCTCACCCTAAAATACTACAAATATAAACACAAATTGTCTATGAGCAGAGAGTACATGGAATAAGCTAACACAGCAACATGGTACAACAGTCCAAGTCTGAAATAACAAGTGACAAATACTGCTATTCCCAAACCACAAATGAAGTTTGGGAAAGCAGATTTACCGTCCCCTGGACAAAGTGCCAGCCTGAATTTTAGAGCTCTTGGTACCTACATGAGCAAAGGAACCTGACCCACACACCCTCTAGGAGTCTTGCCCACAACCTTTCGGATTTATCCCTCTTCAAGAAATACCTCTTCATGAGCAGTACCACTTCTTGAGCAAATTTATCTCTTACCAGGACTACTTGATCCCCTCTTAGAGAAAAGCAATAGAAAATGAATACAGCAATAGAAGAAGACATCACAGAAGATAACACATGTATCAGTTGTTCATACGTAAGCAACAATTACACACTAATATCTGCCTTTGTATTGTACTGAAATCCTTTGAATATTACAAATATTCCTACATGTCTATTTGGGCAGGTAGATACTTAAGATGCTTACTCTGAGAACAGTCAAGTTTCAAAATCAGGGTCTGATTTTCAGTGCATATTGTAACTTTACTAAAAGTAGAAACTATGGATGCATAGGGCTTAGTTGGTTTGGGTTTTTTTGCGTTTTTTTTTCAAAAGTACCGTGGAACAAAAGAGATTAGACTGTTCATTTGTTGACTTGCTAGATGTTTCTTACTGTTTTGCTCTCTTTGCAGCATGTTGATCTTCACTTTGGAAAAAGCACACGGTAAATTCTGCCAATTTTCTGTCCAAAATAGCACACAAAGCACAGCTGCCATTCCAAGGCATTTCAAACGAAACTGAGGCAGGAGGCCAACTCTCACTTTTAGCAGAGGCAGACCATGGGCAACTCAGCTGAGGCCCTGAGGGCTTCTGTGTGCCAGTCAGACTAGATCAGATGCAGCAAAGGAGCAGAAGAATGTAAAAGACAACTTACACAGAGAGCTTTGGAAAGGTATTTTGAGTTTATCTGCACCAGAAGTAGGTCTAGAACACAAAGTCGGAGGCAGCACGGGGGAAGAAGAGGGGAATCAAGGCACAGCTGATATGAAGAACATAAAGCTGAAAGCAGGTGGCTGGCATCTCAACATCAAAAACCTAAACCTCAATTAGTAAAAGAAACAAAAAGGGGGGGGGAAACCAAAATGGTAAAGGCATTCCCCATAGAATGTTTGAAAGAATCAGGGGAACAATAGCATTACACCATGCAATTAGAACTATATTTATGAGGAAAATCACATGTGGGCTCAAGCTCACGAAGCAGATGCTTTTGCGAGGAGGAAGAACTATTAAAAATGCCCCAAGCAGGAAGATACCAACCGCCCTGTGGAGTCAGGGAATGGAGCCCTGGGTGCTCAGGGGAACTGGCTTTGTTGGTGCACACGAAAGCAGTTCCAGGAGTTTTGGCTGCACGAGTAACACAGCTTTGTTTCATGACTCTGCATGTGCTCCCTTCTGTTAGGTAACCTGGTGAAGAGGGAAACGCTAAGTAATACTGGGTTCGCTAACTCAGCAATTAAGCCACACACTTAAAAAAGAAATCCTTGTGCCTGGACAAGGAATTCACAAAACAACACTAACGTTTTCCAGCAGTTCATACTGCCTTACTTAGTGACATGAGTACAAACAGAGCACTCATCTGTTTTCCAAACCGAGTTGTATCCTTCTTACCTCACTCCCACTGCAAGAAAGCAAGGGTCATCACTCAAACAACACCACTAAAACCACGGATGCTGCTCTGACTTTTTTCTTCTCTCCCAAAAGCACAGCTAGGAGTGTCTTAAACTTTCTGAAGCACTTTTTTACACCTACGCTGGCCTTCTCTTCCCACATGGCCACATATTTTCATTAATAAGCACTTTACCACAAAATAATTGCCTTCTGCAGGTCTCTGAAAATGAAACAGCTGTAAGAGGTAAATAGATTATGATACTTCCAGTATTAATGAAGTCTGGAAGAAGTCTGTATTTCTTCAAGGAAGAAACAGGCTTGGTCACTTTGAAACACAACTTTATCCTATTTGCTGTTCAGCCTTTTTTGGTGCAAAAAATTCTCTATAAACAGTACTACCCATGTGTTGCAGACCATATGTAGCATTCATTAGCACATCACTTCAGCCTTCCTCTCCAGCCACAGTAAATTATCAGTGAAGAATTTGGCCATTTCCTTAAGGTATTTTAGGAAGATAATCCATTCCTTCAAGGACACCATTTCAGTCCTTTAAGCACAACCACACAGAACAGCAAACAAATAATACAGCATAACTAATGTTTTTACAGTCTTCCTTTGCTAATGTTCTGCTGTATGTGTATATCATGTCCTGCACTTGGAGCAGAGCCTCTCTCGCATACTGAGAATACATCCTTACCCAGCTTGAACCTGCACAAAAATTATGGATTCTGAAATGCACTACCTTCTGTAGCCCTTTTTAAGAGCTATTCTATAATAAAATCAAATTCTCAGTGATAGTAACACTCATTTCCAATTGCTCAACAAGGCCAGACGAAGTATTTTGTCTCTGAGGAACCCTTCACAGTTGAAGACTCTGCAAGCTCTGTGAGCAGACACCTCAAATCGTCAGTTCTTTGGGACAGCTGTGTAGAAAAATCACAGTAGCCCAGGGGAAACAGCCAGGAGAAATTTTCAAATTTAAAAAGGATATTTATCATCATCTGTAACTCTCATTCTCTGTCTCACTGCGTCTTTGCAACTCTTTTTTGCGGCTTAATTCAGCCACAGCTAGACGTGGCACCACCTGCATTACTGTTGCTCTTGAGCTACAGGGCAAATGTTGGCCTCCAGGTCTAGGGTTGTGCTCCCCTTCGTGCTGGTGGGAGCAGATCTGCTACACACCTATCACCTGCAAGGAGCACACCCTCGAGCAACCTATCCTGCCTGCCATGCTCTGGTTTCCACCTATTGGGAAATAGTTTTCTCAGGTACAATCTCAAAAGTGAAGTGTGGCCAGACAAGGGTCTGGGAACCAGGACCCTGAAATGAAATTACAAAGTGCCTAAAATCCAGAAAAATGCTTATCTGCACACCTATCTAGATATTTTTTTTAAGTGTATCCTTCCTCAGATATGAAGAAACACAGTTCTACGCCTCTTCACAGGCACATCATTGTACTTACACAGCAATTTCTACTTCCTTCACCTGGTTACTTACAAAAATCACACCAACATTACCTCTCTATATTTACTAAGTACATATTAGCTCATGGCACATGACATATCCCCTGCATGTTGTGGTAACCACTAGAAATCCTCCCTCCAGAGCAAAAGAAAGAACTAATGGATTTTGCTCCACGAACCGAACTTTTGAATGAGAGTCAGTCAGCACATTCAGTAAGTCAATTCTCAGTGCCAAAGGCAGTTCATCAGTCTAGAACTCCCAATTATTTACAGACACAGAAATACCACCACAGAATTGAACCTGAAAACAGTTAATTGAGTGTAAGGAGGTTTTAAATCTTTTTTTCTGGTATTTGGAGCTCACAAAACTAAGATCTTTGGAAGAAATTATCACAGTAACTGGTAACAGGCAGAAGCAATTGGATAGGAGTGAGAAAGTTGTTAAACCTGGTAATCTGCATGAAAAACATGAACAGTTTATGATCAGCTTCTGCATGCCTGTGTAACCCATAGACCAAACAGAACAAAATTAAAAGCATCCTGTGGAACATATTCATGCAAACAGGGTACTAATGGCTTGCTTTTCCAAAGAAAAACAAGGCCACTCAGCTACTGGAAGAAAACACAACAGGGATCTGATTTTTATGTAATTATGTACACATTGCCATCAAGCAAAACATCAGATTTTTTTCTTGCTTGTCCCAATTCTGTCTTCAATCCACAGAATGGCAATGAATGTCCAGCACAGCCACTGAAAACTGCAGCATTTGGGATGTTCAACTGCGACTGTAGACTGCCCAAAGATTTACGTAATGTAAATTACTGCATAGCATGTCTGACGTCTGGGCAACATCACACCGAGACTATGGTAAAACAAGACTATAGAACTCACAAGGCTTTCACTAATAGGAATACTGTAACCTTCCAACCATGCAGCTCCAACGCTGTTAACAGGTTCGCTTTTTCCCCTAATAAAACAAGATGACATGTAGCAAACAGCACCATTTTTTCCAAGTCAAGAGTGTGTCTTCATCACATCTCTCTTGAGAACTCTGCTGCTGCCTGAGGCACAAGAGAATAAAACACGAAAAGGCAGAAATGTCTAAAGAATAGTCATAAATTTTCCTACTTAAAATAAAAAGGTAAAATTAACCTTTCTCCAGGAAATTAAAAGTATGTGTTTTTCTAGGACCTGAGGCTTTATGAATTCTTGGAACATGGTTTACTATATTCCTACAAGGATCCCAAGGCCAGTCTGTCTTTCCATTGCTGATAAGCATAGCTCTTGACTTTCTGATCACCTGTATTTCAGGATTCTACTTAACCCACTTCATCTTCACCAAATCTAGCATTTATATAAGCCTGGCTAGATTTGGAGACAATCTTTTTATGGTATTCTAAGGCTATCTCAAGCTTTTTGTAAATGTAAATAAGAATGCATGATTAGGAAGAACTTCATGCTGCAAGTCCTCATACTTCTTCATTCGTTGACCAGTTTTCATCATAACGCTAACTGCCTTCTTGCCATTCCTGAACTTCTTCATTTTCCTTCTAAATACTTGTCCTGCTTTCAGCTGGAATAGACAATAAACCACGACAATAATTTTCACTACTTCTAGTTTCCCACCCAAATGATGCCCACCCTAGTCTTAGTCCTCCTATCAACACATTTGATGTCGTTTATTAGCTTTTCTTCATCCTGTGTCCAGCTACCATATTCCCTTCTCAGGCTCATTTTACTAGATTAAACAAAACCAACTCGCCTCGTCTTCTACAGGTGAGACTCTCCATTCCTCAGTCACTGAAATAACAAATTTCTAAACCCATTCCAAGACCAGCCAGGGCTTCTTAGAATGTGGGAAACTAGTTGCAGACAATATTCCAGAAGTTCCTCTATTTCCTGTACTGCAGAGTGAAATTGTTTTTATTTCTAATAGCAACCCTGACAGAAAAAAATACAGGAACACTCTGCCAGCTTCTGGCCCAGAAAAGTTTGTTGCATGCAACCAGTTCTTAGCAAGATGCTGCAATTTAGTCCTATTAAACTTATTGTTACCCTTTCATTTTTTCTAAAATATCTATTTCTACAATGTCTAAAAGCCTATAAATTTCTTAATACTGAAGGCTGCAAAATTCATCTAGAATATGTTAAACTACACATTATGGTCCTGTTTCTTGGTTGGGGTTTTTTTTCTTAATTGCGATAAAATGCAGCCCAGTGAATTCAATATACTGTCCTTTAGCTGTACTTTTATTCTCAGAAAATTTCCAGTCCCAGTCAACAGACATAACTATTATTCAAAAACTGAAATAAACAGGCACAATGAGCAGCACAGAGATTTTAATCCTATCCACCCGGTCATGGAGAGAGCTGCTAAAATCTAGGTTAAGCCTTCCAATCCTTAGTCAAAAATGAAAGTCTGTGCAACTGAAATAGTATGTCAGAATTAGATTTTCTTGTGGTAAGGATTCTACTAAGCCAAAAATTAAGATCTGAAATTGCTTCAGTTAAAATCAAAGTAGTGCATTTCTACTGACAGATATTATAATCCAGAAGAGTCATTATACTGAGACCAAACTCATAGCCCTTCTCTCCACAGGAAATTAATTTGGGAAAAATCCCAGACACACTGATTTTCAGTTAGTAGTTTTGTCAAAAAAAAAAAGAAAAACAACAGCATTTCACCAAAACTACGATGACAACTGCTGCCATGAATGCCATGAATAAGGCACAACATCCTAGGAAGACCACAGAAACAAAGACAATTACTTATATTGTGATTTTATGAAGCAGATTCTCACAAACACCCTAGTGGCAATTTTAACTACTTTATATTGGTTACTGTACTCAAAAACATGACATACCTATTAGATATAAAATATTTATCTCATATCTATTTATCTGTATTAGAGAATTTTTTTTTATTTTTAGCAAGCTGAGAGATTACATATGTCAACATAGAAAATTTTAAAAATCAAGAAGGGAATATACCACTCTCCCAGGAACCATTTCACTTGAAGCTTCTTTGTCATTTGATTAAAGCCTGCACAAACCAGGCTGGATTAAATCTGAAATACAACAAATACTCTGCATTTGCTGCTGTAAGTCTTCAGGCTTGTCTATAGACAATTTATGTCAAGCCTAAAGTGTACAGTTGTTTTCTTGATGAAGTTATATATGAGATCATCTCAAGTCCCAGAAAGCCAGCGCTCCCCTTGAGCCTACAAATGCCATGTCTGCGCACTTGTGTAACACATCACACTACGCACAGTTACTGTGGGAAGCAAGAGCAAAGCAGCAGTAAAACTTTCAGTTATAAACATTTAAGATCTATAGTAACAGAATAATAGAGGCAAATACTCAGCTGTAGCCTCCATGCCAACATAGCCAGAGGTTTCAAGCTATTGCATAAGCATATTTCCGTAATCTTTGTCGCTCCAAAGCTGGAAGCTTTTACTGAGGCAAGGCTCTTTGAAGTTACTTTGGGAACTGGCTCTCTGCAGATGGAAGAACAAATGATTAAACCAGCTCAACAGGGAGTCAGACTTATTGTACATACTTGATTTAAAAAGAAGCTAAGGGAGGAAGAATGTGTGGTTTGGTTTTTTTAATACAACACCAGAATGCTTGTTAAGAAAGAAAATATACCACCATCTGAGCTGAATCACAAAAGCTGGTTTAATAATGAAGTTTTTAACTGGGTTAAACACGCAAATGAAACCTTAAAGTGACCTGGTACGACAAAATTCTAATTACCAAAATGAACATTAAATAGAATATCAGGTTTAACTTAAGTAAAACCAGGTAGCATGTCAGCAAGGTCTCACCATCAGTGCAGTAAGTAATCTGAAAGAGAGCACCCCACGTACCATCACAGCCCTTAACATACCGAATCATTCCTTCAGCTAGAGGCGGCTCTCATAGGCAGAACATGCCTTCAGTCTAACGTGTCGCTTGGACTTTGCGCCTCAGACAGTAAGCAGCTATGTCTGCATCTTTATGCCTTTTATATAAACATACTAAGCCCCTTATTAGAAGGGCAAAAAACCTTCCATCTTCTCTTTACATTGCAGGATTCAAACTTCAGGAAAAGCATTTAAGTAGGCATTAAAGGACTAAATATTTAAAGTATTCCCCTACTTTGCACTTGCTCCTAGTCCTTTACTTCACAATGAAATCCATCATGCTGCAGCCGAGATCCCACAAGCAGGATTTTTTTGTTCAATGTGAGACTCATACCTGACCTGGATGCTGGAAGCCTGAATGCTATCTTTTCCTAGTAGAAGGAAATGCTCCTGCATTTAGAAATGTCTTTGCTGACCTAGAGAATTGATTTCTGTTATTTCAAACTGAGTTTTGCATGCCTATAACTTACTTACCAGACAGTAAAAAATGCAGTAAAGGGTGGGAAATGAGCATAGTTCATTCTTATTTTGGTTTAAGTTTTCCACTGCTTTCAGGCTGTGTCCATTGCAGCTGAATAAGTCAATAGAACTTACATTAGAAAAAGGATTACTGAGCTGGACTGTTACATTTTATTATTGGATGAAAAAAACTCTGTATTTTACCATTTCCGCCTTATACAGCAAAACAGGTAAATCACAAAACAGCTCTTCTCAAGCCAACAGTCATCTCATACAAGGAAATGTACTTAAATAGAAAGAAAACAATTTAAGCAGGCACACAAAAAAATATTGTTAAGGCTTTCAATGACCATTAAAGGCACACATACTGCAGATGACAGCTGGTTCCTACATAAACTTCCCACATGTTCATTTAAATTTTAATTCAGAGACCATGGGATGTGTTTTCATGAGGAACTGGGAATCTGAAAATACTTTTATACAGAAAGAAGCTACTGTTCGAGATACTTTAAATGTGAAGATTTTCTGTTATTTAGACCTGTCTTAAATCAGCTATTAGTGTCATTTCACTTACTGACCATTAGAAATATTCCAGTAACTCATGTTATAAAATGGTAACGAATAGCAAAGAACAACAACAGGAAAGTGAAAAAGACTGTAGTCAGAAACCAGTATCCAGGAAAAGGTTAGAAAAGAAAAGCAAGTGACAACACTTTTAAAATTGTTAAGAATGGAAAAATGGCAGGATGAGTATATCCGGAAACAAGACCACTTGTTGACTTTAGTCAACCTGAGGGGGAAGGGAAATCCAAGGGAGGAAAGAACACCATAAACTTTTATTTTTCTTTCCACAAGTGAATTTACCCTGCAAAAAGCCAAAACCACTCTTGTCTGACAGTTTCCGATGTTCTCTGAAGTCATTGCTCATTTTCACCCTCATGATACAACCAGTCATTTAGACAACATCAGCATTTATGTAATTCATGATCCATAACTTTGTTCTATGCACATAACTACAACTTAAGTTATAAGTGCCAGTAAACGTAAGTCCCAGGATAATATTTTAAAGCAACAGCAAAACTCATTCACGTACAGAGACTGCAGAATCAGCGAGCCACCTGACACTGTGGAAGGCAATTTATTTTCATATATTTTAGCTGTCAGTTTGTCCTGTCCCCAAGTATTCTGAAGCCCCTAACACAGGATCTGAAATTCGGATTAATGGAATTGAAAATCAATTCTAAAAGGGAATCGTAAATACATTTTCAATGTCAGTTCCTAAAAATCCAAGGTTGTAGGCACCCCCACAAAGCACCTGAATACAGTGAATATACACACGTAGAAAAAATAAATATAATACTACAAATCAGAGAATTAGGAAAAAATCTTCTAGTTCTCTATAGAAATGGATGTTTCCATAGACGGACATCAGTGCTCGACGCAGAAGCCAGCCAAGTGCACAGCAAAGTAAAGGTAGGGTAATATATTTAAGAAAGCCTATAGACTGACTCTATCTATACTAAAGAAAAAATAAAAGTAGGGCAATTTTAAATTACATTAGAGGAGAAACACGCAAACTCAAATACATCAATTCCCAGATGCTTAACTACAGCCCAGACTCCCTACATTACACCAAGAAAAGCAAATGTTCCCCTATATGAGTACATAAAGCTAGTCACAGTGAATGCAGAATGAATCACTGAAGACAGAAGAATTGCCCAAAATCCCAAGGCCAGGAACCCTGAAGAGATACTAAGATGGAAACCGATCAGAGGTTTGAATACTTTTGGTTTTCTTATCCTTCTTTCTTCACAACTAGATCACTTTCATCAGCAAATTCTGTTGCCGGTTTATCACCACTTCAACTCTCCACCAACTGCACCCTAGCTCACCTGGTTTAGTTTCTCATCCTTTTTCTATTTTCTGCTTTTAAAATATAAACAAGCTTGGCTTAGAATCATAACAGTTTTTACTTTCTTCTTTTCAAAACTTTATTTGCTCCAATTGATCTTATTTTAGCACAACTGTCATGTGTGCTCTGCGTACACTGAGGAGTCCCAGCACTCCTAACATTAAGGGGTACATAATTTTAAGCAGAGTGGCACATTCTCTCCTAGCCAACCTCGCTTCTGCTGAAAGTGAACTAAGGCAACACGTAGAAAAAAACCCAACCCCACCCTAACCCTATCACTGGGGTGACAGCCAAGTATAAAGTAGAACAGCAAATAGACAGGATGCAGATGAAGGCAGCGTAACAGGAGGGTGTTTGGAAGCAACTCTTTGGTGGAAGGAGATTTTATACAGAATGGACTGGATAATAAAAACGTAGAATAAGAGCAAGGAAAGGAAGCAAATTTTTGTTTTTACAACTTCTGTACCAGTTTGCTATTACACAGTTAAGTGATAGACCTTAACGTTTTGCAAGCTAAGCATTGGAGTCACCCAAAACACATTTCACTAGAAACAAGATTTCACAATAGCAAATTTGAGCCTTTTTGCAGATAACAATAGTTAAAATGCAGAGAAAGGAGAGGAGGGGACGGCAAACAGATCAAAACGAAATAAAGGACAAGGTTAGCTTATTACCTACAAAGATAATGTGACACTTGAAAATAAAACCAACCATCCTAAATGGTAATTGACTAGAGTACAGAGACTTTCCAGAGTTTTTGCATCTGTTTTCTTGTGATGAATTCACAAGCCTTATCTCATCCCAATTAGATACTTCACACAGCTCCGATGCCTCTGCCAACACAATTTACCCAGAATTCTTAATTAGTCTCACATGCAAAAAAATAACATGTAATTTGTCTGGTAATTATATGTTTCTGTAACTCCTAAAAGCAACTCATTACAGGAATGTCATGCACTTAGAACAGATTACCTTAATTCTATTTTCTGTTTATTCAATTATAACTGTCATTCCTAATTGTGTTGTAAATTGTGTTGAGCTGGAAGGTGGCTATAAAATCCTTGCTCTTTCCTCTTTCATAGTGATTCTACATATGTAGTACGTTATCACTAGACACAAAATCAATGTAGTGAAAACAAAGCAATCCTACTGTTACTTCTATTCACATGGAGCGGCGAGCTGATCAGCACAAATAGACAAAACTTTATCAACAAAATTACAGGCAGAAAAATCATAGAATCATAGAATTGCCTAGGTTGGAAGAGACCTTTCAGATCATCTTGAGCCAGAAGTTAGGAAACTAAAAAGAGAAAAAAGAAACCCAACTGTCAAGAAGAGGAAACAAAAGGAAAAGAGAAGCACCTTTCCTCTCAGCAATCCCAAGAACGAAAGATGTTCATAAAAATATCATGCTCTGAGATGCACAAAAGGCAGGCTGTAAACAGCTACACACGCTCAGCAGAGGCCATTGAGCAACACCAGCATTGGTGTTCTCAGTCATGCTGCATCAAATAACTCATGACAAGGAAACAGTACAGCCTATCTTCATGAAAAGCCCAAAAGGAAATTACTTTCCCAAACCTATGATGGAGATAGAAAGCCTAGAACACTGACTGGAATCAGCTGGTAAAGAAGGACATCCCCAGGAGAGCTTACTCAAAACCTGGATTAAGAGATACATAATGTTAAATTTGCAAGGTATATGGTCTCAATCTGAAAACATCTACTTTATCCAGGCTACTCAAAGATGGATGTATGTGATCCTACTGGGAAATTACACTACTGTCAGCCAATTCAACACAGCAAACTACTATTACTTGTAAGCTCTATCCTGAGGAGTAGGTAAATCAACATACTTGAAGAAAAATATTTAATATTAAAGCATGAAGAAGACAGCCTTTTATTCTCTCACCCTTCCTTTCCACCTTCAGCAAGGGAATTTAGAAGAAAGTAGGCAGAAAAATCTGCATGTATACCAGAAAAATGGACCTAGCTTTCTCAGACCTGATCATGCCTAAATAAGAAATGAAAGATGACTTCCAAAAGAAAAGGTAGTAATTTTGGAGCTGCATGCAGAATATTACAGTGTTTTAATCAAATCTCATCCACAGCCCTCCAATGTGGTTTTTAGTGTATTAAGGCCAAAAGGAACTGCACTTTTGCTTTCAATTTGCCCCTCTTGAAATACAGTTTAATCTTGCTAGGCATTCTCTGGTCTATAAACGGAGATGTTTCACTGCCCATGCTCAACTGGTTTAGGACCAGTTTGTGACCTCAGGTATGTTGCTGGATTTCCTAGGTCAGTTTTAATTCAGTCTCTGTGGCTGTTGAGGAGATGAGGAGAAAAGGAATGGATTACACAAACTGTTTCTATATATGCATTTATGAATTATTTTTTTAATCTATGTATGATGCTTAAGGAGTTGGTATTCAAACAAAACCTTATCCACAAATTTTGGCTAGAAATTGTTGCTTTTTCAAGAGGTTTAAATCAATCTCAAAGGTTGATCAGCCCACCCTAGTAGGCAGCAATGAACCCCTCATGCCCAAGTCCCAAAGGCACAGACCTTTCTCCAGAGGAATTTCGCTCTTCCTTAAATAACTTGTACACCTGGGACCTTCTTCCTCCAAACATTCAGGCTTTTTGATCACATAAGCTTCATGTGTATGCAAAGTACAGGGGAAAGTGCTGTTGGGAAAGGTGAGACAGCATTAACTGCATACCACAAACTTACAGCTGCTGGACACCAAGTAACCTCCATCTGTAATTTGGAATATCATGTTTGCATACCAGGAAACAAGCTAGTTTTTCCTGTTGGCTGTTCAGCTTCTATACTACATTTCTTCCACACACTTTAATCTAATTTCTTTAAGAAATATTCCCCTTCTAACCAATCTTATCTCCAGTTCCGGTTTCACACAGAGCCTGTGAGTCACAACTTTTCCCTGACCCAATATATCAAGCCTCATCATAGAGGAAGATACATCATTACCAGAGGTCTTCTAGTACAGCTTCTTTGAGTGCAAATACTCAAAAAGACACTTGCTAGCTGCTATACATTTAAACAAGAGCACAAGACCTTCTCCTAGAAACAATGGGGAGACTCAAGCATAATCCTTGTGCAGCACTGCCTCCCAGGAGCCATAAGTCCACCCCCCATCTTGGGAAGCCAGAGGGGCCCTTGGTTGGATGTTGGATGCGCAGCATAACTGGAGCTCTGCACTAAGAGAATTAAACTATGTCCATTTTTACAAACCGTGCATTTAGCTTATGCACCTCAATTGCAAGCACAGGGTTTTTTTCCTAAGGACATTAAGTCTAAATCTAATATAAATAGCCAATGATGCTGCTACAGTTTTATTTATTTATTTCAGTGAAGCGCAGAAGAAAATATCTCAAGGATTTAAACAATATGGTGACAGATGGTGTGGAGACAATCCAGGCTGGGCTCCCTCAGTAAAATCCACACAACTTCATAGCTTCAGCTAAGAGTGTAGGCAGAGGAGGAAGAGGGAATGGGGGAGGGAAGAAGGGGAGAAAAGACTAAATACAAAGCTGGCCCAAATGACCCCGGATTTCTAACAAATGAAAACAGTTGTGGACTGCAAAGTTTCTCTCTTCATCTATACAAAGCTCTTTGTACCATCACTGATGCAGAACTACCACAGATATCTTCCAAGCAAGTCCAAAAAAAAAAAAAGAAATTCTTCTAATTAAATTGTTAATTAAAATAAGTGACAAATAAAAACACACTATTAAACTATTCAAAAATCTAAGCATGGTCTCAAAAATAATAGATGAAACATGAAAAGTGTGCTTGACATGGCATCAAGGCTCTTCTGTTCACTGCATAATTTTATTAGGGTGAATATCTTCAGGTATGTTGTCAGGATAGATTCTGACTGCCAGAAGTGTCTTATGTGCTTTATAATAGTCTACTATTATTTTTTAGCTTAAAGGGAACAATCTTGCATTTTATATTTGAGAACGTCCTTGGGAAAAAAACTCTAAAGATGCCACCAGGAATGTCTGCAAGCAGAAAATTATGCTCAAGGTCTGGTGTCCTACTTTTACAGCTTGGGAGTCTGCTGTGTTACAATAACCTATAGGCAGGCAATAGTTTGGAGAGATTGCATGGATGATCTACAACAGTGACTTACTAGCAGTTTTGAAATGTTGTTGCTCAAAACAGAGACACTTACGGATTTTTATTTTCAAGAACTGTAAGAACAGACAGTTTGAAGAGAAAGAGAACTGTAAATTTGAGATGAAAATATATTGCTCTTACTGTAAATGATTAGATCCAAGGGAAACCAAACACCCCTTTCTCCTAACAGGAGTGGTTTATAGGACCCTAACCTGCACCTTTTCCTGGTGGGCTCAGCTTTAACTGTGCCAACTCAAGCAAGCTAAAAAAATAGAAACTTACCCATACCTCAGCTGTATCAAAAATCAAGTAAACTCTAAAAGATTTTCATTTCCTACACACTGCTTATTAGTTACAGAAATTCCCAATCTCTTTGAAACTATCTTCCTTCTACTTAAGAAAATTAAACCAAATATCCCTCCCTTGAACTCCATGAGAGTGACAGTTCAAGTCTACTCTCACAGTATTCCAGAAAATCCTCTATGCTTTCCTTTGCTAAATTGAGAGGGAAACCTTTGTGTGGACAAAAGAATGAGGAGTATATAATCATCTCAGAAATAGCTAGGGAAATCCTTTAGAAAAGAGAGTGGGAGAGCGAGCGTGAAAGGCTCACGTCATTAATATAATGCTCCTCCGAGTTCTGAGACACAGCTCAAAGCAGCGAACGCTGCAGCGCTCCCTGTTAAAGCTTTACTTTCTCAGAGCAGTAATAGTACAAGAACAGAAATATAAGCCAGCATCCTGTATCATAACCACCTCACGCTCCCAGAGCACAGGCCCCTGTTGACAATACTGTATCCTCTCCAATCACCTCAGTATGATAGATTTCAAGCATGGTTTTAATAGTTTAATAACAGTGATTATGGTATGTGTGCCTAAAAGATACTACCACAGATTACAAGCCAAGTTCTATAAAAATCTTCACAAATGTGCAAGACAACTTCATTTAAAAAAAATACATATAGATTGACTTTTATGGATATGATTAATTAAATACAGATTTCCAAGATGAAGTCGATGCTACATTTTTGTTGCAGTTCAAAATAAAAATGAGAATATCTGAAAGTTATGCGTCACATAGCGACATTACTACAGCTAGAAGGACAGGAAGTAATATTCAAATGCTTCTTTAAAAGAGGCAGAAGCTGGAAGTATTGCGTGCAATGGAGTAGTGTGAGCTACTATATAGTAGCTACTACATATATATGCTATTTATATACATACCTGAATACAGGTATTTTTGCACTAAAGCATTTACTAAACTGCAGTTTAATCCTCCAGTCTTTTGCAGCACCAAACAAAGCAAAAGTTAATATCCATCTCAGAAATACAATGCCATACATGTGCTACTATCAGTTACCAGTAAGGGCAGGTATGAAAAGGTACAAAATTTTAAAGATTTTCTGTAAAAATACAGGACTGCTTTTATGAGCCAACTAGATGAAGTGTACAGGAATCTACATAATGTATATGGAAGCCATGCAAATTGATGAGCACATTCCATGAAGTATAATCTCCAGAAAAGATTTGACAACAAACCCAACACACACACCCCTTAATTTATTGCAACAATTTTTAAAGCATCGAGTCGAAGCACATGGATGCACACTGCAATGCAAATGTGAAGTGTGGCTTTTCAACTTTTTTTTTTTTTTTAAGGTGATCACTGCACTGTGGGGACCGTATGGCAAAAAAGTCGTAACACTTGTAGAGGATCCTTAAGAGCAGCGTACAAAGTGGTATACATATAAGGGAGTGCATCAGAGCCAGGAGTCTGGGTGTGCTCTGATCATAGTTACCCGCTGGGCTAAGAGTTCTGGTTTGCAAAAGTACAGTATAGGTTTTGTATCTCAAGAATGAGGAAAAACAGAGCAATTCCAGCTATGTCCATAATGAGCTGAAAATGACAGGTAATGCAAACATCTGCAAGTATTTCAGTAAAATACCTGAAAAATACCCACCAAAAGAATGAACAAGATTTAAAAGTGGTTTCCCTCTCCACTTATTCACAGTTAGATGTCTTAATAAATATCCCAGCAGCACTACAGGAGGCAGGGGGCCCAGCGGATGAGTTGAACGTGAGTCAGCAGTGCACCCTTCCGGTGAGGAACCTAACCAGGCTGCACCAGCACAGCCAGCTGCTCGAGGGCAGGGATTACTCCCTTCTTTGCTACTCCTGAGGCCACGGCTGCACTCCTCTGTCCAGTTTTAGGTTCCCCCATACAAGACTTCAATATTCCTGCACCTCCAAAGGACTGCAGCACAGGAGGTGCAAGAAAGGGCTGAGAGAGCTCTTTTCCCCAGAAAAGGGACAGGAAAGGACAGGTATAATTGCAGCCTACAATTACACAGGGAGAGAGCTGGACTCAGAGATTCAGAGCAAAAGAACAAGAGCCTCTGGTCATGGTACAGAGGGAAATTCTAATGAGAGATAACAAAAATATTTGCATGGTGAGAAAGGTTAAGTACTGGAACCGATTGCCCAGAGACACTGTGGTGTCTACATCCATGGAGACATTCAAAACTTGTCTGGACATCCTGATCTGACTTCGATATCAGCTCGTCGTTGAGTTAGACAACCTCCGGTGATCCCTTCTAACTTCCATTGCTCTATGATCTGATGTTTGCTACTTTGGAGGAGGATGTGTGTGAAAAATGAAAGCTGAAGGTGATGGTCGATGCAAAAGAGGTTTTATACCAAACCAGATTTAAAGTGCTTATTGACAATATTATCAGCTGAAAAAATAATGAAGAATGATAATTTAACCATATATAGTACTTATTTTTTGGAAAAGCAAAGACTTATTTTGTGTAACATTTCCAGAACTGTTTCAAGAAGCTTTGTAATAGCCCTTCTGGAAAATTAGCCTCACCTTTAATTCTGATTGGCCATGTGTTATAACTGTCAGTACTTCCACAGCAATAAAATGCTTCAAGTTATGCCTTTCAGAAAGATTTCTAATGAGAAGTTAGAAAGACAATACGCAAAAGCAGCAAGGTTCAAAGATACTGAGTATTCCTGGATGTATTTATAATACATAGGGGCTTTTTCCCCGCTTGTGAAGGAAACAGATCTTTTTTTATTATGTTCACAGAACTAGCCATGATGTTCTATTTTAGAAAAGTATCCCAAATACTATCATTATAATGATAACGTGGTGAAACAAACATAACTACGTTTAAAACACAATGCTCAAGTCAGGAAACAGTCCCTAAGTAATGTTTGGTTTGAGATCCCTCAAATGTCAACAGATAGAAGATAAATAAACAACCAGTCTGTTTCCTCCAAGGGATGCTGATGCACAGCAGGTTGGCATAGATGCCCCAGACACAATTCTCATCTTGTTTCAGTGACTATCCCACATCTGAATATGTTTTAAGCCTGTGGCAGAACTGGGGACCAAAGCCAAGGAGCAGTTCGCTGGCAGGAGAATTCCTGCCAACAGCAGGTGATAAAATCAGCTGGAGAAAGAACATGTGGCACTGTCCAAAGGGTACCTCTACAGCGCAGTTGGGATCAAATAGGTACGCTGCACCCTTACGTGTCGCCTTGGTTCATTGGTAGAGTTTTGACAGAGATGTCAGGTGAAGGCAGATCAGCTAGGTTCAGAAAACATTCCAGTTTTGTTGGCTTCACATGCCTGTCAATTTTCATAGTCTATATCAAGCAACATATCTCCTCAGCTGGTGCAGGCAAACTTTAACCAAACTGAAGCAGGGTACAGCCAGCTGGGCCGATGGTGGAGGCAGTCTAAACTACGCACCGTTCACAGCAGATGTTCGCACAGGGACTCGGTACTTCAGAAGCTGCATGTTCTGCATTAATCACTGCATACTCCAAATGTGGGTGCATCTCATATTTAGAAGCATGGAAACTTTTTTCTTTGTTAAAAGACATGGCTCTTCATGCGAGATTCATATTGACCTAGTATTTATTAGCCATAGAGAATATAGTAAGCTTATCTACTCTGAGTCATTGCAGTAAAGTCTTTAGCAGTACAGAGCATTATAGATGACTGCTCACTTCTGTGCATTCACCTTAGTTCATGTTTAGGACTGTTAAGGATGTTAAGCATCATATAAAAACCCCCTGGTACAGAATTCACTGAACTACTGTGCAGCCTTTACATCAGCTGTGCTTGGTAGAATACAAAGAAGCAGGTACTGCACACAGGTGTATTTTTCAGTAAAAGTAATCTAAAACACAGTACCAACATAATGCCACAGAGGAGGAAAGTATCACACAATAAGGATATAAATGAAATAGCCTTATTAGAGTGGCAGAGAACTACATCCACAAGCAGGACTAGGACCAAGCTGCATATGCATCTCAATGTATGAGACAAAACAAAAGATTTTAAACACTGATCAACTTCACAATTTAGCCAACACCCATGTGTTTCAGCTAAAATCCTGATGCTGACTTGGAAGACAGATTTTATATTTGCAGTCCTTCTCCCTCAGACTTCATCTTCTCTGCCTTTATGACTGAAATGTGCATTTCATCCTCAACTCCCAGAAATTCATTCCTAAGTGAATGGTTAATTGAGTCTCATTAATGTGATGTTCCAAACCCAGTTGCAAGACATTGCACATGGCAAAAGCCAACTTAAAAATTAAGGCAATTCTAGTTACATGAACCAACAATTCCTTCAGCCAATTCAAGTTACCGAAGACAGCTCTGTTAGACTGTCTTAATGCACAAAAGAACAATTTTGATTTCCCAAGTGGAAATCTTAGAAGCCAAGTTTCAGCACAAAAATGTTTTATTAGCAAACTGTGATAACCCCTAAAATCAAAGACTGTGATATAATAATGACAATGTTAACATGCAATGAAAACTATATTAACTTACTGAGACAAGAAAAATACAATATATTTCATTTTCTACAGACTCCTACATAAAAGTAAAAAATAGATCAGTAACATCCTGCATCTGCTACCAAGCATGAAGTCGATTCCATAAGGATTTTTGCCAGTGTTTCATCATTCAGCACTGGCTGGGATCTTCAAATGTTCTTATACCGGCATAGAAAGTTGAGTGAAATATGTGTCAAATAAAATTCCTAAATACAGATAAAGCCCGCTTTATAAAGATGGGTAAATCTGTACAGTAATTTAAAAGTACGTGAAATAACTGCCTCTAACTTGGTCACTACAATTACATTTAAGATAGTAGCATTGACTCTAATGATCTTTCCATATAAATCAACATGTCAAAGCCACGATAGAATCTCTGCTATACTTCAGCACTTACTGTCCTCCCCTTGTACGACATAAGTTTTAAAGGAAGGCCACTCAAAATAACAAGAGAGACAGATCTCTTATCCCAATGAAAAAAGTCTTTCCCAGAGGTAAAAAGGTTCAAAAGTTCAAAGCTGATTCCTCAATTGTAATTAATCATTGTATCTTTCCTGCTTCTTTTTCCCCCTCAAATTATGAAATACCATATCTGGACCACTTAATTTTTAGATGGATTCAGAGAGCTCTTTACTATTCAAGTACTATTGAAAATCCACTTGTAGGGAATAACAATATTTAATGAATAAGAAATCCTAAATGGTGCAAATATCAGGAAATAAGTTGCAATTAACATTGAAAACCCTTGTATGCTGGAAAACCAGTAAATGTCTTCCCACAGTGACACTCCCTCTTCAGCTATCCTTCTCTACACCATGGTGGGAGCTCCTCTCAGACTTCCAAGCTAAGCAGCAGTCCAGGCCAGAGTCCTCTGCGGTGCTAAGCACCTGTTTCAGAAACAGCAGTGATCACTTTACAAGATCAATGCTGCAATGCTAGCAAAGATTTTTTTCTAGAACTGTTACAACGTTAAGGAATATGAACTGGGTAACAGTCACTTTTGTCATTCCACAGTCTCACAACAGATTACATCAAGAGATGTTTTCCAGCAAAGCAATTTCTCATTATCTCCAGAGTTCAGACAACCCCATTGTGGATTTTCATGAACTACAGTAGGAAATTAGAAATATCTGGTTAGCAAAAATCTAATTTAATAAATATAGTGAATACAAGAGTTGGTTCAATTTTGCAAGCCGATTTATAGACTGTAGTGGATCACAAAAATCCAAGTTGATACGATTGTCCTATTGTCCTCAAATACATTCAGGTCTATTGCTTGCTATTTCTTATAAGCACTGCAGAATATCTGCTTATAATTTCACATCTTATCCCTAAAATCATTTTATGGATCTACTATTTTGAGATTGTTTTTTACAGCCATATGTCGTATTTGCTAGCAAAATTACTAAACTGACCAGCACTTAGTGTGCTGATTTCATTAGGACTGCTTTTGCGATGGAAATTTAAGTTTCAGGAATGAACCCCAAAATACTTCAGGATATTTGATGAGTGATTAATGAGGACACTGCTCTCTATGTTGTTTTTTCTTTTTTAAAGTACAGAGAGGCAATTAGAAGCATCCTTTTAGAACTGCTTGTAGGAGTTATTCATGATAGAGACCAACAGTGAAGTACACTAGACTAGCAAAAGCTTTAAATAAATTTTCCTACCTTATCTGCCATTATCATGGAGGCTCCGCCATGAATTCCAAGAATTGGAATAGAAGTCTGAGATGAAATAAAATCCAAAATCTGAGCTACTGCCTCCTGATCAGTATCATCTCCAAAAACCACTCCATGGATCTTCGTGCCTGACATCAAGTCACAAACGTGTGTTATGATGCTCTTAGGGTCAGTCTGGTTCACCAGAAGGGTCACTACATTGACATCAACAGTCAGGTCTGATGACATTTCCCTGGTCCAGAGAGCTCTGATATCTCTCTCTGTGATATCCTTGGTCCTTCCCAGAATCACTGCAATGTTCAGGATGGGATAACTTTTCTCTGCTCCATGAACAAGATCCAGAGGCGCCAGAAGAGCTTGGAGTACCAGGAGAGCACAGCCAATTTTCCTCATCTTTGCCAGCTTTATCCCCTGCAAAAGTGATTACATTGTATGAGAAAAACAGAGAGGAAAAAATTATATACTGTATGTCTCCAATGAAGGTTTTAAACAGAAAGCTTCTGGACATAACACAAACTTTAGCAGCTTTTTATAAGACATTCTTCACCTTGGTTTCAATTCAAGCCTCTCATATCCCCTCAAAAAGTTGGCTTGCCAATGACATTATTACAACTGGTCTCCCAGAAGCAAGGCAAAAAATATAGCAGAAGTTCAGAGGAAAGACCCATTAAAGCTCTTCCTGGATGGCCAACAAAATTAAAATGACTGACATCATTTAAAAAAGACATTATCATCCTTGCTGTCCTAAAAGAGGTAAAGCACAGAAATCTATTTTCCTTTGTCCTGTACGTTCTGTTTAAAATTTAGTCAGTCTAACAGGAAGAGGTGCTTTAGCTCAAAATGAGAGAAATGAGTCAGAGGTCTGCTGGAAATCCCAGTCCATACACTCCATACATTTCACAGCATCCCAGAACCATGCTGTTTTATTTCTGAAGATCTCTCCTGGACAGCTGCTGCTCAAGCACCATCTACTGCATTTCTGGAACAGATTCAGAAGCACAATATTCTATCTTAATTCTTCTCCCTCCTCTTACGTGGCATTCACTTGAGCATCTCGGAACTGCTGATCTCAGACACAAAGTTGTCACTGGTGTTGAAGGGGAGGGTGTTCCATAAATGAGCATCACTGCATTGGCTTACTTCATATCCTCACTAAATCTCTGTAGGGGGCTGAATATAGACAGAGTAGGACGGGAAGAGAGATGAGCCATCGAAGTGATCTGAACTATCTGAAGGAGGGAGAAGAGGGAGAGCAGGTCTGACTGCAAGATCTTCCTCTGTTTCTGTACCCCGAGGGATTTCCACCCACATAACTGGCTCTCTGCTAGCTGCAAGAAGGGAGTCCCTGTGCCACATAAAGCCAAGCTTGTTGCAAAGTGCCACGCAGAAAACGGTAGCAGGGCTGTCCAATCAGGGGTGGCTTTTTTCAGATCTCCCCTCTCATCCTGCCAGCCCTGTCTCCATCATCAGTCAGAGTCATCTGCTGCTGTAATAGACATAGAGACAAGGGCTTGCTGTATCATCACCTCCTTTCGGGCCAGACCAGGAGATGAGCACTTGAGAGACCATTTAATTGCAAATCAGTGCCACGGTGCTTCCTAAGTCATTGCACCGCTGGGCAGCTTCCCGCCGCTGCAGCACCAGAGGTGGCACGGAAAGCGGTAAAAATAAACAAACCTAAACGCCCGCAGACACGAAGCCGCTTCAGCTTCCTTCAGACCCCGAGAAATACTAATTATAACAAACACCACCCACAGCACCCCTCTTTGCCCGCCTCGGGCACAGTTCGCTCCCCGTAACCGACCGCCACCGCACCGGGAAGCGCCCCCGGCTCCCGCGGCGGCGCGGCGCGATGGCGCCCCCTGGCGGCGGCGGGACGCCGTCCCACGTACCCAGCGCCTCAGGAGACGGAGCGGCGGCGGGTGCCGGTGGTGCCGGTGGCGTCCGTGCTGGTGCAGGGCATGACGCGGCCGCGGGCATGTCGCGCCCCTCGGTGCCCGGGCTCAGGGGCGGCCTCCGCGCTGCTGGCCGCACGCGTGATCCCCGCCGCAGCCTGCGAGCGACATGGCATCCCGGGAGGAGAGCTAGGCGGACAGGGAGACAGGCAAAGCGGGGCTGGAGACGGGAAGGAGGGGGGGACGGGACGGGAGAACGTGGGGAGGAGAGGAGACGACGGAAAAGCCATTAATCAGGATGAAGAGTTGACGGAGGGGGAAAAATACATATATAAATAATTCAATCTCATGCGGCACGTAAACTGAAATAAAGTGACGAGACTCGAAAGTTCCGCCCCCCCCCCCTTCCCCGCCCGTGAGCCCCCAGCCGTCCGGGAAATGTGCCTCATCCTATCCAGGTCAGGAAAAGACGGGGCTCCCAACTGCTCGTTTGCTTCCAAGAGAAATGCACGGGTTTGAGCTCTAAGGGCAGAGGCATCCAGCCTGGAGAGAGCAGCTAGAAGCAAACTAATTCACATGATCAAGGCCAGGAGTTTTCTTGACAGGTTCAAAACAAGCGTATTCTGGAAACGGCTAAATCGCTGTGGGATAAAGCTATTTTTGATCTTGTGACGGAACGATTCCATCCTCACTTTATCCTAAACAAACCCGGGGAGACGCACTTCAGCAGACCCTCCACCAAAAGCTCGAGTTGCTTCGATTTTTTCATTCACTATTTCTAGTAAATACACTTCTTCCAGCAACCTCAGTTAAATGTAGGACGCCGGGGCGCCAGGCAAAGGCGACCGGCGTTCCCCGAGCGCTCCTCGGTGCGGGCTGGAAACTAAGAGCCGAGCCCGGCAGGGCCGGGGCCGGCAGCGCGGGGATCCCTGCGCCGCGCCGGGGCTCCCAGCCCCTTCCCAACTCCGGGGCGCCCATCAGCGCTGGCCTGAAAGGCGATACTTACTGCATTCTCCCTCCACATAGTTCCAGTTTAAAGATCCTCAAAGTCATTTCAGTAGATTCCCTTGGAAACAACGAGGTGGAAAATAGGTCCCTTAATGCCTGGATTTCATCCTGCAACTTGTTCCCACCGCAGTAAATACAAGCCCGGCAGCTCTTTATTGCTTGAAATTCCGCATGATCAAGTTTTAGCAGAGCCATCGCAACTGAGATTTGCTCTTTACTTTTGACAGGAGGCATTTAAGCGTCTTCATCTTTTTGGTTTTTTTTCCTTTCTTTCTTCCCCCCCCCCCCCCCCTTTTTTTTTTTTTGCTGTTTAAAGGGCAATTGCAATATTGCTGCAGCAGTTCCCCAGGACGGCAGCCTCGGGATCCCCCCGCGCTCCCCTCAGCTCCCTGGAAGCGGCGGGGACCGGCAGCGCCGGTTGCTGAAGGCGCGGCGGGATCCACCCGGCGGCGGCCGCGCGGGGGCCGCCTGAACGCCGCTGCGGGGACTGGCAGCGCCGGCCCGCTCCGCTCCGC
>JAOQGH010000069.1:12334565-12371949 GCA_025769975.1 Gallinago jamesoni | reverse complement strand
TCCACCCGGCGGCGGCCGCGCGGGGGCCGCCTGAACGCCGCTGCGGGGACTGGCAGCGCCGGCCCGCTCCGCTCCGCCGCCCCCGGCACCGCCGCCCTTGCAGGGGCTGAAACTCACGGGCGCCTCGTCAAACCGAGACCAATCGCGGCTACTTTGAAGGCTCCCCCCGCCCCGTTCTGCTTCCAGGAGCAGCAGCGAATGAATCGGAGCCAGGCAATCGGGGGAGGGGGTGTCAGATCTGGGGGAGAAGCGAAAACGCCAGGTTTGGGGCAGAAGAGTGGCAAACTTGAGCACTCTTTCCCACGTTAACAGCCCCAGCGAAAGATTGGTAGCCCAGGAAAACCCAGAGCGTTCTCCTTTCCCTCGATGCAGGGGCTGTCAACCAGAAATCCCTGCCACGGGCTCAGGGGAACGAATGCGGAGAAGCAGCTTCCACACTAAAAGCAGCCCTAAAAGCTCCAGACCGCAGCCAAATATCACAAAAATGCTCTGTAGAAGCTGGGTCCATCTGGGCATCCCCGCTGCTCCATCCTCCCCTTCAAAGCATTATGCCCATTTCTCCATCTCCCCTTCATCTAGCGCAGCTCTGGCGTCAGACCCACATTGCTGCTGAGCTGCTCTTTCCTCCTTGCCCAGACCCCATACCACCATTACCCCACCTCCTCCCTTCTTCCATGGCTCTTCTGCTTTCCCTTTTCCACCATCCTGCTCCAGCTGCCACAACTTATTTGGTTTTGCATGAATGAACATACTGGCCAACTACTCCATAGGTGATGTCCTCTTCTGTGCTCCATCCTTTACAACCATGTGTATTTCTAAGCTGAATACTTCACAGAGTAAGCCCAAATCGCACATTTTGACAGACCCACTCAACAAGGCAGCTATGCCAGAGGAAACCTTTGGGTTCAAATGGGATAATGCCAAGTGTCCACTCACCAAAGTTTGTTTTTCACCATATGAAGACACAGAATACTGAGAACTCTCTCCCAATGAAATTTAACAATGCATCAGCTTTACTGCTTTAGACAGTCTCTTCATAAAATTCCCCAATAGGTCTATGCCTTTTTTTCTCCTTTGAAAGATCTCATTGCTAAGGTATTTAGAGACCACTTCCTTAGACAATGCATTAGTCTTTCTAAGCAAAGCAATTAAGCAGCTACAATTGTGCCTATTATAAGTTTGATGTTTCATGGCACCTTTGCACTTCACCCTTGATGCACACTTTTCTCCTGTAAATATTACAGGGGAGTTCATGGCATTTACTGGAGATGAGTCTGCATCTCCATCCTTGCATGAGGGCTATTTCACTGTTATCATTCAGCAGATTCATTGAAACAGCAGCAAAACCAGGGATTCAAGATCCTCAAATACAAGTGAAATTTACAATGGTGAAAAAATGTGGCTCTAACATGAGTATACAAACTACTAGAAGTGACATGGTGTCTTCGGAAAATACTTGGTATACGGTATGCTGTGCACAATACAGGGACTGAACTTAGTTGCTTGAAAGGCCAATACAAGAAATGGCCAAGTTTTCCAACTTTAACAGAGCCATGTGATTTTCATTAATTTAAATTTAGATATACTTTAGCATTGTTTCAAATATTTTTCCTCAATTACTCTTATAAATGTTTGTTAAATATCACATTAAAACCTAGTTCAAATCAGTTCACAAATTAGCATTAAAATATTAAAAGTTTGCCCAAACGCATCAGGAGCAATCTCGGCAGTACATGTGCAGTCTGCCCAAAAGCCTCACTGAAGTCAAGCAGGTTACTGCCTACAGACTGGAGTACATGCTGCAAATTAGACTGCTATTTTAATAGACACCTGTAGTCCACTTCTAGGTGTATTTGCACAGTTTAATTTAAGATTAAAAGGAAGACCTGCAAACATGGTAAGAAATCAACTTCACTCAGAAAACAAAATTTGCATTTAAGTGTCTTGAGCTTACGCTTGTAATTTGCGTGTAAAAACAGAACACTTACTTCAAAAGCACTGTAACAAACACTATGATCTCTGTGCTTGGCAGATTAAGTTACAAGTTTAGTATTTTCATGGAGAACATTTATTCTGAAAGGCAGATGGATTGATACATAAGTGATCGCCTTCTCCACACAAACAGCTGTGCAGTTATCTATAAGAAGTTACACCATAACTTCAAGTTTGGAACCCTGCACTTCTGAGGGTACTTTCCAGCAGGGGTTTCCCTACCTCCTGCCTGCTACAGAAACCCATATTTAAAGGTCAGAAACTTTCTTCTTACTCAGTCCCTTCCAAAGTAATATTAAATTATAAAAAGTTTTCTCTTTTCTGAAAATTTCCTGTTGCAGAGTGCACTCGTCAACAGAAACAAGCAGCCAAATTATCAGGTACAAGTAATGTTTCCAAAGGAGGCGAGAGAGGTGGCGGGGTCTAATGGTCTGCCACAAGGCACATTTCTGTCCCTGTTGCTGACTCATTAGTGACACCGTGTCTATTACTTTCTCCCCATTTGCTTTACTTTATCAGGTGTAGAATGCTTAGCCCAGACATGTTAGACAGCTAAATTGAAAGCCAGATTTATCCCCCGGATTCAGGAAAACAACTCCATTTTCCTCTTTAGGAAAAGAGGAGCGTTAAGGAAGGGAAGTGCAGTCACCCATTTTAAAAAAAGAATTTGTTCTCATGCAATGACACTAAAGTTAGCCAAGAAAAATACTTCAACACACTAAATATCAAATTATTGCCACTGTATTTTCAATAGAAGTAGTCTTTGTTGTAAAACTTTCAGCCATGGTTCAGGAGACCTGTAAACCAAATTGCAGACCTACTCAGTAATCCTTACTACCTGGAAACACCATTACACAAAACTGTGTTTTGTGAAACAAAATGATAACAAAAGACTAGAGGTAACTGGCAAGGTTAGGGGAGAGAGGCTTACTTAGAATTAATTCCAACTTTAAAAATGTTTCTAGTTCCAGCCATAAACTCATCTTACATTTAGAGAACATTGCTGTAACAATATATTTACATGCATCTACCTTATCTGCCACAAAGATCTGAATTCACCTACCCCCAAGACAACTCTCAAGCAAGAATTGAAAGCAACAGTGATGGAAAGTCATTTTTCAGTACCAGGTAAGATGAAGTCTGAAATGAAACCACTTGCCTCAACAAGGGTTTAATGCATAGCAAACAAGGATACAGTAACATAAGCTTACTCTCGAGGGGCAGCAGAGTTACATACGTGCTAAATGAACCCAAAGTAAAAATGGGAAAGAACTCAATTGTTTTCAAACTTGCTAAAACATTTGGTCACAGATGGCCCTCTTATTGAAAACTGGCTTCGCTCCTCGTTTGGCAGTGTCCTTTCTTGCACAATTTACCAAGTCATGCATGAAATGATGGCCTTAAGCTACTCTCAGTTTTGCAAAGGACATGAGCTGGCTGCCACAGAAAAACAGGAGGCAACATCACTGAATGGAGCTTGAGGCTGTTACAGCACTTCAGCTTCTCTGCAAACAACTTCAAGCAGGGAAGGAACACCCCAGGGACAGTTCAGATGGAGTTCCTCCTTCCCACCTCACCTCCAATTATCAGCATTATTCAAGATTCATCAGGATTGTGTCTTTGCCTGTTTTGTAATCAATTTTTCACATCAAATTAATTTTTAGTTTTATTTCCAAACTCTGCTATGCAGTTCCCAAGACAAATTCGCTTTCTCTGGGAAATCACTGAATTAGTCAAATCTAACTCAGAGGGTCAAGCCAGAATTTCATTATGAACTCTGTACTTTTTAATTAAAGCTGCTCTATTAACAAGGAAATCTGTGTCTCAGCAATGCAGTCCTGTGAAGACTGTGTCAGTAACAATCCCATTACACATTCAACTGCCTGCACAAGGTCTGGGCTTCAGGGAATCAAATCAGGAGTAAATACCTAGTTTAAGACTGCTGCTCTTTTCCCCTTCCTGCTCTCCCCCCACAGAAATTGTGAAATATCAGTATATCTCTAATAAAACCTGCTGAGAACACCCCAGAAAACATCTGAGTGCTGCATAGCCAGTACAGCTTGTTTATTAATACTTAGAACAGTAGTAGAGGAACAGTCAAAAATTGCCATTATTTATTTAGGGCCAACATGCTCACTGAATTCAGTAAAAGTGACAACCCTTTATGAATCACAATTTAAAAATTACTATTTTAAGTCTTCTTTTCACTCGCCCCCTGAAGCATATAAATCTGTCTCTTCTGTATCTATTTCTGGACAGCATGATGGGCCTCATAGTCAAAGTCGTTACTAGCTTGTATTAGTCTATCTACAGGATGCTTGGATTCTTGAAGTGTATAATGACAGGAGTAGTTTTGCTCCCGCATTACATGGAACAGTCTCTGTGTTTCCATATTTGTGATGGTCTATGTTTATATAGATCTTACATACCTAAAAAAGCCCCTATGTATATAGCTGATTATATTTTTCAGCTTTACCAAAAATTTGAGTCAGAGATTACTATCATTTTGCTCTTTTGAGGAAACAATACAGCATTGAGTTCCAAAGCCTAGTCCCTTGAATAAGTATAAGATATTCAAGGGTCTGGACAGACTTTCTAGGTTGAAAATATTAATCAGAAAAACACCTTACGAATCTTGAAGACAGATGAGCTACTAGTCTTGCCAGTATTCGTATTACTTGTAAAACAAACTTTCTCGGAATAGTCTGAACTTATTTCACTTGAAATTTGATTCAACACAAAATTAAGAGTAAGAATACTCTTACTGGTAAGAGACAGCAGCGACCTCTCACACGTTGTTCATTGGTGGTACTTGTTGTTAAAAGAAAGCTGTACTGAGTGGGAAGCACCAAGATGCCTACACTGCATCTGCTTCTCAGTGCTTCACTAAGCAAATTTTTGCTTAGGGAGTTGAGACTTTTCTAAATCCAGAAAACCAAGTTTAGTAAAGGTCGATGGAAGCTTCCTATCAACACGAAGTTACCTCAGCTCTAGCTGGAAGATATTTTTAAGAGAAGTAGCATTTTGCTCCTTGCATCCAACCCATTTCCCAATTGTAGGCACTAGCTCTATTAAAACTAGGTGCTAAAGGCTTAGGAGACATCTGAGCCAGTAGGAATAGATCCAAGATAGAAAAATCCCCATCGGATTTAAATTACAGTTCCACATTTCATGAGTCAGAGCCTTCTGTTACCTATTTCTGCCATACATTTATGTGGCTTTTGTTCATATACTGGAATGCTATTGAGCCAATTGAGTATTACTTTCCTTTAAAGTACAATTGTCATGGTTCTTCCAGGTTTTGCATTTAGTCTGCTCTTGCCCCAGTCTAAGTAACCCCATTCTTTGCTTCCTACGGAAACAAAGCCTCTTGCTTTTCCCTAATCAAGCAAAATTCTAGGCTGCAGTGCTCTCTACACCAACTGTGATTATTAGTAGATCTAATTAGTTTCATTCTATTGCATTTTCAAACCTTGCATAGCTTAATCTCACTGGAGGGAAAAATTAATAAGACAAAGGGGCTTCATATAAAATAACATATTAAAACGCAGGCTTAATTTAGCCAGATGACCACATTCTTCTAGGAACTGATATCCAAATCAATTATTCCTACAGTTCTGCCCCCCCCCCCCATTTTATTATAACCTACTACAGCAGTTATTTACAAACATATTCTAGACGTAGATCAAGAAGGCTGGAAAAACAGTAAGCTGGAGGAATAAAGCATCAGAGCGAACACAGAACTGACACAGATTCCCCAAGAGTTTAAATTACTTCATTTCCCTATTGCCACCATTCTCAGTGCCTAGAATGGGGTGACAGCATTTTATTTGCCCCAGTATTTATCTCACAAACTCTTTGTTCCCTAATCCGTGCTATGGCAGTACAGATCACCACGGGACCTCACTATGTTGTTGCTTTATGGTGCTCCCTTGACTATTTCACCCTGTGCACCTTCTGTGTTTTCCGTCACTATTTATTTTGTTAGCCCTCTCCTGGGGATGACACCCACAGGATTTTCTTCACTGAGCTAAACCAAAGTGTGTCGTGCTCACAGAAGATGATGAAATGTACCAAAGCACATTCGCTGTTTCACCACTTCTCTCCACAGTTTTTGCAAGGGTCACACAGACAGATGTAGGTCCCTTCCAGCTGAAATTATTCCATTCCATTCCATTCCATTCTATCCTAACCACAGCATAAGACCATATAGCACATTAATGAGAAGCCTTATAAGATGAGAATAATTTTATCCATGTGAGCACTGCATAATGTTGGTTATAGGATTCACCTGCTTTTTTTTCTTTTGTTGGTTTAACCTTGGTTTTGAGCTTCTCCGAGCCTTTCATCCATCTTTGCTACCTACCTGACACCAGCTACTGAGCCATTCTTCAAGCTAAATAATTATCCAGATGGCACAGGAAGGCCCCTGCTTTGCTTAAGGACACACAACAAGAAAACCTCAGCGAATAGGACCTGATCTCTGTCAGCCCAGTCCTCTTCTTCACTACTGAAGATTAGAATCACAGAATCATAATCAAGATTAGGATCAGATTTGAGTGACACCAAGCTACTCAACTGGTGGAGTCCACCATGCCTGGTTTCTCACCTGCAACCCTGAAAGTATAACATCCCACTAGGCTTTCAACACTTCATGCTCCAGAGAAAGCAGGAGAAATTGTGAGTCCCTACTAATAAAATCCTTAACTTTACCTTGACTTTTGCCAAGTAAAACAGAGTTGTACACATTTCTAGTGCTGAAGGAACGAGCTTCAGCTCCTTTTTACAGACCCAGACTTGCAATCAGTCCAACCTCAGGCGTATGAACCGCTTCTCCCCTCCTGCTCTCACTCCTCATGGTTAAGCCTCTAATCTCATTTATACCTTGAAGGCCCCACTTGAATTTCATATAATTGCCTGCTTTCTCTTTAAACTGGTACTACGGATCTTGCAGTGCTGTGGACAGAGCAGTGAGGAAAACAAGTTTAGGTGAAAACAGGAGAGTTTACTGAAGACATGTTAATAGAATGTCTTATAAATATCAGCCCTGCCACAGAACTGCCATTTCTTTCTGTTAAATAAATACCAAGAGAAAGCTGTGGGGAAAAAAATTCAAGGAAAACCAGGAAGTTTGGCTTTAAATTGGGCAATATCAGCGTTTGTCAGAAGTGCACAGGCTTTTCAGGGCCTGCAGTTGCCTAAAGAAAACACCTCATAAACTCGTAAGACTCCCAAAGTCGATAGGCTCTCCCAAGTGAGCATGGGTGCCAGATAACATCTCACGGTACCGGGTGACTAACGTCACGTAAATTTAAAAGGGAAAACCCAGAAAGTAAACTCCTGATCTCAGTTGCTGCCAGTCCATATCTGAAGAAATTCCACTGAGTTAAGTCCTTCTTTTTGCCAAGTCTACAGTGCTTTGTACAAAGGCTGTTCCCCTTACCAGTGTCTCCCTTCCTCTGTCACAAAAACACTAAGCAATAACAACACCGTTTTATTTGAACATAGAAGTTTTCTTCAGCACTTCTCAACATTCACTTGGAAAACAAGCATCGCTATGCCCATTTTACAGACTGGAAATTTGAGGCAAAGTGAGTTGCTGGGCTACTCACTTTGGGCTACTGACTAGGGCTCATCCTGAGGAACACTGCAAAGCCATTTCTGGAGTCCAGATCTCCTTAAAACATTACCAACACTTCAAGTTACTCTAAAATAATGGTCTGCTCTGCTAAATCCCGTGGGTGTTTCTTACACACGCAGAGCACTGCTGAAGTCAGTAGAAGTATTCACATGACTAAGGCAGGCAGGATTTTACCGATAGAGGAAATAATATTTTGCTAGGGGCAGAAATTTGCATTGCAGATTTCCGAGACGTTACAAATGATATCGAGCAAATAGTATTATTAAGATGAGAATAATTCTGAGATAACCTTTATTTCTGCAAGATTAAGAGTATTCATCATGAGTGAATGACTCCACTTCCTGTTGAAAAACTCAGCCAGCCTTGACATCGAAAATAGTTTGACTGCTCATGCTAGAAGGCACCAGTAAAACCAGTACAGAGACAATTTATCCTTGGGTAATCCTAATCCACACACAAGCAGAATAAAGAAAATAGAGGGTCCTATTTAGGAAAACAGAGAAAACTGGGTTCCCACAAAAGCATCCAGTGATCTGGACTGGGTTTATCAAAGCCCAGCATGACACAGCCCTTCTCAAGAGCACATCATGTCAAGAGCACAACTGTCAAACAGGAACTAGTGACAATATCACCACTGATCTCAGGAACACAGGACAGTATCATCCTAAGGGAGCACTAATCTCTTCAGTGTTGTTAAGATATTTTAGAGGTTCCTCCCCACTCCATCTAAGGGGCAATCAAGAGTTACAGAAATTTCTATCACAAGGATACCTAGGAAATATTGCAGTGTCCTCTAGAAATATCAAGAGCGTTGTGGTGGCAGGAGATGGAAGAGAAGCTTTCCTCTTCTGGGAGAATAAGCATTTCCACTGAAACATCAAATAAGCATGAAGCCTGTGTCCCAGGAAGTTAAGTGATCCGGGAAGAGCAGGGTGGGCTGATCTGTCATGGGGCTCACCATCTCTTGCAAAGATTTGCCAAAGGGCAGTCTGAATAGGTAAGAGGTTCTCTCTTCTGTAGAGCACAATCTAGGGGATGCATCAGGAAGACATGGAAGTACTTGTTCTGGAGGTGTCAGTTTTCAATGGGAATATCAAGGTCAAGGAGTATTGTCCCAAAGTATGCCTCTATTTTTTTTGCAGTAGAGCATGTCCTATGTCAAATATTCATGTGCAAGTACATGAGATTCCTTATCCTGCAATACCAGAGCACACTGGGGGCCTGTTTTCCCCATGACCAGGCAACTTGGAAGTATTGGGAGAGAGGAGGGGGAAGAAGGGGCCTCACTTGGAACACTGAGCCTTATGGATAGGGAGGAGCCTGTTCTTAAGGCTATTAAGCTCCAGGGAAATGTAATGCATGGCCTGATCTCTCTGCTCCCTACAAAATTCTGGGAGCATCGCTTCTGAGGGGAGCAGTCAGGGTATTGGTTTCTCACACTGACATTAGTAGCACCGAGTTGAACTTGAGCAATGATGTCAAGACTCAAGATATTCGTTCCCCAGGGAGAAGGAAGAGCAAAGCTATCAGCTGCTCTGAAACAGTACTGGAAGGAACTCAGGGAGTATCTGTTCTCATCTGTGGTACTGCTTCCTCAAGATGGTGTTGGAAGGATCTGGTGTTATCAGATCCTCAGTGTATGGGCCACTGGGAATGAGGAAAAGGAAAGCTTTCTTCCTCATTTAGGTATCAATTCAGGTGCGAAGGATGAGGATGACACTACTTCTTCCAAGGAACCAGGGAGAAGCTGAGGGGTTCTCACTTCCCTGGCAAGATCCGGGAGGCTGTGGTGGTATCAGTTCTGTTGGAGGTTTTCCAGTTCCCTGAAGACTACCAGGTTCTCAGGTTCCAAACCATTGTTCTCTATGGACTATCAAGGATTCAGTTCTCCACGCAACACCAAGAGAGTATTTGTGGAAGTATCAGAACTTTGGAGGAGAAGGTATCAGGAGAGAGCATTGGTTGTTCAGGAGATGGTGATTTTGGGGTATATCTGTTCCACCGAGGGTGGTAGGTAGGTCCAGAACATACCTGTTTCCCTGGGTGTACAGGGATGGGGTTGAGGATTAATTCCTAGTGGAAGGCTGCTTGAGTGTTGGACAGTGTTGGTTCTCCTCAGTTCAAGTCAGTTGAGGGGTTATCAGGTACATTTAAGGGTCCTGGTTCAAGGCAGTGTCAGAAAGAGTAGTAGTTTCAGAACACATCCATTTGGGAAAACCGAGATGGTTCAGAGGAAGAAGAGTTTCCCTGGGAGAATGAGGTTTCAAGACTGTAAAGTGAATATGGGGATACTCCTTCCTTTGCGGTACTACATGAACTGGCGGGAGAACTATTGGATGGATTCAGGGGTATTGGATCTCCATGGGATGGGTTTGCAGACAGTAGTTCTGCAGTTACAGAGAAAGCTTTTGGGGTCTCAAATGAGGCTGAGGGAATTTACACCTCCAAAGCTAACAGGACAATTTTAGGGGTTATCAGATGGGTGCAAGATTTAATGGGTTCCTTGGGGACAAGATTAAGAGTGGGCTCAGGGATACCTGAACCCCTGGGAACAGATTTTTAATGACACTTGGAAAACTTAGGAAGTATTTGGTCTGCTGTGAGTGGGGTCAGGAGATACCATGTGTGTTTGGAGAGTTCAGGTCCCCCAGAAGTGAGTGCAGCAGGTATGTGTTGGCTTTGGGAAACTTCAAGTTCCCTGGGGGAGAGTTCAGTGGGTATTAGGTCTGCTGGGGAGCATCAAGTGAGTTTACAGGGCACCAGCTCCCTTGGGAGTCACTTCACAGGCCACCAGGTCCCCTGAAGGGTGTCTGGTGAGTTTAAAGGATTTGAAGGTTCCCTGGGTATGGGTTCACAGGACACCAAGTCCCCTCAGAGAAATTAGGTGAATTTGGGAGGTACCAGTCATCTTGGGCAAATTGATGTGAGGGAATAGATGGTTCCCTCGGGGTGGGTTTAGGGGGTAACATGTCCCCTGGGGCAATATTAAGTGATCTTAGGGATATCAGGTCTCCTGGGGAGTTAGAGGAGGGGCTAAAGGAGTACCAGGTTCCATGGAGGTGTGTTGAAGAGGGGAGCTGGACAGGGCGTAGGTAACCGACAGGACCCTGAAGCAGGTGGGGGTTGTAGATGGGGGATTCTCAGGGGGGCTCTCAGAGGGGTTTGTGCTAGGCCAGGCCAGGCCGGGCCGGCATTGGGGGTGTCCCGGAGAAATGGGGGCAGGGAGTCCCCGGGAGGAGGGCTGCGCTCACCAAGGGGTCCCTGAAGGCGTAGCCTGGGAGGAAGGGCAGGCCCGGCCACGGCTCCGAGCTCATGGCAGCGGCGGCGGCGGCACTCCCTCCCCGGGCCCCGGAGACGCCGTCTCCACGGCAACCTCCGGCCCGAGCAGTGCGCAGGCGCGCCGGGGCGTTTGCGCATGCGCATGGAGCGAGGCGGAGCCTAGCGCATGCGCGGTGAGCGCAGGGAAGGGTTGCCGTGGCAACGGGAGGGCGGGAACGCGCTTGGTGGGGCCTAGTCCGAGCCGCGGGCGGGGACAGGGGCGGCCGGTTCCCCCCCGACGGGCTGGGAAAGGGGGGTCCGGGATGCCCTTGTCCCCAGTGTGGAAAAGGAGCAGTGGAAAGCATTAATCCTGTTTTCTTATGGATCTGAGCGCCCTTCGGCCTGCTCCGGCACAGGCCGCCGCCGTGTTCCTCCTCCTCCCCCTCACGCCCAGTGGGGGACGTTCAGTTTCCCACAGCGTAAACTCGGTATTGCTTTTGGCAGGCCCTCACTCCCTCGGCACAGCTGGGCTGTGTCAGTGCTATTAACATCTCCAAAACGGGTGGTGGCATCCAGGCTGCTTTTGGGAGAGTTGTGCCTGCCTTCTGGTGTGTCCAGGGAGAGGAGTAGCCACGGAGGACCAAATCCATACCTGAAGTCCTTCAAATATTTTAACAGGAGAAGTGATTTGGCTGGTTTATTATGTATATACTATATATATAAAGATGTGAAATAGTGTATTCTTTCATATGTAGCAGTGATCTACTTCG
This sequence comes from Gallinago jamesoni, assembly GCA_025769975.1. Lineage (NCBI taxonomy): Eukaryota > Metazoa > Chordata > Aves > Charadriiformes > Scolopacidae > Gallinago > Gallinago jamesoni. The sequence goes on along the minus strand of JAOQGH010000069.1, from coordinate 12,360,288 downwards.
TCTCTTTTAAACAGAATTTTTATCTCTTTCTGAAGAAAGCAGCAAAAAAGCAGCTGAGGGGTGGGGGGCATCAAGGAAAAGCTGGTTGTGCAAAAGTCACTCCCAAACCTAAGAGATAAAAGAAAGCCAAGCTAATCGCCACAGGAAAAAAAAAAAAAAAAAAAAAAAGGAGTTTTTTGTATGTCTTTCCCTTGGTCTCTTTATCAAGGGTACACAAGACAGGCCAGGCTGCGATTCAAGGGCAGGCAGCAGGATCCGAGAGTTTTGTAAGCAGAAGTCAAGCAGAGAGAAATGCAGCCAGACTGTCTGTCTAATCACGGTGTGGGAGAGAGAAGAAAGCCAGCCGGTGGGAGATAAAAGAATGAGTCTGATGATGAGCTTAGAAAGGAAAATAACAGACTGAAGGCCAAGCCGGGCTGAAAGAGCTGGATCCGAAAGACAGCAAGCTGCTAATGTGACTGCTGACTCAGATGCAGGTGCTGGGACAGAAGCACTCTCTTTGATTTCTCCTGTTCTAATACCCAAATATTCTTTAGCAGATTTCTTGAACTTAGCAACAGCCAGAGCCTTCCTCAGAGAAGGAGACTTGCCTCCGTGGCCCACGGGTCATCCTCTAGGACAGTGACAGCAACTTCTTAACAAGGCTGTGTGGCAGAGTGCCCCTGTGCACAGCTTGCAATGGGGCAGGATTTATCCAGGGTCACAGAGTAGGATCTTAGGCTCTGGATATGAGCAGGGACAGGATCATAAGACTGTGACCCCAGTGCATTCATCCTGGGTGTGTTAAGGGACATGGGGACGAATTAAAAAAGATTAAGGACAGCCATAGCAGAAGCTGGTACTTTCTTAGGAATAGGAATTCCTCCATAAAACAGGAGAAAGGAGGAATGGGGAATAAGGACTGAAGTGGAACTCAGAACATCTGAATTCAGCACCACCTTTAACATCAACTTCTGTACAGGCAAGCCCGACTTGCTGAGGTTAAGACAAGCCTCTTTAACCTCCTGCATCCCTACTCTCTATTCGTGAAGGGGAAAAGGAAGTCTGCTTATCAAGATTTCCAATCTCTTATCTGTTTAAGGCTTACGCATTTTAGAGGAAAGGCTGTGCTATTATGCGTATAGAAGCTACTGTAATACACAGAAATGAAAAGTCTGACCTGTGACTCCTTGTGCAAGAAGAGTGGATGTTTCAGTAGGTCTCGTTTGTAGTCTGGGAGGTCCGAGGACTACTTCTAATGGGTCTCTTAAGAAACACTCAGAAGCCCAGGTTTTTTGGCAGTAGGCTCAAATTTGCTACCCGAGTATCCACACATCTAGTGAAATATTAAGGGACTGGGAGATCAGACTGCTCTCCCCACACCACTTCCTGCACTGCTCTGGCATCGTAGGAGCATTTGTCCGATGAGACACCCTGATGAAGCACTACGAGCTTGGATTTTTTCCTTTCTTCCACCCCATCCCTTGGCACCCGAGGGCCGAATACTTGGTACAGGTGTGTTAGAAGGGATAATGCTAAGGAATGAGTTTAGCACTCTTCGCTTCCTAGCATGAGGAACTGGTTTTGGACTGAGAGTAGGTCTTACCTTCAGCCAGAACAAAACAAAGAACTACAGGATAACGGATAAGCCATCACTGTGAACAGCTGTAGAACTTAAGACACAGCAGGCACCTTCATGCCTTAAACTTTGAATAGGTCCAGTTCTTCTTCTCCAGGGTTCTGAATGCTCCACTTCTCTCTCTGAAGTCAACAAGAGCAGCAGGAAACACTGGGAAGTATTCTTTCCCTGACCCAGCCCCTGAGACCATCTTCAAGAGCTGGTTAACAGAACAAAGAAGGAACCGTCTCACTTAGAATTGTTTGGTAACGCTCTGCCTCAGCCCACATTATCAGCGAGCTGCAAGGATAAGACCAGATAAAAGTTGCCGTTGGCTGAAAGAACCTCTTTTGAGGCAACTTGCTGCTGCAATATCTGGTGCTTGAAGTAAAAACCATTACCTTCTCTCACAGTCTCTCCTCTGTGGCTGGTGACACACAAAATGACCAAAATGAAATGCCTCGTTCCTCTGACTTGGAATAAGCTCTTTTACTTCTTGCATTTGGCTTCACCTGCTTTGGACAGGCCGGTTCCCTCTTTTGCTAAGGACCATCTCTGGCTTTTCGCGCATGAAGGCTGTGTGATTATATCAGATAACGACGGGCTTGTAGTAAATATGTTCCCTAAAAGACTATCACCAAGCAGTTTCTTCTCAGCACGCCACATGCCTCTATTTTTGTTTCTAGTTTAAAAAGTTAACAGCCCTGGTTTTCTCTATTTGGTGTTTTCTCCCATTCCTCTCTAGCTTTTACTTTGCGGAAATTTAAAACCTAACTCCTTTGGTGAAATCTCTGTCGCTTGCACGGAGGGCGAGACGTCAGCAAAGCACATCCCTCGCTCAGAAATGTATCTCTTTGCAGAGTTGGCCGATTGCCTGCTTGAATGGGAGCAAATTTTTTCCTAAGCCTGTCTGGAGAGTCAGTGCGGAAGGCTCTGCTTTCGTGGCACTTGGAGGCCTCTCTGCGGCCGCAGATGAAGTCATCTCGCCCTCTGGTGGGTAAAAACATCATGGTATGGAAGCCTTGGTCTGCATTATTAAGAAATAATGATTAAAGTTATTAGTGTGGTGATAGAAGGAAAAGGAGCAGGGTTTTAGAGGACTGAAATTCAGACTGAGTGTATATCCTGGGGGATGGGGTATGTGCATGATCACACATGATCTTCCTGGCAAAGAAGGCTTGCAACTAGTTGACTGGAGAGGAACAGAGTTCCCAGCAGAGTGATGGACAAGGCTGATTAGCAGAGGGCCTGGACCGATGCGACAAAAGGGATCATAAAATCAACAAAATAGGGCTTTAGTGGGGTCACCTCCAGCATTTGCATGTAAGGAAAGAAGTGCCTACAAGGCACCTTTATGATTCCCTGGAGAGAAATCACAGGGACTACATGTGATGAGTTAGAGATCTGTGGGGCTGTCATCTTGCTGGGATCAGGGAGGTGTGGTGGGATGGCTCCCATGACAAGTATTGCAGTGGAGGGATACAGGCTCTTTATGAAGAACAGATGAGGAAGATGAGGAGGGGGAGCTGCCCTTTATATGAGAGAACAGCTGGAGCACATGGAGCTCCGCCTGGATGATGAACCAACTAAGATCTTATGGGTAAGGATTAACGAGAAGACCAATATGGGTGAATGGGTGACACTGTAGTGGGTGTCTGCTATAGGCTGTCTAACCAGGAAGAACAAGTGGATGAGGTTTTCTCCATGCAGATAGGAGCAGTCTTACATTTACAGGCTCTGGTCTTCATGGGGGACTTCAGCCACCCCAGTATCTGCTGGAGGAACAATGTAGCAGGGCATAAGCAAGCCAGGAGGTTCCTGGAGTGCAGTGATAACTTCCTCCTCCAAGTGAGAAAGGAGCCAACAAGGAGAAGTGCTCTGCTGGACAACATACTGACCAACAAGGGCTCATTGGGTGTGAGAAGGTCAAAAACAGCCTTGGCTGCAGTGACCACAATACGGTGGAGTTCAGGATCCCAAGGGGAGGGAGGAAGGTAAAAAGCTCACAACCTTGGACTTTAGGAGAGCAGGCTTTGGCCTCCTCAGAGACCTCTACCTGCTTGGTCGAGTCCCATGGGATAAGGCTTGGGGAGAAACAGGGCCCTAGAAAGCTGGCTGATACTCAAGGATCACCTCCTCCAAGCTCAAGAACAGTCCATTTCAGTGATAGGGAAGTTAGGCAAAAATGCGAGGAGGCCTGCATGGATGAACAAGGAGCTCCTGGCAAAATTCAAACACAGAAGAAGCATAGAGAGGGTGAAAGCAAGGACACGGAGAGGGAGGAATACAGAGACGTTACCTGAGCATGCAGGGATGAGGTTAGGAAAGCCAGAGCCCTACCGGAATTGAATCTGGCCAGGGATGTCAAATACAAGAAGAAGGGTTTTCCTTGAATGGGCACATCCGTTCACAACTTGGCCACTGTAACTGCAATGCTTTGGACCAGGCCACCGAATCACTATATACTCACCTCTGACAGAAATTAAGGAAAACTAGACACCAAAATAGATTTGTGGATGATGCGTCAGTGTCAGGGCAGCCATTCTGCACCTCCCTTGTGAAAAGGGAACGAAAATCAGTTACTGTGAAACCTGGAAAATGCTTTGAAATGCACAGATAAACCCACACCCTATTGTTCATTATTGTTATAATTATTATCCACTCTAACATATTCACTCTATAATTATTATCCACTTTTCTTCCTAATGACTCATAACCTTCTGTAGTTGTGCATTTGGGAACTTCACACCACACCAACAGTTTTACAGATTTCTTTTTTTTTTTTCTTCACTAATGTTTTTAAATAATGATCAGTACAGTACAAAGCTTAAAATATTGTCAATGTTTTCAACAATACAAAGTCAGCAGATGGGAGCAGGGAAAGGGAGGGTTAATATGTAACACTCCTACTCTTCCCTGTTTCCCAGGGGAACAAAATACAAACTCTTTTGTACTTCTCTTTAGTAACAAACAGTGCTTAAAAATCATCTTGTCAGTAAAAGATGTAAATTGCAAGGCACATGACGAACCCCTCCTTGCCTTGTTACACAAATCATTAGGCATAAATACAAGTTTAAGGCACCTCTCTCCATCCTCCCCTTCTGCTCCAGACACCAAGCAAATCCCGTTGGTGGGGATCAGCTGTTCAGAGCAACCATCGACCAGCAGATGGCAAAGAGGCTGCCTCTGAGCCTCAGGCTCCTTCAGCATGAATCCCAAAAAAGGAATAGCATAAGGCACATCGGGATGAATTTTCAGGAGTTGTACTGTACAGATCTAAGCTGCAAGATCTGCAAAAATACTATTTCAGGACCAGAGATTCTTAGGGGAGAGGGTTAGTACCTCTGTCCCCTCAGGATCTCAACCTTTGGTGGTCAGCTCTTCACCAACCCTGCCACTGGTACACCCCTACCAAGCCGTGCCTCCTTAGAGGAATGCCAGGATGGAAGGAGGCATGCTCTCAAGGAGAAGGCCCTGAGAAGCTCTCAGACAAGCTGAGCATTTATCACAGCGGCACTCTGACTCTCTCAGGACCCAGCCCTGGTCTCCTCTAGATCAACGGTAGGGCTTTCAGGAGGGCATCAGCAGCCACTTTCCAGTACTGGACTGGTTGAGGTGAATGGCATGTGAAGCCTGCCCAGGTTGGCAGCCAGGTGCATAAGGCACCAGGATAAAATCCGTGAATAAGGGAAAGAAATAAGCTGGTTGGAGGAAGAGGAGGAGGATGGAGACAGGAATGAAGAAAGCTCCAGTGTTGGTGAGCCCCTTGTGACACAAGGGTGCATCCTCACAGCAGCAGTGATCTGTGTTGAAATTCCCTGCTAAACCAACCCATCATAGTCACCAGGAGGTCAGCTCCAGGTCTGAGTGCAGGGCCACACGGGGACGTGAGTGTCTTCACCTGAGGTGCAACGTGAGAATATGTATAAACTGACCACCACTATCACACAACTGCTCCAGAAGGAGGAGTTTTACTTCTGCCAGACCAGGGAGGAGAAGACCCATGACCAGAAATACCTCAGAAGAACCATGTGGGCACGTCCTCTCCCTGTCCCTGTACTAGATGGCATTTCTGTACTCATCCTCCTTTGACAAGGGCAGGACATGTCATCTATTTTCAAACCCTTGGAGAAGGAAACAGCTGGGTGGTCCCTTCCTTTGGTACCAGTATAACTCCAGGGAGCAGCAGAGCAGGGTTTGCTATTGGCAGCAGTGTTGGCCTCTGCTCCAGCCCTTCCCTGCAGGCAGCAGCGTTGTCCAAGCTGGCTGAAAGCTAAAAGCAGCAGAAAATTACTGACATTTTTTCAGTAGGATTGGTTTTCTGCTGGTCCAGCGCCCGGCACCGGCTCGCTCTGTGGTGAGATGACCTTCTGTGCAAGGCAAGGAGAACGATGAGCTGTAAGTGGGACTATCCCCACTTGCCACTCCCCCCAAGCAAATTTATATTTAGTATTTGTCAATAGGGCCATGAGTTTCAAATTTGTCCACAAAACATAGGACACAGCAAACCACCTATTAACAGATCTGTTTGCAGAGACGCCGCTCTCTGGCCCACCTTGATCCTCCAGCACCACAGCACTGTCTCCTTCAGGCTAATCTTGACTAAACTAGAAGTCTGTGCAGATGGAAAATCCAAAGGGAAAGCCTTTCTGGATAATAAACCATGCACACGCACACACATACACATCTCAAAAGTTAAAAAAAATCAGTACTTGTTGTGACAAATCATAGCCCCAATCCTAAACTCTTCCTGCTCAGACCCAGTGATCACAATTCATCTGCCTACCCTTGGATTCAGGGAGAAAAATCTGCAGCTGGAATAGATCCCATGGCTTCCCTGCTTTCCCCAAAGATTTATACCTCCCAGGAATTTGCCAGACGTCAAGGCCTTTGAGGGTGCGGGTCTTTATAGCTGGGAGGAGCCGTGCCATGACAGGATTTACCGTGGAAAGCAAGCAGTGGGTGAAGCAGAAGGTGTCTGGGCTGCATGGACCGTATCTCTGCATTGGCTCTGAGCATCCTGACCTACAAGTGCTGCCAACCTCAGTGCAACAGTGTGGCTCTGCATCTGGTGTTCCCCCAAACTAGCACAGAAGAGACTCATCTAGCGGGGGCCACAGTAAACCAACACCTTCTATACCTTGGACAGGACTGACCCATGGACATTAAGTGTCCCTCACCGCTATTTCTGCTGCTTCACGCAGGAATCACCAAGTCTCAAGGACAAACCCGTCCCAAGGTTGCATAGGACCCTAATACCATCACCCTGCTCCTGCCTTTAGCCATTTTACCTTCTTCTAGTGCTGATAAAAACGTGCCGGATTCACAACCCCATTGGTCAGAGAAAAGCAACCCTGCAGCTTCAAGGTCAGCTTTCCCACAAGGCCCACCAAGGACTTCTTGGTGTCCCGAAAAGCACCATTGAAAGGGGAATAAAGACTTTCACACTTTCATACCCTTTCACACCCTTTCACTTTCATACCCTTTTGGCCATGACCACAATAGGGCTGTTGGAGGCCCATGGCCCAGAGTCTTTCTTGTATCAGACAGGTCACACCCAAGTTGCTCTACACTGCATGGACAGCGTTGGAGGGCAGTCAGACTCCCTAGATAGATGATACAGAGTCAGTCCATGAAGTCAGTCATGCATGAACCCACCACACAAGCAGCCAAAATGATGCACCCAGCATCAAAGGCATGTCTCCTTCTGGGGCCAGGATGGCCTCAGGGGTGCTCAACCTCAGCCACTGCTACTGAGGAAGGCTCAAAACCGTCTCCAACCTGAATCAGGCCCAGCTCCTCAAAGGCAACTAAGCACTTGCTTAAACGGAAAATTAGGAACCTTTGAAGACCTGTCTTGCAGGCTACTAAACAGCCATCAGGACTGCCATTACCTTAGATCAAATTCATGCTGAGAAAGACCCCATCTCCTGTTAGTAATCCTTGGGACGGTGTGACTCCTTGGTTTTGAGGAGCTCCACTGTAGATGGTGCAGTCATACAGAAAGAGAAGATGGAACTGACCTAAAATCTCTGTGCTGGACCCACACCAGTCGCCAGCAGGCACAGGGCTCAGGTTCAGACCCAGTTTCTCCTAGAAGACCCCAGGTCAGGCCTAAGTCTTCAACCATGCTTTGCCAAAGTCACCTCAGCAACCTGGTGTTGAGATACTCGACAAGGGGACAGTAGAGAGAACCAGGCTTAGCCCACCTGGAGCAAGAGAAGGATTATACCAGCCACTGTGTCACACATGCCCTTGCAGCTGAACTCCAGAAATGCAGACTCCTCCTGAAACCTTGCTACTGCCTTTGATAGCAACAGGTTTCCCACAGGTAGCAGAAATGGCAAAACCCAGAGAGGTCATCACATTCAGCTGTGCTCCTCACAGAGCATTCTCCACTGCGTTGTTAGCCCTGGCAGACCCTTCTACAGTCCCACAGCCTTCAGGCTGCCCTCCCTGACATTCAGCAAGATATCACCCCCAGGTTTACCAGAATGAACAAGAAACCTCTGCCTATTCCAGCATCCTTGGTTAATTGAATCGTTCTGGCTTCAAACTCCCCATGTCCCCCAGGATGGCAAAAGGCACTCCCTGCTGTGAAAATGCATCCAGCATGAAGTTCTCCAGCCCTCCACCCGAGCCCAGGGTCCCGGTTAGTCACAGCGTGTTAGGCAAGTAAGAGAGTCTCTAATATGTTATGCCCCTTTTCTTGATTTTCACCACCCTGGTGATGTCACGTTCATGACTCTCAGGAGTCCTTTTTAGCCAGGCTGGCCTTGATCCTGCACCGCAGGATGTAAGCTGTGATGGCACTGCAAGCCACCAGGCCAAAAAAAGAGATGCAGGCGAGATAAAGGGAGAAAGGCCCATGTCTCTTCAGGAAAATCTCCTGCCTGTTCTTGTAATCCAAAAGAATGGCCTCCAGCTGTGATAGGGTGCAGACGGCCAGGAAGGCGTGGAAGATCTGGTGGGCATGGCCAAAGATATCACAGGAGCCAGGGAAGTACTTCTCAGGGACCGGGCAGGAAAAGAAATAAGCACTGATAAGGAAAAACAGTATCTGGTACGTGTGGTACCAAGCAGCATCTTCCTCACAGCCCCCCAGGTGACACACAACCACCCGGTGAGCCACGGGACTGATATCCAAGATGAAGGCCAGCCCAGCTGGGATCACCTGGCACATCTTCCTCATGATGGGGTAAGGCCGGCGGTACCGATATTTCGCGTAGCAGCAGCCGGCACAAGACAACCAGCCACAAAAAGCAGCTGCTGGCAAGAAGAAAAGCCAGAACTTGTCGTACCAGGCTTGGTCGGAGCTGTAGTAGAAATGAGCCAGGGCGCTACCATACTGGTAGATGCCAACTCCAACGTAGTCCACAAAGTAGAAGGTGTAGTGGTACAGCTCCGATTTGGACTGCAGCAGGTGAGCCAAGAGGCTGCAGGTCAGGTAGGTGACGGAGGAGAGGACAAAGATGAGCAAAGGCAAGGACCACGCGTCCACGGGTAACTGCTCAGCCTCCACAAACGTCTTGAATCTCAGCAGCACAGCCAGCGCTGCCAGGAGGTGAGTCCACACGTTGACCACCTCGTTGTGCTTCTGGAAGAGGCTGAAGAAGTAGTACCGCCAGTCCTGGCCGGTGGGACGGTAGCCGCTGTGGATGTACGGCTCACGGAAGAGCTGTGGCACCTCGCACTCTTTGACCGTGCAAGGCATCTTGGGGAAACCATCCTCCAGCAGCCTGGGGAGACGGCTGAGATGCTGCCCGCTGAGGGACAACGTGCTGATCCGCTCCAGGATGGCTGTCATCTCGCTGTGTGCGGTGGCTGTGAGCCCGGCTCTGGGGAACGTCGTCTTCGTTGGCCTGCAGGGAGGGGAGAAAAAAAGAGACATTAACAGTGGTGCCTCAGGGAGAAGAACGTGCTGCCGTTCCTGGGTGGGATGAGCCATGGTGCTAGTGAGATGCTGGCCCTGCTCTTTAGGGGAAAGGGGCTTTTCTTCACTCAGCAGACCTAAACTCAGCCTGGGGAAGGATGGCACAGCCCTGTCCCTGCAGTTGGATGGGCAGAGCCATGTCACAAGCCTGCCCTTCTTCCCCACTTCCTTGGCCACTCAGCTTGGAGCAGAACTCATCGCACAGATGCTCATGCTGGAACTGAAATCGATGCTGATGGAGCCCCACCAGTCTCTGCAAGGCTGTGGTTACCCTTGTGCAACCAACACACATGTTTGCAGGAGCAGAGCCTGCCTCCTAAGCTTATAGGCTGCGGTGGACAAAGGTGGCCAAAAATAAGTACATGCAAATGAGTATTTTGCCTGAGCGTGGGAAATGGCTTATTTTTCTTCTGTTGCATCAGATACCAGCTGCTGGCAGAGGTGAGACAGAGGAACAGTTTTGCACGGGCGCGTGATGGGAGACCCTCGCTAGGCTGGAGATACAGAGGATGGGAGGGTGTTAAACCCCAAGAAAGAGCGGAAAGAGAGAGATGGGACCGATCAAACCGTCCCAGGGTGAGACAGCACAAAGAGCAAAGACTCTGCGCCAGGTTGCAAGTCCCACTTCCTCTTGCAACCCAAACCCTCTGATAACAGGCAAAATATTTTCACGTCGCTTCCGTTTTCTAGCAGATGGCAGTTGTCATAACCTAGAAATACATTTTCCAGCCAGTTCTTTCTCTCCTTGCGCTTCCCAGGCTTTCTCCCTTAGCACCTCTCAGGGCTGAGTTTTGTTTTTTCACCTTGTTTGCCACAGGGGAATCTGCCTGCTGAGTTTGATGGAGCTGCCTTAGCAACCAAAGGCAGAAGATGGTCTCTGCAAAAGGTATCTGAGTTTTGCAGATGCCCAAGGCTGAAGATAGCACCCTTGATGGGTTGTATGCATATTCACAAAGACTTTGGTTTTCTTTCCTAAGAGTCCGTGGGGTCCAGATCTGTGATGGGGACACGCGGTTCATTCAACAGCTTGCGGATCTCTGGGGATAAATACCAAAATTTAGGAAGGTAAGGCAAATTTTGACTCTGGGGCACTCCTATGAAGAGATGGTGTGAAAAAGGGACAACAGCCAATTTATTCTGGCTCCTCATAGCCAATGGAGAAAGAAAAGCTCATTCATGCAACTTAATCTAGACCTCAGCTTCAGCATAAGGCAAAGCCCAGGCAAGGAGACCATCCCTGTCTTTGCAGCACTGTAGTACTCACCCTCCTGTATCTCCTTTGGATGATCTGGCCAGGACTTGGCTGGAGGCTGAGCACGTCGGGGTGGGAAGGACAGGGAGGTTTTATGGATATGTCTGTACTAAGACAGTGTTTGATTTCCTGGTCTAGATGCACAAAGAGCTCCCTTCCCATGCTGACTGCAACTCCTTCACTGCACTGCCAGGACATCTGCCATCTCCAGCTGATGATCTCCAGGCCTTATCTACAGGTTTTGCCCCGTGCAGAGGTGTGAGTACAGAATCTGAAGTGCTTTGCGTGTCCTAAGCTCCTCTGCCCTGTCCATTAACCTGCCATTGTGTGTTTTACACCAATTCCAGCATTCCCTGGGATTAAAACCCAAGCAAGAGGACTTGGACCCCCAGTCACCATCTCCCAACTTCCCTTTAACTAAGCACGGTCCAAGGATTTGGGCCCACTGCAGGGGGCTCAGTGCTGAATCTTCATCCCAGTTCATCCCAGCAGGACGCTGGAAAACCCTCCAAAAAAAGGTTTTTAGGCACTGATGTTGGAGATGGAGATCACGGTGGCAAGAGATAAGGAGAAAGGGCATGCTGAAGCTCCCCACCTCTTGGAGAACACGGAGTAATGCAATGTGGACCTCAGGACATTAGGAACCAAAAACCAGCTCTGATATGGCACAGACTGGGCAGGTGAGCTGCACAGGAGCAGGGTTGGAGCACTCACCTCCTACAGAGAGGCAGAAATACGCCGAAACCTGCCCGTAAAGAGCAAAGGCAACCAGAAGACACCTGGGAAGATGGCAATCAAGCCCGGGCATATGGATGCATGGCAGTGAGAGGGGGAACATCGTCCCTTCCACCACCCGTGGCCTGCCTGCTTTGTATGCTGACAGGGACAGGAGAGAGACAGGCAGCTTCTGTACCAGGCACAGGCTGGCTCCTGCTTGTGTGTGCCGGCGCCAGGATTTTGCCATGGTCTTGCATCCCAAAAGCTCAGCGTATAACGATGAGCATCGCCTCTCAGCAGAGCTAGGGAGAGGTCAGACACCGCAGATCTCCCCGACGGGAGAGATTCTTCCAGGCAGGCTTTCAGAGCTGGAAAACGCCATTTTTTTAACAAGCTGAGGGAGGGAGAGCCAGAGATTTTCAAAATAATAGTCCGAAATCACAAGAAACACATCTGATAGTCAGATAAACAGAGCTAAATCAGGAACCCGGTAGAGGGCTTATTTTAAACCGAACTTGTGACATTAACGAGTGAGAACAAGTTGGCAATTTCCAGCGATCACGTGATGGACAAAGCGAGGAGCAATTAACGTTAGAAAAAGAGAAAGGGGGGAGGGGGAGAGGGGGGGAACCACAACAAAAACCCAAACCAACAAAAAACAACCACCCAACCCAGAAACCCAAGGTCAGCACTGGCTGTTTCACTTTCACAGAGCCCCTATTCTTTTCCCTTCCCGGGGGCGTAGGAACGGCTGAAAGCCACAATTCATCGGCAGGGCATCTCGTTGAGATTCTGTCCTCGCACCCCCCCCCACCTTCCCCCCCCTCGCCATCTCCGGGGGATTCAGTTATTTTGGCTGCTCCCAATTAACGGCAAGCAAGCAAGTATCGTTTGTTTCGGGGAGGGAGCTGGGAGGCAAGAAGGAGGGTGTGGATGGTGGCCAGGCTGTATCATTACAGCCACAATAAGAACCGCCGCGCAGGAGGGGAACGATCCCCTGCCAATTTTTCCTCTCCCTTTTGAAGGCAGTAATTGAAAACCCCAGCTTTTCCCAGCTCTTTTGCTTTTTGGTCACAAGTCTGATGGAAGGGTTTGAATGAGAAAATTTCCTACAGGGTAGGGGCTGATTTTTCCCACCAGTCTGGCCTCAGCGTTAACTGTCTGGGGCTGAGGCTGTACCAATGTGATGTTATTTGCTTGCAGAACAGTATTCAGGCATTAGAGGTTAACACAGGCTTCCAGAAAGGCAGTAAATTCCTGGTAAACAAAGCAGAGAGGACCCGGGAACTCAGCTACGGGGAAGTCTTTAATAAAAGTGCTTGTGAATAGCATGAAAATAACACCAGTGATCGTGCAGCAGTGGGCAACGGGCCAGTTTTGAGAGCTGCAGGTGATTAATTCCTGAATTCCTTCTCTTCCGGGAGGCAAGCAAAACTCCCCCGAGAGATTCCAGCTCATTTTGAAGCCTGGGGTTTTATTCTGACCCTTTCCTACATGGGTTAACTTTGGTGTCGCTGATTCCTACAGGACCAGGAGAGGAGAGGCTGCACCCAGCTGAGATGTGGTGGATAAGGCTCCATCCTGAAGCCTGCTGCCTGTGGGTTGGTTCTACTCAAGCACAAACATCTCCTCCTATAACTAAACCACTTGCCAAGGGCTCGGGGCGGACTTTGGAAGACCAGCTTGGGAGCACAACGCCAGCTGCCCCATCCCATTCTGCCAGCTGTTCTGGAAAGGCTCCACCAGGGATGAAAAATTAAGAGATCACAGGCCAACTCATGGCAGCAATTCCTGCAGAACCCTGCTTCCTTCTCCTGCCAGTGGTAACCTTCCTCCTAAGTTGGACAGACACACACAGCGCTCAGATCCCCTCCGCAGGGAGTTACTGGGATTTACGGGGGTGTCACAGAGGCCAGAAACTGGAAGAGGTGGCATTTGGTGCTTTGTGCCAGGGACGAGCCCTGCCCGAGCGGGCAGGGTGTGAAGGACTGATCTACACTCCAGTATCAGAGAACTGGAAATCCCCACAACCAGAGAAGGGCCAGATACTCAGGATTTCTCTAAGTTAGGCTTCCAACTCTCCATCGATTAAACGGGGATACCAGTCCTACCAGCCCAATAAGAACTAGATACTGGACCCTTAATGCACTGCTGTAACGCACCAGGCACTGCTGGGACTACTTAACAGTGCATTAGACAGAATATTTTATTTCTCTTGACTCAATTACGTACTCAGTTACATCTATATCAGCCCAATGGGGATATTACAAGCACTCACCCAACAGGGACTCAGCTCTGGAAGGTGAAAGGTGATGTAATGCGATTTACTGGAGACCTTGGAAGAACAAGCTGGGAAAAGGGTCAGAGCAACCTTGCAGAAAATTTCAAATAAAGTAATATTGCTCAAATTCTACCTTTCTGTATACACACATGCACCGTGTAGCTGAAGGGGGGTTTATCCAAGCGTGGATTAATCAGGAAACGAACGTCTCGTGATGCTGGGAGACGAGCCACTAAAGCTGGCAGGGAGGATGGCAGGATCTCCCACGGAAGCCACGGGAGTGTCAGCTCCCCTGGGATTTCTGGCCTGGAAGCCATGCCGGGCCAGCAGCCAGCTCAGCCGTGCTCAGCAGCAAGTGCCTCTTGACATGGGTACGGCGTTGCCCGCGCGTTGGGACGGCTCCAGGGGATGAGAGCAGCGGAGACGGCGCGATGAACGCTGTGCTCGGAGGGGACAGGGCAAAACAAAGCTGCTGGCAGATAGCCCAGCCCTGCAGAAAAGCCCGGGGGGGGTCAACAGCATCCCACCAAGGAGGGGGAGCCCCTGAGGTCCTGCCTCTCATGTTTGGGGCAGCATAGCATAGAATCATAGGATTGTCTAGGGTGGAAGGGATCTTTGAGATCATCGAGTCCAACCATCAACCCAACGCTGACAAAACCACCACTGACCCATGTTCCTCTGCACCACGTCTGCCTGGCTTTTAAACACTTCCAGGGATGGTGACTCCACCACTGCCCTGGGCAGCCTCTTCCAAGGCTTGACAACCCTTTTGGTAAAGAAATTTTTCCTAATATTCAGCCTAAGCCTCACCTGGGGCAACTTGAGGCCATTTCCTCTTGTCCCATTGCCTGCTCCTTGGGAGAGGAGACCGACCCCCCCTGGCTACCCCCTCCTTTCAGGGAGTTCTAGAGAGCGAGAAGGTCTCCCCTCAGCCTCCTTTTCTCCAGGCTGAACACTCCCAGCTCCCTCAGCCTCTCCTCACAAGACTTGTGCTCCAGACCCCTCACCAGCTCCACTGCCCTTCTCTGGACCCACTCCAGCACCTCAATGTCTTTCTTGTGGTGAGGGGCCCAAAACCTCACCAGTGCTGAGTACAGGGGGACCATCACTGCCCTAGTCCTGCTGGCCACCCTATTCCTGATACAGGCCAGGATGCTGTTGACCTTCTTGGCCACCTGAGCACACTACTGGCTCATGTTCAGCCGGCTGTTGACCAACACCCCAAGGTCCTTTTCCACCACGCAGCTCCAGCCACTAGTCCCCAAGCCTGTAGCGCTGCCTGGGGTTGTTGTGACCCAAGTGCAGGTCCCAGCACTTGGCCTTGTTGAACCTCATACCACTGGTTTTGGCCCATCCATCCAGCCTGTCCAGATCCCTCTGTAAAGCCCTCCTACTCTCCAGTAGAAGCCTTCCTACCCTCCAGTGGATCAACAGTCCTGCCTGACTTTGTGTTATCGAAACAGGGCAGTGGAAATGCAAAGTTAGGAAACTGAAGATTCGACGAGTCCAAACCTTGAGCTAGACATCACCGAGTCCTTGGTCCCAAGGCCAGCTGGGTGGGCACAGATGCTCCCATGCTGTGACACCCGTGAAATGGGTCTGCCAGGAACAACTCCTGGCCTGTGCTAACTCCCAAACCGTGCTGAGGAACGGCGTGGGTCACCACAGCACGTTTCTGATTTGCTGCCATAAACACCGCTGCAGTCTTTTCATGCCCAGCCAGGGTTACAGCTTGACGATGCTGCTCATAACACAGGCAATGCACTCCGTGTGTGAAAAAGGAAACCCATCTGGAGAGCTAGGCAGGTGCAAAAATGTTAATATTCATTATTTCTACCTGTAGACCCTGGCTGAGAATTATCTCCTCTGGCAAATCCGTCCCTCCCCTGAAAGTTTTCAGCTTTCACCTGCTGAATTTCCTCCTGCAAGGTCTGTGGGATACGGTACTTGTCCCTTCAACCCCCGAGTAGCTGCATCCACACCCCCCCCGAGCAAGAGGCCACTGCCATCAGCCTCTCCTAAAGCCACAGGACCAGCCTCCAATGGGACAAATCTTTCAGCACAGATCTGCTGGAGACGGGAACTTCTCTAAGCACAGGGAGAACCTCAACGAGCTGACAAAAACCTCTCCCTGCTCAGATCTGGCTGGCTGGTGGGACAACACAGGGGAACGTTGTGCCTGAAGGCAGAGCCACCGAACCAAACTGGCCACGTGCTGTTTGGGGATCCGGAGCCATTGCCAAAAGATCTCCCAGAGCCTACGAGCTGAGGATGAGCTGAGGCTGCTTAGCTTTGCTGTCGTCCACAAAAGCCTGTTGCACAAAAAAAAAAAAAAAAACCACAACCAAACTTTTTTTTTTTTTTTTAAGGTTGCAGATTTTAGAGCTTGGGTCATTGGAAAAAAATGTATATAAATCATGCACGGCACCGCCGCTGCTGCGGGCAGGGAGCAGGCTGCTGGGGAGAGACTGCAGCTCTCTGCCAACCCCCTGGAGCTGTGAGCTCTTCTCTTCCCCGCGCTGAAAGTCTTTGTCCCCCCAGCTGGGACCTCCTCCTCTTTAATCCCATGGCCTCTCCCAGCAAGCTTCGAGGTCGGCAGTGACAGCAGAACCACCCTTCCGGGGGGGGGGCTACGAAGCCCCCCAGCAAGGACCAGATGGCAGATTCTCTCCCAGACAAGGGTTTGGGTTGTGCTGCATCACCAATACATCCCTACTCGATCCCGAGGATCCTCTGGGGAATAAAAAAAAGCAACCAGGAGCATGACTCCGCTTGCCCATGCCTGAAGGATGGGAGGACACAAGGTATGGCCAGCTGCAGACCGAACGCGCAGCCCCCGGGAGATTTCCTGGGAATTTATTCCTCCGGAGGAATTTCTTGAGCATAAATGGATCCTGCGATGGAAAGGCCACTCTCCTGACCTCGGGAGCCGGGGGTTATCACGTAGACCGGCAGCTAAAAATTAAGCTGGTGCATGACTCAAGACGGGAGAGTAGCTGCAAGTGCCCGCACGTGACCCGACGATGGCAGCTCCCTCCCTGTGTCCGAGAGGGACACAACCTTCTTCTCGCCCAGAGGCTCCGGCCACGGCTTCAGCGTCAATAAATATAAGCAACGATGCCCAGAAACCAGAAAATCCGGCGGCGAGCGGGGCTGGTGACCCCCCCCCCCCCTTCACCGCCTGGGCGGGAGGAAGTGTCTAACGGCTTGTGGTTTGGCCCGAGGAGCTCCTGGGCTTCTAGGAATTGTTTGTGACACCTATCACCCCCCCGCTTCCCCCCCCCCGACACAGAGATACACCCCGACACAGAGAAAGACAGGAGCAGTGCCTGTCGGTATGATTCCAGGCTGCCCATCCTCTCCCTGCCCCAGCAGAGAGCCAAAACCAGACTTTTAGACCTGCTGGATTTCACTCCTGCATACGAATTTCATCCTCTTTCATCACTTTTTCATGATTTCACTCTTTTTTTTTTTGTTGTTGTTGTTCAACAATTGCTGCCAGGCTGGCATCACACACATCCTCATCCTAACCCCCTGTGGGGCTGCCGATTCCCCCCCAACAACCCCCAGCTCCCAGCACGTGAAGCACCCCCGGGGGTGTTTCCCGGCGCTGCCGCCATGATCCCGCAGCATCCGATGACAACCACCCCATCTCCATCCCGCAACGCAACGCAGGAAAAAGCCACATGCTCCAGCCAAAAGCAACCCCGGGGATGAAGGGCTGGAGATGCCGGGTGCAGGAGCGGTGGTCCTGCCGAACCCAGAGCCGGTTGATCCGTGGCGTTTCCCACCCCGGAACAGCAACTGGGATGCTCCGTATCCAACCCTGCTCCTGCCAGGGATGAGTCGGTTTGACACTGAGCAAATGACTGTGACGTGTTTGCCCAAACTTAAATATATATATATTATTATTTTTCTCGATGAAAACCAGAACGGTTCAAGACTGTCTACAATTTCCCAAAAAGTAAGAGTCTGGTGATGTTTTCAGGAAAAATCCTGATGGGAAATTAGGGGAATACGACCTCCAACCCCCAAAACCTCCTGGAGAAAACAAGCTGGGAACAACCCTTCACGGACCCTTCCGAGACACCAGTGTGTCAAGCCAAGCGGGCATGTCCCAGCCCCAAAGTGAGGAGCAGGAGCTGGTTCTTCACCCCAGCTGAAGGCTAAACTACGCCACGGCTCCTCTCCACGGCCTCCAGAACGCCCCAGGGGTCAAAGTCAGGCAAGGAGAAGCCACCCGCGGCTACTAAAAACAACCACCGAGGACAACCGCTGGCCCACCTCTGTCCTCCAGGAAGCCCTTGAGATACGGGGTCAGGGAGGGTTGAGGGGGAATTTGATGGCAAACAAGTTTCTCCTCCCCTCCTCACCCTCTTCCCCCAGCGCCCACCCCACCGCAGGACCCTCCCCGCTTCCACGGACCCCCCTCCCCCCCCGGCGTGTGCTCAGTGGGGGTGAAGATCAGGCATCCCCCCACGATGCTCTTCGAGGTCCACGCGTGTTTTACCTCCCGCGGGGGACCCACCCGTTGGGGGTGGCTTCGGGGTTGTTCCCCGTCCCCTTTGCGGGGGGGGGGGGGGGATGTTCCCCATCCCTTGCCCCAGCTCCCCGCGGGGAAGGGATGCTCCTCGCCGCGGCGGGGATGCGGTACCCGGGGCGGGGATGCGGTACCCGGGGCGGGGACGCCGGAGCTCGCTCCCCGGGGGATAGAAAGAACCGTACCGGATCCTCCCCCCCCGCACGGCGGGGTGTCCCCCCCTCCCCGGGGGTAGGAGAGAGGAGCTGCCCGCGGGGAGGAGGGGGGGGGGGGGGGGGAACCACCGGCTGCTGCTCCCGCACTCACCGCTCTCCCGCGATCGCCCCGCAGCCACCGACTCCCGCGGCCGCCGCCTCCGGCAGCGCCGCCGCCGAGCGGGGCTTCCACGCATGCGCGGTCCGCCCCGGGGTGGCCCCAACCCAACCCCGCCGAGCCCAAGTGGTCCGGGCTGGAGAGTCATCAATCCTAACGTGGTTTGGGTGGGATGGAAGACTTAAAGGGCATCTAATTCAACCCCTCCACCTGCCATGGATGAGGGAACCTTCAAGGAGATCAGGTTGCTCAAGGGCCTCGTCCAACCCCACCTTGGAATGTTTCCAGGGATGGGGCATCCAACCACCACCACCGCTCTGGGCAACCTGGGCCGGGGTTTCATGACCTTCGTTGTGAAAAAATTTCTTCTTTACATCTAGTGGTGGCTCAGAGCCAGTTGTCCCAGAACCATATCCAGATGGGATCTGAAGATCTTCAAGGATGGAGATCACATGGATGGAGATTCAAGGATGAAGATCTCCCCCAAGGGTGGATGGAGATTCACAGATGTAGATCTCTCTCAAGAATGGAGATCACATGGATACAGATTCATGGATGAAGATCTCTCCCAAGGACGGAGATCACCTGGATGGAAATTCGTGGATGGAGATCTCTCCCAAGGATGGAGATCACAGGGATGGAGATTCACAGATGGAGATCTCTCCCAAGGATGGAGATCCTCATAGTATCCAAGACAGGACCAGAGACTGTGGACACACACTAAAACACAGAAGGTTCCTCTAAACATCACAAAACACTGTGGCTGCCCCATCCCTGGAGGGGTTCAAGGGCAGGTTGGAGGGGGCTTGGAGCAACCTGGTGTGGTGGGAGTTGTCCCTGGCCATGGCAGAGGGTTGGAACTGGATGATCTTTGATGTCCTTTCCAACCCAAACCATTCTGTGATTCTAAGTGCTTCTCTCTGGTTGCAGGGGCCGGGCTTGGCAAGTCAGGGCTCTTTGGGCTTTTTTTTTTTTTTTCCTGAATTATTAAAGAAAGCGTGTAAGGCATATAAGCAAGATTCAAAACTATCGCAAGGAATCCATGGAACCCATCACCCTGAGACCTGCTGACGTGTGTTATTACAGAGGAAGAAAAAAGAAACCCCCACACAAATCACAAATTTCCCTCCTGAGCCCTGTTAGCTGGAGATTTTATCTTGAAGCAAGAATGTCTAGATCCTCTCCAAAACTGTAATTTTTTTTTTTTTTTTTTTTTTTTTTTTTTTTGCCATCCTCAATATTATGCATCTGCACGACCTTTTCTAAAACCTGCCAAACCACGAGCCTTATTTCTTGTCCAGCGGGAAGGAATCCAACAGAAAACAATGCAGGGGGCGGAAAAAAAAAAAAATCTCTTTTACCTAATTACGATAACGACAGGTCAATATTCTTTATTACAAGCAAGTACAGGGAAAAGGTGGCTCATCCTGGTTTCTGCAGCCTGTTTGGTGTTTTCAGTATCTCGGTTGTCTTTGGTGCTGCTGAGGATCACAGCCTGGATGTGGTGGGTTTGGATGCATCTTGGAGAAGAGAGACTCCCCCATCCCCAAAACAAGCTCCGCTTTTTGGGTGATAAATCAAAGCACCCAAAATAGAATCATGAAATGATTTAGGTTCAAGTCACAGGAGATAGGACAAGGGGCAATGGCCTCAAGTTGCGCCAGGGGAGGTTTAGATTGGATCTTAGGAAACATTTCTTCACGGAGAGGGCTATCGGGCATTGGAATGGGCTGCCCAGGGATGAGGTTGAGGCACCATTCCTGGAGATGTTCAAAAGACGGGTTGACTTAGTCCTTAGGAATATGGTTTAGTGATTTTTGTCAGGGTGAGGTTGATGGTTGGACTAGATGATCTTTAAGGTCCCTTCCAACCTAGACAATTCTATGATTCTATGATTCTAGGTTGGAAAGAACCTTAAAGATCACCCCGTTCCAACCCCCCTGCCGTGGGCAGGGACACCTCCCACTAAACCAGGTTGCTCAAAGCCCCATAATGGGACAACCAGTTTGCAGCCTTCAAGAACAGAGTTTGTGTTGCGTGACAGGGCGGGTGCAGGTGTATTGGGGTGGAGAACGAAGGTTTTGAGGGGCTGGTTGAGGGTGCAAAGCCTGCTTGGGTCGTATCAGATGACTGTGAAGGGTAGGGAGAGCCCAGCCTGGTACAACCTCGTCCTAACTGCCTGCTGGGAGCAACCTCCTGGGCAAACACAACCACACCTGGGCTTTGCCTTGAAAGGAGCCGGGTGATTCATTTCAGGGTGTGAAACGTCAAAGACAGGGAGTAACGGGGTGAGCCTGAGGTGAACTACAGAGCAGGCAGTTGGTGCTGGGAGGTATTGGCAGGCACCGGTCACCCAGGAGCAGGTTATGGAATCAAAAAAGTCTCTCTGTGCAGTATCCACCAAGCTTGGTGTGCAGAACATGCTGTCACCACCCACCCAGGAGAGCTCCCTGCACGGAGCTGCTCTTCACCTTTCTCAAGTCTGCCCCAGGGTGTTCAGTGAACAGAAATGGGAGAAAAAACGTTACTCAGAGTGAAAAAGAAGGGCAGAGGACCCAGCAGTGGTGCATCGGGCATGTTGTGGCTGGCATGTCCCACCCCACCATCCCCTTCTGTTTGGGTTGTTCTTTTCTTCCCACCTCATCTCCAGCCTTTCCGTGGCCATCGCCAGCGCTCACTCGAGTGTTCCCACTTCTCCCACATGAGCAATGGTGGAAAGACAGGTAGAAGAGGAAAAGCCATGCCATGACTTCCATCTCAGCCATGGAGCATCCCTAGGTCATAGAATGGTTAGAGTTGGAATGGACGTTAAAGACCATCCAGTTCCAACCCTCTGCCCTGGGCAGAGACACCTCCCACCAGACCAGGTTGCTCCAAACCCCCTCCAACCTGCCCTTGAACCCCTCCAGGGATGGAGCAGCCACAGCTTCTCTGGGCAACCTGGACCAGGCTCTCACCACCCTCACACCAAAGAATTTCTTCCTAATATCTCATCTAAATCTTCTCTCTTTCAGTTTAAAACCATTACCCTTCATCCACCTGATCTAGTTAATTTTGCCACCTCCAGCTGCTCCCCCCACGTTGCACAAGGGACGTGTGGCAATTTGGGGGCAGGACTTTTCCTGCCTCTTCGCGGTTTCCCCAGAGGAGGGAGCCCATCGTGACAGTCAGATGACGATTGCTAATGCGGTTGACAGGAATTGTTGCAGTCTCCCCGTCTTCCAAAATTGGCCACCACTTGCCCCAGTGACCAACGGCTCCTGCCCTGAAAGCGGATCCCAGACATCCCAACGCGGAGGCGACAGGATGCTTTACATACAGATGGGTGATTTCCAGGCTGGGGGGGTGGAGAAAATGAGGGGGAAGAAAAGAAAAAAAAAAAAAACCCAACCAAGAAACCAGCTGTCACTGTCTTTACTGACGGCCAGAACTCATGAGAGCAGATGAGGAGACGGAAATAGCAACTCCAAACCTCGGGTGATCTATATCTGGGTCCTTCGGACTTCCCTGGAAACGTGGAAGGGGTTGCCACGTTACACGGACACGCTCCCGGCCCCGCTCCCCTGGGCTTTGTTGATTCAGCCACTCCTCCGGTTCCCTTGGCCGGGCAAATTTATTTCCCATTGTTCCTGGAAGGGACGGGCCCGCGTGGGTTTGTTTTGTTGCTTTCTTTTTATTATTTATTTATGAATTGCTCTATTTTTCTTCCGCGCGGCAGGAGAGGAGACTGAATCACCCGAGGGAGCTGGTGCCTCAGGAACAGGACCTCAACAAGATTTTGTGCTGCCATTGCCATGGTGAGGACCCTTCCGGTGGCATCCGGGAGGACAATGAGGTCCGGATAACGGCCAGCTCCTCTTCTGGGAAGCAAGGAGGTGGCTGTGATCCATCCCGACGTGCTGAAGGTCAGAGCTTTAACTTCTCACCCACGTCACTCCGCTCTCCTGGTGAGACACCAGCAGCTTCTTCCCGTGAGTTTAGGTAAAGAAATTCCATTAATATTCACCGATAGCTGTTTTTTCGTGGTTTTCTTCCCTGGCACTAGTGGGGAAAAAAAAAAAAAAAAAAAAAGAGCTAGATGAGTTTAAAGATTTACCAGAGTGTGTGGGAATAGCAAATACTTAAAGAAAATGACATCAGAAATGCCTGAGCTGGGTGCAGATGCGATCGGGTGAAATTCTCCAGCCTGTTTTAGGGAAAAGGGCAGATTAGAGGATTAAGAAGTGGTTCCTTCGGCATTAAATTATGCATCTTCCGCACGTGGTCAGGACAAGTCTCCTCCTGCGAGAGCCAATTCCCTGATTTGGGTTCAGCTCCAGCAAGTGCAGCCGCAGGAGACACCAGCAAGGACAAAAAAAACCCTTCTATCCCTTAGAAAACTTAAAATTCACACCGACAAAACCAATTTATAGGTGGTCTCCCTTCTCCATGTTGTTTTGATTATAAAAAAGTGATTTATTTTTTGGTTGTTGCTCAAAACATTTAATTTCGTATTATTATCCTGCTGGTTTATTACAAATATATTTGTAGCCTCGGCTCCCACGTGTTGCTCGATGAGGAGCTGACACTCCATGGAATTTGGGATACTCTCACTCCATTTTTGGAGCTGTGCATGAGCCACAAGCTGCTCCTTTCCCCTCCGTGGGTCAGACAAGGTTGCTCAGCATCAGTGAGAGCCAACAGATGGCAACTTGAAAATTGACTTGTGGCTTCAAAGTTGACTTTTAGTTGAACTGAAGGGGAAAAAAAAAAAAAAAAAGAGTCTGGGAGGGACCACAGGGTACCCATAAAGAATTTTTGTTTTCCTCCCTAATTAAAAATGACCCCAGTTACTTCTTATTTCTAAATAACATGATCTCAGAAACCTAGTTCACGTGCGGATGGCAACGTGCAGAGATGTATGGAAGGGAGGAGAAAACACAGCCTGTGAACAGGGGCAGTTGGGATGCTCCTGCCAGCACCCCTCGTGTGCAAATCACCCGTGGAAATTACTCCTGCACCCACCCATGATCCTTCTGTTTCTCTGAGCTCTGCAGCCCGGGACCCTCCATCTATTTAGGTGCTTAATTACTATTTGTTTGGTTTTTTTTCCCAGTGGAGACAAGGTGCTACACGTCTCTGAGAGCCTGTGCTGCACTTCCCCACCCTATAACCAGCCGGGATGTGCATCCCTGGAGATCTTGGGCAGCATCCAAGGGAGTCCTAAAAGGGAAGGTGCCTTTTATCCTGACCATTCTCCATCCCTTTGTCCTCCTTGGCCTGATCCATTAATTATTCAGGCAGGAGCCAGCAGTTGCCATAGGGCACCCTCATGAATAACAACAGGCAGCTATTTTTATCCCTAACTCCTGTTACCTTGGGCTCAGGAGCAGCGATGGGTCCCTGCCAGCTCCCTTCACACAGAGCTTGCCAGGAGGAGCACCGCAGCAATTTGACACGTAGTTATGGGCTGGGATTCATTTTGACCACCTAAATGTAGGTGTCCAGTTTTGGGCTCCACTTCTGTGGTCGGTTCTGGGCTCCCCAGTTCAAGAAGGACAGGGAACTGCTGGAGAGGGGACAGCAGAGGGCTACAAAGATGATGAGGGGCCTGGAGCATCTCCCTTACGAGGAAAGGTTGATGGACTTGGGTCTTTTTAGTCTGGAGAAGAGAAGGGTGAGGGGGCATCTGATCAACACCTATAAATACTTCAAGGGTGGGTGTCAGGAGGATGGGGCCAGTCTTTTTTCAGTGGTGCCCAGGGACAGGATGAGGAAATGGGCACAAAATTGAACATAAGAAGTTCCATCTCAACATGAGGAGGAATTTCTTCACTTTGAGGGTGGCAGAGCCCTGGAGGAGGAGGCTGCACAGGGGGGTGGTGGAGTCTCCATCTCTGAAGATGTTCAAAACCCACCTGGACAAGTTCCTGTGCAACCTGCTCTGGGTGGACCTGATCTGGCAGGAGGGTTGGAACAGATGATCTCCAGAGTTCCCTTCCAACCTCATACCATTCTGTGATTCTGTAATGTAGGTGAGATCTGTACACGATCTAGATATATGTGTCTGAATCCCACCCTGGTCCCACTCTGTGCACTGCCAGCTGTGCTCACGGGTTGCTTTGCATCCATATTTTTTTTTAATCCATATTTTATTTTTTCCATCCATACTTTTATCTTTTCCATCCATGTTTTATCTGCAATAAAGCACGCAGACTGTGTGCATGGCTGGATTTAATCCTCTGTTTACTGCAGAGAGAGAAAAACTGCCTCCAGAGGTGAAATCTCATGTCGGGTTCTAAAAACTTCTATAGGAACATTATATTTTCTTTGGGGACTTACACAGATTGATTCCTCCAGCCACTTTATATCCTCACAGCTGATGGGACACTGAAGAACTTGCCATCACCCCGTGAGCGTGGCACGGCCACACCAAAGGTTTTCTCTGTTCACTCCTCCTGGTGCCACCCCAGGTCACGCCAGCTGCAATGAAAATGAGAAAACTCCAGGAAATCAGGGGAGAAGGTGGATTTGAGGAGTACATGAAGGGAAACGGGTGCTACTGTGTGTGCAGGGGCAAGGGAAGGTGGGTATTCCCACTGCGGAGAGAGGCTCTGGAGCTAGCAGGACAGCCTAGAGATTAGAAAAAAAAAAAAAAGGAAAGGAAAAGGAGAAAGAAAAAGAGAAAAAATAAAATTAAAATGAAAAGGAAAAGGAAAAAAGGAAAAAAAAGGAAAAGAGGAAAAGAAAAAGAGAAAGAGAAAAAGAAAAAGAAAAATAGAAAGAAGAAAAAGAAATTAAAATAAAATTAAAAAGAAAAAGAAAAAGAGAAAAATGAAAAAGAGAAAAAGAGAAAAAAGAAGAAAAAAGGAAAAGAAAAAGAAAAAGAATAAAAAATAGAGAAAATAAAAGAAAGGAAAGAAAAAAAGAAGAAAAAATGAAAAGAAAGAAAGAAAAAGGAAAAGAAAAAGAATAAAAGAAAAAGAGAGAAAAAAATAAAAATAAAAATAAAGAAAAAGAAAAAGAAAAAAAGAAAAAAAGAAGAAAAAGAAAAAGAAAAAGAAAAAGAAAAAGAAAAAGAAAAAGAAAAAGAAAAAGAAAAAGAAAAAGAA
>JAOQGH010000069.1:12307821-12334465 GCA_025769975.1 Gallinago jamesoni | reverse complement strand
CCCCCCCCCCCCCCCCCCCCCCAAAAAAAAAGCACATGCTATTTCACCTGCCTCTAAACTTTTTGTCTGACTGACAGTAGCTCTTAAGCCTGACAGAACTGGCTTCTTCTTATGTTAGGGGAGGTCAAGTTGGATGGAAGAAGGAAGGATTCAAGGAATTTTTTCAGGTTGCAAGAAATACAGGAACTGTCTGCTCTCTTGACTACCTTCACGGTAACTCATATGGAATTAACTATTAGGAGGAAAAACAGCTTTTACTTGTGGTAGTTTCTGTACTGTCATAAGTTACAAGTTTAAACAGGCCTTTGCCCAGAAAAGTTACTGTTGACAACCCTAGTCTTTCCTCCTCCCCCACCCTAAGGGGACAAAAGAAAATAATTCATTCCTGCATGAATTCTGCAAAGAGAGGTCAAGGACTGTACAGGCTCATTTCTAGCTTTTATACATCATTACTTCTAAACCTCAAAGGTCACACTATAGCTTTAAACACTTGACTGGAGACAGGAAGCTCCTAGTTCTCCAGGTTTTACACAATACAGTTCTATGTTGCTTTGAAAAGGAAGTCAAGTTCAGAGGTTGAGATTTATATGAATACTATACTTGGGAGCCTCAGTTATACCGGGGAGGATACTGCTGACTGCAGACTTTGCTTGCAGTATTGCTATGAGCTGATCTTTCCAAGCTGGTTCAGTATTCAAGACAGTTCTGTCCAGATTCAATGATGTGAATCACTTGCACAAAGGTTTCTTCTTATTTGAACATAGACACCCAAATGCATTTTATATTTAAAATACACATGGGTGCATGCTTTCTGCTAAACTTTATTGTAGCAGACGTTAAGAAATACAGAAACTGAAAGCAAAACAAAAAGCAACTTTCTTTAAATAAGGAGGCTTCTAAGATTCACTGGAGTGTCTTCATGATCATGACCTCATTATAGCAACTTAAATGAATATGAATGAAATCTTTCTTTACATGACATTCTTTAAATTGAGCTCAACTACTCTGAAATACCATCTGCTAAACAATAGCACTAATATATGAACAAGTATTAAACGTATTTTTAAACTCATAAGATCAACTCAAGTATATATTTTAAACTGTAAATATCCTCAGTTCTGTTTTACCTGACAATCTATATACTGTGCACACATTCAATCACATTAAAATACATGCAGGGCTGGGGGTGGGTTTTTTTTAGACAATTACAAATGCAGAATCATCTAAACATCTGGAAGTATTTCAACAACCTACTGAAAAAAAAAATGGTCCCAGACCCGCCTTCTGGAATTAATTTACAATCATTTAATTTTTATAAGCCAATTAACTGGGATCTATGCTTTGCAGACAGTTGTATGCTATCTACTTGCACAAAACTATTTCTGTTCCCACCAGTCCTTACTGTAACACAGATTCCAAAATAACTGTGATATATGTAGGAACAAGAATATTTTTCTAGCTTAAACCTGCCAGATCTTATCTTTCATCTGCAAAAATCAGACAGATGTCTTGCTTTCTTGATTTTAGACAGAAAGCTAAAATGATGGAAAATGATAACCAAAAGGTAGGACTTTTTCTTAGACCTCCTTGCTAAGTGTGGAAAAATGAGCTCTTCCAAGGCACAGAACACTGGGCAAGGGTTCATGAGCTACTCCATCTGTATTTACCTTCTGTTGTGTTTATCTCTATACACTGATTATATTCCCATATCAAAATCTACAGAATATGTAAGCGTTTGCAGGAGAAACACTATGTGTTTCTGCAGTATACCAAGTTAAAGATACATAATATAAAACCAGCTATATTATTTAAGAAATTTCAAAACATACTGGGCTTATATTCACTCCCATGCAGGTGTTAAACTGCTTGACCTCACTGATCTCATTGTTGTCCTAGTCCACCACAGATTTATTTCATGGTTCTGAGTTCTCCTTGATGTAAGTCTGAAAAACTTTAAACATCGTATATTTTACCAATTGACTTTTCATCTTTGCTGGTTATCAACATTCATCCTTGAATGCAGGTGTAAGAGCTGTTCATCCTAGACAAACACTTCAAGGTTCAAAAATAAAATGAAAAATAGACTCTGCATTTAGTCTTTGCAGATTTTTCCAACCTTCATTTTTACCCAAGTTCAACAAAACAATGTTTTTAATAACAGTAATTCCTAGACTGGCTCTTTACTCCAGAAGCAAATTATGCAGTTGAGAGGGTGAAATTTTTTCCGCAATAACCCCATTTAGGTGCTGGGACAAGGATATCTTAATGCTTTGAAGTAGGAGTTGTCTCAGATTTTAAATAGGATGCACAGAATGGCGTTTAAGCAATTAATTTTAACCCTTTGTTAGTATGAAAATGTCTTCATACCACTTACAAGTGTTTGGTATCTTTTACCTTTTTGAAACCTTCATCAGCTCTACTAGCCATCAGCATGTATACATGCAAAAGGACAGATTTACAGATGTTCGTCTTAACTCACCTAGACCATCTGTTTCACTTTAACTAGAGTTGCTTTGCCCTTGCTAACATGATGACCTTTGAAACATGCTCACAGCTGACCATTTCCTGATGTTGACAATCCAGAAAGCCTTGATGTTTGGCATAGCCAGTTCCTCTAGATTTAGAGTGATTAAAACATCCACACACAGGCACCCAGAAAATTAAAGATAGCACTTACAAGAGCAGTGTTATTGAAGAGAGTACAGGATGATGGAGAGACTGACTTTCCCAAACAAAGTTTTTAATATCAGTGATAAAAACATTTCAAAGGTAACAGGAAGGAGAAAGCATGTTTCAATATGCTTTCTAATGTCAGCCAAGCATCCTGGTTTTTACCTACTACCACTCCAACTTCTACCCTTCCCTCCTATCTTCATTTGCCTCACTCAATTTCAATTAAGACTATGCCAAACAAATACAGAAGTGTCATAAACATTCTCACTAATATCTTGCCCTGTAACTTCAAACCACTATCACTTCTTGACACACTGAAGTGGTGCCTCAAGCCTGCACTCTCTCTCCAGTTTCCTGTTCTTCAGAGGACTAGTAGCTCTTAACTCCTCTAAAAAGTGGACACTGTCATTTGTATATCTGTAGAAGGACAACAAAATTTAGTTCAAAATTTAAAAAAAAAAAAAACCTCATCCCTCCACACAACTTATTAGCAAGTACATTAGTTAAGAGAAGCAATGAAAACCTGAAGACCATCTGACTATCTTTGCACAGTAAGTCACACTTCCAGGGCAAGGCAAGAGACAGGTTTGCCTTCTATTACATCTCCTTTCTAAAGCCTGAGATCAGTTTGAAAAAATCAAAAAACAGAGCAATGTACATGACGATACAGAAAACCAACAATTACTGTACAACTGAGTAAGAATGTATCCAAGAAAAGGTTTTTTTCCCTTTAAGAACTCAGTTTTGACCCGAAACAGACGTCCTCCAAGAATCTTAGTTGGGCACATTCTGAAGAAAAATAAACAAACCCAATACTCAGCTATCCTTTTAATGAAGAAACTTTCAGTTCATTAAGAAATCATCTAAATCTATATACAAAACTGCTATACATTTACTAGTTCAAAATAGAGCTTTTCATGCACAACAGTATATGTTGTAAATATAACACATCAGACAGGATTGCTGAATAACTTTGACAATTTTTCTTTTCTCTAACCAATCATAATAAATCCATGAAGGTTTGGTACTTTGAACACCTTAAGCTTTCATTATTTCTTTCTTCTTGTAAGCTTTGAGATAGTCTGCTTCTTACCTTGATCTCATCATATGTTTTGTCTGCAAATTGTTAACTCAATACAGTAGAGTAGTGGCAGGTCTTCACAGGTACAATAGCACTTTGGTAAACAAAAGTGTATTTTGCTCCCTGAAGTTCAATTAACTGCCGAGTTAAACCTTATCTCAAGATAATCAATTAAGGCACTTAGACTGCTGAGTGAGAAGAGCATGTGGAGGTATGAACCTTGGTTTCTAGGGATAAATGAATACCATCTTCTCATTTAGACTGTTTTGCAAATAAATTCATTTTATAAGTATGAAGAATAAACACACGATTGATCTGGCAAATCAGCACAGATCCAGAACTTTTGATTCTATATATAGATCCATAAAAGACACTAGCATATGACAGGAGGGAACATTAAGTCAAAATTCTAACTGAACTTATAAACATTATAGTATGAAGCACTCAATATCTAAAAGAAAGATTAAAAAGGTAATCAATAAATTCTTCTCTAGAGGGCAAGTGATTAATCCTCTATAAACCCAGCAGGCATTTTACTGAGAAACTGCACCAAGGGGATTGCTGCAGAAAGAAATTGTTTCCCTTAGATTTCTTATATTCAAATGATTTTTCTGTGTTTCTGTAGAAAAGGGCTAGGGGCCATAATAACCTGATTTACCATTTAAATTAGGTCCAACCTGATAGTTGCTCACTTGTCCCAAGATACACCCTATATAGCCATATCTCAACAAGCCATGCCTTGCTGCAGCTAAATAAACACATTAACAAGCACAATCACACAAAGATACATTCTAGTGACTACAGAGAACCCTGAGAGCCCACCACACCTCATCTTCAAGAAGCACATGCAGACTGAAACAGATTGTATGTGTGTCACCTTTGGAGCATGCAATTGTTAATCTAAGTACATGAAATCATGTCTATTTTTAGTATTGAGTACGTCACTGTATAAAATGCTCCTCTTCAATTATTCTGAGCATATGACACTTCACTTCGTTCACAAGGGCTTCTGAATAGTTAAAGCTCTGGCTAAATCCCAAACTTCCACTATGACTACTCTTATCAAGCTGAACAGCATCCCAGTGTTCAACCTCCCTCTGAGAAAAGGAAAGGGAACTGCAGGATACAATCCACTCCCTAAAATGGATGGAAAGATGGTCTAAAAGTCAAGGGACATTAGAACTACTCAAGGAGACAAAAAGCAACTCCATACAATATCTTGAATAGCAATTACCTAAAATATGCTGCATGTCACCAGTGTAGAGCAGCCTTGCATAAGCACAAAGCACATTGTTCTATAGAAAAGGTAAACTTAGAACATGAAAACAGCTACTTCAGCAGTTACCATGCCTTCCAACTGCAGCAGAAGAATGACTAAGCTTGTTAAAGCTGTGTACCATTCAGGCTGCTTGTAGAGTCATTGGTACTAATTCCATCTAGTGAGAACTCCTCTGTTCCTGTGTGGTGTGAATTTCAGTCGTCAAGTTTCTTACACTTTCACAGGCAGCAGTGAAATGAAATATCGAAAGAAACTGTGCCCAAATCAAATGCTTAAAGTTGCCTCAGACTGGGTTTAAAACCAAGACCTGCAATTGTACTGCAGTTCGCTCAGTTGGATCTAGAAAACTAGGCCTTACAGCTTCTTGGTTGAACACCTCCTGTTGCACAAGCTAAGGAAAAATTTCTCTATGGTTCTGTCTAACTCTCCAAAAAGTCAAGGCCAGAATGATACCAAATATATCACAGAACAGTTAGAGTTGGAAGGGACCTTAAAGATCATTTAGTTCCAAACCCCTCCTGCCATGGGCAGAGACACCTCCCACTAGATCAGGTTGCTCAAAGCCCCATTCAACCTGGGCTTGAACACTTCCAGGGATGGGATCTCCACAACTTCTCTGGGTAGCCTGTGGCAGTGTCTCGCCACCCTAAGACTGGGTTGCCATATAATTGTGCAGATTTGCTCTCAGAGCAAAATTGTAGCCACCATGTAGAATTCTCCCAGACTGCACTAATATTTACAGAGTATTAGTTGGACAGAACACCGAGTAGATCAGTTGATTCTAGTCAACTACGTTGTTTTGCAAAATAAAGTCTATCCTGCATGAAACAGCCCAAAGTGAGTGTTCAGCATAAGCAAGTTATTTTAGTTTGCTTCTGCATGGAAACTACATTCAAAATTGGGTTGAAGATTTCCATTGCACAGCTATATTTATATTGTTTACACAAAAACTCTTTGAGAAGCTATCCACATACTGTCCACATCAAATTACTTTGTCAAGGTATGATCTGTAACTACTCTTGAGTCATTATCTTGCAGCACTGATTACTTAGTAGGGACTTTACCACAGGAAAGGAAAACAAAGCATGTAACCTTGTGCTGATTTAAAAATTGTTACTGATGTAACGTGATATAAACTGACAATGCATTGCAGTTCCAGCACTGCATTGCATCAGAGGTGAAACAAGTAAGCAAAGAAAGAGATAGACCTAAGAATAGCACATTTAACTCTTCAGAGATGGTAACATCAAATAGCAAAAGCACAGCTAGCATTGGAGGAATCACCTTATTTAGCTCTTCACCAGACTAAGCTGCTTGGGGCATGGGAACATTTGTAGAACACACAAGCGTGCAGTCACAGCATGTGTGCACATGAAGTGCTTTCAAGTACTCGGGAGCATACACACAAGCAAAACAAACTACAGATGATGCTTCCTTTATTCCCAGACCCTAGTAAAAAATGAGTCTCGAGACCTTTCTGAATAAAGACCAACATTTCAGCTCACTGCCTGGAGATTGAAGGGGTTTTCCTTTCTCAAATGCACTAGGATTGCTTTATTTCTCCTGAGGCTCTTCTGATCAGTTTTTGAACGGGGCATATACTCTGACCCTGGTATATAACATCATGCCAAGTTTGTAAGTGGAACCGTAGCTTCTTTCCCTTTAAAAGTTTACAGCTTACCTGGCTGCCATGGCCCGCCTGGAAATGTCTGGAGGGGAGAAAAAGATCAGAAAGCATATACCACTCTGTATCCCTTTTCCATCCTCTACACACAGAGAGAGCTCAGATCAGATCATTCAGGTTTGCACTTCTATTCCACTATAGAAGTTTTATATTCAGGTTTTTTTCCCTTTATAAGATTTTAAAGAATGACTTGAAAGGGAACCTAAGTTATAGCCAAAGCAAGCTCAGTTTCACTGAAGGACAGGCTTCGACTATTTCACAATTTTTTGTGAAGTGCTAGCACCATGACTTGTGAAGAACCAAGAAGTTGTGAAGAACTTCCATCTGCTTTGTATGCCAGGATAGACAGAAGAATGGTCTTATCCCAACATTCCTCCCACTGCTTCAGCACTGGGACCACGGATTCACTTCAACAGGTCTGAGTTTCCACCTCACTCCCAATATTCCTATCACTTTAAATAAGTGAAAAGGCACTAAATGAAAGGGAAAGAGACGCCGCAGGACAGCCAGGAACCTAACCTGCCTTTGGATCCTAACTCTTCCACATCACATCTTTCTTTTCCCAGCATACTAGCATTTCTGTATATGTAATCATTGTGAACCTAATATATATTGCCTTTGCAAAAACTTTAAAAAATTATGACTGAAAGTAGCTAAGTGATCTCTGCATTAAGTCAGTAAAAGTCAGGATGGAAGAGAAAATGTAATGTGTGAGATTTTCCTCTAACTAGAGATATGCTCCCCACTTATATTTCAGCATCTTGCAATCTCTTAATATGTTTATCCAAAGGACTCTTGTGATAGAGAAAAGGGGTAGATATTTTTCCATCAGCTTTCTTGGTGATGAGTCATTTAATCTTTTTTCCTCAGCTCCTTTGTCTTTACATAATATTACATAATAATATAGAAGTGTTCTGTTTCCCATCAAGGAATCTCTCACATGTTTTTTAAACACATTAAAGCAGGCTTACTTTGAAGCTTTGAATTGTTTGCAGTTTCCTCCAACAGAAGCACCACAAATATTGCTATGTAAATGAAGGATATTTTCAGCTCACTGGTTAAGGCAAGACAAGAAAATAATTTTGTTCACTTTAAATCAAAACTTTACTTTGAAGGAAAGGCTGGGATATTAACCTTTTAAATGGATATCTAAGCCAGATAACATTGTCTCAAAAACACCAGGACAAAATTATTTCTGTAACAAAAGGAAAAAATCAATAGGATTACATAGCAATAGCATACCTTTGGCTCACCCAAATCTGTATTTTCTACAGAATAACTAAGCAGCCAGAAAAATATAGCCCAGTTCTACGCATAAGTAGAACACATTAGGAGCGGCCCACTTTGTGTGGCCCTTTATCTGTCCTGACCCATCAAAAGGACTGCTGATTCTGTAGGATGTCAGTGCCTCCAATGAAGGCTCCTCTGCCTTTCTCATGAAATATTTGAGCAGTTCAGAGAGAGGATTAGTTGCTGTTAACCACTGAAAGTACACCAGAGTATCTACCTTACAGCCTTGCTCTCCAGGAGGGCAACCTTTTTATTCACTGATTATTATATAAGCCTTTCTCCAGCAGGGCACTATTGAGAATGTTAACCCATAGCATGCTCTATGAACACTGCTTCTGATATCAGAGAGGATAAATCAACAAAATTGCACAGATACATTGTAGAAGGAACTTACACTTTGAATTATAAAAATATTCCCCAATAAATTCAATTCCGATTAATATGACAGATCCCATGTTCCACAGAGGGAATGCATTATTTGTACAAAATTTCAATAAAAGACAAGCTCTATGTTATAACTTCAGAGCAACAGAAGCAACATCAAATTTTTAAACAAGTACACAAACTGAAAAGAAATTGTTCAACATTTTATTTTACCCAGAATAGCTATACTTTAAATGCAGACCTGACATTATTAGTAACTCCAAGATGTAATAATCTCATCATCACAGAAGGGGCACAGGATTGGTTTATTTATAACATCAGCATGGTTACTAGCAACACATTAAAAACTATTTACCCATTTTAATGCATAATCATAAGAAATTAATCTATCAATGAGCAGATTTTCACTGTTCATAGAGTAAACCACTGTGCGTTAAAGGAGGTCAAATAGTTTCTCTTTGAAAGCTAGAGCAGTATTTGTAGATGTCACAGTTCTTCACAAATTGAAAGGGAAAAACTAAGCAATAAGGAACTAATGATGGTTACTAAAGAAAACTGTGGGTCCATACAGCTTCACTTGCTAAAGAGCAGTAATATGTTCTCTCAACTTATGAGGTGCTGGCTATTTTGTTTGTAACGGATTATTCCTCTCTCTGCATACTTGAAAAAGCTGCGTTTATTTTTTTGTTTTGCCCTAGTTTCATTATTATAAATTATTATGTTTGAATTGGCTTCTGACCTAGATCTTAAGTAACAGGATGTTTCCAAGCTAGAATTCAGAGCTTACATATTCTCAGTGACAGCCACAATTCTGGGACACAGGCTTAGATTTATGTGGGGAAAGGAGGAAGTACTGGAAAGAGGGTATTGACATTTCTTTCAGCTAAGTGTCTGAAACCAAAAGAGACAACAAGCAAACACAGAAACCAATAGACCCATAATAAGGAAATGGGCAAAATCAGCTAGTAAACCAAATGTACTAAATAGCTACAAGCTAGAATGCCGCATTCAAGGCCAGATAGAAGAAATCTGTTTGCTCAGCAGGAATGAGAAAAGATCTGCAACAGGAGCCTTTTTTTGTTTGAAACCTAAATCACATATGACTAATTTCCAGGGCTAATGGGATAGCAGAAACAAGAACTCAGCTGTATAATGGTTTGTTCAGAACCCCAATTTTCATCAGCTAAAATAAGTCAGTTTCCATACAATCAGTTATGATACCCAGCAGATAAAACAGATGGGTAACTGGCCATTCACAGCCCATTTCCATGATATGTGTTCTTGTGGTCTATAAATAACTGAGTAGGGACACCTGCTTCTTGGCAATGCAGGAAAAATGCCTCTATTCTCTTCTACTTTCATCTCGTTCATTATGGATAAGGATAAAAAGGGATAAAACAGAATTAAACAATAAAACTTTTCCCTTGCCAAGACAATGCATATTCTGCCACTGCAGCCTCAGCACAACTGGCAAACAGCAGGTGCCATCCATTCACTTGACTGAAAACTACTCACCATCTTCCAAATTAAATACACTGTGGGAATTGAAGTAGGGTTTTTATTTTTATTTTACAGATTCCCCTTCCAGGAATTTCACAGAAATCACTATGGAGCTGCTATTTATCCTCCAAATATGCATATTTATTCTACTATATGTTACTTGTTTTGCTTTTTAAATCTGTTTAAGTCAGAAAATGTCATGCTGCAAAAAAAAATTTGAAGAGTGACTCTGGCCAATTCATTCGTTCCTTCTCAACACAAACCCATAGGAGCCATCCTCTAGGGTAAGATGATGGATAACTTCTGGTGGACCTGCCAAAGGTGACTGTGGCCTTCTGTTGTGGACACAAGCAAGCTGGTAATGCAACCTGCTCTCTCAGGAGTCACTAAGATTTCATTATTTATTCAGTTCCAACCAATTCATGTCTTTGTGAACTTTAGGAACATTAAGCAAGAGAGCCCCTGAAATCCACTGAGCGCAGGTAATTAGAGGAGAGGAAGAGATTTCTGCCGCTGAACACAGATGCGATTCAAGAAGAAACTCACTCAGCTATGCAGGTCCCACAGCTGCACTGTCCAGCAACAAAAGCCAAGAGGTAATATTCTTTGACAATGCAGAAAACCAGCCAGCACTATCTACACCAAGAGCCATTTCTATATTTCTGTATTTCTTTTATTCCAACCACTTGCACCTTCTTTGCAGATGTGGGTGAAATAACTTCTTCCTCTCAAGATTTGCAACCTCATAATTCATCAGTCCAGCTTCTTCAATATCTCATCTGCCACTTGAACATTGTCTTTTTGCCATGTTTTTTAGATGCATTTCTTTCAAACTCCCTAACATCACTTTCCTCTACTTGTTTTCATTATGAGCTAATCACAAATTCGTTTCCCTTCTGCTTTGTTTTCCTCTCCTAGGTATTCTCAGTATCTACCTACCCCTCTCACTTCGTAACAGAGAGAAATTTGTAAATAAGCTGCTCTTCTAGAAAATAAACGTTTCCACAGGGAGTAGCAGCTCCAATAAAGAATCCACTACTGAATTTCCACATGAAGTGACCCAAAAAAGAAAACAGTTTACTGACTAACCTGGAATACAAAATCCCTGACTCAAAGTCTCAATTCACATAATGCTGAAGAGACTGGCTCCCAATTCAAGAGCTTTGGAAGAAGTTGATTTATCTCCATGCAGAACAGGAAAAAAGTAAGGATCAAAACCAAATTATGCAAAATGAGATAAGCTTCCTGTCTTGCTGTACTAACAGTTAACAGTCATTAAAAAAGAAAAGAGAAAAGGAGGAGCACGGTTGGGTGGTGGTGTGATGTAATCAAAATCCACGCTCTTCATAATCAACACAGCAATGAATAATTCAGTCTTAATGACTCTCATAAGCCTCCCAATAAACCTACTGTTTCCTACTTTGTTCTATTGTTCTATGCACTACATTTGTTCTATGAATTTCATTCATTTTCTTTAGAAACTTATTTTCTAACTCATATCTATAACATTTATATAATATATATATAAAATGTATGAAACAAACTTCGGACTACAATTTCTATGTTTGTTTCCCAACTCTAGCACTTCACATCAGAAGCTGCCCTCAAACAAACCTGTAATGCACTTAGAACCAAAGTCATTACTGTCATCAGTTTGGGCTGTCAGCCCAATTCCATGCAAAATTAAATGACATGCAACTAAACCCCTTAAGACTAACTAAGCTTAAAAATAGCCAGAACACATTCATTCACACCACCAAGAATGGCATTAGACCAATAAACTCAGACTCACAGACTAATGCCCTTCAACAAGAAAGGAATTCTGGCCAAAGTTTGATTTGAGATAAACGGTAATGCCTCATATTGCAAACCATGAGCTTGATTTTTCTGCTTAATTGTCTTAGCAAAAAGTAAAGTATTTTACCTTCAACACTTCTATGTGATAAAGCAAAAGGTTACTGTTCTGTTATAAAAAAAATAATCTTGTCTCTCCGCATTGATTATTCTACTGAAAATTTAAATGCACAGTTCTTCAGAACTGCAGAGTACGAATGTCATGGTTAGAAGTCAATTCAGATAATCGTGACTGCTTTAAACATTCTTGATCAGGTACTAATTGAGCAGCACTAAAAAACATTTATTTACCACTAAAGCAGTTGTCAAACAGGTATAGTGAACCATTTTCATTAACACTTATTCATCACTACAAGGTAGATAAAGCATTTTCAATGTTTATTTTCCAGCTCTGTATGAGTTCATTTTTAATGATTTCTTTAGCTTTTCTAAATTCATTTAAAAGGTAATTTCCAGCCTACACTCAATATCCTGTCCTTACGGTCATAGCTGAAATAATGTTTTAAATTAAAAGTTGGATAATGACCTTCAATGAATGATGATGCTGAGCATTGCAGTTGTGCATGATCTACATCAGACTGTGCTCCAGCTGCATTTACATTGCTTTCTTGAGATGCTAGGGACACATGTAGTAAACTCCCACTGCCTAATGGGCAGTTTCTCTATTTTATTTGCTGGACAAGTAATGAAGCAAAGGGAATTAATTTGCATTGCCCAAGGATTTTACTCCCTAGCTAACTCTCCCTCTCACTTAGATATGGCTACCTATATGGAAAGGTATCAATAAAGAAAGCTCACTAAAAAACATTAATGAGTTTTAGAGCTTCCACAGCTACCGCTGCTCTGCAGTAACTGATAAAGCAAGAGACACCCAAGTATACATCTCAGGCCTATACCCATCCAGACAAAAACATATTAGGAACTGCACTTAACACAGCATTTATATTTTTGGTATGTAAAATTTAAAGCAGTAGAACTCAACATTCCAAATCAAAGCTTTTTCTCAAATTCAATATAAATTTCACTTGAGGAAGTAACAATTGAAATGTGACACACTGTTCTATACACTCCTTCTAGGAAAAATAACTTGTATTTTCACTAGATGGGCTTTTATGCATTTTTCAGCCTATACCTTAATTGCCTCATGATTAGGTTTGTGATTTATTTTCTTATTATATTTTATGGCCGGGGGTGGGGTTTGGATTTGGAGTTTTGACCTTCACCTGTTCCAATAAAGGGAACAGTGAAGACTTCCATCACCGCCTATTCAAGAATTAACAAAGCTTAGACTCACCATCAGTTGAGAACTATGATATTCAAGAGACCCTGATTATATACTCATGCAAAGTTGAAGAAATTAAGTAATAATTCCTATTTATGGCTAGGCCCTCATATTTGAGGACTGATATAAATTTAGTAGTTTGCCTCATTCTACTGTGTATTACTTTTTTCCACATGCTTCATTCTGTTGCAAGTTACAGCTTAGCGATTTTCAACATTTAAGTATTAATTATAAATTGACATTCTTCCAAATGCTGTATCTAGAGACTCTCAAGAAGCATGTGAGAAGTGAGTGTCTCATCTAAAGCATTCATGAGATGAGATTTACACAAGATGTAAAAAGCAACGGATTTCTGTATACCGGAGTTAAATCAGATGCTGTATAGTATTATGAAAAGGGACATAATTTAGGATACATTAAAATAAATATTTAATTAATTGCTCTGAAATTTACTTGTATTTACCAAAGGGTAGAAAAGGACAACTTTCACAAATCTCCTGCTCTTGTCCCTTTGCCCATAAACCCACAGTTTCAAGGAACCCTCCGGAGTCTTGTGTAAAAGCCGTAAAAGCAGCTCTCTTACCCAAGGGAAAAGGTGCATCACACAGATTTGGGGGATTAGATTTCCTTTACCTGGATAGGGTAAATTTCCTTGGTACTTTATAGTTTTTTAAAAAACTGGAAAAATGCCTAAAAACCCCAGATGCTTCTAGTAAGCTTCCAACAGCTGATGCTGAATAATGTAGCCAGAGGTAGAAAGCCTCAGTGGCATCCATGTGACATGCTACAGCAACTCCAGGAATCTGGTATATAGAATCCTCAACAAAACCATCATAAGTTGTGCAACAGTAAAGTCTCAATGGTTACTTAATTTCTAAAGCGCTTCTATTTAAATGGTCGACTCCACAACCACTGCAAAAAACATTTACAACTTCATAGCAAAATCAGAAGTCAGATAAAGGACAAAGCAGTAGGAAAAAAGTGGCCAAAAGCTGAACCCTCGATGATTTTAACAATTTACAAGTGTAAAAGAAGACTTGAGATTGATGTCTGAATGCTTTGAACCCCTCTGCCCAGAAAAGAAATTGTGTGGGAAAAAGCTGCTAAGGAAATCTCACTGACAACTCCCATGCTCTGAAGTACATATAGCAGCCAACCCCATCTGAAGTACACTCAAGTCCAGGGAGCCACTGTTTCCTTCTAGAACTATGGAAACACGAACTTTTTATTCCTGATACATGGGAATTCTCTATTTACACCACAAAGCTCCAGTTTAATCTTATATCAATCATCTCATCCTTAGCTTCAATCTTTGAGCAAGTTAGTCTATAAGCAAGCTGCTTTATGTTAATTCTGAGGCATTAAGATGAGTCAAGGAGGTTGGCAGGCAGTCAGTTTCTCACTGGCCTGAAAGCACAACAGGAATTTTAATACCCACTTTACTCCTTTAACTGACCGTATCCTCAACAGCACACTTACTAATTGCAGATTTAAACCCTATAAGGAAGTTTATCTTTTATTATAATAGCCTATTACAAACACCAAGCTGTAGCATTGAACATTTTTGGAAAACTGCCTCACTACTAGTTTTTCAGACAATATCTGCATTTCTTCCATAAATATTAAAGCATTGTTCGCCTCTCACAGTGTATTAATAAAACATATAATTAACTTTATATCAAAAGCACAGCCAAGACCTTCAAAAGTGATTAGCATTTTTGCAATGAGATATGAAAAATAACATATTCAAGATTTTTCCCGAAATACATTTTTAGTGCATCTCCAAACAGGCTATAAAGAAATGAACACACTGAAGAATCATGACTTGTTTTTCAAAAAGCTCCTAACATGTC
The DNA here is from genome assembly GCA_025769975.1 of Gallinago jamesoni. Lineage (NCBI taxonomy): Eukaryota > Metazoa > Chordata > Aves > Charadriiformes > Scolopacidae > Gallinago > Gallinago jamesoni. Next base: position 12,319,585 of record JAOQGH010000069.1, on the reverse strand, counting down.
CAGATTAAATGAACAGAAATATCAAGGAAACCAAATACATGAACAAGAGGATGCAAAAAAAAAAAAATTTATGGATCGTGTCTTCCATGCAGAATTTGAGGGAAAAGGTACTCTTATCACCTCCTGTATCTCACATTAGAGAATGCAACTATCCTCGCACACTCTGTATTGTCTCAGTTTCAGTTTTTCTTTTTCTTCTTACGGAAAAATGCACCAAAACTGAAATCAACCTCTCTTTAAAACCAGGTGCTTTCTTTTCAACCAGCCCCAGACAGGCAGAGAAAAGGACCCCACCAGAGCAGTCAGCCAGCAAACAGGAGCTGTAAGGATGAGGTCCACGTCTCCTCCCTGCCATGGGAGCTCCTCTCTACCAGGCTGTAGGCCAGTCTGAACTCAAAACAACGTTCAGCAAGATTCTCCAAGTCTGTAGCAAAAGTAGCACACTATTGCCTGCTAGTCACAGGCTTTGTATTAAGTCATCCTTGCTAGCCTCAGAACTGTCAGTCTTTGTCTGGACTTGTCTTGAGTCTATCTGGAGATCCAACAGGAAGTGGCTATTACCTCAGTTTAGTTTTAGCTCAGGTCTGTGCAATTGTGCGGTGTAAGACCTATTGTTACAGTAATTGTGAGATATTTCTGTGATTAATACAGTCTAATATCAAGCAGTTATTCCTCTTAACACCCTCAGGTGGATATTGTCAGGGCCCATCAATTTGTAAATGTCAAGCTTCTGCAATAGTTCACTTACCAATTCTTCCTTCGCTGGCAGTGGGTCTGCATTTGCATTAACCTGGATTTTTGGACCCAACAGTAAACAGTAAACAGAGGTGAAAGAAAGTGTTAAGAACCTCTGCCTTTTCAGCATTGTTGGTGACTACTTCATCTCTCCTGTTTAACAAGGGGCCAATGTTTTCTTTCTGTTTCTGCTTATATACCTGAAGAGCCCTTATGCAACCACTCCTCCTCTTCCTTCCTATCTTTATTAAACAGCCTTTAGCCATCTACCATGATTCTCCTGTCATGCAAGTTGTACCACAGCGTTTCAGTTATTCCTATGATATCATAACTTTCTGACCGGGCACAGAGCTCCAATTCCTCCTGTTTGTTCTGTCCTGTTGTTAACAGCAAAGGGCTTGAAAGTACAAGAGGAAAGAGAGCTCTCAGCTATATTCAAGTCATGAATAGTTGATTACTGGTCATTAAATGCATGCAAATTTGGGAGCTGGGTAAAACCAGATATAACAGAGAACAAAGAATAAGCAGCCAATATGTATATGTATACAGTATTTTACATTTGGGAAATTCAGCTGTGTAAAAGTGGAAAGAGCAAGGTGCAAACATGTGTTAGAAAACAAATAGAGCCCCAAGGGTGCTCTAGAATAAACCACCATCATCAACACCAGTGCCCTCCTTATGAAAAATTGTCAGGCTGTAACTCCCTCTATATTCTTTGCTGAGGAAGGCTGTGACTGTTGACCTTCAGGCACAGAAGGGTAGCACAGGGATGAATTAACACCAGGGGAAAAAGAGGAGTAGATACTACAGGGCATGTGAATAACTAATTTAACTGTATTATGACTGCGACTTTTTCTACAACAGTACTGTCCTTTCGCTGCAATCATGATTCCTAGACTAATAGTAACTCTTCAATTAGACTGTTAAGACTTTAATTAATTAGACTAACAATAAACTCACGGCTTCGGGCCACAAGGTGCAGGGCAACAATTCATGTAGCCAGAGGGAGGGTATATCAATATCGAAAGGGGAAATCCTGAGTGCCAGCTCCTATTTTAAAGCCTGCTCATAAATTTTAAGTTTAGGAGTCATAAATAAAAAAGAGATAATTTTGTAAACGGTTGTATTGTTGATAATAAATGTTTTAATTTCAAGGTTTTTCTGCATATGAATGAGGTATCTAAACGTAGTCAAAAATCACATTAAAAGTTCTGGGTTTACAACTTAAGAACAATTATGCAAGCTGCTTATTATCACCAGAATTAAACTGACTTAACACTTATTTATCTCTAAATGAAAAAGAAAATTTTATACCAGCTGTGTAGAAAAGATATGAAGACACTTACTAGAAAACCAAAGTTAGTTTACTTCCCTAGAAATATGTCTATAAAGTACTTATTTTGGAGATACACTTAAGTATCTCCATTTTCTTACCCTCCCAAGAAGTTCTTCAGAAAACTAGTGACTTACTGATATCTGAAAAGTGGATGATGACTAGAAACATCATCCTTGAAACAATAGATGGGACTTTTGTGGAAATACCTAGCAAAATTATTCTTTCTTCAAGTAAGTATTCCTTCAGTTTGATATATATTATTAAGTGATTAGTATAGATAAGCTTGTGCTGATATGAGTATCTATAGTATTTATACTACCAAGTACAAAAATTAAATACAAGAATGATAAACAAGTTTTATGTTTCCCTTATGCTATTCAAATAGCAGTAACAAACACTTCCTGAATAACAGAGATTAGTCAAAATAATTTTTAAGTTGGTGGATTATTCTTTTTCCCCACAGTGGTAGAGCTAATGGGCTTCTGTTTTCACAGGCACATCTATTTTCTTTGCAAGTAAGTTTTGTTCCAGAACCTCACAGTTTGTTTATCCAGTTACTCAGCTACTTAAACATTCCTTCAGGTCAAATAACACTGCACATAGAAAGTAGCTTCAAAATGATTGCCAGAGGTTAAGATACTTTAATATGTGCAGAGAGTATGGGCAGTAGAACAGGATAACAAATAAACAGTAAGACCAGTGTTTTCATTAGCTCCACAGCAATTTAGACATGACTTGAAAGCAGCATACATTTGCACTAGATAGTTCTTCCTAATATATTTCTGTAATGAAATCATAAACAAACAAAAAAAGATAATAATGTATGTAAGGAGACCATCTTAGGACAGGCAATTATGTTTGGAAAATTCAGAAAGCAAATACAGTTTTCGGTATTACTCAATATAAGCCTTTTTATATGCATTCGCATCTGTGGTAAACTTTTGTTGTGCTCCCTCTTACAGTATTCCCCATTCAGAGTGGGATCTAGTTACCTACTGGGTACCCAGTACACTGTGTCTGTAAGGTCTGGCTACCAAAGAGTTGGGACTCAATTACGAGCATAATCTTGTGAAGTATTCAGTATCATTGAATTTCAGGAACTACTTTTGAAATGAAGGTGTTTTTAAAGTACAACTTCCACAGACAAAAATTATGGTTTTCATCAATTTGGATGAAAGTGGGACAAATGCACAATTCCAGGGGTTTCACAACTACAGACATGAACACTCAACTTCCCTGATATTTTGTTTCCCATGTACCTCTAGCGTGCCCAAAGTCGAAGCTTCAGTGCATCTTACGCATCAGAGGGGCATCCTTTGTGCAATGTAGCCTTTCAAATTCTCCAGGAAAAGCAAACTCTAATCTTATTTTAGAGACTCACAAGACCACGGCAGAGAAAAACAGGCAAGAAAAACTATACAGATTTAACTAAAACAGTAACTACTGTCAAATGCAAGAAGGATTTAGTCCATGGAAGCTACTGACAGAGTCAAGTATCCAGAGTCCAAAATCACTTGGATAGAACTACAGAATGACCACAGCAGATGTCTAGTATTCAGCACTCTGGTTTAAATAGCATTAAGGAAATAATTATACAAAACAAACAAATGGGGTGGGGGTGGGGGGGGTGTCACAAAATTTGACCTTACCAAAAAGAGCAATAAAATGTTAGAAGACCTAGAGAAGATGCTAAAGAATTGGCTATTTATATATAACTCTATTTCAAGTTCTCTTTCCTGCATAAGTCATTGAATAGTCAGTAACAAGTGAACTCTTGCTGCACCTGCCCTCTGCTAGCACCACTAAAGCCTGACTTCAGAACACAGTTGGATAGCCTACAGTGGGAATCCTGCAGTTAAGTGTTAGAATCACAGACAGTAGAGATTCCATAACCTACTTACCCTCTGATTAAGATGCAAGTGTTCCACAATTCAGTGATTCTTTTTCCAGAAACCTTACCTTACCATCAAATAATTGATCAAAAATAGGTAAGGAAAAGGGGGAAAACGGAGGAGGGTAGAAAAGATATCTAAAGTTTAAATTACATTAATCTGTTTTGTCTGGGTTTTCATTTGGTTTTTGTTTTTAGCTCTGAATTACGCAAAAATTTAAATATCATAATACCTAATACCCTAAGTAGCAGAGATGCCACCAGTCAGTGTCCAAGATGTTTCCTTATTGCAGAAACGAATCTTTGTATTTATTTCTGTTTACTCAATTTTTTGCTCACCTGCTACAACACTGTTTCACATCTTCACTGCCTGCAAGCAGGACACTGTCCAAGCAAGGTACTGAGACCAATTATACTTCAGGTATAGTCCGTTACTATACTTGATTAAGCCCAGAGAAAGATTCTGAAATAAAAGAGTAAATCTTCTCAGTACAGAATGATTTTCTTGTTTTGAAGCAAGCATACTACTGCAGCATAAAAACCCAAGGTACAGCAGGCGAGTTAGCACCATTAATACATTTGAACAAATACTTTTAAAGTATTCGCTATCATGACGCTATGAGATAATTTGAACAAAAACAGGGGGGAAAAAAAATCACCTGAAGCCTTAAGAACATTAAGAACATTCTGACACATCCCATAGCTCTGTAACTGTTCCATATAGAAAAGCTTTTTTTTTTTTTTTGGCTTAGAACAGTACGTATATGTAACTTTAAGTATCTGAAAGTAGGCAATCACCTTTAATTTCTCCTGACACAAATTAAGCTTAAAGTGCTGAAAAACATAGCAAACAAGTGTAAATACAGCCACAATATGAATAACGGACTGCACAGTGCTGTCTTATGATACAGAACCTGTCACACGGTCTGAGGTATTGATAAAGGAAGGAGGGCTCTACCTTCTTCCCTCACAGTCATTAAATCCAAATTTAGGACAGGCTGAACTATTTTGACAGAAAAAGTGCCATGCCGACCTTGTATGTTGTGTATTACAGAAGGATTCATAAATCTTTGCTCAAGACAACTGCATTATTTATGTAAAGAACTAGATTACTCTGTGCCGTGTCTTACATTCATGGAAAGGAGGGCTGTGACAAATCCATACTAATGGAATTTTATTAACCCTTTTTATTTTAACTGTCATCACAAAGGAATCATCTTCAGCACAGTCAAAATCATCTTCACTCTCTGCAAATATGTTTCATCTACTAAACCACATAAGATGCAGAAATAAAGAGTCTGTTGAACCTATTTATAATTTGAAGTTAACAGAATAACTGCTAAGTTTCACTTGAACCTCTGGAAACCACTGCACATTCTCCAAAAGCTACAGCCATTAAGCAGGAGAGAAAAACTGTATTTTTAGTAACATGACAACTTATAGACAATATTTTTCTGCAACCAAAGTTCTAGGAACAGGAATGGTAAGTCAAAAATGGAAAGCAATAAATGAAAACATTGTTAATAGAGGAAAAAAAAGACCAGGAAAGTACTGAAGAATGATTAATGAGCACAGGAAGGTATAGACAAAAAAAAAAAAAACCAGAACACGGCTGCTAAAACTTGGGGGAACAGGACAGAATTAGAGGAAACACCCATGTAACAGTGCTAGAATTTGGAAGCCACATCTTTTTGAGAGTGATAGCTGCTTCTTGCTTCCTGTTCCCCCTGAATTCCCAGCTTCACTGAACAGAGGAACCAGAAGCCACCATCCCTTACAAAGAAGGTGCTGCCCGCTAGCTGGTTAGCAATGCAACATCTCACAGCTGGCCAAGGCAGCAGCTGTTTGCTCATACTGATTTCAGGAATAAGCAGAAACAATTAAATCCCTACTTTGAAGATAAAAAATACAGTTTTGCTCACTGGCTTTGAAGCTGCCAGCTTCCGTACTTTTGAACTCTCACTCCATTAAGACACTTTAAAAAAGTAGGAAAATTGTAATACTCAACAAAGCAAGCCAGCCAGACGCTCTTTGCAACTGCAAATCACGTAAGGACTCTGGAGACTGACGGAACTAACCTCATCACAGCCAAAACCAAATGGTCCCAGCTCCTCCTGTTTCTGCTCCTGAGACTCTTTGCTGAATTGATACAACTCCCTACCCCAGCAAAAAAATTTCTCTTCTCCTGGCTGTGCAGCTCAGTTTGCTAAATTGGCTCAGCAAGGGCTCTGACAGCACAACGCTGGAGAAGAGGAAGGAACTGCACACCTGGAAGAGCTGGTGGGTGGAGGGGGAACATCCTTTTGTCAGGGACACAGAGCTTTTAAATCAGCTGTTGTGATAATGGAATACTTCACCCTTTGAGATCTACAAGATGACAAAATTCCATTATTCCCGTGCTCTATGGAGAACAGTCACAGTAGAAAGGTGACATGATTAAATGAGGGGAGGAAAGAACATTGAAAATATTACTGAGATATCTGTTTCACTATCATATACTTTCAATAATTCATGAACAAGTTAATTTAGATATTTTAGAGCGGTTATAATCAGCCAGCTATTCAGTTCCAAGTCACTACATCCCTGCAATCACATCTAAAGTAGCTTTTATTTATCAGATGCTATGTGATGAACTGACATGTCAAGTTTTTAAGTTACATTATCAATGTTATGACATTTTGATAAAATTGGGACCTGGTTTTCAGTCTTTCCTATGCTGCATCTCATGGGGAGACATAAGGTTGTTTTTTTTACAGTTATTTCAGTATGGTTATGTCTCCATTGCAAATGGCCAAAAGACCCAGGTTTGTAAACATTTTCTATCCTTCACTCCACATGGATCTTCAGGATCTGTTTACCCAAGTGACTAAAATTATTGTATAATGTAACTCTGCTTATGACTTTCCATTTTCTGCAATATAATAGTAGTGTATTGTAAAAAGATTTTACAATGGTAACTTCCCACAAAAGACCACAACACAGTACTAATTGAAAATCTAGAAGGGTAGAGAACAACACAAAAAAAGGCTCCCTGTCCCTCAGCAGCACAAAAGACAGCAAGCTTGCAAACTTACTCAAACTCTTCACTATTAGGCTAATGGTTTAGGAAACAACTGTACTTCAAAAAGGGCAGCAAATAAAAGGAATATGCAGAGGAAGCCCAAGAAAACAAGCTTGGCTCGTAAAGCATATATAAGGAAAGCCCATCTGAGCACAAGGTCCTGTACTGGGACAACAATTCCAGAATAATACTAAGAGCAGTTCAGAACAAAATACAGTAGATTAGTCTGGCTATGGTTTTCTTCTGTAGGTTGTCAACCCAAAAGTAACTTAATTAGACTATCTTTGCTGCTGCTTCCTGCAGAATCCCTAAGACATAAGGCCAGAGTCCCCAAGTCATAGCATGAGTCCCAGGTAGTTTGCTTCCATATTGACTTTTTGAGTTGTGGTTTTGATAACATACTTTATTCATCATTTCCAGCTAATTCTACCTTGCATAAGGCAAGTCGCATCTTCTGCTACATCTTATTGCCCTACTCTTTCCCCCTCTCCACCATAAAATTTTTGGTAAATATGAGTATATATGGTTTATTATCCAGAAAACAAAACTAGGCAAAGCAAAGAAGTTTGGAAAGTGGAAATGTTTGTTGCATTTACACAACTGGAAGAAAATGAACCCTTGCAATGGCTTATTTTTTTAAAGGGCCTATCAAACCAGCACGAGACTGAGTTGTTTACAGTGTTCACTTTCTGGCATTCTCTATTGGAGATCTTAAGTTCTACATAATCCTTCAAACCACCCTCCCCTATCTCACAGGGAGATGAGTAAAGCATCTAGTTTCGTGAGCAAGCACATAGCTAGAACCAAGAAACAATTTAAGTAACTGCTCATTTCTGCAGTGTGTTCACAACATAGCTGAAGCATGCGTTGCACCTCTGAAAATGGAGGATGGCCAGGATCAACTACCAAGGTCAGACTACAGATAAAGTTACCATTAGAGCTAAACAATAGCTACTTAGTGAGAAAAACTGAAGCCTAGAAGTGATATTCTGAAGTACTGGTACTTTGTCAGAAACAGTAGCAATTAATGAAAGCAATTTAACCAATACCTACATATAAAACAAATGCGTAAGAACCCATAGTAAATACTGTATTTGTAATCCCCATGTCCTATCTTAGTCATACAAATAGAGGACTTGCAAGGCACAGCCTGCATACCCAGCAAAAGACTAGGGTCATGGTTGATGCCTCTGCTATTGCTTTTGCGTTTATCTTCACTTTAATGCAGGGTAGTTAATAGGACAGTTTGATATATCATTTGGACATAAAAAGCTGAGCAGAAAAATCTGTTCTGGGGAATGGAAATGTTTTTTTGCATTGTGTAATTAGAAGCAATAGAAAAGATATTGAAGATATCTTAATCAATTGAAGAAGTATTTCATTAAGCATTTAAGTCAGGCACACTTATTTTAGAAAGCAGATATACTGTAAGCACAGGGAGAGAAACTGGGTGTAATACCAACACTAGCTCTTCTAACAAAAGAAAAAACAAATGAATACAATAAGTTTTTTTGCAAGGTAATAATATTTACAAAGGCTAAAGTCTTTCTTGCTGAAAGGTCATACATTACTAGAAGAATAGAACAGACTACAGAAGTGAACCATTGGCAAGAAGATTTCTATATAACTGTTAACTATCAAATGAACAATATCGCAAGAACTAAAGTTACTCCAAATTACTGTAGTTTGTGCTTAGTGTTAAAACATTAATAATGTCTGTTACATAGTTTCATCTGAAATCTCTAAGGATATTATGAATACAGTTTCAAATACCAGATAAACTGTCATAAAGCTCAGTACTTGCAAACTCTGATCTGATACCGTGGGCTATAGTACCATTACTACCTACTACAAATATCTACCCTTAGATTCCTCCGCCTATTACAGCAACATACCAAGTCCCGTATACTGTCATTAAAACCAGCTTATTTTAGCAGACCTACAAGGGCTGATTATTTTAAATTAACACCAGTACTTGGGAAAATCACCGTGTACTAATACGACCTTTTTTTCTTATATTTTTATGCAAGAAATAATCAGAAAGATAAAAATCAGTTAAAGTCATTCATTTCTACAAAGAGATAGATTCTCCTGTCAACCTAACACTTCCAAAGAATAAATAAAATGTAAATTTTTGATTCTCCTTGAGCCTACCATATTCCAACCAATAAGACAACTATTAAGGCACAGCAAAGGGTGGTTGCTCCCCACAGGACAGGGAGCCAAGCACAGCCATCAGGGCCATGTCCTTGCTAGCCAATGCCAGAACCCAAGCAAGGGAGCAGGGCAGGTTCGGCCAAGAGCCCAGATCATCAGGCAAAGCCAGGATGACAACACAGGTCTGAGGTCAAACCAAGAAGTCAGTCTACACATCAGCACCAAGCCCAGTGACAGCCAGGTTCACAAGGTCAGGCCAAGGCCAGGACATCAGCTGATGAGCCAGGGTCCAGCTCCATAGGACCAATAGCTAAGCAGGGCAAAGCCATAACTGAGGTAGAGATCAGCACTCTTAACAACACAACTGGGCTGAAGGCTGAGTTTAAATAGAGCCTGGGCCCATGGCTGTGGGTGGAGGCCCAGGTGAGGCTGATCAGGGCCATCAAGGTCTATTAGAGCCCTCAGGGCCCTGAAAACAGCAGTCAAAGCAACAACTCTAAAACCTGCCCTTTACTGGTTTACTTGTTTCTCTTTAAAGACTGCCCGCCTTCTAAAATAAGGCAAAGACAGGAATCTCATTTTGCCTTTGATATTACAGCTAAGGCATAGGCTGGTGTGTCAGCTTGTTCTGACTCATCTGCATTTAAGTTTGTCCTGGATACAGTTTGCTTGCTCCACTTTGCACTTTATTTGCCTATAATTTACTTACTCTTCATTTATCAAAATCTGTTAACCTTTTCTGGTCTTCCAGTTTCACCTACACATACATTTTTATCCATTGCTATTGTTGCCTACAGATATACTCAACCACCTTCTGCCCTAAGTGTTCCTTTATTTTCTTACCCCATCCTCTCTAATAATACGTATGCTGAATAGGAATACGAACTTCTTAATACACCAGTGTAATATACTTCTGTTTTGCCTCTTCTTAAAGATAGCGCTTTTCAGGGATATTCTTAATAATACTCCTAAGAGCAACCTGCACCACTGATCATAGTTTTGAGTATCAATTCAGATGCTAAGTGATGCAGTAGGTGGTTTTTTTCTCACTATTTAAAATAACCAATTGTTAATACAAGTTAGTTTCTCCCACTTCCAAGTCTGAGATACATTATACTAAATTTCAAGACATTAAAGACATTGCTAAATAGTAACTAAGTGGATTCACATTTCACCTTTTCTTAAACTTACTGTTCAAGCAGTTTTGAAAGCCCCAATGCTATTTCAGTCCACATAATTCAACAGACATAATTTAGCAACTATCTCATATAATAGCATCCTAGTTTGAATAGGTTGAAATGATACCTGAGGCAGACTCCAGAGCTTTGCTACAGACAGCAAGTGTTTTCCTAAGAACATAAATCTTCTTTACAAATACAGATAGTCACACATACTGGCCTTTGTATTTTCTTTCTGAGAGATCAAATTTCAATCACTGAATGCAGAAAGCACATCAAAACAAATTGTACTGTGCAGTGGTAATTTATCTAAGGCAATCGAAAAGGCTTTTCTCCCTGAGCTCAGGGATTAGAAATCAAGACCTCTATTCCCAGACTCCTGCTCAGCCCATTATCCAATGTGTTTCCATCTTTATTTTGACAACTTCCGGTGAAACAACATACATATAACACCCCAAAGCATACAGTGCCCTCAACTCAAAACAGTGGCTTGAAACTGAAGATATAGACACATATGATCCCACTCACATATCCATTTTCTTGATTGTTCCACAGTATCTCCCAAGAAAGCTTTATATTTGGCACCATATGCAAATGCTTGCCTTATTTAGCCCCCTATGCACAACAGGAACGCATGCTTTGACAACGACATGACTGGGAGACACTGGGCCCCTTGTGGGAAGGATTACAGCACAGACTCTTTGACTTTTGCAGACAAAGGAGGGCATACAGTCTTGTATGATACAGTCTCCCACAGTATCCTCCTGGAGAAACTGGATGCTCGTGGCTTAGATGGGAATACTCTCCACTGGGTTAAAAACTGGCTGGAGGGCCAGGCCCAGAGAGTGGTGGTGAATGGAGTTAAATCCAGTTGGTGGCCAGTCACGAGTGGTGTCCCACAGGGCTTGGTACTGGGACCCGTTCTCTTTAATATCTTTATCAATGATCTGGATGAGGGGATCGAGTGCACCCTCAGTAAGTTCACAGATGACACCAAGCTGGGTGGCAGTGTCGACCTGCTACAGGGTAGAGAGGCTTTACAGAAGGATCTGGACAGGCTGGATCGATGGGCTGAGACCAACAGGATGAGGTTCAATAAGGCCTAGTGCCGGGTCCTGCACTTGGATCACAACAACCCCAGGCAGCGCTACAGGCTGGGGGAAGAATGGCTGGAGCTGCCTGGCGGAAAAGGACCTGGGGGTGTTGGTTGACTGTCAGCTCAACATGAGCCAGCAGTGTGCCCAGGTGGCCAAAAAGGCCAACAGCATCCTGGCTTGTATCAGGAACAGCATGGTGAGTAGTACCCAAGAGGTGATTGTCCCCCTGTAGTCGGCACTGGTGAGACCCCACCTCAAGTACTGTGTCCAGTTTTGGGCCCCTTACCACAAAAAAGACATTGAGGTGCT
>JAOQGH010000069.1:12277391-12307721 GCA_025769975.1 Gallinago jamesoni | reverse complement strand
GAGGCCCCATCCCTGGAGGTGTTCAAAAGACAGGTTGACATAGTCCTTAGGAATATGGTTTAGTGATTTTTGTCAGGATCAGGTTGATGGTTGGACTAGATGATCTTCACGGTCCCTTCCAACCTAGACAATTCTACGATTCTATACGTTCTCAAAAGCAAGCAGCTCTGATCCCAGCATTCCCTGTGTGAACAGGCCAACCACACCAAGCTGATTCAAGGATATCTTTCTCATGAAACTTGCTTAGTATTTTTTTAGTAGAAGATCAAAGTTTTTTGATGTAGGTGTTAGTGGGAGATAAGAATTTTCATCAAACAGTCACGGTACCTTCTCAATCTTTAAAAAGAGGCATGAGTCCTTGTATCAAAATGTTGAGTGGAGTACTACCTTTTGATCACCAATTTAGACAAAACCATCCCACTTTTTTTTATTTTAATACATCTCAACTTTTGAAGTTAAAACTTTTTTTAAAAGCAGTTAAAATACTTGTAATGTTTAGTGTCCTTAGAAGGGATTGGGAAATACGTAAAAATCAAAATGCGTTCAACATCATTTTTCCACTGTAAAAAATAATATGCAAATCAGCATAAGACCTGTAGGTCAAGCCCATAACATCTTCCCTGCTTTCACAAAAACCCATGTCTCAACTGCAATGGTACAAGAGTATCCTTATTAATATTTACCTTAAGACAGGTAACATACACAAAGTGATTCCACTTTGCTAATGAAGCCTACACTAGGCAAGATGGACTGGCATCTCCACATCATGCAACTTCTGCCATGAATGTCTAGTCGAGAGAAAACCATGCAGGAATGAAGATATGGGCAATGGGACACCCTAAACATATTAAGCAGGCAGAATACAAGTCTAAACCCAATTGAACATACAGTATAAAGTGTCAAGTTAACTGTTCTAGAATCATGCGTTGCCTTTTCTCCATCATGCAAGGACCAGCCCTCAGATGCCAGAAATTCATGACCTACCAAATTGCACAAGTTTAAAGCATATAAGGCAATCAAGAAAAACAGCCTAAATCACATTTATCTAACACAGAGCAAACTACTTAACATCTTAGGTTTATTCTTCTGCCTTGCTAACAAATTCCTCAGCACATCACAGCTTCAGACCAACTCCAGAACTGACAATGAAAGCATGGAGGGAACATTGCCAAGTTTTTGTCTAGTTGGGGGATAGAGGAGGAGAACTACTACTCCTTTCTTCCTCACAGCAGCAGCAAACTATTAGATCAGCTTAGCCACTCATGCATTTCCAAAACAGCTATGATAATGTAAGTCAGCATTACCACAGCCTAAATTGTCAGTCTGTCCATCACACAGGTGCTGGCTCTACAATAACCCAACACAGCTGACTTGGGAAAAAAAAAAAAGCACAACGCACATCTTGTTAGTCAGCTCCCTTAAAGAGCTTTGCATGGATTATACAGGTGCCTGGTAAGGAGACTATGAGACCTAACAGAAAGCAGACATAGATAACCAGATTTGGTTCTTTGGAGCTGTGTGCCATCAGACTGTGTCATAGGGAGGGAAGGGGAAAGGTGAAACTGCAGCAGTGTTGAATTAGTTTAAGCTGTTGTGTAATGGCACATATTATTTATTAATGTAAAGTATGTAACAGCACTACCTATTTAGCACTTAAAGTGATTAGAAAATAAAGACTTGAATGAATCACATTCTATCAGACAGGATGCATACGTAAAAATTGCACAATCTCAATACACACTAGGCTACCCTCAGGCTTGATCTTTAATGTTACCTAAATTATGGCATTAAGGACAAGCTACACCGTGCTTTTTAGATGAGACACAAGTCTTTCAGTTCAGGCCTTTATTTTAAAGAAAAATGTGTCATCCACTGCTATTTCCCAAGCCAGAAGCCCCAAGTTTTAAATAGCTATCAAGTATTATTGCCAGAGGAAGCAAGTTAATGGCTGAAAGATTAAATGACCCAGAGGAAACAACTACAACAATAAATCAAAGAAAGATATGAAAACTTGAAAAAATGATGAGAGAGTCAGAAGTTTTTCCACCTGGAGTACATCAGATAGTGCTAGGCTTTCCGAAGGAAGGCAGTCATAAAAACCTAAGACAAAGACCATGCGACTAATTTTCTCACTATGGCCATGTATGCCCAAAACAGCTTGAAGACTTGCTAGGACCTCTAAAGCTAGTGCCTTCTTCCCAGTTTGACAGCATCCTTATGAACCAACATGTTTAAGCAAGACACTGGGCTGGTGGTTTTGAAGGAACACTGTCAAGTCCTCTACTTAATAAAGCTGCCACTTCCCAGTGGTTAGTTCTCATCTCTACTGCATAGCACACCTAGCCTCCAATTGAAGGTGGTCAAAAAATCCCAAACTTTATCATTTAAAAGACTTTTACTGCTTATGCTCTAATGTAGATGGAAAAGGTATAGTTATTTTGACATTTATGCACCTGAGTAGCATGTCTCTTTATCACAGCTTACTGGTACTTGCAAAATGAAGGCAAACATGCTCTCGTTTGCTTCTGTCACAACACTAAGAGATGTTGCAAGAAGACAAAACAAATCAACAAAACATATGGAAAAGCTTGGAAGCTGGTCCCTAGAAGAATGACAGATCTGTAGAGACAAGTGTACCTTGGAGCGTGCCAGCATCCATAACCAGTTTAACAACAACTCTTGAGGTTTCCCTTTGGGAAGATGTAGGAAAAGTGATCTAAGTGCACTTACACAGATGAGAAAAATAACTTCTAGGAGTGCCCAAACAGAACATGAAGGAGTCAGAATTATACAGAGAGAACATAACTTATTATTTTAAATTGGCATAAAAGCATCATGAGGTACTCATACCATTTTTCATTAGTATTCTTAGTGGTCGCTCAGTCTTGGCACAGCGCAGTTCATTACTGCAGTTCAAGGAAGGGCATCCCGTCAACAAAAACAGCACAATGATTTTTATACTGAAATCCCAGGTTTGTGATCCAGACAGTGCTGATTTTAAGGCACAGTTAAGTCTGCAGTTCCAAAGTGCACCTTCCATAATAATTTGCTGGCATTAAAAACAAACAAACACACACTTTTACTATAACAGGTCGGAAAGGATAGTTTTCTTTGTCTCTCATAAGTACAAAAGAATGGAAGTATGTCTACAGTATGCTGTAATGCAGGAACCCAGTATAATGCCTTTTGTTCAGGAAAATGTGGCATCTACATTTGTTGCTGACTTCGCAAGAAAATATTAGCCTTTACGGATGTCATGAATCTTCTCCATGCCATCCTATGTGCATTTAAGTGTAAACTGGGATGAATACAATTTGTATTACATTTTGCTGAACTTATTTTCCTCCTTGTATATATACTTGGGCTGCAACTTTTTCAAATTTGGGAGCTCCTGTATGAAGGAAGTTTGGGGATTATTTTCCCCAGAAGATAAAGGTAGTTGTCCAATACTGTGCTTAATCAATGAACTGGGGTTTGGTTTGGGTTTGTTTTTTTTCAAATAGCATATTCCAGATCTATATTAAGAATTTAGACAAAAAAGTCTAAAAGACAAAAAAGTTGGGAGAAAACATTTAAAACATTTATCAGCACTCCACCACCACCTCTTGACTTTCATTTCCCATCTCTCAGTTTACTACGTAACACTTGCTGCTTGTTAAAAACCAACAGCACTAATTCTAACTGAGATGTTTGATAGGCAAAAGCATTATGTAAGGATCTGCACTGTGCTGCTGTACAATTTAAGTTCTACTTTTCTACTTAACATTTAAAGTTTACTTTCTTTCTCCATCTTCCTACCCCCAAGAGGTAAGGAGGAAAAAATCAAATACATTTTCTTATCAAAGATTCACACTACACTGAACTGGACTTTTGCAGTTAGTGCAATTTGTTACAGTTAAGAAGAACAGCTGGATATTTTCTTTTTAGTAATATTTCAAATGCCTCCTAATTTTAGAACAAGACTATATTCCAAAATAAATCTTCATATATTTGTCTTATATCTGACAGCTCTTTATCTGGAAAGTATATTTTCACAGTTTGGGTAGATTCACAATTATCAGTCATATTTTCAGCATCCACTTTTGCTCTAACATATAGATGCTGGCAGCCATACAGAGACTCTTCCTACAGACACTACATAATAAAGTGCTAAAACACACAAGCCATAAATACATGTGGTCAATCTGATTTGTGTCTCATCCACACTTGTGCAGCTCATGTAGTAGCACTCAGAAACAATGGCTGATCACCCTTTCTAATACTATACCAAAGTCTCCAATTCATGACAGATAAAAACAGAAGTGCATGTTATACCCTCTTTTAGAGATGTGGAGTTGAGGGGAAGAAGAATTATCTGATTTTCTGCATGAAAGGCTTTTATTTTCCCTTGTTTTTTTATTGTCCTACGCTGTAGAGAAACAAGTTTTTCTCTAGCTCTTAGGGATATTTTACTTAACTCCATAGGTTATTTAAATCTTTTGGACAATGACAAACTCTAGCATAATGTACCTCTGAGAATCTCTGAAGGATAATTTTGAGAAAAGTCTCACGTGATACTAGGCTAATTCATATATCCTTTTGAGTGTCTTTTTTAAATAAAAGCTACACAAAATTATAACTTCTATACAAAACTATTCCATTATCATTTTATCCCTTTCCTCCCACACAAGAAAATACCTCCGCACTTTTAATTTCAACAAAAGAATTGGGAAAAGTAGGATAGGTTCATTTGAGTGATTGCATGTCTTTCAGGATGCTGAATGCTGTCTTCAGTCCTGCTATAGAGAGTACTTACTAGCACCTTCATTCTTTGGGCAGTTCTGCTAGTTCATTCTTGAATGTTAACATCACCTTTTGGTGTATATATTGTTTCATAAATAGTGCTCCCTATATGAGAGATTAAATTTAATTTATTTATTGCAGGGTGGCATCTCTTTTGAGCTGTTTTTCAGTAAAACAAGAGGATGACTCCATTTAGTTCCCGCTCCCAGCCTTTGAAGAAAAATCTTGTATCTAGCCCATGCAGCAATTGCACCACCTGATGGAGCACTGGAGAGTGGATGGATCACTTCCACTGGAGAGTGGAATCCCAGTTGTCCCACAGATTTTTTCCAACAACAGCAGGTCAGAATTTACCTCCAATTACTAGCCTGGCTAAACATGGCTTCAGAATAGTTTTGAGCTAAACTCAATTTAAGCAGTGTAAGTACAGAACAGCATGTAGCAGGTATTGTTTATTTTCTTGATGTGCTGCTACTCATTACAGTTGGTAAGCAACTGGAGGAGGATGAAAATTCCTATTTTCTGACAAAGGCAAAGAACTTAATCCAAAAGTGGCAGTACCACAGCCAGCATTAGCCAGCGCATGACAGGACACCCAAATTTGCAAGATTTAATAAAAAGAAAATTTATTTACATTAGAAATTTTAGTTATTTTGCTTAAAGTCATTTAGTAGCCATCTATTACTTGCTGTTTTCAGTGGCCATTCAGAATCACCCACTGTCGGACACCACTGCGATTCTTTCCTTCTACCTAAATGTGTTTGCTCTGCAGGAAAACTGCAAGTGCCTTTCTGGATGAAAAGTAATTGAATATGACCTTGAGTACTACTTCATACTTTTAATATTGATTTGGAAAATGTTAAGAACTACCTGTGACTACTGTTGTAAAATTAATTTTCTTTGCTTCAGGATATTTTTTTTTTGCAGTAGGTGAATTATAGTAGCATTCAGGAACTGTATTCAATTTTATTTCAAATGTTCTTTCCATCAAATTCATGTACTAAGAATTGACCTTGTTATTGTTTCTATTTTTCTATAGAGAGAGAAATGGCAGACTATTATAAATGTGTCAGAATTCTGGAATGAATGGATGGTGTTGGGGCCTCTAAGGACCAGCCTAACTTCACAAAAATTACTTTAAATCCTAACCTCAAGACCTGGGTTTGAAATGTGGTCAGAACTGAAATTTGCACTACAAAAATGGTAAAACTTTGGGATCAGGGATTTGGTCCCTGAAGCTGGAGAAAGTGGTAACTCTGACTCATTTATTGATAGCCTACTCCTACCTTTTCAATTATGTTTATGTTTTCTTTATATCATTCTTCCACTTTCACATTTTGTGACTGGTTGAACTGACTGGAAACTGACAAACATCTGCTTTCCTACTAATGCAACTTCAAAATTCTCTGGCACTTTTTTAAAACCTTGCAATCAGTATAACACTTGGCTAGAAAGATCATATAAAGAAAAAAGAATCCATTGCTATTCTTAGGACCTCTAAAAACAAGCAAACAAACAAAGTGTTTGGCTAATGAGGATAAAAAACACATACAGTAGCAAAGGAGGCAAGATAATGTGGATTACTTGTGAAAAAATTTCTCAACAGAAACCCCCTAAGAACATGTTCAACAGTATTCATAATTTTTAGTTAAATAGGGAGAAGCCAATGAGACATTCTAAGCTTGTTAAATGTCACTTCTTCTCCAGAAGATGGAGCATCACGCTAAAATATTACAAACCAAAAAGCATAAGTGAATTTCAGAAAAATGTAATGTTATCCCATATAAATTTGCCTGTTTCAATTCTGCTGAAGTGAATATGGCCTATGGGGCCATGGGGCAAGTACAGCACCTCAGTGTGCTGGAAGAAAAGAAGAGGGCCTGGCAGTGCTATAACTGGTCAAACCCTGTCCTTCCAGCCAACTTTTGGCATTGTGGAGTGGGCAGGGTGCCTAGCCAAACTTCCTTCTTTTCTGATTCTTCATACAGCTACCCCAGCAAATGCTTCCTAGACACAGGGATATGATAACTTTAGAAAGTAATGAAGAATACCTAGTAAGAGCTCCACTAATCCTATCACCTCTCTGGAGCTTCCATGGGCAGATTCAGAACCTAACAGTCTCATCAGGCTTCAAAATCCATTTGGAGCAGACCTTCTGGTTTCCTTTCCTTTGAAAGGAATCTAATTTATACATGCAAACACTGCTTTAAGAACTGAACCAACATGAACCAAATTGAAATAATCAGGGCATTCCCTTCAGAACTGCACTACTGCTCTGAACTTGATTGCTAATGCAGACAGAAGTCAGTCTGAACTGAAGTAGGTACACTGAGGAGACACAAATGCTTTTATGTCCCTCCAGAGGGCAGGGAAGAGGAAGCGACTGTGTAACAGATTAAGATGTTCAGCTTCAGCAGATCTATGCTTATAAAACTTCTATTTGATTTTTAAAAAATATTTAAAACAGCCACTCAAATAATGCAATTGAATGTAACAGTGAATTACACAGGTTTACCTGTGCACAACACAAATGTTATACAGCATATGAGGTTGCTAGCCTATAAGCTTGTATACATAAAAAGAAACAAGTTCTGAAAGCAGCAACTTGAATATTCTTGCCTGCTCTATTCAAATTTGTAAATCAAAATAGCAAGTAAAAGAGTATTGTAGTTCAATCCAGGAGAAAAAAAATACAGCATAAACTGTCCCTTGCAAAGTAAATTTTAGCAAGACAAAGTTTATTTTGCAAGGCTAGTAGTAATATTGAAAACTGGCAGGTGTTCAAAGCATGTCCTGTTTCTTAGACACTGATTCCCTAGTCAGTCTACTGTATACCTAAATTATACAAGTCCAAATACTGGCTCATCAGCTTAGCAAGCAGAGTTACTCTTCTGCTGCTTACATATCCTTTCTAAAGACATTTTCTTCTTAGGTAGAGTTAAAACACCTCTATATGGTCTATTCCAGTGTTCATTCCCTGTTTGCTAAAAATGCCAGCTTCTCAGTTTCCCTTCCTAGAGAAAAGCTGTAAATCACATTAAGAATTATTAGGCTGGATTGGGTTAGGTTTCACTGATAGGACTTTTTTTTCTTTTATTTGTAGGTTCCAGTAATGTTAATCACATAGCAATATAGCTTCTGAGCAACTTTTCTATAGACAGATTTGCTTCTAACAAAAGTTATATGCTGAAAACAAATCAAGTAGACTCAGATGGCCTTGGTCCACAGAAGCACACTTTAGTGTGTGACCCTGATAAGGCTCAAGATCATATGTAACAATGTTGATGTTAACTGTTTGCTACACAATCCTAGTAAGAAATGGTCATTGCAAGAAAAGAACAACCCTATTTAATTATTTTATTCATCTTACATTTAGCCTGAATGTAAAAACTAGTGTCTACGTTCAAGCAACTTGATGAAGAAGGAAGGGATTACAGGAATAGAAAGAAACTGTGGGATGTGTATTAAATATATTTTCAGCTAAAGTCCAGGCAGCCTGAAAACAACTTATTTTATTACCTGGAGTTATCAGGCCATCCCCAGATATATGTAGTTCTCCAATCATTTGCTCATCCAGCCTACTAATAACCTATTTGTCTAAGGAATTTCTAAACCTCTGCCATACATAGGAGAGCAGAAACAATGCTTTTTGTAGTTATTTTTATTTTCTAGTTATTTTTTACACAGGAATAGCCAAGCTAAAGTCATATGGGTTTCTTTGTATGTGGGAGTAGTTTTGTTTAATAGTCACTGAGGAAAAATACATGGCATTTTACGCTCTAAATACACTTCCCTGGGAAATGAGAATTGCCATGTAAAATTGTAGTCAAACCAGGACAGCAATGATGGAGCAACTAGAGAAACTGGAAACCTAATAAATCATTTTGATTAATAAAAATCATGCATGTTATAGACCATTCAGAAAAAAAATAAAAATGAACCCCAACCTCCTCTGTATTTCTAACTGTTTGTGACTAAACCCAGCAAGACAGAAGACTACAACATAACAGAAGTTATCCACCATTCATCTGTGCTGCTACTTTTCACCTCAGGATAAAACAAAAAAAACACTTCTGAATACAAAATATTACTTTTGTAAGTGTCTGTCCTGGTTTGAGGTAAAGCAGAACTAATTTTCTGTTTGGTAATTTTACTTTTTCAACTGGGCCTCTACTAACTAAGAAATTCTGAAATTAACAGCATATTGTTCAGAAACTGCTCACTCTCATAGTGATAAGACCTGATTATACCAAGGAATGGTATGCAGAGAGGCCCTTGCTTATACTTACTGCTATAACAACCAAGGTCAGGCAAATTTGTTATGTGCCCTATCAGAGGGTCAGAAGCGGAAAAGCGTAGAGGGGTCCCACCTGTAGGGAGGAGCAGACAGGACAGGTGACCCAAAACTGACCAACAGGGGATTTCTTCCCATCCACATCATGCTCAGTATAAAAGCTGAGGGATCAAAGGATCAACTCTCTTCCTTCAATGGCCAACGTCCGAGGAGGATCCTGTCTGTTTGTCTGCCTTTGATCCCGATCCGAGCATTCCTGACTCCAGATCCGGAATCCGGCTCCTGTCCATCACCGAGTCCAGACTGGGACTTTCCCCTGTGCCTGCTGGTGATCACCCTGGGAGCTTGATACAGTTTTGTATATACTGTATACATTCTTTTTTTATTTTTTCCTTTTTTTTTCCCTTTTCATTATTATTATTATTTCATTATTTATTTATTTATTTTTCATTAAAGTAGTTTAGTTTTTTTCTAAACTCAGAATTATTTTTTTTCCCTTTCCCTCTTCCTCTCCTCTCTTTTCCTTATGGGGAGGAGGAAGGGGCCATCTGTCGTTCTGGTTGGTCAATTTGGTCAAAACCATGAGTGTCCAAACAGCCTTTCACCCCAGCTTTATTCATCAACACTACTCACAGCAGACAGCATTTGAGAAACTCAAATTATTTTCTTTCCAAAAGAGTTTCACAAGCTGCTTGTGAGCTAATAGACCTGTATTTGTTATAGGAGGTTTGTTCATGGGATAGGATTTGCCGATTTGCTGCACTAGAATAAAAAAATGCCCAACTTGAACTGAAAAATAGCATATAACAATTGCATATCTTTATTTCCAATGAGTAATAAATATTATTTTAGAAAGAAAGCATAGAAAGTTTACTAAAAAATGTATTCTGACTTGTTATACACAGCAAGAAAAGCACCATTTTTCATACGCACATCAGCCTTCTAGTAACACTCATTTCTAGGACAATTACTAAGGAAAAAAAATTGTTCCTACCATTGGGCTTCGTCACAAGGAAGTTATGTTCTCCTAATTCCTCCTCTAGTGGATCCTCCTATAAGTATCTCAGAAAACTTCCTTCCAAGGCCTGGGTCCTTTCTCCCGGATTGACACAGCCAGGGCCTAAACCATGAAGTCTGGCCCTCGGCGCCGGTGAACGCTCAGTCCCTGTCCCCGCTCCCTCAGGGGCAGGCACCGCGAGCAGGCCTGACTCGGCCCGACCCTCCACAACACACGCGTTGCTGACCAGAAGTGACAGAAAAGAGGCGCCAAGGCGCCATTTTGCTTCCAGTTTGTGAGAGGGTGGAGCAGGCGCGCACCTTTCGGGGATGAAGCCGCCTCACCATCAGCCATGCCTTGGATGCACCGACACTTCAGTAATTAATTCTTACGGGCAAAAAATTTACTGTCCACGGCGGCAGGAAAACTTACAGGGCCGCCAGGGGAAATCGGGAGCGTCGCGACCCGTCCCGGTGGCCGGTGGCGGGAAGGGCCGGGCCGGGCGGGAAGGGGCCAAGACAGACAGGGCGGGGCACGCCGCGCGTGCCCCCTCAGGCAGCGCCCGGCCCTCGCGCTGCAACTGTCGCTCGAGGCCGGTTGGGCGCCTCAGGGGGAGCCGGCAGGTTCCCTCCCCCGGGATAGGGAAGGCCCGGCACAGACCCCTCTGGCTTAGCGGCTGGTACCAGGCCTCCGCCCTCTCCTCCTGCCCCGGCAGCGCCGGCTTTTCCGCGGGCGGCTGAGGGAGCAGCTCGGGACAGCGCCGCTTCTCCCGCCGGTGAGTGGTCGGGACAGCGAGATTCCTCCGGCGGTGAAGGGCCGGGGGAGAGCGGAGGAGAGAGAGCCCGTGGTTTCCCGTTACGTCCCCGGAGTCGGGCGGTGTCCCCAGCGCCATGGGGCAGCGCTTGGAGCCGGTTGCTGGCTTGGCCCTTCCTCCCCAGCCCGCCTCCCCGCTGGGGCTGGGCCGGGTCTCCCGCCTCAGGCCTCCTGCCCCAGGCCTGGCATCCGTGTGCTCCATGAGCAAAAGAGAAAAGGAGAAGCATTTCCCGGGGTGGCCACCTCGCCTGGGCCAAGGAGAGATTTCGGCGGCTGTAGGGTCCTGCCGAGATACTGGGGCAGGGGACTCTGGGGGCAGTGAGATGGGGAGCACAAGCAGAGAGCACAGGCACAGTTTGCTGTGTTATGGTGAGCCATGACCCATGCTGTTAAAAAAGATTATGGCTTGAGATCCACTTTCTACCAGTAAGCTCTTGTGAATACCCAGACTTTTGTTTGTAACTGACTTGTAACAAACTCCCAAAGTGGATGTGGCCACATCGACATGAGGATGCGTAGCTATTTCTGTATGGAAGGTGAATTATGTACTAGTCTGTAAGTGTTATGTGTGATTTTCATAAAAAATGAAATACCTGTAACTGAAATAGCTAACTTTAAATGCTAATTTCAGACACAGGTTGAGAAGACAAGAGCCTCTGACTACTGGAAAACTGATGAAATGGTGACAGCAGGATGGAGAAAAAATTGTCAGAGAAAAGTGTGGAACCCACTTATTTTGGTTTTCCTTGTCAGAAGTTATGGCATTTTCTTCGGAGACTGAACTGTCCAGATGATTTTGGTAAAATCTGGCTGACTACACAGCAGAAAGGAAATGAATGAAGGAGTGCAGGAGAGTGAGGCTAGGGAGGGTGGTTGGCTGCAATGCTGTGCTATTAGTTCCAGTTGTAGAAAAAGTTTTAATTAACGTGATCAGTTTGGCTTGTCTTCACTCCCATTCCCAAACCCTGATTTACTTTGCATTGTTCACATTGAGCACATAATGGTTTCTTTGCAGGCCTGGTCTAAACAGTATGAATACAGACTGTATAGAATAGGACTTAAGCATATAGAATAGAATCATAGAATAATTCCGATTGGAATGGCCTCAGGAGGTCACCTGGTCCAACAACCTCCTTGTAACCCCTTGGCATGGGGCATGCAGGCCTACTGACAGGTTGACTCCGCCTTGCCATTTCTGTAAGACTATAAATGGACTGATCTTCCCAAAAGGACACTGCATGGGGTCTAGGAAAAAGCTCAGTCAACTTGTTTTGCAGTTTAGGTGTGGTCAGGTTCAGAATCTGCTAGCACTGGGGCCAAAAGCCTATCCATCTTCATTGTCTAAGAAGGCTGGGATCTCTACTTTTGTGCAATTTGCAAAAACAGTGTGAGTATACCATGTGATGGAAAACCTGAAAACTAGAGAAATAGAGGAAATTCTTCAATTTTTTTCAGTGTTGCTAAGATGTTACCTCAGACAGTGGGTTTGCTACATTTCAAGAGGATGTGCTACAAGTGGCACAAATCCAGAAAAGAAAAATGAGAATATTTAGAAGTGTCTGGATAGTATGATCTACAAGAAAATACTGAATACATAGGAAAATGGAAGACTGGATGAAACATCAATCTTCAATTATGTAAGGGGGCTTCTGGCAGATAGAATAACTTAATGGTCCTGGAGGATAGGATAAGAAGTAACAAGCTTAAATTGCCAGTTCCTCATGAAATGTAAACTTGTGAAGACTGAAATCTGTGTTGGGGTGGTTGTGGAATTTCAGCTTGTGTTGACAAAAGCTTGCCAGGGATAATACAGGTATCATTTATCATACCATGGCCTAGGGAATGAGCAAGTGACCTACTGAACACCAAGCCTCTCTGAATGCTTATCTTTGTCTTCCTAAATTCTTTGTCATTTTGTGTTGAGTCATGTGGAAAATAGAGTTGAATCTAGCTGGACCATGGAGATAGGGGCTTCAGAAGATGAGAAACAGGTTCCTATTTACTTTTGAAAGTGAGACGATAGATAAACCCTATTAAGAGTATTTTTCACTAGCTGAAGTTAAATGCAAGCAATGGAACCAATACAGCCACAAGTTTTTATCAATCACATATTTATCTTTACTAAGAAGAAAGGTTTTCCAGCACAGCTAGTGGGTGTTACTTGCTGACCTGAGTATGACTGAATAAGTCTGAAAAAACACCGTTGAGCACTGCTAGTGCCAGCTCTTTGCATTTTGTTTATTGTTCTGTACATTGTAATTTCTAAATCTACAGTCTTACTTTGTTAAGGATGACAACTTGATGACGGTGTTTTCCTTCTCTGAAACAAGAAGAGATATTTAAAATATCTGCGATAATAAATATTTTATAAAATATTGTGCGTTTGCAAAACCATAAAAAATAAAGACTTAAGAGTTACTCTATGTATTTGGTTTTAAAATCCAGTCCTTTGTTGTAGGGCAAAAAAAAGATGGAGTATTTGCATAAACATTTGAGAGCCAAAGAATCCATGGCTTTAAGTAAATGAAAGCAAGTAGAAAAGCTGAATAGAATAAAGACTGGTTCAGCAGAGGAGATCTTATATGGCTTGCGAACTAAAGATCATTCTCTTCAGCCAGGAACCTTAGATATAATCTGCAAAAGTAAGGCTTATATAAAAAGAAAAGTGTATTCTGAATCAAATGTGCCTTCGGTGCTAACTGAAAAGCACCACCAGCCTTCTGACCAACAGTCAGAACAGCGGCTAGCACAAAATCTTCTTTTAGTATAAATGTTGATCAAAATATTGCTCAAGAAGAGTGTTAAAATCCTGTGCTTGAGATAGTTTGCAACAAAAATTCACATGCAAAACAACTTTTAAATGCTGGTTGTTTAAAATACATACTTCATAAAAGATGTAATGATGTAAACATACCACCAGCAGCACCAGTTACATTTTTGCCCAAGTTAGAGGTGACTGCCCCTTGATTACGAGAGAGAGTGCTTCTGTGGAGGCTGCAACTGCAAGTGATAGTACAGATAAGAAAAATAACAGTGCTGTTATAATACTACAAAAATGTGAGCATAAAACATGGGACAAAATTCAGAATAGCTTTTTTTCTCTTGAATCTTTGAACCGCTCATGAAGTATCTTTTAGCACTTTGTACTATATTGAGTTGTTCGTATTTAATGGATATGAAAAACTATGCTTGCTTTAAGGGGAAACTTGCTAGGATGGAACAGATACCAAATTTCGTAGTTGTCCTGTTCCGGTGCTGAGTGCTTTGAAAGTTACTGTTTAAAGAAAATTAAAGTGTATGTAGCCAATTCAGTTGTTTTCTCAATCATTTGAAAAATATTTGTTATATGCAGTCCTAACTACTTTGTTTTGATTGTGTTTGCTTAATAGTAATCAGTATTTTAATATTCTATTTGGAAAAAGATAAGTAAGTTTTTCACATTTCACACTGTGATGGTCAGTTATGTTTCTCAAATGAGTAGAAAATCAAACTTTATTGGCGGTCAATGTCCTCAGCCTTCAGTTCATTGGCATTTACATTGTTCAGGGGTAGGTAGATAGGACAGCCCTGTCTGTTACTTCAGTAACTGCATCTGCTGCTGGTGCTACTCCTTGCGTGATGATCAGTGGAGTGAAACAGAAATACCCTGTTCTGCTAAGTTGTGGTGCAAAACACCTCTTGTAGAGTCATAAAAATACTTTTTAAATTTACAGAGCATCACGGTCAAGTAATGAGTCAGGGATACTGTTCTTTTTGGCAAGATACAGTTTTCAAGTTGCAGGCGCAAGATTCTTCCTTGACTACAAAGTATTCCCTCATTAGAATGGCTAGAGAATAATTTCCTTTATGTCATTTTTCATTTTAATAAAAAGAGGGGTAGAAGGAGAGACATTACATTTGTTGGCAGTAAGAAAGAGTGTTTCTAAAATGATTATGGTTCTGACATGCCTCTGAGGCTGGCTTCTCAGCTGATAAGGCTTAAAGGATCACTAATCCTGGGCAGGAGTTTTCTGTGATATGCCAAAAAGCTCTTAGGTAAACGAGAGATGAGATTCACTGGCACAGAATAGGGTAGCAAAAGCCTTAAGATATATCTCAGTGTTATTTCTACAGAAAAAGCATTGCCTTCTTTATTTGCTTGTCTCAAGGTGGACAGCAAGTTGTCACTGGAAAAAAAAAAAAAAAAAGGATGTTAAAATAAGTAATAAAGTTTACTAGTGAGGAAATAGTAGCAGCAGCCTCATCTTATTTCTGTCCCCTCTCTTCCCCATGCTTTTGCCTAAGTTTTTGGTTTCTGTTGTTTTTTTTTTCTCCACAAAAGACTATGTTCCACCTCTATTTCACGATCAAACTGCTGCAGCATATTTAAGGAGGAACATCAGTGATTTGAATAATACAACTACTCCCTCCACTGCCTTCATTTGTAATTATTTATATTGTAATATAGAAAGAAGTTTGAAAGGTTGATGGTGGGATTTTGTTTGTTTTTTTTCCCCTCAGGGAAAGAGAGGAAGAGGGTAAGCTCAATAAGCAAAGAAAATACCCAGTGTAAATGTATTAAGATTTCTGATGAAATCAAGAAAAAGAGTATTTGTACAATGTCAAAAAAGGAAGAAAGTCTTTCAGGAAAGGTAACATGCAGTGACTTGAATGTTTGAATTGTTGTTGTATATGTGTTTTTTAAAGCAGAATGGATCACCCTGTTTGTAACTTGAGGTATATTTGTGTGAAGAACCGATGATTTAGATTAGCAATGTTGGTAACTGTCTTTCTAGAGAGAATACGAATGGATGCTCGGAGGGGAGAAGATACTGAAGTTAATTGGAATACATTCTCTACTTACCCAAATTTTAAAATATTTTTATTTGCTATATAAGACAAAATTTACATATGAATACATCCAATTCTTGCATGTTTTAGGTGAAATAACATTTGCTTTGTGAGTGAACCTGACTACAACTTTTTGAAGGTTTGTCAGACTGCAAGTGTTCTCCTGCATTTGATAGTTTGCTTTAGACAATATGGACTTATGCTCCTTCCAGAAGACAGAAGCAGGAGGAATTACTCAGACGGATGATGATTTCCTTTTCCATTTGTGGAGAATATCTGAAAATTCTCTAGTTCCTTTCCACTTTAGGGGAATATTTCTTTATCAGCTGAACAAACTTTGCTTGTTCATGAGTGCTCTCTGCTTGAAAGCAGAGATCTTGCCTCTCAGCAATTTTTGATCATCAGTCCTGTAGAAAGTAAAATCCTAAATTTTGTTCATAGAGAAATTATAAACATTTTTCTAAATGCTTAAAGTTGTACTAGTGCACTAGTAGTGATTCATATAAACATACTGATTTTATCTCTTTAAATTTTTGAAGGGAGTTAAGTCCAATGGAGAGTGCCAAGGTACAAAATTCTGTGTTTTGTATCTGCCAGAAATGCCATATAAACAATAGAAAATTGCCCTACTCTTCTGAAACTTAGCTAAATTTTAAATTTAGCACAGTGTTCATATAGTGTTTTCAGTGTTCTTAAATTTTTACATTTGAAACACAACTTTTCTTTATTATAGATCAAACTTATGATTGGTGAGCAGATGGATACTTTAAATGATGACTTCTTTAATCAAAAACTGGAAAGTTTAAGTAGAAGAGTTGAACAAGTACAATGCAAAAAAACCCATGAAGAAATAGCTAAAGCATTCCTAGTAAGTTTCTTTGAATGACTGAATATTTTGCCTGTGTATCACATATGGCTATTAGAGAAAGACCCCAAAAGTATGCAATCTTTTCATCTTGTGTGATAAGTTAATAATAAGATAAATTTCATCTTGTAAAGATAAGTTAATAATAGTTCAATTTTTACTTTTTGTTCATGTTCATTGCAATTGTTTCACTGTCATAAGATATGTCACTGACTTCTCTTTGTATGATAATAATACATAACTTCCTTATTTCAGGTGAACTCTAAATGTTTCTTAACCTGTGTTTCTTTTCTGTTGCAGAAGAAAGTATCGAAACTTGAGAGACATATTAATGCTGTGATAGCCTTTCAGGAGGAAGTGGCTGCTCATCAGGTATGATGCAGATGCATATATAGGCAGTAATGCGTAGTTGTAGACTAATAGGTGACTGGGTTTTTACACTGAAACCTGGTAACTTTGCCAGCTAGGTTGCTGTTGCTTACCTTAAGAACAGAAAAAATCATGT
The DNA here is from genome assembly GCA_025769975.1 of Gallinago jamesoni. NCBI lineage: Eukaryota > Metazoa > Chordata > Aves > Charadriiformes > Scolopacidae > Gallinago > Gallinago jamesoni. The sequence continues at coordinate 12,290,635 of JAOQGH010000069.1, read as the reverse complement.
AGAGCTCTTGAGTTGTTTGATCATGCTACTAATGCATGAACATTTTAAATGATATTGATACATGGGTAGTAAAGTGATAAGATTACAAAACTTTTTTGTGGGGACATTTTATTGTTATGAAAAACAGGAATTTCTCATGTCCTTAGCATGTTTGTATTTTGTTGTGCTGAAATTCTTTTAGCTAATTTTATGGGAGAAGTAGTTCCATGAACTGTCAGCCTCCTGTTTCATGCTGATTGTATATTTAATGAAAAAAATCTCACTTACTTTTACACAAGTATGCTTGTTTAAAAGAAATATTTGGGGTCTTTTTGTTCTTTCACATCTAAAAGTATAAAAGAATTGCATGTGACAAACATGCAGTCTTGTCTTTTTGTTAAAGGTTTTACAAAATCAGTTTTGTATCTTCTTGGCCTTTTCCCAAAAGCTTTCAACAAAGCATAAAACAGGATAAGGTCTAGTAAGATGGTTACAAGCCTCAATATTAAAGTAAGTGTTTGGGGTTTTTAAAAACAAGTTAAGCTCCAAGGAAAAAAAAAAAGTTATTTGGTATTACAGTGGATTTAATATGATTTTCTTTTGTTATTGTGCTTAAGTACACCTTAATTATTTTAGCACTTTTTGAAAATATGACCAGGTTTATACTGTAGGTTTTATGACAATGAAGTATTCATTTCCTCCTTTGTCAGACAATCCTTCCAAGTCCAGACTATGAAAAAACAGTACTAAACCAGCTTGGACCTTCTGCTTTCTGTCGTGATATCATAAATACACCAATAAATTCCTCAAATACACTTTTGCTGTTACCTAACACTGGTTTCACTTCAGCATATGTTTCAGAATATATAAGGTTTGTACCTAGAGTTGAATAGTAAAATTCAACTAGATAGTAGTTGATATTCTTATATTAGTTTAAAGCATTTATAAGAAAATTAATTTACCATCCACACTATAAAATTGACTTATGAGCATGTATACGTTTCATTATGCCTGATGGCATCTATTGATGGTTTTGAGTATTGATGATCCTGCATCTGAGATAACAAAATGTATGTAAATAGATCTCAAAATGTACCTCAGTTGTGCAGTCTGAAATCATAAAATTGCCAGGTTTTGGGTAATGTGAGTAATTGATGGTTACAGTTTAGAGAGCATAGAAATGTAGTACAGTTGATGTGTCCCCTTATTTTCCTAAAGTGAACAGAATAACTCTGTTGTTTTACTAAGACAGAAGCAAATAGGGTTTATTTGTATAAAAGACACCTAGAATATGAATGTTCCTGATGCACAGAATGTTCCACTGTTAGTAAAATGTAACAATGCACAAGTTACTAACTTGAGTGGTTTTAAATTTTTTTCTCTGTGCCATAATTTATTAAGTGGTTTAGTAAAGTTAGGTTGCTGTGCCATTATTTTGTTATTTTAATTATATCTTAATCAATGAGTTCAACTTTTAATGGCTGATATATTTCTGTAGCTTTAATGCTTTTTTTTTTTTTTGAAAATAATTCATTCTTGTATATCTTCAAACAAGTTTTATCTATTTTTTGTTTTATCAGTTCTGATGAAGTCATATTGGTCTCCGTGGAAAACCAAAATTCAGCAACTGCAAAGAATTCAGGTATTGAAATTTAATGTTGAATCCATGCATGCTAATGAATTTACTAAATTACATTACAAAGTACATCTAGAATACTGTCAGCTACTTGTATTTTTTCTTTTTTAAAATTTAATTAAAATCCAGTTGTGATTCTGAAATGCTTACAGATATGCCAGGTTTTTGTGTTGGTTTTTTTAATTGATACATTAGCATGCTTTCAGTTTATCAGATGGCAATTCATGGACTTGCGTTATTTTTAAAATGTTTCAGTTAAAACAATTCAAAGTCCAGTATGAAGTGCAGTAATGAAAACTTTTAAACCTCCAACCCACTGTTCTATTATTACATTCTTTTCAGGGAATAACATAGTAAGAGGAGGGGATTAATATAATTTTTTTTTTTAAATCAAATTATTGTAACTTAATAGATATTTTAAAACAGCAGAAGCACTACATTTCTTTACCAAGCTTGACTGTGATATAAATAACATAGTGGCAAAGTGAGCATTCTAAGCAGATCTTTCCACATTCTGATCGCAGTTGCTGCTTAAAGGAAACAAGTATCACCCTTTAATCAGAAGTAGTACACAGTAGACTCTTTGCCCTCTCTATGTATCTTCTTCATTGCAATTGGACTAATTTACTGGGAAAAAAAAATCTAGAGAAATGCTAGCCCACAAAATCTTGAATAGGATCTCAGAATGCACACTTTCCCACACTGCTTCCTTACAGAGAGGTCTTCGATAGTTAGAACAGCTGTAAGACAATTCTGGGCAGGTTGAGTTGACTTGCTAGATAGTTGCTTCTTCGACAGAGGCAATACTGTGCATTCTTGGTGAGTCTGTAATTCCCATTATTGTCTCGTGTTGTGGGAGGGATGATTGATAATCTACTGTTCTAACAGGGTTTAAAACGTATTATTGTCACAGTGTAAATTAAGACTTTTAGATAAAACACGTTTAGGTATTTTAAACTGTGAAAATTGTGTTACAGCTATTCCAAATAACCAAATGTCTACTCAAGGAGAAATATCAGCAACAGTTCAGGTAAAAAAAAAGTATGTTTTTCATGGTTTCTTCAAGTAAAGCCAATCATTGACTACATAGACTGCTTCAATATCCTAGCTTTTGATTTACTGTTATAGGTGCTTAGATTTGGGTCAAACATATGAACACAGAATGTAGGTATGTGGACTGTCATACCTCTTGCTTTTGTTATAGTTCTATCACCTTCTTAAAGGTGAATTTATAGGGAAAAGAATGAAGTGAAAATTGATGTTGAAATGCCATGCTGCTTTTCCCTTGGAAATGGAGACTTTGTCTCCTGGTGATTGTATTGCATGGGAGCTAAAGAAACAGTTAAATTGCAGGGCACAGAAAGTTGAGCTGTTGGTCAGTCTTGAACTGTGTTAGTTTTTTAAGCACTTACTCAGCTGTATTTATTCTTCTTTTTTTGGTAGAAGGTGAATATTTAAAGTAAAATTAAGTCTATCTCTCCCAGTATCAACTGCTCAGTCAAGCTTGCTTTTTGATCCCTTAAACAAAACTAAGCTAAGGCTTTCCCATTTGAAAGGACACGTTTGTGTTAGTACGTGTTGAGAATGCTTTTTGAGGAGTTTTGATTCTGAGTACTCCATTTCTGAAATTCTTTGATTGCTTGGGGAAAATCATCATAGATAATTGCAAAAATCCAAATCCCGAGGAGCATGTCTTTTACCATGGTAATCTATACATCCTCAGAGAAATGTAGAGATCATGTTGGGACTGGAGTGATTTTCATAACCAGCGTATTAAGCCAGTTCAGTTATATTGGTGACTGCAGCTCAGTCAATGGGAAAAAGTTAATGTTGGAGTTTTTTCGATGTGTGCGGGGAGTAGATAAAACTTTGTTGGTGTAAATTTGTTAAAAAACTGCTCCAAAAAAAATGAATTTCTGGATATATATTGTGACTGGTTCTATAACTTTGCATTTTTACATCAATTTTCTTTTGTTATAAGGAACATAAGTTAACAGATAGTGTTCCATTCTGCTTTTGTTAAGTAGTCTTGGAGATAACAAAAAGCCTTCCAATGAAATTCTTTGTTTTTAATCAGAGTGAAATGAAGGAAAGAAAACGCAAAGCGGACATACTAACAGAAGAAGAAAACCACAACTGTCGCAGAGGTAAAAGAGAAAAATATTTTCATTTACTTTTCAGTATCTCCCTAAACTTAATGCCTGAGATGTAACTGTATAACGTAATGTAGATGAGATAATTCAGTGGAATCATCAAACTGTATCTATTTCTGTATTTGGTTTACCTGACAAGGTTTTGGTAGTGGGGGGTGGCTTCTCTGAGAACAGATTTTGAGTTGGATCAGATGAGTCAGTTGGATCATGTTGGACAGAGCCATTTCTAGCCAGCTCCAAAATGGACCTTCCATTGGCCAAAGCTGAGCCAATCTCAGTAATTCTGGTGGCCTTTGGAATAAAATATTTTAAAAAGGGTAAAAAATGCTACACAGCAGCTGTAAGAGGGAGAAGTGGGAAAAATGTGGGAGAAAAATCCCTGCAGACACCAAGGTCAGTGGGGAAGGAGAGGGAGGAGGTGCTCCAAGAGCTAGAGCAGATATTCCCTGCAGCCTATGGAGGACCATGTCAGAGCAGGTATCCTAGAGTCTAAGGAGGACCTCACCTCAGAGGTGGTGGATATGCCCTGAAGGAGGCTGCCCCCCATGGAGAGCCCACAGCTGGAGCAGGCTCCTGGCAGGAGCTGTGACCCATGGAAGGGAGCTCATGCAGGAGCAGGTTTTGTGGCAGGACCTGTGGCCCAAGGACAACACATGCTGGAACAGTCTGTTCCTCATGGAGGAGCAACATGGAGAGGATCCGTGTTGGAGCAGTTTTGAAAGGCTGTATCCCATGAGAGGGACCCATGCTGGAGCAGGGAAATAGCATGAGGAGGAAGAAGCAGCAGATACTATTTAAAAGGCAGTATTTGAAGAATTGGTCTTCTCATAAGGGACGTGTGTCTATTGCTGTCACAACCCCTACTCCTACAAGGAGAAGTTACCAATTTATACTTGGTCACTAAAACAAGCCGTTACATGGAACAGTCTGGTTAACTGCTTGGTAATAAAGCTCACCATAGTCACACCATGTGCTCGTAAAGGGCACCATTGAATACAAACACAAAAGGCTCTTGTTCTTCATCCTGCTAAGTGGAGACTTGTTCTCAGAATGATAGGAACCACCCAGATGTGTCTTACTCATACTAAAAAGAGCCATTGCTTTCTTAGTTCCTCATGTTGAGGAAGTTCATGTTGAGGTAGGAGATAGGGTTCTAGAGGTTTGGGAGAATCAGATTATAGAACTTTATAATATTTTATAGAGCTATTAAGATTGGTATGAAAGAAACATGAATAGAAATTTGTGTGTGCAAAAGTACCAGAAGAAAGAGCAAGAGAGAGAAAGAAATAGAAGGGGTGAAAAGATAGCATGGGTTGTTAGCAGAACTTAGCATTTCACTGCCCACCAGCTCTCTGCATGCATGTATGTGTGCAATGCCATTCAGCGCCCAGAGAGCAGGAAGATGAAGAACGAACTGAACCTGTAAGATAAAATGACGGGAAGACAACAAGCAGAGCCGTAGGAAACCTAGAAAAGAAAAAGGGGAGACAGTAAAACTGACTCAGCAGTTTTGTTGAAGACTCACAAAGAGTGAAATAAGATACAGAAGCAAAAGATGACATTAACTTTCAATTTTTAAAAGGGTATAAAAGACTATTTCGCTGTTAGCAGCAAAAGGAGTCCAGGAGATACACTGAGGATATGATCGCTGGTGTTCCCTCGTCTGTTGTTGCACACAAGTAATCCCAACCGGACTGTTTAGATTCATATCTCAGTGGATGTGTTTATGTGAGTGCAAGTGGGCAGAGTCACCTTTTGCAGGAAGATGAATAAATAAAATATTACCTTTACCTTCTGTGTGGTCTGGCATTGAGTTTTCTTACACTGACTACTACAAAAGGGTAAAGTTAAATTATACTCTATGAAAGTGGAATGTTAAAATGTTACAAACCCATATGTTATTAGGTGGACTTGTTGGGACTAATGTAAAACCAAGTATGTCAGACAAGTTTTAAATTTGATTTTTGCTTAATGAGTTTCACATAAATATCACTGTGTTCTGATTTGCCCTTGTTTTGTTTGTTTTTCCCTTGCACCTGGCTTAATCTCGAAATTCTGTCTATGAGCTTTCCTCCTCAAAGATGATTATGCATTTTAATTTTTGTCAGGGACAATTTAAAGAAACAAATCAGTAATGATGAAGTTGTAATTACAAGAATTCCCTCAATATTTCATGTGTTCTTTACTATATCTACAGGGTGGTTTTGCTGATCAATCTGAATTGGAAAACACTTGAAGAACAAATGCTAACCAGGGTGGGGGATCCTGAGCCATTTTAGGAATAGCATGTGTGTGGGTTGTGATGTCTACACCCCTAATAGTTACAAAGATTAAGAATGGCTTTAGGATGAAGAGAAAACATTTGCAATCTCTTTTACTGCCCTTCTTTGCAACCATGTTTGAAGAACTTCTGTTGTATGTTCCTAATCTGGACATACAAAAGTTATTTAATTACTCCTTGGCTCCTGTAATCTAAGTTGTACTTAAATGCAAGGGAAAAGAGAAAATTTGGTATCTTCCTCTACACTTGTTTGCAGGTAGTTAAGTAGATTCTTATTGTTGCTATGAACATGTATCAAATAAATCTGGTGGAGGTAGGCCTATGGGTTTGTGTCTGTGCTTACCTTAAAATTGAGTCCTGATTCTTTGTAATTACTATTGGTCACATTTCTTATTAGAATAATTGTTAAATCCAGTGATGTGAAAATTGATTTGAATGAATGTGTTATGAAATCCATTTAACAATTACTATATTAATTGAAAGTAATTATGATTTTTGTGAACTGCCCTATCAGTACCGTGCCATTCAGGTGTTTTCCCAGTTTTGCTAACAGGTATATAGCTTTGAGAGTAATTTGAAAGCTCTTTGGTTAGTGGAAGAAATTTGCTGCTAACTGTGTGTGGAATGAATTATCCTTCTAGTATCTGTATGATCCTTCTAGTGTCTTTGTGATTGCAAGATGAAAATCAGTGGTTAAAAAGATTCAAGATGGACTCAATCTGTTCCAGTTTCACTTAATGATAATCTAACTTGACTAAACTGAAGCAATCTTCCAGTTTCAAGAAATTTTCACTTGGTGGATTTTTTTCTAAGGTAAGAGTCTGGAACTGACAAGTCTCACAATACGGAAAAAAGCCACAGCATGTGGGGTCATTCATGTATGAAGTAAGGATTTTAAAAAAGCTATCTTTTGATAGGTAGAAAAATAATATTTAAAGCTTGCACCTTGTTTGTGGGCAGACCAGAAAAAGATCAGAGATACTTATCGAGCAGGCGGAATTCAAAGCTAGTGTGCCTCAACTAAGGGTTCCTAAAGCTGAGAGAAGAAACACCAGGTGAGGTGTTTTATTGTTCAATTTTGTACGACATCAATTTTTAAATTTTGGATTTTCATATTGCAGGATGGTTTAGAACTTGATGGAAAGCCAGACTTTTTAAGGACCTTTTCAAATGGGAAAGGCACAGTGTTTAAACATTTGTGCTTTGAAGGAGCAGGCTTCTCTTTCACCACGAGGAGGCTCTATTGGAACAGTATTGGAGCTGTATAACATTTTCTATAGAAGTACACAAATAAGTAATGCCAGGACATACCCTCTTTAGAAATAAACATATAAAAAAACCCTATGCCCAGAACTTATTCCAGCCCTCCTTTCCCCTTTATCTTCTTTTTCCTCTGTGTTTTTCCTTTCCCATCCTCCCCCTAAAATTTGTCCTGGCTAAAAATGTGTGAAAACATTATTTGCTAACAGCTTTTACCCTATGAGCTTTTAGGTTCCTAAACATTTTTAATTCTTCAATACAGTTACATTAAGCATAATTGAGATTTTGCTGCTGAAAATTTTTTACTAAAACATAATTTAAAATATCTAAATTAATATTAAAAAAACCCTCTCAAGAAAAACCTTTTTTATTGGTTGTTGATAATATACTAGGAAGGTTGAGTGCACATGTATTATGTTCCTACGCTTTGTAGCAATGTGTGCATATTTGGTTTAAATGAAGTTTTCTGAACTTTAGCATTTATGACAGCAACGCAACTGCATTTTTTAGAAATAGTTTCATTTTTTTGTGGTTTCTTTGAAAAGAAATAGAACACGAGCTTTCTTCTCCAAGTAGCAGCAGTAAAATACACCAAAATCTGTACCACAGTATAGTTCATATATTATCAGAATTGTTTCCTATGTGTTGAAATTTATTATAGTAACTGAATTTCATGAAGGCACGTGAAATTTTACTCATCTGTGCAATGTACACCTGTTTTAAAACTAAGCAACTAGGTACAGGCACACGTTAGTGGCTGTTGGGCTAAATTTATTGAGGGAGGGGAAAAAACCCAACACAAAAAAACCCAACATCTAGAAATGCAGCCAGTGCAGTAATGATGGAGCCTAAACAAATATCCCTCAAGATGTAATATGCGCCTCTTCAGGACTCCTTTGGACAGCACACAAGTTGTTTTAAGCTGTTAGTACTAGCGGGTAAGGCGTATTTTCTATTTTGGGGAAAATGTTACTGGATAGAGAGGAAATAAATGTCGGCAAGATACCAAATACTGATACATGAGCATCAGTTACGCTGTGACACTGCTGTTACTTTGGAAACTATACAGACAGTAACAATTCACAAGTGTATATAAGCTAAGTTAGTTATGAATGAAAAGTAGTGGCTTATTTGTTATTGTTGTTTAAATAACTCTTTTTGCCTTGGTGCCTAGACTTTCAAGCAATTTCCACATCTTCCTCCACTGCCAAGGATCCCCCACTGTCCAGAGCTCACTGAAGAACTCAAAGACCCTCCTTAGAATCCTGAAACTTCAAGTGGCTGATGTGCAAAATCCGAAGGGGATTGCGCTGTCATGGATCCGTACAGAAACTGATCCAAACTGTTTCCCTACACAGTTACCACTTGTATCTGTTCCATGAAAACCTTAGTAACAATGTTGCATCACATTGGAAGAAAACAGGCAAAATCGGGGCTTTGCCACTTTCAATGGCTTGCTGTGTATCCCAGTTACCCCAAAGAAGTACTACTGTGCCATTGAATCAGAAGATATACATGGATGTTACAGACCATTTTGTAACATACAATCTGTAACTCATTAAAAATCTCTTTAGGAGGCCCATACGACCTTAACAAGTGCTCTGCTATTGTTCTACCATGAGGAACTATATTGTTACTTGCAGCGAGTTCCAAGTCAAAGCATTATTTGTACAGCAGTCAGAATTCATTTCCTTATGTTTCCAACTTGCTACAGTCTGTTATGAACTTCATTCCGTTAATTCTGTAAGCTTTTTTCTACAGCCTTGAAAATGAAGTCTTGTTTTTAATACTAATTTACTTCCACATTTCACTTTCTTTCCTCTTATTACTTCAGAGGGTATTATTGCACATATGAAAGAAATCAAAAAATATAATAAAATTTCAGCTTCACTATTTTCTTTATTTCAGCAGCATTGATGAAGCATGACTTTAGGGATCTTAGCTCTCTTTAGTGTTTGGAAAGGTAGTGGCTCATCTTGCTCCTATTTTTAGAAGTTATAGGAAGGATTCTTTTGTTTTGTCTGTTTAGTTATGCTTCGACAATGCTGAAGATTAAGACAGTACTGATGTAGTCTCTCCATTATTTTGAAACAATTAAAAAGCACGTAAAATGAATTGTTGATGTACCTGGAGTAATTAAATAGTTAATGCCTAAGCAGCACAGTTCCTATCACCTACAATGCATTTTTTTAAAAAGTTATCTCATAGCAAAGTAGTGCAGAACCTCATTTTCTCTTGTCCTGGATGGAATAATTTTAAAAATACATATTTTTTTAAAAAGAAAATGTATATTGACATAAATACTCTAGACTTGTTTTCCAAGGCTATTTCCTATATTTCTTTTCAGATGGTTTCTTGCTGGGTAGAAAATGTCAAGGTAGAGTCACAGCTGCTGGTGAATGATTTAATAGCTTGGACTTTTCGTTTTTCTTCACTGTTATTAGAAGGCAGAAGTTTTATGGGGTTCGCAAAATTGTTTCTGGGGAGTTAGGATTTTTTTTGGATCAATCTGTACAAACCCATCTGTGTTGTTGTCATCTCAGTGCAAACGTGAAGCTGGGACTGCAGCAGATCGAGAAGTCACTGGCCTGTTCTAACATTACTCTCACGGTCAAGGCGCCCGACCTAATCTTAAATACACAGCTGTTTCTGCAAATGGTAGAGAAAAACCCTGACAAGTAACTACTGATCAGAGCATCTGTGGATCTTGCATTTCTCAGTAGCTTTTCTTTTGATATCAGACACTTAAATGTTCCATACACTAATATTTTCTCTGCTTACCCTGGAAGGTCTTTGACAACAAAGGACAAAAATAACCAGCTTGTGGTTCTAGTACAAGCAGGAAGAATTTAATTTCACCTGTTCACACAAATACTCAGCTATTTCTCATCCAACATTGTGTAAATATATCCCAAGCTTAAAGACAACGTCAGATTGCTAAATGTATCGAGCTTGCTATTACAGTACAAGAATTTGTTTTAACTTTATTTTCATGTACAGTTTCAGAATATATAGAGCATAGAAAAAGGTATATTTTAAAGGCATATCAGGTAGAAAGAATATCCAAAATATATTTGTCCTGTTAAAACTCTATTTATTTCAAACTGTTCTGGCATTTGTTTCCTTGGTATGCAGAACATTCCTATCTGTTCTATGTGGTCTCCCGCGTACACTGCTGTTTGTACACCCTGGTGTGCGTGCTTTCCACTTTGCATTAAAGGGACAGAGCTTTTACTGTGGAATTAAGCTGCGTGTTCATCTATATATACATCTTTATTTTAAATACTTGCTCTATAAATGACCCGAGCATTATCAAGACAAGAAAATGAAGAAGCATCTCTTCAAGTCAGTGGCATAACAGCTTAACTTACGATTTTACGGGACTGTCTTCTTGATGTAAGATAGTTTTAATCCATATTTGCCTAAGAATTTCCCTTAATATTTCGTTTTTGAATAAAACTAGCAAAATGCCAAGCTAATAGTCTAGTTACTTTCAACCTTAAACCTGCATCTGCTTATTTGAGACAAATTCTGCTTGTTAGCAAAATCCAGGTTTTGAATCTGAAATGTATTCAGCAAACTTTAGAAACACTTTTTTAAAAAGTAGGGTAATAATTCTTGAAATTCAGAGCATTTCCACTAAGAGACAAAAAATGACAAAATGCTAGCATCATGCTAGACTGGTGAGAATGCATTTTGCTCAGACTGACTTGGGTTTCTTACTATTATTATTACTTTTAATGTTGTCCTTGTTGGCCTTGCTTTGCTCCCAAAAGACAGGTGGTACTTGCCAAAGCAGTTTAGGATGTTCCAGGAATGGAGATGGAACTACACGACCCATTAATCATTTTGGAGACAGTTCCTATACAGTTATGCACCTCAGCTTTTAGTTTGTGACTAATCAAGGATGAATTCTCTGAAGGAATGGGTCAGAGCCTCAGCTGATGGATAATGCAGGAAGTATCGACTTTAGGAGAGCTACACTACTTTGTAATAATGAATTTGTTCTACATTAAGTGTAAAACCTCATTCAAAACCTAATTACTTTTTTTATTGTCAGTGTATTAGGGCCAGCTGTAGTGAATATACTGAAATAAATACGTGGTTAGTGCTTTTACAAAGTCGAATCTATATTTAAGCATCAAAGCTGTGACTAAACGTAAAAAGCCACTTCGTTCATTCTCCATGGTGATCTCCCAGCTCCAAAATCACTGTCAGCCAAAGCCACTGCTGAACAGTCAAGCCTGGTATTACAGTACAGATTTATCTCACAAAATTATTGAAAAATAAAAATCACCCAGTTGTTTTATCTTGAAAAACTATCCTAGAATTCATAAGCACATAATTGCACTCTGATTTATTTAGCAGGAGTGTTTAGTTCAAGTAAAATCCACACAAGAATTTAGAATGAATTTTTTAAAGGCAAATGTCCTAATGAGTAAACTCAAAGGAATGCTTTTGTAAATGATGTATTAGCCATGAAACCACTATATAATAAAAGCCCAGTGTAATAAACCTATTGGGTTTGACTGTAAAAACCTAAATTTGACATTGCTTGATCACTAATTTGCTTAGAAATTTGTAGATGTAGACAAGGCACTGCTTTGGGGGGGGGGGGCTTTATCCTCCTGTCAAAATTCATTTTCTCTGGCGGCCTCAGTCGTCATTCTGACCTCAGATGACTTGAGCGCGGTTGCCGTGGCAACCGGGTTGCTCTTCCCTCCATCCCCATCTTGTCCCTGGCAGTCAGAGGGGACAATCAATCAGCCGTCCCCTCCCTGGGCTCTGCCACCCAGCACCAGGTGGTCCTGACCCCCCTCTTTTGCAACCGGTTGCTCTTAAGAGAAGCCCCACTCCCTTCTACCCCCCCCCAACCATGAGCACATCCCTTAGCAACCCCTCCCTGAGAGGCGTGGGAGAGACGGTTTCCAGGGGCAACGGGCTCATTTTTTACATCATAAATAACTGTTGGGGGTGCATCCCCCCCACCTCACCCCTTACACTCTGTCCTGGCCGGGTACCAGGGCTTGGTTCAGAAGAAAACGATGTTAAATGGCCGTGGGCAACTGAACCCCTAAGAATGGCCATCTCTTGTCTGGCATTGGCAGAGGTGAGCTCGGGAAAGAAGGTTTCCCTGTTGTGCATGCAGCTAATGTAGCTAATTGAGCTAATTTAGCTAATTCGGAGACGAGAGGTGGGGTGTGTGGCTCATCTGCCAAGTTCTGGCAGCTCTACAGTCATTCGGAGAAAGCAAAAAGGAAGAGAAAGGGAGGGAGGAAGGACGGAAGGAGAAGGAAGGAGGGAAGACCGGGGAGGGAAGCAGTCTTGGGACTTGGCTGTGAGTCTGCGGTCCTTTCGGCACGGGGAGGAAATCCGGAAAACTCTCCCCAATCCACACGCGACAGACGTGACGTACGTTGCAGATCCCCAGCAACAAACCAGCGAGAGCTCCGCCATAGCAAATAACAGTGCACTGACAACAGAAAAGCTGTAGGAAATTTTTACACATCTGGGGAAACAGGCCAAGAAGCTTTTTATCCTGGTTAAACCAAGATCTTGCATCATTATGTCTTTAAGTACAAAAGGATACAAGCAGGGGGGGAAAAAAAAACAACCCTCTTTTTCATGCTATTTAATCCACAATACATATATGTGTTGCCTACATGTTGTTTTGTAAATGATCTGACCTTTTAGCGCTTCCTCTTTATCACTTTTTTGTAGCTTCTGCCCTCTGCTAACAGCAGCAAGGAAGGAAAATGCAGGCTGCTGGAGGAAAGGGTTAGGTGCCAAAAGGGAGCGTTGCAGTATATTAGTGTGTATTTATAGAATCAGAGAATAGAATCATAGAATGGTTAGAGTTGGAAGGGACCTTAAAGATCATTGAGTTCCAGCCCCCCTGCCATGGGCAGGGACACCTCCCACCAGACCAGGTTGC
>JAOQGH010000069.1:12217503-12277291 GCA_025769975.1 Gallinago jamesoni | reverse complement strand
AAGGCAATGCTTCCCCCCCCCCCCCCCTTCCTTCCAGAAAGACTATGCACAAGATGAAACTCTATTTCTGACGGGGTACTTCTGATGGGTACCTCTGACTGCCCAGACTGTTCCAGTCCCAAGTGGTGCAGTGAATTTGCTGTTAAGTTCTCCCGCCAGAGGCTCTATGTGCTTAAATTAAATGTGAAAGAGAATCAAGAGAATCATTTGCTGGAGTACAAAAAGAAGTTGTTTACTTTTGCAAAGCAAGTGGTTTTAATAAAAGCTTGCTGACACTTACTGCACATCATAAATAGCAGAACACTCGTCCTCTGCCAGAAGAGACGCACCGAGAGCAGCTTTGGGCTTTTAGAATTGTTTGCTTTTCACTGCGATCTGGACCTCGGTTTTTACTCCCCCTACATTTAACCAATTCCAAAGGGATACCTCTGGTCCAGGAATGTATTAGCGTATTGCTTACAAATTAATTTGCACGGGCTTTGTTTGTAATCTGCTAGAGGCCAGGAACTGTCAGTGGCCAGTAAAGGGAAAACCATTTATGACAATGAACTATGTAAAAGAGCGAGCGTGGCTCTGTCCCGCCCAGCCCCTGAGCTGTAGGTGCCAGGCAGTCCAGGAAACCTGCCGGGGGTTTTATTCTGTTTGGTATCAAGAACACAGTACATTTTTAGAGAAACAATACCTTTACTACAAAACCATGTAAATGATTATATACAAAATGGTTACTGGAGTTTGGTTTTGTACTGTAGTGACAGACATAACTAGCTGCTGACATTTATTTACGCTTCCTTAATACTAGGTACATCACGCCACTGATCAGAGTAAAGGCGAACGCAATCCAGGCCAAGACGAAGGAATAGCCGTATTGGCCTTGAGAAACTGCAATCCTATATTCATTGCTCTTGTGTAGTTCCTCGTGCCTATCTGTGTAAATGGAAGCTGCAATCATAACGCACAGACCTGGAGGAGGAAGAAAATAGTGAAGTTTAGCATCTTAAAATGTTATCGATATGCACGATAACTACTCGCCGTCTCTGTTCTGTCAGCTGCTTCCACCAAAATCCTTTATTTGCAGACACTCATTTTCATCCTCAAACTACAGTCAGAGCATTTCAGGACACGTTTTCCGTTTCTTTGGCACGGATTGAATTTCAAATGCTGTTGTGTATTTATGGCATTTGCAATAAACACAAAGTGATTCTAAACATCTGGACGGTTTTAAAGACTAAATTAAGGAAGTACCTGCCTGTAACAATTACAGAGTTATTTAATTTGATCAAGCAGTTCAGAATCTCAGATTCTTTCCCTTTAAAGTTCAAATGACATTATTCTGAGCAGTGATATTATCCACATTTTAACTGCTTAAATAGTACAGAAGGGAGCAGTTTCACTGTTTAACCAAATGTGAAGGATAAGCTATGACCTCAAGAGCCCGACAGATTTCTCATGCAGCTCATTCTTTTTGAAACCTTTTTCCCCTTCCTTTTCCTACTTTCATGGAAACATTACTAAAGTCACAAGTGTTGAAAAATCACTCACATGACAGGAGCTGGATAATAGAGGTTAGCACAAATCTTTCTCCTTGCTTTAGACGGAAGAGTTGGAGAATGAAAACCAGAAACGCCACACAACAGAAAATAGTAGATAGGATCATGGTGGCCTGAACAGCCTGAATTGATGGATACTCTGCAAAATCAAAAGCAGCCTTGATTAGAAATACAGTTTCTCTCTTTGCCTACTTCTGCCGCGAGCAGGAGGGCAGGGCCGTGTCCTGTAAGCAGGAGCTCAGCAGAAGGAGCAGCCATTGCCTGGGGTGGTTCTCTGCTGCCTTCCTATCAATACAGCCAGCGGCTTAAGGACTTTTAAAATAGTAATACGCAGTAATACAGACATCAAATGCAAATTTGTTAAATTCTCGTCATCTTAGATAGGCCTGTGCCACATGGATTCTCTCACGGCAGCACAGATACGCTCTAAACCAACCTGATGCTTGGGAAGCAAAGGTACTTTACGGGCACATGGCTCTTCACATCAGCTACCTCTTTAATATACACAAAGATTGAAAGTCTAGAAATAACGTAAATGTGACATTTGATAATTTCATTCTTTGTAAAGTAGGATGTTAGGCTGTGCTGTAGATTAAGTTCTTTGTTAAAACTTCAGCTTGTGGTCCGACTTTCTTCCACTTTCTCCATTTCTCTGTACACCAGTGTTTTTAGGTTCTTTGAAAGTTGAAGTTCAATTTTGAAGCAAATTCTATCACATCAGCTCCACTTTCAGATGACTCCACTGTTTTCACCTGACCTAATTTTTTAAGAAATCTTCAGCACTCATTAGTTATTTGTTTATTCAACACAAACATTTGGGCTTTCAGGTGCACCTGACAGTTCCCCGTTTTCCTCTTACAGAAACCGTTGGAACAGTTTGCCTTTCCAAAATGAAAAGCCAGTATTAAGGTTTTTAGAAGACCTCAGTAGTTGGAACATGCAGATTTTTGAACAAATATATTATTGCCCTTCAAATTTTGTAGTGATTTCACTAGATCTCTCGCTAAAGGAACTGAGACAAAGGCAGGGAGAGACACTCACCTCTGAATTGATCCGTAATGGCCACACAGGTGCTCGTGTTCGTGGCACACATTCTCCAGACATCTGTAGAAAAATTATCTCCTACCCACCAGGCCTGCAAAATAAAAATAAAGGGCTCTTATAGGGAAAAAAAAAACCACCACAAAACTCCTGACTTCTCCAAGTGTCTCCTGATCAGATACTTCAGGTGGAACAAATTTCTGTTCATTTTTGATACTTAACTATTCAAACTAAATTTAAGATCCCAGGGCATTTTAGAAGAAATGGTGTATCGTTATTCATTATGTCATTTTCATTTTAGACCTGTGTAAAGCAGAAAAGGGAACAGATGGCAATCTCAAATATCTCAAAGCACAAGGGATCTTCCACTGTTTGGGCAGCAATTTTGGATAGTCAGTGATTGCTCGCTCCTTAAGATATCTAGACAAGATGTGCCTCGTTCTTCTTGACCCTGTTTAGGATGCACAACTCTAAATGCACAGCATTTTTTAATTCACAGGAAATAGCAGGGGATACATCCATGAAGCCGCAGCCATTTAAGTTTTCTGGTTCCTGACACCGAATTGAATCAATCTGAATGGAATTGTGCTGTCAGTGTGCAAATGCTGGCATCTGGCTTGAAGAGGCTAGTGACAAATTAAGATCCTCCTGTGGTGTTTCTATTTTGATGTTTTAACATTTATCGCAAACTAGTACCGCAGCGTCTGAACAGATTTTTACGGTAGCCTGGGAAATGCTGCAAGCATTCCACACAAGTGGCATTTCCTCAGGAAACCCATTCCCGTTCTGATAGCCTCCCAGGCCTTTGTTTTGACTAAAGCTGGAAAAATATGACTTTTAAATATGACTCCTGGTAGCATCTGCTTCTTAAACAGACATTCCAGAAGCCTCACAGCTCGCTGTGCAGCTCTGCAAACAATACTGCAATTAAAACGATACCGTACTATGACAGCAGGCACAGGTGTAATAGTAACACTGTTTTAAGAAAAAGCATTACTTGCTCAGGATGTCATTTATTTGGATTTTGCCGTCCAAGTTCAATATATTATTTTTCAGCTCTGAGCACTATAAAATCCTTTCAGAGTTATTTTCATGACTATAAAATGCCTCTGAAGATGATAAAATCTAATAGAAGGTGGTTATACAGTTTAAATTCATAATTGTTTAAAAGTAGCTAATGGCACAACGCAGGGTGCAGGGGGCTTTATTTCTATAGTAATTTGATTGGTATGTAGCAGCTCTGAACTGAGAATAAGTGGCATTGTCCACTGTCCCGGCTTTCTAAATATTCAAAGGAGCAGGGTAAGACAACCTGCTTTAGTGCTCAATTACTGACCTGCTTCAATGGAATAAATCAACCAGCTGGCTGAGAGATAACATCTGAGTTTGTACAGTTTTGCAATAAAAAGTTGTGGGTAACACATCATTTCACTTGGAGCACATTCTTGAAAACCAGACTATGGGATTCAAACCAACTTGACTGAGTATGGTAAAGTATTTTCAGCAGACAATTTTTTTAATCCTAAAAGCCTGTACATACACCAAACCTTCTAGAGAAAGAAAGACACACTTAAAAGTACCAATCAGGATAGCGGGCTGGTTTGGAAAGAGGAAAATTTGATTAAGAGCTAGATGTAAATAATGGAAGGCAAATTCTTTCTAGTCACAAAAATAAAAAGGAAATCTGAAAAGGATGCAATATTCATTACTCTAAAAACTTTGTGCTGAAACTGCTTCAACTGAATGGAAACAGATAAATTCATGGTGTCTCTTTAATGATTTAATTGGGAATCTTGGACGGCCACTTCTGAGGCAAAGCACGCCTTGACTGAAACTATCCCCATGCATTAATGATGAGCTATTTGAGTTCATGTACTTGACACAAAAGGACGACGATTTTTCCCCCGGCCCTTTCCCTCATATCTAGCCGAACCCAGCCCATAGCTCCACCCTGCAAGCGTGGTCGTATTTGTAAATATACTCCCTGGCCAAGTCTCTCACAGGGGAGATGATGAGCTGCGTAACACGGGCTTAGAACACGTGTGGCAAGTTCCTGTGTAGTCTTACCCACGTATACCAGCAGCATGCCTAGTCAAGGCATTTTTGTTACAAAAAGGTACAAAAGGAGACTAGCGTGCCTAACAAAGTTACGTGCTTTCAATAAGCAAGTTGAAGACAGCTAAAGAAGAACAACTTCACTTTTATGAAGCAAAGAAACACCTGCGTGTCTGAGAGAAAAAGAGAATCAAGGAGACTTACATTGTCAATAGTTGAGATGAACAGCAGCGCTGCTGAGGTTATGTGAAACACAATAATGAAAGCCAGAAGAATCAACATTCTTGATCTGTAGAGGCTTTAGTCGGAGATAAATCTGTTAAAAATAAGATCATATATGAACAGTCTTTAAAAGCTGTCAACGGATCAACCTGTCACTGCGCTACTTCGCTGTGGCTGTGAGCGTGGAGCTCAGCGCGGGTGTATTTCACAGCGGGGTGCTCTCGGAGCCAGGAGCACCCTACACACTCTGTGTCCACAGCACACATTCCTTCTCCAGAGATAAAGGCTTCCACTTAATCGGTGTTTACATCAGCGTAACAGCTTTCTGGTTGTTACATCTGATACATGACTAGTATCGCTGGTGTTAAAATGAATCACAACTTGACACGAAGCCAAGAGATGCATTTTGCCACCTGCCAGCGGGATGGCTGTAGTGGGTAAATACACAGAGAAGCTTCTTTCTGTGAGCTTCTCCAGCAAGGATATAAATCTCTTTCATGGTGACTTTTAGAGAAGTACTTTTCAAATTACAGCCTCATTTGCATGTGATTCTAGATTTTCCACTGGCCATTGGAAGGTCTTGTGGCAACCATGCTGTCAAAGTTGGAAGAAACACAGATTTCAAAAGGATGCTTACAGAACAAAATTAAGTGCATCAAGAACTACCTCCTAGATTTAGTAACAGCTATGTTTTACCTTCAGTCTCCTACAGGTTGTTCTTTTTTCATTTAGTTGCAAGTTTTATCCATTGATGAGTGACTTAGGGCTACCATTTTCTCCACTGTATTGCTGTGACTGGTAGAGTTCATTAAACCCATTACTCATGTAATAATACAGTTACCTATTTTATGTTCAGTCACTTAATATTCTCTCTAACCTACCTATTATCTTCATACCTTACCTAACCCATTTATACTATTCCACACCTCAAATGAAAAAGAAAATAAAAATCTTATGTACAAAAGAACCACAAACTTCATTGGAACTGAAATCCCCAGGAAATCAGTGGGCATGATAACAAATAGATTAGGGAAAACTACTGTTACTATTACAAAGAAATGTACAATTGCTTGGTTTTCTTCTTGTTGTATTAAAATGCTTGCTAATTAATATGCTATATTCTATACGGAATCTGCATTCTTGCAGATACTTTCTCTGCATTTAAAGTGCACAATTCTGTAGCAGTATCTGCGTGTTATCACTCATCAGTCCATTAACACACGTTTCTCCACTTCCTTTGCTTTGGACACGTTCTCTTCTGTCAAATGATCCTGTTCACATAACACAGCAAATATCCAGAAGAAAAGGCAGTTACGATTTTTTTTAAGACTTCCATGATTTTTTTTAAGACTTCCATGATTTTTTTCATGTCTAACCCTCTCTCCCGTCCTGCCATTTGCTAGAATCATGAACCACGTGGAGAATTTAATCAAATAAAAGGACTACTTTGACAGCATTTTTAAAACACTTCCACTGCCACTCTCATCAGGCCAAAATGCAACTACTCTGCAAAACTTTCACAAAAATTAAACAGCACACAAACACACTGAGTAGAGACCAGAAGTTCCAGACTAATGCTTTCCATCTAGATTGCAGTATGCGTTTCACCGCAGTACAGCGTTAGAACAAGCACAAAACAAAACAGTATTAAAGTGCTTTTGAGAAAATGAAAATTAATAGGCTGAGGTTATGTCTGTATCTAATTGGAATGGCTGTATGGGAAAGCTAAGTCAAATCCTAAAGTAAGGAAAGCAGCTACTCAAGTTTTTATTCCCTCCCATTCTCTCACTGTTAAACTTTGCCTTCTCAGCCACAACAAAGAACAAAAGTGGTAATTTCCTCCAAAGAGCCGATTCTGCTGTATGACTCAAGATCCTCTGAATCTAGTTCGGCTTCTAGAAATGTCATTCATGGCTCCCTATCAAGCCGTTCTTGAATGAAAGGAAGGAAGGAAGGAAGAAGGAAAAGATGATATTTTGTGGTTTTGTACAATGCCACATCAAAATATTTTCATTGTGAAATGTACCAGTCTTCACACAGCACTCTCTTGGCCTGTGGTTGGGGTTTTTTTCTGAGTTTCATTTCTTGCACAGATGGTATCTACACAGACAATAACTCAACAGTCGTCTGCCATATAAGGAGAGAGAATCAAATTGTACTCAGTATTATTTTAAGAATAACAATAGAATTTCATCTTATTACACGAAGCATCATAAAGTAAGAGAGGCAGAAAAATGTAACCTAATTAAAACCAGTCTTGCAAAATCAAGACTTGCCAGCGCAGAAAAATCCACTTAATCTTCAATCAAGGGAATGTTTTTGTTTGCCTGCTTTCAGCCATAAACAGAAGTGTTTCAAACAGGATGGATAAACACGTATGGGTGATGAGAAGAAGGCATTTTATCCTTTACCCAAATAAAGACAAGATTGAATGAAAGAGCTTTTTGGTTTGTCTTTACAAAAAAAATAAAGGACAGTAAGAATAGTTGGATGTTTCTCTTCTGAAGAACCTTCATAACAGCCATTTTTAGACACTTCCTCCTGATTTGCTGGTAATGGCTCCTTTCATGAGCTGTTACATCTTCTGTGCTCACAGTGCTACAACAACCGTACACAGATATGGAAATTAAATATGCTGGGGGAGAGGAAGAAACAGACCAATTCCAAGTAATTAATACCAGGAAAAATCAACAACTTGTTACTCAATCTGTGATGCCTGAGCAGGGATCCCAGAAGTGCACGGAAAGATTTGTGGACTTCAATCACTACTGGCAACTTTCTCTTCCCACAGAGACCGAAAAGGAACATCTCTGGTTCATCACAGCCAGTGCAAGGAGTCAGGAGGGGAGGAGGGTTTTTTGGCCAAACTCTGCGTAATCTGGGCACAAGGAAGCAAGGAGAAGCTCCCTTCTTCAGAATCTGCATCCCTCTCAAGGCAGAAATTCTGCCCTTCATCTCTCAGGGTGGACTATTAGCAACCAGTCCTCCTCCATGCCAGACATTGCTGGAGTTTAAGTTTGTTTTGGAGAGCCGAGATCCTTCTGCTCCCTCAGCAAAAAGATCTTCCATCCCCAGTTGCCTGAGGGCAGCCTACTTTGGTCGGCCAGCATCCTCTCCGAGCGGCAGGCAGTTCCTTTCCTCTCTCTATGAGCAATTTGGATTAGAATAAAATGCTGTCATCTCTTACATTTCATTTACGCAGACACAAGAAAATATTGCTTAAAAGGGTTGTTAATAAGAACAGAAGCATTTTTAAATCACATAGATTTGGAAATCTAGTACCTTGTACCATTGCAATGAACAAGAATCTCCAAACTATATTAAGAAGATACATAGAAATTATCAGATTATTTTGTTTTAGTCTGTTGATTATAGACAACAATATTTGTATTGAAAAAGAACTTCCTGGGCAGAGTAATTTTTTTACTTTCTATCATTTGAAGTGATACACACTATGTTCTCAAGTCAAGGTGTTTAAGATTTTTTAAGTACACTGCCTTTAGGCATGGATGAAGACTGGGATGATGCAACAGATACTGTTCATCATTACCCAAAGTGGTTTGAATTCTTTTAATAGTTTTTACGCACACACACACAAAAAAAAGCTTTTTACATACACTATAGTTGTCTTTTAATAGAGATGATGGAGCCACTATTCTCAGAAGTATATGATGAAAAAATGAGAGGCAACAGCCACACGTTGCAACAAGGAATATTCCAATTGTGAAAAGTGCATTAATTATATTCAATGAGCATGGTTAAGTACTGGAACTGGGCCCAAGAGGCTGTGGGATCACCATTCTTGGACATCTTCATAACTTGACTGAAGCAAGGCCCAGAGCATCCTGAACTAACTCCCTGGCTGAAGCAGGAGTCTGGGCTGGAGACCTCCAGAGGCCCCTTCCAGCTCGGCTCCACTGTCCATCTGCAGCTACTTCAGGCACCCCCCTCTACTAATCTCCAGCAAATGTCTGACAAAAGAGAATGTAAAATTTGACTTAGCTCATTACATGCGAAATTAAAACCTGATTTCGGGTTATTGTCGGAATGACACTGGATGTCAACATGAATTCTTCAGTCGCAAGCCTCAGCCTTTAGTATCACTTCACAAGGTATGTTGTGAGGCAGAAATGCAGAGGTACGGCTGCGTTAGAAGTGCAGACTGTCAATCCAGAAAGAACAAGTTACGAGAATCCTACTGAACACATCCAGATTTCCTGTAGTAATAAGGTTTCCCACAAATGCTGTGAAGTTGTAGGGTGGTTACACAAAACACATTGAAAACAAAAGGCCAGCTATATTAACAACAAAGATTTTTTCAATTAGTGCAGAAGAACTGTTTCTGGGTAATATTCCAGTGCTACCTTATTTTTGGAGGATAAATGCAGCAGTCACACGTATCTTGAATCTTTTCAGTAATGCAGACTATTGGAAGCAGTAATTTGCACTTTGGTTATGCGAGCCTGATGTGCTTTACAGGAGGTGGCTAAGGAGGGCCTCTGCTACAACCCTCCAGACATGCAGAGGCAAGCACCTTTCCACAAGATAAAACAGCACAACAACCACAGAACTGCACAGTAAAAAAGGAATCCAGTCCAGGGTTCCCATCGTTTCTGTATTGTAGTAAGCAAACACGTTACCAAACTGGATTGCCTCCCTAAGTCAAACTCCACACACCCCCATAAAAAAAGCCTGGGTTTATCTTTAAGATAAACTTTATCTTTAATATCCAGCAGTAGGATGGAACGTGCCTATTTGAAATTTTTTCTGCTGTTGAGTACAGCAAACAAGCATAAAGCAAACTTCTGTCTTTGACAGTTCTTAGCAGAGGGTTTATCACTACTTTCCAGTCCAGGTGTCATCTCCAAAACCCATGTTTTCAGTTCTTCCCACGCAGTTAAATCCTGCTGCCAGGCCATTTCTCATGTTTGTGCACACTTGATTTTTGCAACCAGAGAAACACGTACACAGTAGAGCATGTTTATCCTGTGCTCATCTGCATTCAGAAGGCTAGAGCTTATCCTGCAGCATTGCCTGCCGCCCTCACGTCCTAACACCAAGTCAGTTTTTTGTATCGTCTTCATCTGAGCCCGCATATGAGGAAAATCTCAAGAGAGGCAATCCTGGTTTGTGCTGCTAGAAACACGGAGCAAACAGGGCAGAGCAGCTCCTGCTGTGACAGACCCAGCTGGAGGTGTGCAGGCTGCTCCTCACCCACCTTCCCTGTGCTAAAAAGGCACACCCCAACGAAGGGGGAGAGGATCCTGCTAAACGAGTTACCGTACCTGCAGCTCTCTGCACCGAGATTTGTCATTGCAACTAGAACAGCAGGTCTTTGGGCCACCAATAAGCATTCGATTCAGCTGAACTCTCTTGAGGTCACTGGTGAAAACCGAATCAAAGCAAGCCTTCTTAATTATCAATTCCTCTCCCCCTCGGTGCTATAATTAAGTCTGCATATGTGAAGTTAGAAGAAAAAGCTTGTATACTGGTGGCATGAGAAGTCTGTCATCTTGTGATGCATCATAAGATGTTTGCATTTACATGATAATCACTTCATTTTGCTCAGGGTTCTTGTGCCACATCTCATGGTGTCTCATGACAGAGAACTCAGGAGTCGGCTCATGTTTTTGCCTGTAATGTTGTCTCTAAACTTGCATAAAATTCCTTGGTTTATAAGGAACAGAGTGACACTTTTAACTTTTTTTCCTTTTTTCCTTTTTTTTCTTTTACCAAATATGCAGGGGTTCTGTGTTTCTTGTGTGATTCTCAGAACGGGAACCAAAAGTGAAGTAAGTTCAGGCAGCAGAGTTTCTCCCAAAGTAGCAAAAGCTTTGGGAATTTCAACAATCCTCTAATGCCTAAATATCAAACAACATAAAAGACAAGAAAATCAGGAAATTTAACACCAAGGGAACAATTATACCAGTTGAAACAACTTACTCCAATTTCATTATTCCTTCTGCCCGAGTTAATTTAACAGTTGGGAATACCGACATTAAAAGTTATAATTTACTGACTTATATTCCTTAAAACAAGGCAGATAATATCTAAACTCTTATACCTCCTATCTACCCTTTGCCCTTTCTGTGTTCTCCAAGGTGACTATTGCTCTGACCCTAACGACAATCCGTGGTATCTGGACATCAATCCATCATCTGGGTAAGTTCCCCTGGGTCACCCGTCTGTGGTTTTTGGTTGCTGCAGGGCTGAGGTGGCCACACGCTGGGCTGCAGGGCTGGCCTGACACGGGTGCCCAGCGCAGCAGCCCCTCCTCACTGTCCCCAGGGTGCCTGCGCTCCCTGGCGTGTTGCTGTGCACACACCCCAGCTGTGGCACATCTGGATCCTTCCCATGTCAGCTACAGAAGAATCCTTCTCTCATGAAAGGAGAAGTCTGGAATGGACAAGCACATCCTTGTACCGTTCTTCCTTATTTTTTCCAGTGCCATCAACACATATTGGACAAGAAAAGAAAATACAACTAAAGCAACCTAGTTCTATTTTAGATGATGACTCGGGAGGTTTGCTGTAATGCACCAGCCTTTAAACATTTCGTAGGACAGCAGTGCTAATCTTGAAGCTAATATTGGATGGAAATTTATAAACTGCATACAGAGGCTTTGCTGCTGATAATCCCTGGAAAAAGTATTGATAGATCTCTGCTGCCTGAAGTGGGCTGCTAGTGATTGAGCTCACGCGTGTACAAACTACATGGAAAATGAGTTTTCTCTTTTATTAAAGTGTTATTTAGAAGCATAATTCAGTAATTCAAAATACAGGTCTACCAAGAGATGTGGAAGTCTCTGTATTTGTGCTCACATATTCTCTGTTTTCAGGGAATCCAATATGTAGTAGAACTGGGCCCTTGCTGACCTGTGTGTCGTGTTCAGGTGCAGATTCAATCTCTGCCCTGTTTTCATGCCCAGGTACCACAGAGCTACCAGTCAGTACAGAAACAGTACATCCTCTCTCAACCAGCCATCTCTTTAGCCAGCTCACAGACCTCCAGGAAGCGCTGGTTGGTTCTGACCAGACCTCTGCATCACCGAAGGGGAACCCAGGAGGGAAGTGCAAAATAAAAGTACCAGTCTACAGCCCAGGCTGGCTCCCACCCCGTTTGTCCTGGTATGAAGCTAAGCATGAAGAACAACGTACACTCTTTAAGAAATAAAATTGCAGGCCACTGCTTGATGCCGGACTTGGCCAAATGTCCTGTCAGCCCCTAGATGCTGCAGACGCCGTCAGCACTTTTTGCTTAAGAGCAATCAGTTAATTGAAAACACCGTAGGTCTTTGTGCTACCTGTCTTATGTGGAAGGACGAGAGCTTCTCACTTAGAGTTCCAGCTGCTTTTCAAAGTTCTTCGTCACAAACTAAGGAAATCAGAAGGAAATGAAACAATGTTCCCTGAACATTCACTGTATGTAGGGGAAAAAAAAAAACCAACCGCACAGCAAAAATTGATTTGCAGTATTTTCTAGAGCTCTGTTTCGATTACAACATTTAAGCTTTTTTAACTAAACTGCAGAAGACTAAAAATACGATCACTCTGGCAGATCCAGATTTGTTGCTGCCCTTGCTGTGTTGAGAGCCAGCAAACTCCAGCACAATTAAAGCAGTCCTCTCGATCTATTTTGATAGTGAAATACAGGGGCTTGGAGACAAACTGGCAAGATATGGTATGACCCACTTTTTATCCAGCTTCTTTCAGAAAATCTCGCCTTGCGACCAAAGCCCTGAGGTGTGCACCAAGATTAATATAAATGTGCATCTATAGCTTAATAAAGCCTTTTGTTATTATGGTGGCTGGGTACTGTGCAGGATGGCCTGAACAGCAGTAAATGGGAGTGAATAAGCTCATGTTCTTGGCCTACCTATCACCTATGTGTCAGGGGATACCAAAGCACCCTTTCAGCTCTCTCTGAATCTATTTCATTAACACTAAATCTTAGCTCCTACTCAGAAAGTAGACCAGACTGTGCTTACAGTTAGGCCTGAGAGACCTTCCCTGGACTCCTTCCTGTCCCTTCTCTCCTTCTCCTCCTCATTAGATCTATGCTATGAAGCCAGAACTCCAAAGTTTGGGAAATTATAGGGAAATTATAACCCTGCTATCCCATACATTTCCAAACAAAACCAAGAAAAAAAAACCAGCAAAAATATAAAGTGCTACCGTCGAGTACTGAGGCCAAAAGGAGCTGATGTTTCTAATTTCTTAGGAATGCTTTTAATAAAGTTTTGACCTAGGGATGCCAGCGTTGCTGCCACTTCTGTAACTCTGTGGGTCATTTATTTGAAAGCAAGTTGGGGCTGGGTTTAGACTTGCCCTACCACTCCTTTCACTATGGCCCTCCGTGTGCGCTGCAGCGGGAAGTCACTCTGCCATGAAGCCTTTGTGGGCAGACTGAGCAGAAGAGAACAGGCAAGATCTATGGGAAAACACAATCCCAATGCCCTGTCACAGGGCGGGGAAGAGGCACTTACAGGGAAAACGAGCCTTGTGACATCTTACCTGAAAGTCCTAAACGACAGCCTCAAGCTTAAGAGAATCAAGACAGATGTATTCAAATGCTCCAGCAAAACCTGGGAGAGAAGCGTAACAGCCACCATGTGCTGAGAAGACAATTTGCAGGTACAAAGGCCAGTGACCTACACCAACAGACCCTTGGCTACAGGCACATTTGAATAGTAGTCTTTAAGCCTTTACCTTTTCAAAACTGTTCTTTAGAGGTTTCTGTCTGTTCAGCAGTCCTCCTCTAACAGCACAAACCAGCATCTTCCTCAGAAGTAAATATTTTCTACATTCTTTTTCCCTAAAGCACTTTTCCTTGTAACTGTGCTTTTACACTAATCATAAACTCAGTTTTAACCTGTTCTATGTCTGTTTTTAAATCCTAACACAACCCACAGCCGTGTACGGTAGGCTGTTTCCCTACTGAACAACACCTGAAATGCTTACAATTCTTCTCTAATTTCCATCATAGTTATTCCTCATGCCCTCCACCATCCGCTCACCCACCTTCAGTTTACACTAAGAGTCACATGCCTTTGGGAAAATGCAACAAAACCTGGTATTTAACAAAAGATATTCCATGGAAGCAATCTGTTCAAGAGATTAATTCTCAAAGGGCACAATTTGTTTGAGAAAACCCAGAAGTAATTTGAAAGAAGGAACTGCTTGTACTTTCTGGTTTCCTACAAGACATGAATCTATGCTCTGAACTTTCACAGTGGCATCTGCAAAACATGTTACAAAACGTTTGTAACTCGAAGTATGTATGGGTAGAGCTTAACTGTATGCTTAGAAATTGAAAAAAGCACACATCTTTTCAGGCATTCAATGCATCCTTTCCTTTCAGCCAGTTTGCTTTAAGTTGTGTACCGATAACACTTCAGAACAAACAAAGTTGTGGTATGCTTTAAAACCTTCTTAACAATCAAGCTGGTCTAAAAACACTAAAAGCTTGTTTTCCTAAGCTAAACAGGACAAGAACATCTTGTCCCGAGTTGTTCATTTCCAAAGATGAAGACAGACTGGGGATACACTTGCTTGCAGGTCAGGGCAGCACATGGAAGCAAAAAGAACTGTGTAACCAAAAGAAGAAAATAAATGGCTATAAATCACAGGTGAGCACATTTAGGATGGAAACTGTAACAACCTTACAATCACTACAGCAGGGGGAAAAAAAGACCTGCCTCTGCAAAATGGGATTATGTGATCCAGTGATGGTGCTAGCAGGGGAGTAGACCTGGTGACCCGAGAGGTCCCTCCAGTTCTGCACTCCTGTGAAGGTTATCCCTACAGTTTCTTTGAGGTCTCCATACAGTTTGCAACATGCTTTTGCATGATACCCAGTGCCCTTGGCACTCTGCTGAATTCTCTCCTGTCTTTCAAAGACTTCAGGTAACGCTGGGAGCAAAGCTGGCTGTCGATCTGTACTGTGGGGTAATGCAAGCAGGGATCACGGCACTGACGACACACAACCAGCTTTGAGAGAGGATTCATTTCTTAGGTGGGTGGTAAAGCTACAAAGAGCAAGTGAGGCCTGTTCCCCTCTTCTGAGGGTGACTTAAGGGCCACCATGGCCTCCCACCACACAAGAGCAGTGGTCAGGAACAGCAGAGCTCTTTGCAGCCTGCTGGCACGGCACAGCCTCTGGCCTGGGGAATCAGGCAGCCGTTTCACAGAGCTGGGACAATGGCACCAGGGTGTACCCATGAGCTATTCAAGCCATGGGAAGCCTCCTGGGAACCTGCTCCTGAAGCAAATAACTGAGCTGAGGTGTGGCCTGGCCTCACCCCTGCTCAATCACTGTGTGGCCACATGTTGGTGTCAAGGTTGTCCCTGTTCAATACCTCGTCAGGGCAGGGAGGGACAGACCAAGTACAATACCAAACCTTTTCATCAGCTTGACAGATTAAATGTGTCCTCAGTTTGATCCAATGAGAAGCAATAAAAAAGCACACCCGCAGCATTAACTCCAGACATGAACACAGTTCTGAGAGCAAATCTCAGACTCGGAGCTCTACCGCCTACAGACTGCTGATTTTCCAGAGATTATTCCAGATACAACAGAACAGCTCGAGAGATTTATGCGGTTCCACCTAATTAACCAATAAACAAAGGCAGAAAAGGTTTGTCTTTGCAGATTGAAAGCAATGAGTTTAATTCAGTAGAAATGAAATCTGATATTGTTTTAACTTTGGCAGATGCTCTATGGAAACTGCTACCAGTTAAATGTGTTACACTCAGTGTTGTAAAATTTTCAAACTGCTTGTTTTGATTTGTCTTTGACTAGATCTGTATTGGGAAATTCTGGGTTTATTTATTTCAGAGTTTATACACCATCCATTAAGAGTGTGAAAATACGCCTCTATTGACAGTGCAACAGTCGGCTATAAAATAAAAGGAGCAAACTCTTCTGCTACTACTATTTTGTTTCACAGCAACGCTGTAGCACAGGACGGGATTAACTACTCAGCATACCATCAGAATGTCATTTTTACATTCCAATATGTAACTGGTACAATTAAAGTAAACATTAAAGGTTGCCATGAGAACACTACAGGTTCAGGTGGATGATCTCCCACCCTAGTTTCACTGCAGAGCTGAGCACCCCGCTTCCACCACTCTTCTACACTCCGGCTCCTCCATGGAAACCTCCCAGCCACCTCCTGCTCCTCCGGTCACCTCGGAGCCACATCCCTTCTTACTAGCCACAGGGCCAGGGAAAGGCCCCGTCAAGCGTGCTGGTATGCGATAAACGGGCAGGCTCCGCCAGCTCTCTCCAGCTCTTAGACTCTTCTTGCAGCCTCTAGACTTGGGTTTGCGTTTGAATCCAATGGGTGGTTGGTGGCTCCCCTGGACTGAGAGCCCTCGGCCTCAGAGACCAGAGTCTGCAGAGTGACCGCAGAGACCAGCACACGCAGCTCAACACGGGTAGCTGGGGACTTTGGAAGGCTACTTTCTGCCTGGAAGAAAGCCATCATTTTGGTGTGTTTCAGGCCCGTTTAACACCTGCATTAAACACCTGAGGGAGTTCATATTGCCCACCTTGGCTGCTTGCAGCCTGCGCAATGCCAAACACAGCGCAGTGTTTAAGAATCAGTGAAGTAAACCATAAATATATATCCTATAGCCATCTCTAAGGGGTGTTTGAGTCAGTCCACTTTCTGCCCCACCTACAGACTCCTGTGAACATCTCTACACAGCCAGAGGGTTGTATTTTAAGGTCACACCCAAATTATAAGACTTCACCTGGCATGCACATACCACCATCAAACCTGCCCATGAAACTTCATAGGCAAAATAAAAAGGTGTAATTACATTTTCCCTGTTCAGTGAAGAAATAATAATTCCTTTGATGAATGATTTCAGGCCATCAGGCTTTCTCTTGAATCCCACCCAGCAAGATCTATTTTCTAAAAATTAAGATGCTTATCTTCCTGATGAAGTCATAAGCATCACCTGACATACTGAGATATATTTTACAAAATTATATTTTCTTTAAAATACTAAAGCTTTCAACAAAAATAGTGAAGACTGAACCACCTCCTCACTGCCCCCTGCAAAGGTTTGCTTTGAGCACCCAAAAAACAAACCCAAAGATTGAACAGCTCCATGAATGGAATTCCTTAGTGCTGTGCTTATGTTTCCCCTGCTGTCCCTCTGAGACGAATCTGATTTCAATAAAAGCTGTGCATTCCTTTCTACATTCCAATTTGGCTGTGCTGAAGTATCACGTGCTTTTTATATATCAAGTGTTTGGTACACTTCAGAATAAATCTTGTTCTTATTAGTTCCTGTATAACACAGTGCTTGTTCTGCTGGGTCTTCTTCCAACAGGAACAGGGCAGTAGGACCTGGAAAGTACATCTTCTGCCAGCTGCAATATAAAAGATCTTGTCCCCAGAGACCTACTTATCTCTTTAATTAAAGACATTCTTGTGCTGATTTATGTGGTGGTGTCGTGTCTTACATGATGCTCAAGACACAAATAGAATATGAAGCGTAAGTGGTAAACCAAAGCATACACAATCCAATGAGGTGAAAAAAGAAGAGTCTCCTTGTGCTGCTATCTCATTTTTACATGGACAGGGAAACAGCATTATGAAAGGAGACAGACTACATCTAATATACTTAGCAAAAGTAGAGGAAGGTCTTGCTCCTCTAAATATCCATATGGGACTCATTAGTACAACATTCTTGTAATCACTGTAGGAACTTTAAACCCAAGATGGGAAACAACCTTGAGACAAACAAGACAACAACAGAAAAGGCATGAAAATGGAAGTAAGAGAAAGATACAAGGGAACTGTGAAGTGAGACGTGCTAATAAATCAAGGGGTGAACTTTTCACTAACTGCAAGACAGTATAAGATGAAGGTAGAAGTGTTCATTTGTTTTAAGCAATGTTGGTCAGAAACAATAACAGCATCTAAGAATTGAAACAGAATCCTTGTCGAAGAAGGTAGCAGCCTCAGTCTTGACTGCTCAGTCTGTTGAAAAACTTCCTTTATTAACAAGGTTTTAAATCTGTGTAAGCAAATGGAATACAACTGTTTTTCCTCACTGGCAGACCCGCAGCATAATCAACACTGTTTGGGTACTTGTGATAGAAGTCTTTCCAGAGACCACAAATAAAGAATACACCACCAGTAGTGTCTTGTCTACTGATAGGATGCTGTTTCTATCTTAAATTATATCAACAGACTCTTTTCCTTCCCAAATGAGCATACTAACAAGAAACTGATCACCTCCTAAGAGTTTTCACGGCATTGCTGCATTTTGCCTTGAGTTGATGGCTACCAGCAGAGTAATTCCCAGCTGGGCTGGCAGCTGACCTGGTAACATCCATGTCAGCCACGCAGCTGACGTGATAAAATCTGTACACATCGTTACTCAGCATGGAGGATCTTCCCCCAGATCTGCCAATGGTCTATTCTCCAATTTTATCCTTCGAGTTCACAGAGGACAGCAAGGGTTCTTTCTTTCAACATCTTTGAAGCAAAGGTCAAGTCCTTACATCTTACACTGAATAAACTCACATCAGCTTCTGGTGAACATGTTTTCCATATACCTGCGTTTCCACTCCCACTTTCATTTTACCAGTTGTGGTAAGCACCTGTAACCCAACCGCGCTCCTTAGCATGGCATTTCATTTGTCACACACCCTCTTAATAAAAAGTAGCTGGATTCTCCAGTAAACCGGAATTCACAGCTCTCCCCTCACTGAAACTCCTCCTGCCCAGTACTGCCCCACCATTCCTGTGGATTCCTGCCTGTCCACGTCTGCAGCCACCTGCCACCTCAGTCCTGGCAGTCCAGCCTCACAGATCTTTTCCTGAATCACCCTACCCTGCCTGGACAGCAAAGCCTTCAAACCCCACAGCGGAGAGCAGGCCTGGATGGGAGAGTCATTACAGACTATTTTGACAGAAAAAACCATCTGCTCGGGCAGGCAAGAAGGCTTATTTTACATAGTTAACATACTGGCACTGTACATACAGAGTCTGAAAGTAAGTAAAGAGAAAATGCTACTTTTTTGATGGAGATTAGCAAACCATAGTTGTTTACTGCCAAAGTTCCTAAATAAAACTGTAAGAAAACCAAGTGTGTATTTCACAGCTATTCGGTGGGTTTCTCCACAGCCCTGTATCAAGTCAGAAGATCCTTCTAAAATGCTCCACTGCAATAATTATTGATCGTTTACATGTTATTCCCAAGCGTTGGGGGGAAAAAAAGACCTCCCTGCACCACGTGAACAAAGTATTTCTGCCAAAAAATTAATGGAGAGGCCGAGCAGCAGGTTTCTTGGTGGCAGCACTGAGTGAGTAGGAGCAAGCCCTGGGTACCTCTGCTGAGGAAAGGAGAGTGGGGCAACGTTCTGCCCGGAGATGTCCAAACAAGGAGCTGACCTCTAAAATACTCAATATTGCAAGCAACCCATGTTACTGAAAGCTGCCTGTCTGGTATCTGGCAAGTTGGACATTACAGCTAGGAAAAACAAACAAACAAACAAACAAAAAAACAAACCACGAGTGAGAAAGACAGAATAGCTTATTAAAACTGTAGTTTGACTCAAGTGGAAAAACGTTTAACGTTGGCAAAAACTTCATAAACCCAAGTCTGCACTGAATTATATATGTGTACTTTCCTTCCACTAGAGGGGGGTCGGCTGCCAAAAACAATCACGCGTTATCGTAGTACACGCAAACCCCGCTTAGAGCACGGGAACAAAATTTAAAAAATAATTAAAAAAAAAAAAAACAAACCAACAAAACAGCCCAACTGTCCTGTGGAGACAGCGAACTTTCTGCCGGTTTGGCCCACCCGCTGTGTCCCCCGCCGTGAGCCCCGTTCTCCCGCCCCGTCCCGTGGCCGCGGCTCCCCTGAGGGCGGCGGCGGCGGCAGCTCCCCCCGCCCGCCCGGGAGACGGCTCGGCACAGCGGCCGTCGAGGTACAGTTTGTAATCAAAACCTTTCTTTTTTACCCCACCCCCCCCCTTGCCTTATTTTTGCTTTGCGGTTTCTTCCCCCTCTCGCTGACAAACCCACCCCCCCGGCCGGGGCTACTCACGGGCGCGGGGCCGGCGGGCAGCGGGTGCGACCGTCTGGCGGCGGCGGCGGCTGCCTCCCGCCCGCCCTCCTGCAGGAACGGTGTCAGAGCGGGCTGGGTGCGGAGAGAAAATAAGGCTCGGAGGTGCCCCTCGGCCGCCGGCGGTGTGTGTGTGTGTGAATGTGCGTGCGTGTGCGGGGAGGGCGGGAGGGACGGGCCGAGCACGGGGGAAACTTTTCCCCGCCCGTTTCCACCCGGCGGCGGGCGGGCATCCAGCGGCGCCGCCGCCCGGCCCTCCCCGCCGGCCCCTGCGGCCGGGGCCGGTCCCCGGCAGCGCTTACCCCCGTCAGGTCGCGGCGCCTGGGCAGGGCGGGCCGAGTCCCGGCCGCAGGGGATGCCACCGGGGGGATGGCGGGGAGCTTGTCCCGCTGCCCGGGCGGCCCCCGCCCTCCGCCCGCCCGGCAGTGGCTGAGGCGGCCGAGGCGGGAGCGGGCCGGGCGCCGGCCCTGTCAGAGCAGCGGCCGCTCCGTGCCGGGCGGAGGAGCCTGTGAGGCGGAGGGGGCTCGAGAGCCGCCTGACACCCTCCTGTCACCGAGGGCTGGCGGGACGGTGCCGACAGGGCCAGGGGACGGCGGGGGGAGCCCCCACAGGAGCCGTCTGTGAGGAAGGGAGCCCCGCTGTTCTCTCCGAGCCCCGCAGGGACCCTGCGCCCGGCGGGCGGGGGGCGGCGGAGGGAAGGCGCCATTTCGAGGCGGCGGCGCCGGCCCCCGCGCTCCTGCCGCCGGAGATGGGGCAACCCCGCCCGCCGCCGGCAACGCGCCTCTCCCGCCCCTCCGCGCCGGGGCCGGGGGGGCCGGGGCCGGCGGGGCCGCGGCGGGTTCCTCCTCCCCCGGTGGGACGGGGAGAGCGGCGGCAGCGCTGAGGGACGAGCCCGGGCCCGCCTGAAGCGGCGGCGAAGGCCGCGTTAAGGCAGAGCCTCGTCGGCGGGGAGCGCAGCGCCGGTGAGACTGGGTGGTTGTCGTCGAGGAGAAAAACTTGTGTGTGGAGAGCTGAGGAAATTGTGTTTCTAAACCCGTCTCCGGGTAGCTGAGGTGAGCCCCAGGGTGACTGCTGGCACCTCAGAGCCCTCGCTCCTGAGGGGGCTCGCTAGCCACCATTGCTGTTAGCAAGCGTCTGGGATAAGCTGTGTCCAGCTTAGTTTTCACAAAATACGTGGCAGAATAGTTGAAACAATGACCGTCACCAAGCGGGCGATGCTGTATATTCCTACTCACAAGTAGAACGAAGGCTGTAACTGAGCTTTTTGGCCGCCCTGCAGGTTTTCGCGTTGGTACAGCCTCCTTGCTCAGAGGGCCGCTGCGTAAAGCTGGCAAGGAAATCTGGCCACTCCGGTGTGACTGTCGAGCTGGCTGATTTATGTTTGTTTTCTTTTGTGTCTTACCTTCCCTTAGAGTTCTGCACAAGCTGCTGTTAACGTTTGATTTGGATGATACCTAAAAATCAACTAGACTGTGACTCTTTGGATTCGGGCCGTCCAGGCTAGTTTACGAGCAGTGCTTCCCAGTCCCAGAGATCACCTGTTCCATCAGAACTGTGGTGCATCCCAGCACCATCCCTATTCCTAAAGCCTTCACACAAACAGCAACTAGTATGTTGAGCAAAATTCAACTCAAAATTAGTGGCCTCACTTCATTGAACCCCTTCTGAAGTGCAGCCCTAGTGGCCGTGTACGGCTGCTAGGAATCTCATGCATTGCTAAAAAGTGAAATTATAGAAACACTGAAAGAGTTGTTTTGACAATCTAAGCACCACCAACTCTGCCAAACACTACAAGCAATTCAACTCGAGTAAATGGCATTTGGTGGCACAGTTATCCCTCTTATGGTGTCATTTTCATGCTTTAGCTCTGTTAGATCTACCAACCGTCAAAAAAATATTGTGTTCATAAGTCACTTCAGAGTCACACACACGAGAATATCCACTGCCATAAACACCCTCTATTGTTCACTAAAACTTCAGGTTTCTGTGCACTCATATATATTCCAGGTGTCTGGGTAGGAGGGACTGGCAAAGACCTCCAGTGGCTACTTGCTTGGTACGTCACCTATGTTCTGGTAATTGCCTTGTGGTTAGACTGGAATAGGAATTTCAAGTGGCTCTGAGGGGAGATGCTTGTAGCTTTGGGGCTGAAGGAGCAGAAGTGAGAATCTGTTTATCGATTTCCAGGGATTTCAGGAAAGAAAGTGGCACCTCAGGCAGAGCCAACCACTGTCAGCATAAGCAGCCTGACTTCCACTGGGCTGAGGCGTTAGAGCTGGAGTCACTTAGAGCATTCCCCTCATACAGAGCTAAGTTGACCAGTGGAATTATGGTATGAAATGGAACACTTGATTTTCAAACAAAAGATGCTGTTGCTTACAATTTAAGAGACTAGAAAGAGGAAAACTGACTGTTCTACTTCATCATGTACTGCATTAAAGGCAGTACTGCTTGATAATAAGTGTATAATATTGTCCCTATAAGAAAACATTTACTGGTAAAAATAGTCTCCTTTCTCCTCCCTCAATTTATCTTACTTGTGTTTTTAATTGTTGTATAGTTGTCATCCATATTTTATCTTAGCTAGAAGCTAAGAATAAATATTTTTAAAGCAATATCAACATGCTGCCAGATGACTTCAGGCTTTTCCTGGAAACAAATTATCCAGGTTCTGCTTTTCAGACTTACATTGGACTGTGTTGGTGGTGGTTTATTTTTTTTTTAATGCGGTCCTAAGTGTCTGAAAGTGATGTTGACCTTTTTCATGCCTCCTCCTTCACTCATACGCATGAAGGGTAATGGTGTGGAGGAAAAGGTGGCATATCCAAGTGCCTCCTTCTGCCTTGGCAAGCTTATCTTGAGAGATATTTTGAGCCAGTTCACGCTGCTTATTTTGATGTGTCTTAGACTGTACCATTGAATTAGATGGAATTCATAAATGAACAGATGTGTCTCTCCCACTTCCCACTATCAGCTGTTATACAGTGGACATAATTTGCCTGTATATTTGAGATAACCATTTTTTTTTCCCCAGTAGCTATAAACCCTCTTATACATGAGGAGCTTTCAGAGCAAGGTCTGAAAGAGCTGGCTGAGTAGCCATCATGACCAAGAGAGACTGTATAATCGAAGTACAGGCTCAAATGTTGATCTTACTGGCATATGGGTGTGCACTGAATGTTGAAAGTTCAGTGTGAAACAGCTCACAGACAATTTGCAGATATGTTAAATGAAGCACTGGTGTAAGTGTTTATCTCATTAATTTGTAATATAAGGAGTGGAATAATAAGTTGGGGTTTTTTTCACATTTAGTAATTACATAGCTACAGTTTATGCTTTATCATGTATCTACCAAAATTAGCAAATGAGTTTGGTATTTACATAGCTAGAAGGGATCAGGGCATGTTTTCTGCTCTGCAAGAAGAGGTTGTAAATAAAAACACAGACTAACAAGATCTTTGGATTTATCTGAACAGGAATTGGAGGGAACCTGCAAGAAAGGAACTTCATGATCGCCAGTGACTACAAGAAAGCTAGTGCTGAATGGTAAGAGATTTCATCAATGAAAAATGAGTTCAAATGTAGGTTTGTGTGGCTGTGCTGCCATTTTTATTATTGAATATATTGTTCTTAATCTGCTAGGAAGAGAGAGATGGATGTATATATTCTGTAAGCAAGACTGAAAGTTGGAATCTTGATTTTGCTCATTCCACTGAGGAAATAAGGCTCACAAGCTGAAAGCCCAAGGACTATGTACTTATGAAAAAAACCCCAGGACTACTTGAAGCCACAACTGATTTCAGTCTAAGGAACTGAACAAGGGTATAAAAGCCTTAATTTAGCAATCAGATAGGAAACTGAAAATTCTTAACTTCCATAAGGCCTTCTAGACATAATGTATCAGTAGTAAAATAAATGGGACTAGAAGTTTAAATCACTCCGCTTTCCATTGTAATAAAATAACAATGTTATTTTTGCGTTAAAAATAGCTTGTCTTTTTCATCAGTTTATGGAAAAGTTTTCTTAATTATTTAAGGGCAGTGTGAAGGGACAAATAATATATTTCTATGACATATATGAACAGTATATTATGGATCTTTTTTATTTTCACCCATTTGGATTTTTTTAAGTGTTTGCACATACAGATTGATAGAAAAGTCTAGGTTGGAAGATGCCTCTGGAGATCACTTGGGCCAACTGTCTACTAAAAGGAGGACCTTAGATTATGTTATCCAAGAGCTGTCTAGCTGAGTCTTGAGTATTACCAATACGTTAGATGCTACCCACTACTTTGGGCAACCTCACAGTTGTTTCTCATTGCAAAGACTTTTTTTTTTTTTTATTCAGACAGAACTTCCCATGAAACACCTTGTGACTGTTGCTTCTTGTCCTGTCACCATGCATCCTTGTCTTCTCCTCTGTCTTTTTAACTATCTTTTAGTTTTCAGAAGACCATTTAGATTAGATCCTCCCTGAAACTTCTCTTCCCTAGGCTGAAAAAATCCAGTTCTTTCAAGCTTTCTTCAGAAGTCAAGTTCTCCAACCCTCTAATTATCCTAGTCACCCTCTGCTTGACCCTCTTCAATTTTTCAATGTTTCTGTCAAACTGGGAGGACCAAAACTGGACACAGTATTCCCTAGGTGGGCTAAAAAGTGTCAAGTGCAGTGGAATAACCGTATCATTTAGCCTACTGGCAACTCTTGCTAACATAGGCCATCATGTGGTAAACCTTTGCTGGAAGGGCATGCTGCTGGCTCATGTTCAACTTGCCCATCGCAACCCCCAGGTCCTTTTCTGCAAAGCTGCTTCTAGACCGTTGGTGTGCAGCCTGTATTGTTTCTTGTGATTATTCAGTCCACATTGCAGGGTTTTGCACTTTTTGAACTTTATTTAACTTTATGCAGTTGCTGTAGATCCATTTCTGCATTCATTCAGGGTGCTTCTCAGCAGCAGCCCTGACACCTCACTTATCAAACATGCCTCCCAGTTTGCTGTAGTCTGTCAACTTCTAGAGTGTGCACTCCATGCTATCATCCAGGTCATTAATAAAGACATTAAACAGCACTGGTGTCAATATTGTCCCCTGAAAGATGCCACAGGTCACCAGCTGCCAGCTGGACATTGCAGCACAGGCCACAAACGTTTCAGCCTGGCAATCCAGCCAATTTTCCAAACACTGTATTGTCCACTTCTCCAGTCTGTATCTCAGCCCCGAGGAGATAAGATCATTAATGAATCATCAGACCATTTGAACAAGGCATGTGGTGGCTCTGGTGATGAAGGAGCCTTTCTCTTCCAATAGTTGTTTCTTTGATTCCTGGTTAGTTTTATTTTAGTTCCTATTGACTCCATTTCTTGTGTTTGAATATAGGATGGTTACCACTACTAGACTTGGTGACTTATGCGTTATACCAGTAAACAGTAGCACATGGGTTCATATAAGGAATTTGTATAAGGAGTTTGTATAAGAAGACCTAACAAACTTTATCTATTTTGGGGTTGATTTTGTATTACAAAGTTTTTAGTAAGACATTTCTAGTTTTGCATCTGAATTAGAAGAATTAAAGTCTGAATATAATGGCTTTATTTCACAAGCTTAGACCTGTTTTTTTTTCAGTACCAGCATATGGTTTATATATTCCTTAAAACATGAGGTGAGTTAAAGTCCCATAAGACAGTGAAGTCTCACTCATCTATTCTTGCCTAATGTCAAAAATTAGACCCGTTTGAAATATCTGATATTTTCCTTAGGATTTTCTTCTTGGTGATCGTTGTGTATAGATGGGTGAGAGAATAACCCTTTCATTGCAATTTGCACATTATATATTTTTGGAAATGGGTATCTAAAAAGGAGACTGTAGGTTGTTAGATTTTCCTTAGTTTCTATTTTCCAGCAGGACAGATGCTGAATTACCCCAGTCATTGCTTCCTCTGGCTGCAAAACAACCCACTGTTTGAGAGTGAATGTACTCCTATTTGAGCTCTGTTTTTTCCATATTACTTTTTCACATGAAGAGGCAGTGGTGGCCAAATACTTAGGGAGAAGTAGAATGGACTTCAAAGCATTCTTAAAAGAGCACCAATAGAAGAAACTTCATGTGTTTCTTCCATCAGTACCTACCAGGTACAGTAGCATGGGGAAAATTAGCATGCAGCTTTAGGTGATTGAAAGGTCAATTTATATATGTGACTTTTGTTAAAAACAAAACAAAACAAAATAAAAAAAAAAACCAAAACATCAGAAAACCCAGTCAAACTTTGTAATACTTGGTCTAGCAGTCCACACAGCTTCCCATGCTGCAGCTCTTATCCTTCTGTTGTTTGTCACCTTTTCTTAACATAAGGTCTGACAAGCAAAAAAGCCTTGCAGAAATACTAAACTGAGAGTTATATTTTCTTAATTTAGAATTAAAAATTCTTACAGGAAATATAAAATAGGTCCTGGAGAGTTCAATGGTCATGTGAAACACAACAGTAAATTCTCAGCATTGGAAATTTTGGGAATCTGGAGCTGAGATTCCTAAACTGATTGTTTGGGAAGCATCCATGCCTTATCAGGTGGTGCACGTGGTGTTAGGGACGAGACAGGAATACCATTCAATTTACCATAAATATGTATTATGTCTTTTGGAGCAAAATCCCACTCTGCTAACACTCAAAACAACACTCAAAATGTTAACATTTCTTCCCCACTATGGACCTTAGCAAGTATGCTGTAGAGCAATTCCACTGCTGAACAGCTCTGTGAGGGGAGGAATGGAGAAAACAATAAGAAAGTAAAGAGTGAAACGGACTTTTCCTCTCTCATGGCTCTTTAAAAGTTCATACATAGGGAGCTGCCATGCCCAATGTAGAACATCATTTCAATAGTCACCTTAAAAACCGCTGAGGCACATCAAAGTTCTCACAGCTTTGTCCCCCTTCTCCTTCTCCTTTGCAGGTGTCAGAGGGTTATTTGCTTTCATCCCCAAGAGCCCTGGTGTACTCATAAAAAATGTTTCAGATCTTTACAAATCTTAGTGTGTCGTTGGTAAACACCCTTACTCACATACCCCTTCCCACTCCAGCCTTGGGAACTTTTCCTCTTCCCCGTCAAAGGAACATGATGAGATTAAGTAAGAGCTGCAGCTTCCCAGCAGTCCTTAACTCCTTGAGAACTGAGCTCTGTGTTTAGGGTTGCTGAGCCTAGAAGAAGGAGGTTGTAAGGAGTTCTGACAAACTTAAGGAATCTTGAGGGATCTGAAGACATTTCCTTTTTCTCATTCCCCACTTCCATCTCAGTTAGCGTACTTCTCCACTACCTCTTATTCCGCTGTCGTCCTCCAAACCAAAAGATGCACAAGTCAAAAAATATTGCTGACAATGGATGTTTTCAAGTTAACTGCAGTAGGGCTTTGCTGAGACAAAAGGCTTTGCATAAACAGCACGTCAGGGAGTATGTTCCATGGTTTATATAGCAAACATATACAGGATATACTAATCAATTTTTTTTTTTGCCTGTGGAGATAATAATAAATGAAAAGAAAGAGCTTACCCTTCTTTTCTTCCCCAGTCTTTTGTCTTCCTCACGCTTGTGTGCTCCCTTGGAAAATGCCTTTTTTTTTTTTTGCATTAATGTTGTAATTACTTTAAGAAAACCAATAAAAATTTTTGGCAAAAACTAGCCAAAACAAACTGTTGCACTGCCCCTGGAAATGTTATTACTGGACCAGACAAAGCTGTTTGCCAGTGCAGTGATCTCATTATGAGAACTTCTTAAAAGCAATATGATGGTAGCAAAAGCATTGAGTCCAGGGGCCTCCTTGGGTCAGGAGGGTATTTTGATGGTGTTGGTTAGTGGGTCACATCTCTTTAGCCCATTTGCAGAGTTTTTCTATTAGGTTAAAAGTTTCACAGACAATGGTAAATTAAAAATTAGCTCTGTAACTGGATCTAGCTTTTACAATTCATTAATGTTAGGATTTGACAACCCTAGCTTTGTTTGAAAAGGGGAAGGAAGTAAATTGGCAAGGACTAAAGGCAAGCTGCAACAAAAAATAAATTGTGGAGCCTCTGAAGTACAGTACAGTATGTTAAGGACTTAATACATTACAAATAAACCTGCACGTTGCTTACCATCCTGCCAAAACAATTGCAATAGCAACCAAACCCTCTAAACATATAGCTTTACACGTCAAATGCATAAGAAAACAACTTGTAACCGGTCATTCTGTTGGAGATATCAATGCAGGAGACTAAATCCTGTTATTAAGGAGGGGTAATAAAGGACTTGCTCACAGAAAACTTACCATTGTTTGAAATCTGCAGGAGTGTGTAGTTAAAATGGCAGGAGTAGGATTTCCTTGTACAAACAAAATCCAAAACAAGGTCAAAGTGCCCTACAAGAAGAAACTATTTTGAAAAGTAGCCACTTATACTGCTTAGAGAAGGAATATATTTTGTCACTTTGGTTACTGACCTTGTCATCCCATAAAGCACAAATCTTTAAGAGTGAATTAGAAAATGTGACGGTTTCCTCCCCAAAAAGAACTGCTCACTCTCAGCACATTTCAAATAACATCAAATATTTAGAATGTAAGGAATTAATAAATCACATTTTCATCTAATCTGTAGAGTAAAATAAGCTACTTAGCATTTTCATTTCTTACTGGTGTCCAAATACCCAAGGAGACTTACCCATTTGCAGCACAAGGTGAGTGACAAACAGCTCCACCAGTAAGGACACTGTCTTTCTGCATGAATCTGTTCTGCAAAATACACATGTAAATAAAGAGCTCTAAACTCTGACCCATCTATACAATGGTTCTGCTGCCCTCCCCAAGGAGCAAACCACAGCATTCCTGCAGCTTTCTCATTTAAATAGCAAGCCTGCTGTGCAGATAAACTTCTCTCCATATAAATGTGTGCACATGTACACATGTACACTTCCAAATATGTACACATAAAAATTCAAATACAGGAATGGGGTCATCTGAAAAGAATTTTTGGATTAGCGTGTTTTCTGAGGACTAGCACACCCTACAAAAGCTCTTATTTTGTACATGTTTGGAAATTCATCACCTTTGTTTATTGTTATGATATGTCTCCATGCCTGTAAGTGTTAGCTTCTTCTAAGGCTGCCTATTAGAAGAACACAATATTGCTATTCCTTCTGAATTCTTAGGTAAGTTTAATGATCACTTAACTAAATCTCACAGGAAAAGCATTGCAGAAAAGGGAGAAAAACTCAGCCTCTACAGATTTTAGCACTTGATGAAGTCAGTGGATTATGCATTTAACTCTTCATGGGCATATTGGTGTGCTGCATGAGACACAGACCTGACAATGCTTGCAGATACACATTCTTTAATATCATTGACTTCAGCGGATATTGCCACAGACAGCATTTGGACCTGTGTACTCTTAAAGTGGAAATTGCCTCCATAGGGATGGCAAGTATTAATACTAAATGGGCACAGCATGAGCCCTACCACTAATAAGAGATAAGTTTTTAGTGAATCACAGGTGATTTTAATAAAAAAACCCATAAATTAGAAGTATTAACGAATCTTATCAATTTTACATTTTAACTCCTACTACATGAATAGTGCATAAGGGTATCAGGAAACAGCAGTGTATTGTAACTCTTGCAACATTATTAGGAGTCTCAAGGCATTTAGTGTTTTCTCAAAGACAGTCATTGAAATATGAAAAAGCGTTTTACCCACATATTTAAAAAAAGGGGGAAGAAAATGTATTTGCCATCTAAAGGAAGCCTAAAATTCATTTTTTGAAACCTATCAAATTTTTAAGCTAACGATAAAATGTATTGTGACCTGACTCAAGGTTTCTGAATGTAGGTACTTGCCAATGCTAAGACATTATCATACACATCTTTGTCCCAATAATACTAATAATTCCACAAAGCAGGCGAAGCTGTATTGTAATACCTAGAACCTATATATGTATTCTAATTCCAAGTAAACTTTGGGAAGGAAGTAAATGTTGCAGCATTGCAGCATACTGTAAAAATCAGGTTGCTATAAAGGGAATGAACAAGAGATACTAATTAGTTTAAACCAAAAGACTGTTAATAAACACAAGATTTGAAGCTGAGAAGGAAAGAACTAAGGAGAGAGTTAGGTCTGTCTTTCCTGAGCTTGTGGACCTGGGCGTGTGCAGCCCTCCTCCCTTTTCCCTGTGACCTGCTCCCTGTTTCCACAGGAAGGAAGTACACTCACGTAAATCCAAAGGAAATGGAAGTGTGCTCCACCAGGATGGCCAGATCTCCAGGACTGACATCTGCTCATCATTATAGGTCATGAATTGGCAGGGCAATTTGAACAGCATCATCGGGAGTAAACTGGACAGTGGTAGGATTTAGATCAAGAAGCAGGACTTTGTTGAAGGCAGGAGTAGCATTATGATTTTAAGTAGAAATTATTGAAGCTATATTTTTATTTTTAATTTCTAAGAGGCAGTGTCATTAGGATGTTCAGGAAGTGAGATCAGGCAGAGGATGGGATCTGTGCAAATAGCTTTCATGTAACTGAAAGGACATCAGGTACACGCCTACAAAAGATGGGGACAGCAACAGTTAAGGGCATAATCTGGTGGTTTGAGTTGAAGCAGAAAGATTTGAGTGCAATTGATGTGCGTGACGTGCAGTAGCTGTGTTTGGGACTTGATTTTTCAACCTGATCTGCACATACTTGTGTTAAGAAAGAGGGAGATGTATTTGTCTAGCAAAGAGGAGAGCAAACTTAGCTAAGCTGAATTTCACCACTGATGGGAGGTGAAGTCTCCTCTGGAACCAAGTGCACTTCTGGGAAAATTGTTTCTTTCTCCCTTCCCCCTGCCCTGTTCCAGGACTTGAACACTTGTAACTGTTCCTGTGCCAGACAAATGTCATCCACCACACAGTTGGATCCACTTCTTTGCTTCTTGCGTTTATCCTGCGATCAGTCTAGACTTGTCTAGCATTGCTTTGCATTCCTGGCAGTTTTAAGGAAACATATGTCTTGCTGGCTGCATACGGGCTGCTCCGATTGAATGAGCTGTGGCTGGAGTGCCCAGGCTGACCTCTTTTTGGAAAACCACAGCAGCAGCATCTCTCTCCCTTTTAAGAATTCTGTCTAAATTGTGTTGTGTTCTTTTCTCTGTGGTTAAAACGTCATGTAGGACGCTACTTACAATGCTATGTGTGGAAAAGTATATTCTCATATAACATCTAGCCTTGCAGTTCTTCCTCTCTCACTTAAACTGGACAGCTAATAGCTACTAAGATTCAAGGAGGGGCACCACATATTGACAGAATCTGTACTTCTTTTTTGTTCCTGTACAAAACTGGTTTGTAGGTATGTATTCATAAAGATTTAATGGCAGATAAAATCCAAAATATTTCAGAAGGAAAGGAATAACAGAAGTTCATGTGAGGTTTTGCAATTTTTTTCCACATGAATTATGTAAATCACTTGGTTTTTTTAGCCTACAGAGTAACCAAAGGGGCCAAGTCCGTCTCTTGAACCTGTCCTGAA
The DNA here is from genome assembly GCA_025769975.1 of Gallinago jamesoni. Taxonomy (NCBI): domain Eukaryota; kingdom Metazoa; phylum Chordata; class Aves; order Charadriiformes; family Scolopacidae; genus Gallinago; species Gallinago jamesoni. The sequence continues at coordinate 12,245,811 of JAOQGH010000069.1, read as the reverse complement.
GGTAAAAAGCTTGGTAAAAGGACACTTGCAGTAATGATTAGAAGCCTCAAAATCAGATGATGATGATGATGATGATTATACTTTGAAATTGGGCGGGTAACCAACCGCCCCACCTCCTGTGGAGCTCATTGAACAATGCAGAGGGGTTTGGAGTTTTATTCTCTTCTATGGTAAGTTATTCTGTTGGCTAGAACAGAAGTTCAAGGCTGCTGAGCCTTTGCTTGCTTTATTCTTCTCATAATCCTTAGCTGGTGACTTCACCTCTTACCTGTGAAATGGACTTTATACTTATCTGCCATCTAGACTTGTTACGAAGCTTCATTAGCACATGTATGAAGAATTCTATGAGCCTTTCAAGACAGTGGTTATGATTATTTCCATAGATCTGATAAGGTCCTTATTGTAGTATTTTTGCATTACTTTCATGGTGATCTGAGATACACTTGCATCTGAAAAACAATAGTCAGAAAAATGTTGGTAGGAAGACTACATAGGAGAGTTTTCACATTTTATTACGTCTTCACAAATCACTTTTGAATAGTTGTAGGCAGTCATCAGAATTCCTGTTAGCCTTCTTTTCGCCAGCCTAAACAAGTACTCTCTTTGTAGGACATGTGCAAAGTTTCCTGCAGAGTACAGAATGAAACCAGGAGGAAGAGAAGCAGCAGGAAAGCCAGAAGAGAGTGTGGTGCCACAGTGGCTGCATGTGGTGAGTAGCACTGGACCACCTGCAAGGGAGAGGTGCACGACACTGTGCTGTCTACAGCTCACCAGGGGGAAACAGGTATTAAGCCTGCCAAGAAGTTTCTTAGCAATGACTGTTTTTAATAATCTAAGAATGTATTTATGTCAATCCCTCCCTATTTGGTCAGTTTTTTGACACAAGTAAATGAATCCTTATATAGATATCAGGAAGCTGAAAATTCTAAAAATGACAACTATTCCTAAATTTGAATAGTATGTGTCTAACCATTCTCTACTATTTTTACTTGAATGTATTCACATGTGCACAGATTACCCTAGGAATAAAGATCTGTGAGCCTACAGGGCCCTGGACACCTCTGTGTGAAGAGAAGAATATACAATATAAATTCTATCAGTCATGATAATTTACATTTTTGTATAACCTACAGTTTGTCTGAGGAATGAAGAAACAATGGTCCTCAATAGCACAAGAGCAACAAGATTATCTTTCTCCAAGTTATGTCTAAATTAATGATTTAAAGCTATGTGGTTTTTTATATACGTAATGGTATGCATTTGGAAATTGTTCCCCGTGGCTCAGGGCCATATGTTAGCATGAAGTTACACATGAGCTGTGTGGCTTGGTCTCTTTTTAGCTAAAGCTGTCACTGCATCAGTGTGCAAAAATATTTCAGTTTTTGTAAAGTTTACAGATTTTAATTGCTCTTGCATTGTCTCTATGCCAGTATGGTTGGCAATACATATAATTTGGTAAATGAAAGTGTTTACCCTAGTCTAAGAGGGTTTTGAGAGCAGAGCAAAATTATTTTCTTAAAGACAGCACAAAGCAAAGGGAAGTTAAGAATATAGGTGAGATACTATACTGGAATTGACCAGATGCCAAGGGATATATAAATAATATAAACTAAACTAGTATAAATTGTAGGTTATTTTTCCAGTACGTTCTAGTGATAAACTTACAGAAACACCTTTAATGATGTTTTGGCGTGGAACTGTCTTTACTCCTTGAATCTCACAACAACCAATGTGAAAGGTGCAATGGAATAAGTAGAGCTTATAAGTGCAGCTGGTTTTGTTGGAAAACACTGACAAATCTGTTCCTCTATGCCCTAATAAACTTTCATTTACCAAGAGCATGGCCCTAAATGTTACTCAGTAGCTTTTCTTCCTATACATCCATAATTTTTGACTGCAAACTATCCATCTGCCATTTTGTTTAAAGAGCAAACAGTGGCACAGTCTGCAATGTAAAGTGTGTTTAGTTTAAATTCACAGGAAGGGGGTTGAACTCCTTTAGGATGTCTCATACTCAATCTTTGGTTGATAACAGTAATCCCTCTTTGAGGAGATTTACTGCTTAGCAAACACATTTCAGAACATTAATGATCTACAAAGTATGAAGTCACTAGATGCATAGACAAGATCTCTAGCCACTCACAGTAGGGCCTGTAAGAGTTGGACTTTTAGATGAGTATAAAGGAATGCCTTTGGTAAAGAAACATGTATAAATCTATGTTAAGTTTTTAATTGCTTGCAGTGCACTTCCATGGTAACTTTTATCCGCCAACAGGTCTGTTCAAGAAGCTCTTTATTTGTTTATCTGGTGCATCTACTATATTCATAGAATTTTTCCCCTTCATGCTGGAGGGGTGCAAGGAGAGAAGAGCACAGAGCAGAGTTTCTCTCTTGATAGCAAGGCTGTGTAACACCTAGTCTGCTGTTGTGCCTGCCAACTGCTGTCAGATAGACTGCATTATTAGCAGAAGTTGGAAGAGATTAGACAATACAGAGAATAAAATAAAGTGGGACATGAAATAGATTTTTTTTTCCCCAGTAATTTCCATTTTCTGCCTTTATACTAGAGAAGTGAACATAGAGAATGGTTTCGACATCTCACATTATCCATCTCCTCCTTTATTCCACTGAAGGAAATAAGGCTGGTCTGCATACACGGACCGAAAGGCAGACTGAAAGGAAGAGTACTGCTGGAAAAATCAGACTGTGTTAGCACTCAATCTGGTCATTAATAGTGCAATAAATATAAGAATTTAAAATATTTGGGTATCATATGGTGAAATGCCTGATTTTAGCAATGCTATTAAGGTACTACAAGTTATACTACAGTTACTACGACAGCTCATTTAACCTTCAAAAGGCCAAAGTTCTTCCCATTCCAAAGCTAAAGAGGTTATATCACTTTCAAAGCTTTGGCTATTTTGTAATACTTATTTTTGAACTGTGGATATTACTATTAATAGAATAATCTATTAATAGAATCATCATTTCTAAGTCCAGTGAAGCAATAAACATCAGTGATGTTTTGTGACAGCGTGTCAGCTATGCACTCTGAAAGGTATTACTTTAAAGGTATTACTTTTTCCAGTTCTGAATTTGTCACCTCTTATAAAGAAAATATTCAGTACTCATAATGCAAGAAATATTTCTGAATTACATTAACTGTGTAATTCACTGGTTTATTTACTTTTATTCTGTAATGTCTTATTCATCTTTTCAAGTGTCCTCATTCAATATGTTTCCTGTGCCTTGATTTTTGTTATCTCTACATTTTTTTCTTCCTGAGAGCTTTTCCTAGGTAAAAAAAATCTCAACTCAAATGATTGTGTGGAGTCTTTTAGTTTCAAAAAGCCAATAACCTTAAAAAGGGATGAGCTGGGTTTTTTTCCTCTCTCCTGAACTAGCAGCAGATTTTCACGCAGATAAAATGTGTACCTGCTTGAGAGACAGGCACTTAACCCAAATAGGGATTTTTCTTTTTAAATCTTCTACCTATTACTAAAGCATTCTCTTCCTTCTAGTTTCCTCCTTAAAGCAAACAAAACTGTTTTGCCTGGAAACTGCAGAGCAATGACCACTTTATACATACCTCTACCAGTTAGTGAATCGGTATCTTCGCAGTGAACCAGTTACTAACCTTTGTCAAAGATCTTTGGACCCTTTGAGCAGACTCGCTGTTGGTAACAGTATTGGGTCTTGCTTTGATTCTGGATTTTCTGTCACTTGTAAACCATCTTCACATCCATAGCAGATCCTTGGATTTTCTTCAAATCTTATTCTCCATTTTTTCGTAACGTTTTCTCTTTCTAGTTAATTGGCATACTTTTCAGTACTGCTGGTGTACTGTGGGTGAATGTAATTGGAAATTAACACATTTGCCCGTCTCCACTGGCTATTCTACAGTATCATAATGTATTTCTCTTTCTTTGTGAATTTAAATTGAATCTTATCATCAGGGTCTGGATAAGCTTGCTTTTATTATCTCCCTGGAAATGTGCAAAGACTTTTCAAGTGGTGTTTTGTGAAAGAGCTAGAAGTGTTAATTGTAACAGTTTCAAAAGATTAGGGCTGTGATAAAACATCTTTGTCCAATCTAGAGTGCTAGTTAGCTACTTCCTTATTTTGAACATTAGTTTTGTTGGGCTGGTGCAGTATCTATCTTTCTTATTCTTTTTAATTCAGCAAATAATATTAATATCAACAAGTGGCTCTGCAACACAGATAGGAATTTCTAGATTTTTTATCAGTGGTGCGTGAAAAAGTAAATTTTCTGTAAGCTAGAGATGGAGCTGTAACTTTTGCAGCTGTATCTAGGCTAACTGAAGCAGTTAATTGGACTACAGAGAAAGATAAATGATAGCATACAAGATGGGCTATTTAAGTTAGCTCTGGACCTGGGATATTGGGTACTTCTTGTTTGAAATCTGAGCAGGTGATTTTCCTATGCCGTCAAGGTACCCCAGCTGTGTAGTATAAATCTATCTGGGCACATTTAGTAGAGTTAAAGGCTGGGAGGAAGACCATACTGGTGTGTGTAGCCTGAGTTGATCAGAGGAACTTTGGTAAACTAAGTAGATAGGGTTTGTGGTTGTTTTTTTTATTTTGCTCTCTGTCTCATATGCTGAATACTGGGAAGGCAGGGATATGATGATGATGTTCTATTATATATGAAGCGTGTGTGATGTGTACTTGTTTATGTATTCTGAAGTAGATATTTCTTTGATTAGGAAAAAGATCATCCCAAATGTGATGGATACTTTCCAAACAAATGATGAACAAGCTACATTCAGAAGCTTTTTCATCTGTGAGGCTGGCCTCTTCAGTATTGTGATAGCATGGCTGGTTGTTGTGTTTATGTTCTACTCACCACGTAATTCACCAAAGTCAAGTTGGAAGTTTGGCATCTGTCATCTTATCTCAATGTTTATGATGTGGTATGGTGTGAAAAACCAGTGTTTTTTAACTGTTAGGGGAAGTACCCCGACTTCCCCCTGAAAGATTCTACTTTATAACACAATTAGGGTATTTAAAAACAGTTATAGGCACATATAAACTCACACTGGCAGAGGAACGGGAGAGTGGAGAAAGCTACACCTTGAATAAATACATGTCATATACTATTAATTTCTGGAGACCTTTATTGTTTGGCTTGAGGCAATAGAGAACAGTGTCTAAACGTGCCCAGAGTCCATAGCATCATTAAGAAGTGTCTGGTATTTAGAAGGATGGTGGCAAGCAATCCCCAAAAATATTGTACTTGAAAATATTCCCCTTAAAGGAGGAGAATAGAATATTTTCTCTCTATCTGTAACCTCTGCAAGGCTGTGGTCCCTGAAGTTCTGCTTTTTCCCAGGATTGGGTTGTTGGTTGATTCTGGAGCTGAAAGGAAGGGAGAGAATATTCTTTGCTGTTATATCCTTATATTTAGATGAAAAGTAGAAGCTCTTTCCATATTTCCCCAATTGTTCTGTGTTTTTTTCCTCCTCACAAACAGGACACATTAGCTTGTTTCCTTGCTCTCCCACAACCTTGTAGGACTGCTCCAGTGCAGTGCTGCTTTCCAGAAGGTGTTGGAAGGTAAAGGTCTTGTCCTTAAAAGCCTTTTATGTATGTGGAAGCTATTGTATTTAGCAGATCAAAACAGGCTCTAGTTGTTGTGAAAATATAGACCTAACAACACTTTGTAGGTGCAAATGGTTGTGGGTTTGGTGGGATGTAGCAACAATCTGTAATCAGCACTGAAATAGCTTGAGTTCAAAAGCTGTATGGGATTTCTGAACTGTTCCTGAAAGAGTATGTGAAGTCTGTTGGGATGAGTCATTTACCCAGTGTGTTCTTATTTGAGTTTCCCCATTAGTCTCATCTATTGATGTTTCTTCATTTGGTTCAGAATGGTGTTGTAGAAGCTCCTGGGGAGCTTTTTGCCCCATCTTAAGAAAACATTGCACGGGCTCTCAGTTTCCAAACTTCTGTTTCTAGGTGTATTTCTCTGCTCTGTTTTAACAAGCTTTGTCTGGTTTGAGCACAGTATGAGCTGAAAGGAGACTGGGTTTTGTGTGTCCATTCCTCCCAGTGGGCCCCTGCTCAGAGTTGCTGCCATCTGGGCACATGTGTCTAAGGCTGCGGTACCTGTTCTGCCTGAGGGGCTGCTGTCCCAGAGAGGTGCCTCCAATCGCCATCCCAAAGGGAGTCAGTGCCTCTCTCTCCTCGCCCACATGTCCCCTTTCGTTAGCCACAAGACCAACTTCTATTCAAGCTCTGATGTGGTTTAGGCAGAAGCTAATGCTGCCCATTCAATAAAGAAGCTCTGCTGACTTTTTTTTTTTTTTTAAGGATCTAATTAGAATTAAATGTAGCTGTTACTCTCTCTTCACTATGTACAGGTTTGACTCAACCCACTAAGAGCAGCCTTCTATTTTAGCCCCAGAAGGGCACAAATATGAAAAATCCTGTAGCAGCATTTAGTTTTTTTCATATTTTCTCTTTTCTTACATGCTCTAACTCCCTTTTGAAACAGGTTGTTTCCTTGTGTGGGAAGAGCAGAATTCATTCTAGTCAATGTGTTAGAAAGACAGCAATGAAGTTCAAAAAGAACTGAAGTCTTTGGAGAACTTTGAGTCTTGCATGTTACTGAAGTCTACTGAATGAACCATATCAAGCAGTTCATTCACCTTTCATTGGATGCCTATTTCATAGTCTCTCAAATTATAATTGAAAAAAAGCCTGTATTTTTTCCTCATTATTTCTTTATTAATTATGCACGAACTTGCTGCCACCATAGTGACTTACTCCCCCAGTTTCTTAATACATTTCCAAGAATAATACATAGCTATCCTCATTTAATTGCAAGACTATTTTTTCAGTTCCTCTTGTGTTTACCCTGTAACATTTGTCTAACTCCCCTTCCTCTCAGGTTTGCATGAATTAGTTGTGAGCAAAGCACTGCTTGGAGCTGCTGGGACAGCCTGGATGAGCGCCCCGAGAGTGGCTCTGTGGACAGCCCCAGCATCTCCCTGCCTCGCTTGCGCAGCCAGGCAGCAGCCTCAGAGTAAACAAGGGGTGCAAAGGCACCTGCAGCCCTGGGGTAGATGTGGAAGAACAGGAGACAGCCAGTCCACCGAGGCACACAACACTACTCATTTTCTCCGGTGAGGCTTTACTATAAACAAGGAGCTTCTACTCGCTGGGGCTGCTATCACCACTTTAAAAATCAGCTTCATCTTTGGAGTTAGCTGCACTTGCTGCTTGCTTCAGGCACTAACTTACTTAATCCAAACATGCACAGCAAAAGCTCTTATCTCCTTTTTGGAAGCCACAAGATACTGTGCAGTGTCAGTTTAACTTTTTCAGCCCAAAGCGTGCTGCTGTATGTTAGCAAGGTGCACTTGCAAATAATTACTTACACTTGACAACAATTTACTTTGGTTACCACAGTAAGTCAAAAGTACAATAATTTTTAAACTTACTAAAAGGTTACAAGGAGAATTTCATAAAAAAGGGAAAAAAATGCTTTTTCCCATAAATAAGAGTCCAGCTGTGAGTGAGGGCTGTTGTGAAGTTCTGAATCCAGATTCATGTGTATTTTAAATACCATAAACTGCTCATCGCATTCTGTACAAGATGATTCATTTCTTCCAACCGCTTCAATGTTGCACATATGGAATCTGTTGTATATTGTCAGCCAGTACTGCACTGTTTCATCCCTTTGTGTATATAAACCATGCTGAGTCTTTCAGCCCTTCCTGTAATATCCTTACTTCTGCAGTTGGCCTCTCAGGAGACTGAAGACAAGGCTTTTTGATGCTTTATTTTGTAATCCAAATATGGGATCCAAATACATTTAATACAATATATTAAACTTTATTGTAATAGCTACTACAAGGGCACAGAGGATCATGTGATGCTGTGTTAATCTGGTCAGTTTGATTTCAGAATGCTTAACTTGCGGTCCTAAAACTCTGTTGGCTTTTGAGATTATAGGTTTGGGTTATCTTTTCTTTTTTGTTAAATCTAACAAGATTATATTTTAGCTTCTTAATCCCCTGCAAGTTTTGATGGTCACATTTATAGAAGATAAAAGCTTCTTCCTCTTCTGCCTTAACCTTTTAAGTGTTTGGTAAATGGGATTAAAGCTTTTACTTGCATCAAAACAAAAGTTTAAAGTAATCAACTGTCAATAAACCTGTTGGCAGTTGTTCCAAAATACTCATGGTAGTTTATAGATTGCTGTGGCTGATTGGCAGCACTTGCTGAATTCCTCAAGAGGGTGGAATTGGAACCAGACTTAGTGGGTGTGTCGCGAGGAATGAGGGGGCTGTGTGGATGTGTGTCTTCTCATTTCTTCTGACTTTTAACCCGGAACTGCAGCAACCTCTCATTTTTATTCAAACCTTTGGATGCTGCAGTCTTCAGGTGCTTTTTTGTGTGTGTCTGTACTCTGTTAGCAGCACCAGCTTTCAGATTAGGCCTATGTTTATTATTTTCTGACTAGCTGTTGCAATTGCCTTCCTCTGGCTTACGTTTATGACAAAATAAGCATTTCAAACTTCTTGTAGCTTTGTCCAAACAGGGAAGTCACATGCCGTAAATTAAGGCACAGCGTAACGAAATAACTCTGGAATCACTTGAATTGAAAACACCGGGGACTGACTGAATGCCTTGAAGAGGCAGCACTGGAGAGTCATTCCCTCGCCCTCCTCCCTCGCATGCACCCAAAACCAGCCTGACGGGTGAGAAACAGGCTTTCTGCTGTGGTTTTCTGGCCTGCTTTGATAGTGCCTGCAGCTCTGCCAGGTGCAAGGTGTGGCTGCCTGGGAGCTGGGCTGCCTTGTGCCGAGGTGTTTGTCTTCCCTGGGAAACCCTAGGTTTACCAACCTAGAGCAAGGAAGGTTGAGCTTAGACATTCTGCTCAAGGAAGCCCACCTGTGGTGAAAGCAGCCCCGTCTGCTGCCGCGGAGGAGTATCATCTAATACTGAATAATTAGACCCATAATAGAAAAATAAGAATTTGTTCCTTTGGAATGTCTCCTTTCTTTTCTCCTAGTGGCTAAGTATAAGAGTCGTAGGCTCCACTAGAATCTGAGGGAACAACACTCTCTACCCTTGCAAAAGCAGAGTTGTTATTCTGTGGACTTCCTATATTCTCACTGTTTTCTGCATTTTCAGAATAAGTAGTGATGTATTGTTGGGTTTAAAAATAACATGTCCAACAGTGATAGTCTGCCTCAAAGGCCTCATTTGGCAGGCTCATGCCCAGTAGTACAGCCAGCTGAAAGCAATTCTGCTGTATTTAACCCTGCACTAAGGTACTGTGGTAGCTTTACTGTTGAACAGAATATTTGCATGTGTCAGTAGATATTGGAATGCAAACTCTTATTTCATAAACAAATTCAGTCTTGATATAAACAAGTTTCCATGTTTTGTTGTGTTAATGGGCTTGAGGACAGCAAACATTGTAATTTGTTTTTCTTTTTGTCATCTTGGCTTGTTTCTGTCCTGTCTCCCCCTTGGTCTTTCCTTTCTTCTCTCATAGAAGATAGTATTAAATGAGACTCAAAGTTTTCATTTAGAAAAAGTATTCTTGTCTGGCATTTCAGAAACATGAGGAAACCAGCCTTATAGGTTCATCTAGTAGGTAAAGACATATAAAACAACTTAGAAATTACTTTACGTAATGTGGAGAACTGCAGGGGCCTATTTCTTTTGAAATCTTGCAGAATGCAGTGTTGCCTTTCAGATCTTGAACTTGCAGTGGAATACTAATATGAGCTCTTATGGAGAATTTTCCTAATGTCTTTACCTAAAATGACTGCTTTACATAAAATACATAAGGGAAAATACTGACTTGTCAAAATTTAAATCATTCTGTGGGAAACAATAATTTTCTTGGGGTTTTTGACTAGGAAGGCTCCTTCTCAGTTGAACAGGAGATCTTCCACTGAGTGAACTCCTTTTCATTGAATTTGGCTGTCCTTAAGTCCCTGCTCACAGTTCTGCTGGCAGCCTTGCTGGGTAACTTGTGTCAGGTTTTTATTCTTTCCTACTGAAGTTGTTTCTTATCTGTGTTCATCGTGCTTCAGGACAGAACTGGGCTGACTGTATGTAGTCTGCTTGGCCAACTCCCCTGGTTGAAATTCCTGTGCTGCCTTTCCTAGTGTATGCCAGGTATCTGCCCTGGGAACTGTTTGCCAACTATCTGGTGGGTGAATAGAGACAGGCTGGGGATAAAGCTTCTGTTCCCAACTGATCAATCCAATTAATGTTTTATCCTTGCCTCTGAGCAGTCTGTCTGTGAGGCTGTTTACCCTTCTAGGTTGGATTAGCTATACGTGTTTGTTTCCTTTCCTGTTCTTCATGTAAAAGGAAAAAAAAAAAAAGCTTAGTGACACCTGTTTCATCTCCATAGAGAAAAGGGTACTCAAATCATGTGACATCTGATGTAAAACCTTTTCCTTCTCTGAAATGAGCATGATTCTCACCACCAGTCCGGTCTTACGGAATTCAGTCGGATGCTATCAGACTTTATTCTGTGCTTTTGTACTCCATCACAGGAACAGAGGCCTGAATGTGCAGACTTGTTTTTTCTTTTTTTTTGTGCTAATTTTCAAGTTCATAAAGGTGATAGCAAGTATTCTTTTTCTCTTAATTGAAGTTCTGTAGTAGAATACGTTCAATAATTTAGGACTGTCTGATACTTTCTGGCCTTCCAAGACAGATGCAATCTGTTGGAATAGTTTAACTTTCTGTCAGGAGGACCTGCCAATGATCTGTTTTATACATTTCAACATTTCCATTTTGCAGTTTTCCATAAGACGCTGGATTTTTTTCCCCTCTTTCTTGGATAAGTCTAAGTCACACACTTGAAATGAAACCAAAGCTAGGGAATATGAAAAGCTGACTGGAGCAGGAATGTCTGCTTTTAGTCTGTTGCTTCCCGTTCTGCTGATATTTGAATCGGAGCTGGGTTAAAGATAACAACAATCCCACAAATCAGTGTTTGGGGTAGCTATGTCTGCTAACCCTCCTTTGAATAAGGGACCACTATAAACTGTGTCTTTTAGGGCATTTTAGTACAGTGAAGACCTTTTGGTTGCCAAGGTCATAGTTCTTTTTCTACTTTTTTCCTGGTTTGAATCGAGCGAAGAATGAGTAAGTTTTCTGTAGATCTCACTAAAATTCACAGACTGTGTTTCATTTTTCTGGGGAAATGATGGTGAATATATTAGTCCAAGAGAAAAAAGTCAGTAGGAGACTACAAATTTATTATACTGAAAAAATAGCCCTAAGTGAAAAGACCTATTTTATGATTATTTGGTATTAAAAATTTCATTGATTTGCTTAGCAAGATTCTTCTACTGCACTGTAAAATGTTTGTAATCGGGGAAACACTTGAGAGGAGATTCTAAAGAAGGGTTTGTTTACCACAGAGTGAGACTGCTTAAAAATGCTATTTCCACCCCTCTCCGCACTCCTCCCCCCAGGTCATAGGAATCTTTCTTGTAGGATAACTTTAAGAAAAAGTGAATTTGGGTTCTGTGATGCTTGGCAGGTGAATTTAACTTCCTAAAGGCACGTGAATAGGACTAAATGCAACATACAGTCCTCTCTAGGTGTATGGGAAGACACTTGATTCACTAATGCTACTGTTTCAGTACTTTCTTTGACAATTGATTTAACAATTCCAAAACTTAGAATGAAAGAGTAATTTGGCCATAAAATTCTACTTTCAGAAGCTTTCTACTTCTGCAGGCTCTGCTTATGGTTATATCCAAAAATCAGCCCGCCCTGCTTGCTTTTGGGCAAATCCTTGCAGCTTTTCTCCAATCACTATGACTAGGAGGAGTTTAACTCACACTCTTGAATTGTTGCATTTGAACACCTACTGGCTGCAAATCAAAAGTTTTGTAGTGTTAACCACAACCAGCTTTCACTATACACAAAAAGCCTTGATAAACACCAAGGCTTATTTTTTTATTGGAAGAGGAGAACAGAACTTGGCTCCTTTTCATTGTATGGCTATACACAGTAAGTTGTCCTAAGTGGATCTATTTTTAAAAAATCATCAAGGCCAAAGCCAGCTGTCTTTCAGCTTCTGAGGCACATCCACCAATGTTAGGCTATCGGATTGGTTGCAGGATTGCCAGAAGTCCTTTCTGCTTAAATTCCAAGTGGCTTTCTTATAGTACATCCTCATATTTGGGCTGAAATGTGAGTGGGTGTGCCAAAGTCTTGATGACTTTCTTATCTTTTCACACAATGGCCTCCAAATATGAATTAATGAGGCTTAAGCATTATTCGTGGTGCGTTCTCAGCACATCACATACGGTATTATGCTGTTTTCTAAGCAGCATGACCTTTTTTACTCTGATCTCCATGAGAATTAATAGGACTCTGAAGAGTGAGGATCCTCAACCATTCAGGTGTGGATGCAGAGGAATAAGTAATGATCTTGCCAGATGCAGCACAAAAATAAAATTAAGTAGAACAGGACTCCTGCTGTTCCTTTTTACCTGCATGTTTTTTGTTGTTCTAGCCACTTGTTTGAATTTTCTGTAATGGCACATGTGTCTTGGTAGTTATTTTGTAGTAATAATTTCCAGAACCTCAGCTTTCACCTAAGTGAAAGATTTTTCACTGCTTCTTTCCAGTATTACAAAGCAGAAGAGAATGTGAATATTTTTTTTTCAGTTCAGTGTAAGGACAGTGAACTATAAGACACGATGATAACACAACTTGTTATTTTCTTCTTCTTTCTATTGAGGAAATTGCTTCATGTATTTTTAGCTTTGGCTAAAACTGATTTTCAATGTTGAAAACTCACTCTGGTAGAAAGTGAGAACATTACATGACTTTGAACAGTCTCTAGTGTCAAGACTTAGTGTGTTTGAAATGAAAGCCTTGCCAGCTTCAGCTATGATAGTTTTAGTATCACTGAGTTGGAGAAGGTGAAATAATAAAGGATAGTGTTTGAGTTCTGGACCGGTAAGTTTTTCTGTCAGGCAGGTAATGCAGCCAGACTCTTCCAGCCTCGTGATTATCAAATAAAAGGTTGTTGGAATTCCTGCTTATATTTTACTACTGTAAAGGAGAAAAGTGAAGGTTGAGTTTGTTCAGGCCAATGGGTTGCCTACTGGCTGTGTGGCCCACATGGGGTTGAAATGCCAAGAGGGTTTCAGTTGATTCCAGTTGCTACTATGAAGGAATTAAACTTAAAAGACAAGTGAAATCTGCCGTTTAACTGTGGAGTGCACAGGGCTACCTCTTCCTGCTTGTTGGTAACTATTGTGTCCTGTCAACAGTAAACAAAAAGTAAAAACAGTAAACAAAAGGGTAACGTATGCCTAAAGACAAACTGTAGAACACTATTAATGTAGCAATAACCTTTGAATAATGTCAAAATAAGACATCTAAATCAAGTCATTATTTAGACGGTATCATAGAGAATAAAAAAGTTGTCTTTTATATCTCTTTAACCCAATTGATTCCTGAAGTACTGTCATACTTCTCCCAAGTTCTCCAACTTGCCAAAGTCAGTGACTGGCCCCTGTCTGTGTTGCAAAGGCAGTGCTTGGTTTTAGTCCTTCAACAACTACACGCTGGCTTAAACAGCGGGTTTGCAATTCCTGAAGGAGGGAACAGCATTATCAAGACTTACTGCCTGGTTTCTAGGTAATAACTTCATAGCAAAAATTCTCTGTAATTACAGAAGAGCAGAGTACTTCCTCGTTGCTTGCCAAAGCTTCCATAAAACACTTCCCCCAAACTTAATTCAGATATTTGTTCAAAAACTAAGCTTAATTTGAACCCACAGTAGAGAAACTTAAGCCATGTGTAGCAGTGCCACCTAGTGTAGTCTGTCAGTCCTTGATTTTCAGGGTTAACAGAATTTTACTCCTGTTGTATCTTGAGTTTATAAAGTTTTGGAAAGCAAACGCTACCTTTTTGTTGCAGAAAGTGTTAAAGATTATTCTCATGAAATCTGGGCCAGATTTCATGATATCTTCTTCTTTGCAGAATTAATGGCAAAATATTCTGAAGTAATCCATGCACAACAGGCTATTCCCTTTCTGTTATGCTTAGCTTTTAAAGTGAAACAGATGGGTAGGATGAAGCAGAGATTGGACAGTGCTCTTGCTCGAGAAATATCAGCTTGATAGTGTGGATGTTTAGTCTAGGAATAATTTTAGAAAATATTATTGATCCTCAATAAAGTATCATTTATTATGACCCAAACTGGTAGAATTTTGCCTGCCAATGTACATATAACTTGATTTGGGATGTGGAGGAATAGAAGTAAGGATTAGATTACAGACCTCAAACAATAAATGGTTCATGCTGGGTGAGAATTCTGAAAAGAAATAAGTTTAAACTTGCTGTGGCTCTTAGGCTAAGAGTTATAAATTACAACAATTTCCTAACAGCTGCTATTGCTGTTAAGTTTTGGCTCCTAGCTGGCTACGAGTAGCCCACACAAGTCTGAACATTGTTATTATGACAAATAAACAAAGCCATGGAGTGGGTTTTTATTTTCACTGTAATACCCCTAAAGAGTGACTAATGAAATCTAGAGAAGTTTATCTGGATTTTCACCAGTTCAAAACACCACAGATTTAGTTCTGTGTTCTTCTAACGAGGAAGAAGTTTGTCACTGCAGCTGGAGCTGCTGGGAATTGCATGCTTTTTCTAGATTCCCAAAGGAAGCACCGTCAGCCAAAGTTAGAAATGGCAGGAGGACAAAAAGCAAAAGGCACAACTGCTAGGTTTATCTTTACATAGGGATTGTGCTGCTTGGCTTTCCCACTTAGCTGCTCAAAGTCTTCTCCAGTTAAGAATTGCTTATCGAATACTGTCTAGTTCAGTACACAAAGAGACAATTTTGAGGCCACCTGTGGAACATGAAAAGTTCTGTCTTGAGTTCAGGTGTACAGATAGGCCGTCTTTATCTGCTGATCCCAGACATGAGGAGGAGAGAACTATGCCAAACTCTGCCAACTGGCTCTTTGAAGGAGAGATTTCTGTGAAAGGATGCTCCTGAGTGGAGAGTTTATAGCATATTGATCCTCAGTATCTTAGGATGTTGTTGCTGTACGAACAGCAAACTGCTCAAAGATATCTCTAGATAATACTGCCCTCGAGTCCTTTCTTCAAAGGGAAAATGAGATTGTGACTGCTCCAGTGCCAAGGCCCAACATCACTGATTTAGGCATGGTGAAAACTAGGTGACCAGGAATAACCAACACTGCCTTGTACACTAAGATTTTGTATGTTTCTCAAGAAAATAAGATTGTGGACTTGAAAATTTGGGCACCTCCTAGATTGTCTCTATTCTTAATAGATGATGAGTATTTTCACAGTACTTCTCTATCCACAATGGTTTTCTAATATTATTAGCCCCCTCCAAAAGTAATTAACTTAAGTAAATTAGGAATTTAGTCATCTAACAGATAATCTAGTATTTGTCTTACCTGTTCTGATACACAACAGATTATGAGTTCAGTCCCTCACAATTGAGATAAGTTCACCATCAACAGCAGACCAGTACATACTGTTCTTGGCTTCACAACAAAAGAATCCAAAAGTTATTCAGCAGTTGCTTCAGCTCAGAAGTTAACTACTCAAAGCAGGTATGACTACCTGAATATGCTGCTTCAGCAGCAGCTGCTGGGACTATTTCACTGCTGCTGCTGACCCCATTGTGTGCTGGAAACTGCAGAACCATCTTGAAATGTTGCCCCAAGAATGCACAAGACTGCACTGTGTGCACTGCACTGCAGTGTCTTGTGTTTTGGGTTTTTTTTGTTTTACTGAAAGATTCCTTAAATATTTGTATGTCACTTCACATTTCCTAAATATTTTAGTCACTGTACCTTGCAGAGAGTACTAAATGCTCCTTATGTAAATTGGATTTCTATGGGACTCCCCAAGTGTTCCCTGTTCCCACAGCATTTTATCTCCCCCCCTTCCTTCTTACGTAAGATAATGTTTGAAATATGCATGTCACTCCCCATCACCCACTTCCCATTCTTTCAAAAAGTCCTCCTGATATAACTTGGTCTTGCACATGCCTCAGTATGATTTCTGTTAGTTTGACCTAATTTGGAGCTTGTTTCTAGAGCACTTTGGGGAAGAAGGCCTTATCTCCAGATCTTTGAGCTGCGTTGCCCTGCAAAGGGGATTATTGTTTTGGCTGTTATCAATGAAAAGGATGGGCAGTGTTTCTGACAGCTGAGTTCAGTATTTCACTTATATCTATATAAGGGGGATTTATTAGTAGTTTTAATGCAGTACATTAACAGCAGTTTTGGAAGCTCTAGCATGGAAGAGCACCCAGGTAGCTTCAAGTTTTTGTAGCTTAAGTTACACTTTTTTTTTTTTTTAAAGTATGTAACATGTATTAAGATATCAATGGCCTTATAGTGATAATCCTGAGCAAGTGTCATCAATGGCAGGAGTATTTCAGTGTGCTTCCTAGCACTGATAAACAACTGATGGCTTTGAAGACCAAGGTCTTCAGGAGAAATCTGAAGCAGAAGAAGGGAGACGTTTGCTGTTGGTAAATGTGAATGATCTTACTCTGATTTTGATCACTAATTGAGTGAGGAGTAACAGCTTATAGAGAAAAGCAGGTGATCTAGCTCCTTCCATTCTTCTCTGTTAATATGCTTCTGTGATGAGTCAGTTTTATCACCAACTAGTAGAGGAACATTTCAGGGGACTCCTTGTTCAAATGTTGGTGTTGCATCACAGGCTTTTTTTTTATCCTTCCTCTGGGTTATGCAATAAATTTTGAAAGGGCAGCAGAGGGAGAGAATCCTAATAGCAAGGAATTCCCAACGCTATAGCAGCTAACCTGGTTTGTTGTGGTGCCACAGTCTGCACTAGATCCTTCAGCAGACACCCTCAGGGTATTCTTTTGCCACAGTCAGCAAAGACAATGAGCTTTGGAAGGTGGTTGCTTGAAACCCCATCTCACACCTTTGCTTTTATTCTCAAGAGGCAACCACATCAAATGGTAAATGTACTTACATGGTGCTTTTTAGATTCAGGGTAGATTTGTGGACTGACATATACATTAAGAAGTATGTGTTATGGCTAGGGAGAAACAAAACAAAACTTAACAGTAAGTACAAGTTGGGCAGTCTCCCAAGAGAGTCCAAAATCATGACTGGTGCTTACTGTTTCTCAGTGGGCTTGCATCGCCAGCAGCAGGACATTGTACAAATAGCTGTAAGGTGGCATTGTGCTGAGGGATGCAGTGAAGATTTCACCTGGTGAAGTCTAACTAAAATATTTACGTTAATATTTTGTAATACTGGAAAGCCTCCATGGGAACCTAGCAGGGAACTTGTGATTTGAAAAATTACCAGATTGTTGGGGGTTGCTAAAAGCTGGAAAAGAAGTTGGTTGTTTGCATCCTTCCAGATGAGCATTCTCTAGCCATTTGTTCCTGGCTAATGGATTGGGGTTTCTGGCTCTTTTCCTTTGTTCTGCTGTTTTAAGTGAAAGAAAGATACTGATGGACTCTTATCAACAGTTGTAGGACTTGATTATTTTTAAGAATTTTTAAAGAGAAAGTTCAGATAATGTGTGGACATGAAGGTGGAGCCTGGCTGGGGTAGAGCTGCATTGGAGTGGAGCTGAATCTTTGAGGCAGTGATGAGCTTTAAATAGGGAGTGTGTGTGGAGCTGGATCTTTGCCACGTGTAGTATGAGTGGGAGTGTTTAGAAATGGGTCATCCTCACCAAAGGAGGGAACAGATAAATTCTCACTACAAATGGAGCAATGCTGTAGAAAAGCAAGTTGGCTATGTCTACTTAACAAATGTATCTATCTGAGTATTTCATAGATAAGAAATTTCCACTCATGGTCCTCTGTATGAAATTCAACATTTAGCGTAGCTGTTCATGTCCAATGAGCAAAGTGAATGGTTGGTTGAGGCTATAGTCGTTTATTGATTTTATATTTTTATAAATGTACATTAAAAGGTTATACATGTTTATGTTTTTGGAAAAGGGAAACAACTTTGTTCTGCTCTTGTGGGAACCAATTTTTTGCCTTTGAAAAGTCTTGTTCATTAGCTCAGATATTCAGATTAAGGAATTAAAGGTTTTGATGGACTTCTTTTTGTTCTAGTTAAAATATTAAAGGAAGCAGTGAGAAGAACAGTAGATCAGACAACTACAATAGTCTCAAACTAATTCCTTATTTAACTTCCTTACGATTTCTGTATGAAACTGGGAGGGGATTTTCTGGAATAAAATTGCTTCCCATTCAAAGAAAAAATCGTTCTGCAAACAGCAGTTTTCTTAGTCTTAAAGATGCTGACCTCTGCTGTGCTTTAATAGATTAGATGACAATTAATTTTGTTCAGTCCATGCTATATTTTATTCTGTCATAATATAGTGTCTCAAAGCTTCTCAAGACTGTTAATAAAAATAATAGACACAATACCCCTTGCACTTTAAGCAGTTAAGGTTTTATACCAGATAAGAATGGAAAAATCTTTGACGCTGAAGACCAGAGTTTGTTCTCACACTTGTAAGCAACAGAAATGCAATTAGAAAACTAGGCTGACGTGTACAGCAAAAGACAAATATTCTCTGACTAACTACAGCAGAAATGAGCATAAACAAAAGGAGGCAGTGCCAGTACCTAGAATGCACCTCTTTCCTTTGGCCACCTTTGTTTTTTCCTCTGGCTGATGCTTTGATAAGAAGTGGTTATAATAGGACCTCCTGCTGACTTCAGAGGAAGCTGCCACAATTCATGTCCTGGGCTGATCTCCTCTTGCCCCAGTTTAGCTGTGACTAAACCATTTGACTGTTTAAATTTTTCAGAGTGATCCTAGCTATGGCATTGATACTAGAACTGTGGATAAACTTAGCTGTGTATTGGCTTGAGCATCAGTATTGTCTAGACATTAAAAATAATAGAGCAGAATGAGGTAAAGCTGGGTAATTCCTCCTCCTGAGCTGCTTTTTTTCTGTGATAGTGAAGTCAGTGTTAAACTGCCTAACTTGGGTATGGCTGTGCTTTGATTTTATTTTTTTTTTTTGGCATTACCGTATCTATAGTCACAGCATCTTACTTTGAGCTGCCGCTATGCATTCCAGCTGGGTATAACTTAACATTTAGATTTTTAGTTAAAAAACTTAGCAGCTCTAGAGGCTTTAGAGTTTGAAGATTATTTTTTTTTCTTAATTAAAGAATTGCCATGCCAGGCAAGCAGTGTTTTCCCAGGCTGGCTGCTGCTGATGCAAAGTGGCACACTCAGTTTGCACACAGCATAGGGTAATGGCACACTGAAGGAATTGCACAATTCAATGGCAGAGACTGAGGAGCACCTTGATTATTAGTCATCTATGTAATGAGAACTGTTTGAAATCTTGGCTGCTAGTGTAAAGAACTGCTAAAAAAAAAAAAAAAACACAAACCAAAGTTACCCTTGGCCCCCACACCCTGAAAAATACCACCTCCACACAGAGAAACCCAGATGTGATATCTTAAGTTGAAGGCTCGGTACCCATTTTCATTAGGAGAATAGGTGGCAACATCTAACACCTGTAGCTACAGTGATGCCACCCTTATTGATAGAGTAGACAGGCTGAAAGTGTTTTGCCTGCTCTATCCTAAATGGGTAACAGAACTGCATTTCCAGTTCTTTTTTTTTCTTTTTAGTTAGACAGAGTTATGTTTATTACTCCAAGTATGCAAGTCAACACAGTTCAGACTTGTGAAAAACACTGAAAGTTTTGCATTCTATACAAAAGGGTTTAAAATGAAATCTGCTGCTTCCTAAAAGCAGCCTATCCTAGTTTGCTCTACAGCCAACAGTCAGAGAAGTGGAAGCCAAGCCAGTATTACTGTGTGGGGGAAAAGAGGGAGAAATCTAAGTAACAGCAATACATGTGCAGGGTTGTCACATGATACCTATGAGAAAGGTCTGTGAATAAAGCACCAACGTAGTGTCTTAATGACTAAGAAATACTGATGCACAATCCCTCTGAGGGAGGTGTTAGCTCACGTACTGGAAAATACACAGTCCAGATGCTGGATAATACAGCAGGGATGGAAATTAATTCCACTGTTTATTCTGACATCTTAGCCATAGTACAGCCTCCTGTCAGTAGAAACTTTTCTAGAAAAGTGCAACTTTGTCAAAATGTGCATAAAATCTAGAGTAAAAGGAGAAAAGAAATAAAAAATAATGGGAAAAGTACACATAAGTATTTGCCTTGGTTTGCATGTGTTGACAGTGTTTTTATCCTGCAAGAGGTGGGTAAATGTAGTTGAGTGTTATGAGACAATCTCTGGTTGTTCTGAAGTTGGGTCAGTTCTCATTAGATCTTCACTGGGCCACTTATTTGCCTCTCCTCTTACAGGAGATAGGAAGCATTTATTTGGAAGTTGATTTTAATTTTCATGAGAAAACAATAGAATTTTGACTCAAACTTTCTGCTGCTGTGCTAGAGAGGCATGAAATTTCCAGGAAACATGATCAAGTGCGGTGATAGAAGTAAGCTCCAGCATTGATGAATTCAGATTTTCATACCTTTAGTTTTCTTACCATACATCATTTAAAAAAACTGAAAAGATATATTGGGGAGTGGGAGAGGGTGTCCTCTTAATGTGTATAACGTGTCAGAAATCTTCCTACAGGGGAAGTTACTAGCATTTAAAAAGCAAACAAACCTATATAGAAATGTATTTTATAACTGAGATTTCCCTAAATCACAAATAGGATGCATATGTTTGTTAATGATGAAAATTAATCCAGTAAAGGTGACTAAGGTAGTAGAGTGCTTTCCTGAATGCCCTCATTTGCCTTTTTGAGTAAGTTGTGGAGAAGCAGCAGGAAGATCTTCTGAATGCTAGATAAATTTCCTACGGACTAGAGCAGAAAAGTAACTAAACGGGGGTTTATTCTTTTGCCTTACAATATTTCTGGACAATGTGGCTGGGTAAGTTTGGGAATTTTCACAAATCTTTATTATTTGGTTGGTTTTTTTTAGATAGTGAAGTTCCTCTAGCATGATTCTATTCAAGCTCTGCAGTTTAAAATGCAAGTAGTTCCTGGCTTTTAAGAACATATGTAATACAATAACAAAATGCTTCTGTCTTCATGTGTACTTAAGGAAGTAATAGCAAAGTAACTCTGAGGTTTTGAACTCGGACTTGTATTTCTGTTTATTGTTGTAAGTTGTCCAGCCAGTGAATAGTTTAAGTTCATTATGCTGATGTATGGGGTGTATTGAGAAACTCTTGATGTTTCTGAAACTAGGGCCTGAGTACTTCTCAGATTTCATCATCACTTTCCAGGAGAAAGCAGTGGCAAGGACTTACACAAAAAATTACTAGTAGCCTGTTGTTCAAACTGAATGCATTCAAGTTCTGACAGCACTGATACTACTGGATTTCAATCCATATTTCTGTTTCATGGCAATGCTGTGACCTGTGCTGGTTATTCTGAGAGCACTCAGTCTGGGCCAGTTGAGATCACTAACAGATTTTAATATGTTAAGACAAAACCAATGTTAATTCAGTGTTCAAATGACCTAGGAGATAGGGGGAAATAAAAGATAACTTAGCAGTAACTAGTCTCCATTGCACAGCAGCCTTGAAAATCAAGCTAGATTTTAACTGAGGCGATTGAGGGTTTGTTTTGTTTGGGGCTTTTTTTTTTGAGGGGAGGGAAGCAGAGGGTCTTATTTTACTCTGCTCACATCTTAGAAGAATAAAAACTATAGCTGATCACAGAAACAGATGGTTCGTGTTACTGTATTAAGTCTTATTTTTTTCCAGTTCACTATTAAGGTCTATACTTAAAATGAGATTTGCATGTCCTGGGAAAGAGAAAATGTAGGAACTGCAGTACAACTGTATCTTTACAGTCTTAGTTCCACTTTGCATGTTTACAACTGTATGATGGGGCTGAGTACTAAAGCCTCAAGCTAAAAGGTTATGTTCCACTTCTCTGTGGGTGTGGAGGGATCTCGATTGCCAAGGCAAGCAGCTAGGACTTAGTAATGGTAACTTACAGGGAATTGCTGGTAGAACAGGGACCGTGCCAATTAGATTCATCCACTGAAGATTGTTTTGCAATTGAGTCATTGCCTGAGCCCTCTGATTTAGGCTGGAAGAGTTTGGCTGGACTCTATGAAAATTTAAAAATGTGCTGCCCTGTTGCCTTGCAAAACCCCAGGAAAACTTTGCTTAAAGACACATGCAATTGGAAGTGTGCCAACAAGTGAAACAATATGAAAGACTGTCTGGAAACAGGGAGCCTACTGTGTATGTGCAACTGTCCAGAAGTCATGTTACCAGAAATACTCACTACTAGAGAGTTTCTGACAAGTCCTGCCTGCTTTACAGCCTGCATACTCTTTTATGAAGTATCTCATGTATAGTGTTTGGACATCCCCCATTTTCCACTGGGATGGAAGCTTATAATATTCCTCATGGGAAATGTTACCAGAAGTGCCCCGATTGCATTAAGCATTTAAATGTTTTATCTGACTTAAAAATGAAACTTCAATATAAATAATGCCATATACTTCAGCAGAAAGAAGCTGTGATAGAACTAGTAATTTAAAATAAATCCAGTTGCCTAGCTTCTGTGCAAATGCAAAGTCCAGGGCCTATGGTAACATCTTAGAACATATGACTTCTGTCACCCAAAATGATCAAATTCTGCCTCCATGCTCTCTTCTCCTGTGAAAAAAAAAGTAATCGAACTTTGATAAACTGCTTCCATATCTTACTTTTAGCATTAAATAGTCAAATAGTGGTGACTAGTTCCTCTGTTACATTCCTTTGCTACTGGCTTTCTGTTGCTGTTGTTGAGCAAGAAGAAAAATATGGCAGTGGTTTAGATAGCGAAGTCTTCAGAGAATAGCAAATGGAGGATGTGCAAGAGTGTCCAAGTAGGAACTGAGGGTAGAGGCCAGAGAAAAAGCTCCAAAAAACTGAGCTGGTAACTGAGAACACACTAAAGCCCTAAATAAATCACTATTGGCCTGTTACCTAAATAGGACTCTGAACTGCAACTGTTAAGAACATAATGCTTTAAACATCGATTTATCAATCTTAGAGTGCATTGTCAAAAAAACCAAAACATTCGTAACCTGCATGTTGTAAAGGAAAATTCAACCAAATGCCAGTGAAAACAAATTGCAGTGCAGTGAGATGAAACCCCTAAACTCATCACTCCTTCTTATTAAGATTAATTAGTTGCCATCAGGAACATCAGAGGACAATGTGCATAGGCTCACTTAAGTCTCCGGGGCACATAGGAAGATTAGTGGCATATATTACGTGTAATAACTTTAATTGAGCAAGAAAGAATGTTCTTTTCTTTATCAGAACAGTGATCCGCCCCATTCTTTGTGATCTCTCTCCATGGACTCTTAAGCAGTTTCTTCCACTAGTCCTGTTCCACCTCCACTAAGGAAATGATGAGTCTCGTGCCTGGCACTTCTAGCATGTAGTTGTAGCAGATCTCATGTTACAGCCAGGAGCTAGATCACATTTTTCCAGTAACTTTAAAATCCATCCATTAGTGTGCATCCAGTGCTTTTGGACTATCAAAGGTGGAAACTGCTACGTACCACAAGATTCCAGTCAATTTCTTAGGATGCAACTTAGGATTTTTTTGAAGTGGTTCATGATTTTAAATGGTCAATGGAACAAACTGTTGCATATTCTTTCTGTCTCCTGCCAGGTTCATTCAGTATAAAACTACTGTTTTGAATCTGTTCCTCCAGATGATTACTTAAGGGAATAGAAATGGTAAATACTGAAAAACTTCAGATTTATGTTCTCCTTCCTAAATAAGGTAGTAAGTAGCTTTAGATGTACTCTTCTACAAAGCCATATGATTACGTAAGATACGTGCTCTTCTGCAATCTACATATGGTTGCATACAAAAACAAATTTTCATTATCAAATAGAAGCACTATGAGATCTTTGCTAAAGTTTGTCTTCCATGAACAGAGGAACAGCGAACTCCAAGGAACAGTTGGCTTCTGTTTACTACTGTGTGTTGGCTCCCCTTGAATACAAATCCATACTATTACCTGTGTAATACCTTCCACAGAGTTAGGCACTCCATTAAGTGTGTAAATGATCAAAGCTCTAGCCCTGGCTTCACTCTGCTGGAATTAAGGAACTACCAGCCATTGTGGCAAATGCTAGGGAGGGAAGTGACTTTTCCGAGAACAGACTTAACCTGTGAATAAGGGAAAAGCAACTAGCTGTGGAAATGTCAATGACAGATCAAAATTTATTTCTGTCACTTTCAAATAGAAGCATTTTTGTAGATTCTAATTAAACGCAGCAGAATCATCCCTGACATCTAATAAAAGCTGATAGTGCTACTATAGGTGACTCATCTAATACAAGATGTACTGTGAAGAATAGTATTTAGGTTAGTAGGCAATACACTTAAATATTGTGGCTGCATATATTGTATTGTTGAATTCTAAGTATCTTTATTTCTTTTTTAAAAAAAATTTGTTCATGTTCTTGACCTAACTACAGTTATTTTGTTCACTAAAACAATCCCTTATTATGTAAATGCTAGTAATGGCTCTTAGATGAAAGGAAAAAAACCGAACAAATGTACAAAATATTGTCGAAGCTGTAAATATTTCATGAAAGGAAGATAAGGTTCAACTAGAGTTGTTAAGGAGCCAGGGCATAATAGCATTAAAAATACATAGCTGCATATATTCTAGTATGACAGCACCTGAAGCATTCATTTTGTAGGGGGTAGCTTGTCAGTACTGGATGTGGAACTGCAGTGTGTGAATGAAGTCAGGTGGAAGAAGGCATCCTGACTGAAGTGATCTTTGACTTGCTGGATTAGGGGTATTTTTTGACCAAGAAAAGAGGAAAAATCTTTTAGTTGAATGAAACACACTCCTATTTCTGGGATTAGAGATATGGATATTATATATATTATATGTATTATATATATTCTATATAGATATAGAGATACAACCTCTGCATGTTATCTAGTCCAACATTTTATGTGAAGCAGGGCTATTGCTGTCATTAGATCAGATCAACTGTGACAGAGTCCAAAGATGGACATGTTTCTCCTCTCCCTCCAGAGGAGAAAAGATGGCCTTGTTTGAGCAGGGGTGTTAGACCAGGTGACCTCCAGAGATCCCTCCCAACCTCAACTGTTCTGTGATGGGGGAAAGTGGAACACACCTTAATTGAAGACTCCTTACCTGAAATGTTATGGAGGGAACAGATGTCCACCATCTGTATGTATCATCTGTATGGTTAATGTTGCATCATGACCTCTCTGAAGGTATAATGACATACTATAATGTTTTCAGTTAGAGTAGGTAAAGTAGTGTTGCTTATGAGGTGTGACTGAAAGGGCTGTATGAGCCTTGAAGAATGTTGTCTATCTTGAAGATCACTTAAAGTAAAAGAATATACAAAGACAGAGTGTAAATTCAAGAAATCACCTAGGCATAGAAAATGGTGGTGTTATCAAAGCTGGGAACAAAAACGAGGGGGAAGAAACGGTTGTTGCATGAAGTGAAGAGAGTGGTACCTTTGGCTCTGAGCAACCTCAGCAGACCTAACTCTAGTTCCACAGTAATGGGAGGTTATTTCTGAAAGTCAAAACTTGAGACCTGGTACAACCACATTACATGTCCTCCTACATCTGCTCCTGGGATGTGACTCAAAGGTCTTGAGACAGCTGGGAGAACTGAGCTGTTTCAAGTATGTTCTGTGTCTGTCTTGTTGTTTTGGTTTTGATAACTTTTTTATTTCCTATTTTGTAATCAGGAATGTAGCCCTCTGCTTTGCTAGACTAAACTTATTTGCCTTTTTGGATGTGTCTAGCATTAATGATAGCCTCAAACAATTGTGCCAAGTATAAAGCATCTTGTCTCTTTCCCAAAATAGCTTTATTTAATATAGTGTAATAGAAAACTTGATTCTAGAAAAGGTTCAGGGAGCTAATTCAGGGTGATTTTCCCACCAACTGGGAGAGTAAAGGTTGGCTTAATAGCTAATATTACAAAGAGTGGAACACGAGAGAGAAATATCAGCCAGTGAATGTTCTCTGACAAGGACCAGGCAGAATACAACTCTGCTGACTCCCATTTCATGTATTTCATACATTCCAATGTCTGCTACACTGTGTAAACCCTGGGTCTGGCAAGGAAGTGCAGAAGGGGAGTAGTTGTTTGGTTTTTTTTATTTCCAAAGACTTTTCAGCAGACCATGCAATACCTTTGCCTGGTCTTCTAAAACACTGTAGAAAGGTGAATTCCATCCTTTAAAGACTAAATAAAAGAGAATTGTCTGGAAACGCCTGGTTGGAGGAGTAAAAGGTACACTGATTTCCTGGGCTGAATGAACCCACCCAGGAAATAATCCTGTTCTTCCATCAGAACTGTAGGTATGTGGACAAGTGTTTATACCCCTCTATGGTGGATTTCCATGTAATGTCTATTAATGATACCTCGAGGCAAGATTAAACAGGAGTAGTCTGGAGAGTGGCGAAGAGGATGCTTAAAGAGCATTTTCATCTTCCTTCTCTTCCCTTCTCGCTTATTAAGTTTTTTGCTTATCCTCTAATTTCAAGGCATGTCTCAGTGGATAAAACCTGCTGTGGGAAATAAGCAAACATGCTTACTGTTTGCCTGCAGTTGTGCATTCAGTGGTGCTTATCATATCCATCTGGGCACCCAGTTTTGTTTTTTCCTCATTAGACTGAACGTATCCTTTCAAAATTAAACATGGGCACCCAGCAGGAATGCAAATCTCTGCTACGTATTTGGGCTGTGGGAGGGTTATCCCTGTGGTGGGAACCAATGTAGATAAGACTGCACTGAGTTTCAAAGCATAGAGGAAGTATATGAGACTCTGAGATGTGCTTAGATGCAATGAATCTTAATTTTTCTTTTTCTGAGTCTCAACCCTTCTATAAGCAGAGACAATTGAGTAAAATATATCAGCAGATACAGGAATCTGTTCCTAGCTTTCTGGATAAGACTTTGTATTCTTGATTGCAAGCAAACCTGATGTTAAACAAGATAGACTTCTCAGTCTAAAAGGAAAGCCCATGGGCTATAGATGGAAATCCTGAATCCCAGCATGGTAGTAAGAGGCACAGTGGGACAGTGCATGGAATAAATGACACTGGGAACACCATGCACAGGCAGCTGAGTCCTGACCTTAGTGCTAGGTTTCAATATTGCCTTAGCTTGTGATGCTGCTTTGAGTTTACAAAGACAGTAGAGTCACTCTGGAAATAAAACGAAGTGTATTTACTCTTTATTACTGGAAGCATTGGGTGATGTGTCTGTTTGTCATTTCATAGGTTTTCCTGTAAGTCTTGCATTTGTGATCTGTTAAGTGCTTTTGGTTTATGTGGGTAGAGCTTCTTTATGATCAGAAAGAATACAGCAGTTAGCCTGGAGTTGGGCCCTGCTCTTCTAGGTTCCTCTTGAGATGTCTGTGGAGATCCTGACTCAATGCTTATGTGTTTGTCCTTTTCTATTAAAACCAGCTGTCCCTGCACTTTTTCTGCCAATGCAAATCCTGATGTACAGGGAGCAGCAATTAGTAATTTAAGGGGATCTAAAGCAAGAAGTTAAGACTGCAGAAGCATTAGGTTATAGGATTTGTGAATAAAGATAGTCCAGGCATCAGACCCTGTCAGCATAGACTACAGAAGAGCTTTATTTGGTTATCTAATGTGTGTATGCATCATTGTACCACTGACAGTGCTATCTAGAGGCTAATTTTGATTTAAGGTTCTTAAAGTGGAAAAAGAAAAGATCTAGGAGGTTGGTTTGCTTGATAGATTATGGTTAAATGATATGCTGTTAGGATTTGCATAGGAGTATATAAGTAATGTGCTAATGCTGATTGCTTTGCCTGAAACCTTCTAGTGCTATATACTAACTTACTGTCCCATATGCTGTTAGCAAGTGTGCAGGAATTTTAAGGGTATGCCATGTTTCTTGCCTAACTACAGTGTATCTAGCAAGGGTCAGCTTGTGAGCAGCTTTTATCAAGGGAATACAGCTAAAGGTAAATTTCCTTACAATGGCTGGGTAAGCAGGAAAAAGGAGAAAACTTGTCAAGTAAAGGGTAACTTCAGACACACCAAGATTTGTGAGGCTTCAGGTCTGGAAGACACAAGCAGACTAGAAACAGTACAAGGGGGTGGCTTCACTCGAGGAGATGCATTGTCCACTCGAGGAGATGCATTGTTGGACCTGTTGGTCACAAATGCAAGCGAAATCATCAGGGATGTCAAAGTTGAAGGC
>JAOQGH010000069.1:12202893-12217403 GCA_025769975.1 Gallinago jamesoni | reverse complement strand
GGGGGGTCGGACTAGATGGCCTTTGGAGGTCCCTTCCGGCCCAGATGATTCTATGATTCTATGATTCTATGATTCATGATATGGTTAGTGTGTAAGAATTGGTTTTTGTAAGCACAATCTAGGGACCATCTATAATACTGCTTTGACAAAATGGACACCTCATTTTAGGGGTTTAGGTGTTAGCAAAAGCAATTCTACTTAAAATACATCTAGATGCAGTCACACTGCTGCTTCTCCTGGATGATGATGTCAGAAAGTCAACGCTGACATTTGGGAGATGGGGCAGTTCTACCAGCAAATGCAGACAGTGCTCTGTTCAGCAAGCGGCTTGCTTGACCTGGCTGCTGGGAGTGCAAACCTGGCAGGTTCCTAACCAGCTCCCTGCTGAAGCACAAACCTGTTCTTTGCCAGGCCTCTGCCTTTCACCTGTAAGCGTGACCTGGCAGCAGTCCAGTGGGCAGAGCTGGAGGGGCAGGCAGAGGACATCCCAAGCCCAGGCCCTGGGAGATGTGGAAAGCTGCCAGGTTCTCACTGCTGCTGGCTCACTGGTGAGTCATGGCTGGATGTTGTCCTCAGGCTGGCAAGGCTGCAAGCTGTTCCAGTTTGGTCTGAGGGCAGCCCCCAGTAGAAAATTACTTTAAGGGCAAAGACTACTGATTTATTTCTTCCTTTTTGTAAGCTTTTAATGCTTTGTGTGTTTGGGGCTTCCTTTTTATTTTTAGCTTTAGTTCTCTTGGTGTAAGGAAAATATTTATTCTATGCCTGGTTTTCATCTCATGAATGGCATCATCTTTTGTAATAAAATTAATATCCAGTTATAAATTAAGATAATACTTGGATAATAGTTAACAGGAAGAGTACTATTTTTTTTCTGAAATTACTAAAATTTCATCAGTTTCTTTTATTTGGGGTTATAGAAAAAGTTAATGTCAGGTGTGAAAAGAACAACACTTGGTTTAACCCATTTAGTTGTGTCTTTCCTAAAAATAACCCGATGTTAACACACATGGCATAATAGTCATAAACTTGAGTCTAACCTGAAGATCCTGTTTGAGTGAGAGTTATGAGGGGGGTGTTCCTAGCATTAGCCATTAATACTTTGTAGGCTAATATCAACAGAGTCAAAGCAGGCTGAGGACCTACAAAGGCTTTCTGAAATAGGATTTGGACAGTGTGAACCAGGACGGGGGAGGAGAAGCTTCAGTTCTTCCCGTAATGCTGAGCTGTATTAATTGCCACAAGTTATAAGTTTCCATGATCTTTAATAAAACTAACATAAGCGGTGATCGGTTAGATGTGTAACTCCTGCAGAGGAATGCACATATAGCAAACCTGAGGAGAATGGATGGTTTTGCTTGTATTTCTTCAGAGGAATGCAGACTTAAAAAGGATTTTAAAAGTGTTAAGTAGCAAAATCTAGGTTTAATTTTTTTCTTTTGCTGAAAGCCTTTAACAGAAGACTGAAGAACTTGTCTCATAAGGCTGTGATCCTTGGTATAGACTGACTAATGCTGCTAGTGCTTGCTGCTTGTCTTCTAAATTAATAATATTAAATATCTTTGTTCAAAAGCTTCTAATATCCTTTATAGATGGAACCTTAACCAGTGCTGCAAAGGGAAACCAGAACAGAAGCCTCCTGGGGTGTCAAACATGTATATTAGGTGCTAAATGGTCCGCATGCAGTCTGAGCGTGTCATTTCAGGACAACTGAAGTTTAGCGCTCCTTTTATATTGTTGAAGACAGGATATAATTAATTTAAAAGAACCTGCTGCTTTGGTAGCAGAGTTAGCCTTATGGGTGTGCCTTTCAGTACCTGAGCAGGTAAGTTTTTCTCCTGTGCTCATGGCAGTGTGAAACAACTTAAAGCACATAGTCACCCCCTGTCACTTTCTAACCCTGTGATATGCATTGTTTTGCACTAAATGAAGCTTGCATTAAGCCTGTGCTCATTTTTTGTGCCTGTCTGTAATAATTCATGATAGTGCCACTGAGTTTCAGAGGAGGTCCTGACCACAGAAATGAGGAGATGCACACAGAATGAGGACGTGCACACCTATGCTGTCTTCAGCTATATGAGCATATTTTTTTCTAAACAGTCCATTCATATTTTCTTTAAATTTCATTTAAAAAAGAGTATAAACATACAATGAGATCACCTTTGTGGCTTAAAAGTAGAAATTCTGGGAGAGTTCTGTAGAAATCAAATGGGATAGCATAATTTTACTGGGGGGTGTGTGTGTATATATATATAATGGAATATCTTTTGTCCTCTCAGAGACAGAATTAAGTTGCTGAAATAATAAAAACTTTAAAATCTTCAATGAAAGACATTATGCAATGTTTCATGAGAGAAGTGGGATGCTATAATAATTACTAAAAAGTAGATAATACTAATAAAGAATGAGTGAGGATTGGCAAGTGTAATATTTTATTGTATGTTAGCTCAGTTTAAATCTTATAAATCCTGTTTTTATTCTACTGAAAGAAAATCCTTTTAAAATTGAGTCTCTGAGGGTTGTCTCTTTTTCTCTAGCCAATAGATGACAAGCAGCTCTTGGAATTTCCCTGTGCAGTGCTAGAAATTTTTCTGTTACTGAGTTCTTCTTTAGCTTACTCAACCTGACAGATAACCTGAATCTCACTGTGTAAAAGTAATCTAATAGCATAGCTATTATTAGTTGTCCATTTTGAAGTTAAGCTCTAAATAATAATTGAATGCAAAGGTGGGGAGATAAAATATGTAGAAGGCAGTCAAATAAAGCAAAATAACAGGGCACAGAACCTGTTGCACCCTTCTGTGTGTAAACTAGATTATTGGGTAGGCAGTGAGACTTCTCCTTGGTGTGTGAGACAGTCAATTAGAAATTCCCAAGTATGATGGTGTTGGAATGGTATGTTGCTCAGTCTCAAGTAACTGCAGTTTCCAGGAAAAGGAAACTTCCTTCTTTTTTTCATTTGTAATTGCTTTTGTTTTTAACTAGTGGTAGCTGTTAACATCAGCATCCTCGGGCCCTGATAGTCCGTTAAAGAGAGCTCAGTGGAATGGCTAAAATAGAACTGCAGCTGGGAGGGGTGTGTGGCAAGACCAGGAGGACTGCCAAACATCATATAATATCATTAGCATGGCAGCTTCTAAAACAGGCCCTTCAAAACAAATTTTAGCCCTCATTATATATCAGAAGTGGAAATGTGGACAAATGAGGGCTTCTCTTTTGCTTTCCAACTCAAAGTATCATCTGAGAAATGCAGTGGCTCATATTTAGGAGACTTCTTCCTAACATTTAGTAATTTGATATTCTTTCCTCTTGAAGTAAACTGCAGGCAATACAGCTGAGCTACCTAAGTTTTAAAGACAACAATGTTGGCCTGTGAAATTCAGCTTGTTAATATTAAAACTATGAAACTACCTGAAAAAAACTTTTTCCTCCTCCATCTTTTCTCAGTTCTAAATTGCAACACAGCCAAGAAAGCATTCCCTAGAGCTCTTCTTAAAGTATGAGTCATTTACAAAACCTGTTTTAACTTTAGCAGATTTAGAATAACTTTTGAGACTATGCAGCTGCAAAAGAATATATTGTAATGGTTCATATAATGTGGGTTTGTGATATTATTTTTTTTAATCTTACATGTGCATCTTACGTATTTGAGGAGTGAGAAAGCAATACTGTGGCCACTTTACCTGGGAATTGGCATTGGAGTACTTGTATTTATTACTGCAGGAAGCCAAATACTGAGAAAACTAAAACCAGAAAATTGTGATTTTATTTTATGCAGGTTAGTAATTAGGTGTTTTAGGCTATTTCAGGGTTAAGTTTTTCACTCTATGGTAAACTTGATTCCTGAGGGTACCTGTAAGCACAGAAAGGAATTAGGTCTCCAGCAGTTTTCTGAATGCTTGAGTTCTAATAAACAGCCAACTTTCAGCTTTACAGTGATCAGCTATTTGAAAATTAATCTTTCCCTAGCAAAGAACCATCCTAAATGTTTCCCAGTTAATCTGTTATATAAATATTTGCATTTCTTCAATGATGTGTGTTCAAATTTATATAGTGCTGTTTCGATTACTTAATGCAATCATGGAATTTACATAAATGAGCTGCACTGCTTTTCATGCACAATTTCCTCCTCTCACGGTAGTTCCAGTTAAGCACAGTATGTTGCCTGATCTTATGAGACTTACAGTATGGAGGCAGGATTTATAGGCTGCTCTTCATCTGTGTTTGTTTGGATTATTTATTGTTAATCAGCTCTCAGTGTAGAGTGCAATGTAGTGATCTACAATTTCGGTGTGCCAGTATTAAAATCTCCTCAAAATTAAATAGCATGAAAACACCTTTTAAAAAAAAAAAAGCCAAAAAACTGCAATGGAGAGTGGTCATCTGAGAGACTGGAACTTGTAATTTACAGTAGGGAAGAATTGTACTTTCTAGTATTACGATGGCAATTGGGTTATAAAGGATGGGATAAACTTATGTGAGTATAGTTTACCCAGGCAGAATTATTCCATGGATGTAACGACTGAAGCTTTATTGAAAACTTGAAGTATCTAGGTTGTAACTTCGAAGGTATTTTTGGAATCTGTTGAACCCAGGGCTGTGGTCTATGACGGTGGTACAATAAGGGGTCAAATAGTAAATCTTGAATTTCAACAGCTAGACTTTTGGGTCTATCTCTAAACATGCATTTATTTCCCATTGACAGCAACAGCAGAAAACTCTACTTTGATTATAGTATCTTTAAAGCAGGAACTGTAACTAGTGTCCAGAGGCAGGCACTCTGTCCTGCAAGTGTTACTAACCTGGGTTTCATGCAGCTTTACTAGGGAAGGGTGGGGGTTTTGTGAACATGGTAGATATTGTGCTGTACTCCTATGTTTTCAAAATAGGAATAATATAAAGGGAATGTACAATTAGTCTATGGAATTTGTATGCTATCCGCTTTCCTTCTTAAGCCTGTGAAGACAGATAAAAGGCTTTTCTAAACTATCAATGGATTTGTTTGCCAGATGCTTTCCAGATGAGTACAGTGAGGGTGGAGGAAGGAGGACTTCTGGCTCAACACAACTCCTTTACTTCCTTTCATATTTATTTCAAAACAAACTTTTGTTTGTCTTTTAAGGAACAGGAAAAAAAGGAAAAAAAAATCCAACTTTGGCAAGTAGAAGACTTTTTAAGGGGAAGATTAGTTTGAGTAGTATTATATAGAAACATTGGGCATCTTTAGTCCTAGAAAGATGGAGGAGATTCCTTAAGGCTTTTCTAGATTTTTCAGAAGAACTTTGTTTTTAAAATAAACTGGTGTTAGCTTTGCTAATGTTGGGGAATGTTCTGTATGTGAGAAGTCTGAAAATAATAAAATTGGCATTTTAATTACTCGAATCATTTTTCCCCCTTGTGTCCAGTATGTAAGAGGCCACTTGTTCAGTGCACTATGGGAAGCAAAAATGGAAACAAGCTATTACTTTGTTTTCTGTTTACACCCTGCCATTTCTAAACAAGAGAAGAATGCAGAACAAGTGTAGAAGAGATTATTTGCTCCTCGTTTTGCAATGAATAACAAATGAGAAGTTTGACTGATTTTGATTTGGTAATAACATGGTTTATAAGAGATATTAAGAAAAATCAGAAATGCCTAGGAATGTCATACATTGTAAACCTTTCTACCCAATATAAATCCAAGACTGTTTCTTTCTGTAGAAAGAAATGTCACTCACATTTCTGTGTGTGACAAACTTCTTCAGCATTTGGATTACTGATGAACTATAGCACATAAATCATGAGGACTGAAGGGTCTAGTGTGTAAAGGAGCAATTAAAGAAGCAATTGACTGTTCATTCTTGTCAATGCTGAAAGTGGAGCACACTTAAACAAAACATCTTATTCTTGTATTAAGCTTGTTCACAGATTTAGAGCTGAAGGCCTTTAACAATGATAGAATAGGACTTTCCATCACAAAGATGACCCGCTGTGGTACGAGAGCCTATTGCATCCAAAAACCAATATTCAGCAGTTTGGCAGGCAGACTTTATAAGCAGTGACTGGTTGGTTGATAACTAACATCAACAAAACTTGTTCGTCAGGGATTCTCACTCATGTCATTTCCTTCTGCTCACAAGGGAAAGATAAATGTTTCTTTTAAAATAAAAAAATAAATACAATTGTACTTTGTTTGATTAGCCACCTATACTTTAGCACCAACATACCTACAGAAGTGCTTTAAAACTAGCATTCAACTCGAATTACAAAGTTTTATAAGTTCAGTGCAGCCTGATTGTTTTGCTGTGAGGAAGGAGAATTTTTTTTTTTTTTTGAGTTGGAAAGGACCATAGAGATCATCTAGTCCAACTCCCCTGCTTCAGGTCCCTTCCAACTCTTAAAAAAAAAAAAAAAATCAAACGTTAGTTCTCCTTTGACATAATTACCATAAGCCTTTCCAAAGGACAGACTTGTTCTTCTATAGTGGCCTGGGAAAGAACTGTAAACCATCTCAACTCAAAGTATCATGAGCCAAGACCATAACCTGCTGTTTATTGCACAGATGGGGCAAGTGAGGGATCAGAGTGGACATAATCAAGCACGTACAGTTTTGCAGTGAGAATGCTTAGCATAACTATATACCACAGACTGAACTGCAGGTCTGGAATATCTCATTGTCAGCGCCTAAGTCTGAAAAATCAGTATACTTATGCTGTAGCTAATGCTGTTCATTGTAATTCTTTCACTTCATTACTTCATTTCAGACAAGCTGAAAAGCAAAGGTCACAACTTGCTTAAGCTACCATTGCTGAATTCATTGGGCAGGAAGGAAATGCCTTGTGCATGAAAGAATTTGGATGGTAAATATTACATTCTCTGTTTTATCATCTACTTGTGTATATCATAAAATGATGTTGATTCCTGTAACTTCTCTGAACATCTTCCCCTGTCCCTGTATGGTCAGTATGCTTCTTCCCACCTCTGTCCTTTACAAATTGTTGCAAATTACTCTTCCCACTTAGTGAGATCTGTTCCTTTCCCACCGCTTGTCCCTCAGAAGTAGCAGTGTACCTGTTTAAGTCTGGGTTCAGAAACTCCAGCGTGTTTTTGTTTTTCGAATGACACCTTAAGATTTCATTTGAAAAAGATTACTATTGAAAAATGAAAGTTGTCTGAACTTGGAATGAAGAGGGGAAAAAACCCACTAATTTCTGGATCATTCTTGGAAAACAGTTTTGTATAAACACAGTGCTACTAGTGCAGGATTTCATTTGTTTCGGTTTAGTGCATATTTTATTTGCTGGGTTGGATTTATTCATTTCAAATTATTTTGGAGGGTCTTTTTGTGGTTACTCACAAAGCTGAGAATGTTGTAAAGTAATTTTCCCAAACACACCCCAAGAGGAATGGTGAGAATAGGTGCTCTTCCTGAGGCCTGATAGGATAACAGCATACTTGTTAGCTCATGCTGGAATTACAGTCTTCCTTGGCTTCTCGAGAGTGTCTGCTGCTGGGTCAGGAGTCACATTACGGGACAAAGCCTTCTCCCTCACAGTAACAGCTAGCAGAGTCTTCCTCTGACAAGCAGAAGTGCCGAACCAAGAACTACCTGGTGTTAAAGGAGAAACTCTGAGGAACACCGCAAGCTCCATTTCTGGCTTTTTAATGCCTACAGGAATATAGAGAAGCAAAGAGAGCCTAATCCATCAAAACTGATAAAAGTAGATAGGAAGACAGTTTTGGAGCTCTCCTGGGCTACTCCAACCTTCATGCTTCTTTGGGAAGTTGATGGGAAATCATCAGGAAAATGACTGTTCACTGCAGTCCTTTCAGGTTGTAGTTGTTGGTTCAAACAATCTTGGCTCAGAAACAAAGAAACTGTAAGGATAAAATGTAGAGCAGCTCTAAGAAGTGTCAGTGTGTGCTAGGGAGGGGAGTGGTGGTATGAGGAAGAGGATACATGGCATGATTCTGATGAAGTGCCTTCTAGGCAGGTCATTCCAGAGGATGCATTCAGGCAACCCAGCACTGAGTTATTTGACCAGTTGTTACCACTGTGCTATGGTTCATTGACCGTATACATTTCTTCTGGGTGCAGGAGAAGCCAGATTGGTCTTTGCCCAGCAACCTAACCAAGGAACTAGAGGGAGCAGGAGGAGGGTACAGTACCAGCCTGTAAAACTCTTCTTGTTGGCCAGCTCCTTACCTAACAGTTCTTCTCTTAGTCAGTATTGACTTCGACACTGTGAATTCCTCATGAGTTACGAAGTGTTATACCAAAAATCCAGATAGATTAGATTTAATAAGTTTCCCTAGTTTAAAAAAAGAAAAGAAGCTGTCCTCTCAGGGGAAGAGATCATGTTGCTGGATGCCTTCTGCCTGTGTTAAATCTGTATCTTTTTGTCCTCTTTTGTTGCACTCTCAGAATCATTTATGTTGGGAAAAGACCTTTAAGATCATCAAGTCCAACTGCAAATACCACCACTAAACCATGTCCCTAACACATCTACATATCTTTTTAAATACCTCCAGGGATGGAGATTCCACCACTTCCCTGGGCAGCCTGTTCCAATACTTGATAGCTTTTTTGGTGAAGAATGTTTTCCCTAATATCCAAGCTAAACCTCCACCAGGGCAACTTAAGGTTGTTTTATCTTCTCCTATTTTGTCCTTGGGAGAAGAAGCCAACCCCCACCTTGCTACAACCTCCTTTCAGTTAGTTCAGGGCTACCCTCAGCCTCCTTTTCTCCATATTGAACAACCCCAACTCCCTGAGCTGCTCCTCATAAGACTTGTGCTCTAGACCCTTCCCTAGCCTTGTTGCCGTTCTCTGGACACGCTCTAGCATCAGTGTCTCTTGTAGTGAGAGGCCTACCTCATATCTACCTCATATCTGTAGTAGTTTGGTTTTTGGTTTTGGTGTTTTGTTTTGGGTTTTTCTTTTTTTTTTTTTTTTTTTCTTTTAAGAATTGAAAGCAAGAATACTATTTTTGATAGAGCTTAGACTCGCCACCTCTATTTTAGAATTTGCTAGTCCGAGTGACTTGCACATGTTACAGTAGATACCCCAGCTGATTGTAACAGCTCCAAATATATTCAATTATTTTTCATTTTTACCAACACAACAGTTAAAACTTTGTCATTTTAAGCCATAGGTACTCCAAACGGAAACAAGAGGCTGGTGTTTTGTTTTGAACAGTCTTTGTTGAACAGCAGAAAAGTCTTAAAAGGCTGTATGTAGCGATCGTCACTGGATCAAAACCACCCTGGTTTATTGGGTATTTAATGTGAAACTGGCTATTTCAAACCCATATCTCTTGGATAGCAGGCTTAGCTTTAAAAAAGAGAAAAGTAGAATCCAGGAAAGTAGCTACCATAGAAAAATTAAAAATCGTGTATGTTATTTTTATACATTACCTTTATTAGTAGTATTCTAAAGGTACATCTTCCAATTAACACTTTGATAAAATACCAATATTCAGTTGCCTGAACCTTTTTTTTCTGCAAAGTCACTGTCTCTTCAGAACTGTTACCACGGCGTTTGACACAGTTATAATCTTAATGTACTCCTGGGCTTGAGTTGAACAGTGAAGATTTAGAGAGGAAATGGGACTTTTGTCTGCAACGCTCTTAAAATTTTTATTTTGTCCATTAATTTTTTTATATATTTGAATGGGAAAGAAAAAGACAACTGGAGATGACTCAGAAGACGCTAATTTTTTTGGTGTAACTTTGATTTCTTCTCTTCCCATGACCAGGTTCTACTAAAGATAGAAAGTGAAGAGTTTCTGTTAATGTTTAGTGTAATGTAAATGAATTGTGGGGGAGGAAAAGATAATGTATGAAATGTCTGAGGGAAAAAAAGCTTACCTGAACAGTTAATACAATACAATAATGCATATTGAATTTAAGCTAGCAGTTATTTATCTTAATGCTTCAGCGTTTTCATCCTATTTTTTACAGATGCCCTAATGTAACAGATAAGACAAAAATTTTAAAAAGTTTTTATTAGCTAACTACTTTTTCTGGATTTCTGGCAGGAGCCCATTGGCACAGATGGAGGAGGAAAGGAGGGAGCATGTAGCCAAAATGAAAAAAATGGAAATGGAAATGGAACAGGTGTTTGAGATGAAAGTCAAAGAAAAAGTTCAGAAACTGAAGGACTCTGAAGCCGAGGTAATCAAAATGTCTCAAAGCCCAACACGCTTGAGGCTGAAGAAATGTAGAGAGGGCTTTTTTTGCCAAGATTTTGCAACATAACCTCTGCCTAGGAGTTGATTCCACAGTTAGATTCTATGTTTAAAGACAACTCGGTCATTCTTTCTCAGCTTCTTGTCTTTGCTGAATTCATATAAGCCCAAACTTAAAATGGTATTCGCATGTTCACACGAGTTCTCTTTTTATTTGCAGTTACCGTATGTGAAAATACTCCTTAACTTTCTTACTCACTCTTCCCCCCCCCCCATCCCTTTTTGAGTATTTTATGCCTGTTGCCTTCGGTGTGCTTTAATAATGATAATTTGCTTTGCATTTTAAAGAAGCATTTCAGGGCCTTGATGTGATGTTTGTAAGAAATCATCTAAATGAGAATTACTAAACTAAGAAAGATGCAGAGGTTTGTCGTTGTCAGTGTTTCAGTGTCATTTGAATATACATAAATAGTAAGGATATTTAAGTCTAATTTCTGTCATTTCCAGGTGAAGGTCCTCACAGTGAAACTGGTTTTTATGGGCTTCAGGCTGCTCTTGAAGTGATCTTTTTAGGACTATTATAAAATTACGTTTAAGTAGGAAATTAATTTTAAGTTTTGAGGGGGTGGCTTCTCACAAGAAGCCAAATGTAGACGTCAAAAGTTCCTAAAGCAAGTTTGGCTCCAAATTTGAGGGAAAGTGAGGAAACTTGGAGGGGTGGTTGAAACACTTGGCAGCTTCAGCATTCTAAGGAGCCAAGGCAGACTGAATTAGAGGGGAAAATGTGGCAGTCTAGAGCTCTTATTGTGGGTTTTTTTTTTTCTTTTGGAGGAATAAATAGATAAGGATATACCAGTCAGCAGTTTGAGGATTCTAAAGCTAGATGTTTTATCTGGATTACAGTGTTTAATTAGTCGCTGGATTTATCCTTCCTCATCTTCTGTCTCCAATCTTTTTGAACCCGTTTATGCTTCTGGCCTTCACACTCTCCTTGGTACATGGAAAAACAAACAGAAATCTTCCTTTTTGTTTTTCATTAATTACCTCGTGACGTTTTGAGCGAGTGTATCCTGTGATATCAGTTTTTAAATGTCGTGCACCACATTCCTTTTTTTTTCTTCACCATTTATGACTTCATAAACTTATGTTGTATTTCTCCACATGCCAAGAGGTGGGCAATAGACAGTGCCGAGTATAAAGTATTTAAAACGTATTTAAATGGAAATACATTTTGAAGGCTTTGTGAAAGAGAAGGATTTGCAGGAGCGTAAGAAAAGAGGAAGTTTTCTTTAATTTTAGTTCAAAAATGTGTTAATCAAAACAAAAGGAATCGCTTTTCCTGACAGTATCTCTGTTTTCCCATACAACAGGTTTGATTATCCTGTCCCATCGACTTCTTATACTGTTCTGGCAGCATAGACAATTCACTTTAATAATAATAAGTCGTTATTTAACCAGGGAATAAATTAATCCACTTAATAATAATGTTTTCCCAAATAAATTCTTAATACAATTAATACTATAGGGTGAAATAAATGTTCTGATTTTTTTTGCCCACACATAGTCAAAGATGCTTTTGGAGCCATAGTAACAAATCTTAGCAACTATTATAATGCAAGAAAATATAGTATTCTATTTTTTTATTATTATTATTTTTATTTGTATTTCAGAGAAACTCTTAGACCAAAAACTCTAAGGTTATAGGTAACAGAAACAGAAAGGACATTAATCCCAAAGCCTCATTTTAGTGTTTTCTGTGCTTACTGACCATGCTTATAACCTTCTCTACAGCTGCAGCGACGCCATGAGCAAATGAAAAAGAATTTGGAGGCACAACACAAAGAATTAGAGGAAAAGCGTCGCCAGTTTGAGGATGAGAAAGCAAACTGGGAAGCCCAACAACGTATTTTGGAACAACAGAATTCTTC
The DNA here is from genome assembly GCA_025769975.1 of Gallinago jamesoni. Classification (NCBI taxonomy): domain Eukaryota; kingdom Metazoa; phylum Chordata; class Aves; order Charadriiformes; family Scolopacidae; genus Gallinago; species Gallinago jamesoni. The sequence goes on along the minus strand of JAOQGH010000069.1, from coordinate 12,205,309 downwards.
CAGGTAAATTGGAGTCTTGTCCCGCAGTTTCCAGTAAATGTGCAGTATCTTTCTGTTAAAAGGCAATTTCTGTGGTGATCGACCACTCTCAAAATGTTGCTTAAAAGCCAAGAAAAATCTTCAACTGCTTTTGGTTACGAATGTGAGCATACATCAAAAATACCGGGAAAATTATTCCCTTCTAAAGCAGATTTTCATCTGCACAAACACCACACATGACTACATGCATCTAGAAAAATTCTGTTTGTATTGGAAAGCTAGATTGCATCCAACTTCTGAGGGGTGAGGAGTTAAAGCTTTGAAAATGAAAGTGTTTAATTCTCTTAGTTCTTGGAAGGGGAAATCTAGTGATAAATGCAGTGTTTGACTCCATGTACAAGGACTGTGCACGCACTAAAGTTTCATACGTGATATTGCAATCACTAAAGCTTTATAAAATGCATATTTTAAAGATGTACATTAGTGATATCTTTTTGTCTTTTTAAATCGAAGCATGTATGTATTATTTCACTTTTTTTTTAATATCATTTTTAGAACCTTGGAAAAGAATAAGAAGAAAGGGAAGATATTTTAAATGCATCATTCTGACCACCAGTTATGTATTAGTTGCCAATATGCCAGCCTGGACATCAGTGTTTGTTGGATCCGTTTGACCAGTTTTGCAGCCGTTGTATCCATAGTTACGGATTTAACAGCATGACGATTTTTTTTTTTGTTTTGTTAATTTTGATGGAGAATGAGATGCCTTGAATTGTCTCGAGTATTGTGTACTTGGAAAAATAACAGCTCTAAGTACCTTTTTTTTTTCCTTTTTTGTTGTGTTTTTTTTTTAAAAAACAAATGTCATTTTAATGCAAAAGAAACCATTTTACTGTTGTACAATCATGTTCTGGTGGTTTGACGGTTTACAGGATATTAAAAAAAAATGCAAGGACTCTATAGACGGTTTTTAGTGAGGAGAAATTGCCATAATATGATGCAAACAGTGCTTCTCTCATTATAATCCAGGAATTCCATTCAGTGCAGCATATACAATAATGTAATTTAGTCTAACACAGTTGACCCTATTTTTTGACACTTCCATTGTTTAAAAGTACACATGGAAAAACAGAAGTTGTAGGCTTACAGTGCACCTAAGCTTTTTATAACAACCCTTTTATGTTTTGGATTCTTTAAATATATGCTATTCTCATTTAGTAACTTTAGCCAGAAGGATCTCATTACTGCTTCATTTTTTTTTTTGGTAATAACGTTTTATTTAGATATTTTTCCATATATTGGCCCTCCTAAATAGAATATAGCTTCTTTCATATGGTAGGAACCAGTGAGTAAAACTTTCCTTTAACTCCCTTTTTACATTTTATGGTAAGCAGCAGGAAACTCATTTATAAGTCATTTCTAGGCAAAATTGTGGAGTTAACTACCAACCTGTTTCTACCTGTGTGCAGTCTTTCTTTCTTTTACTAGAAATGGGAATATGGCCTCAAGAAAAACATCACCATTTTGCATTTAGCTGTATTCATATACTGCATTTCTGTATTTTTGTTTGTATTGTAAAAAGTCACATAATAAACAATGTTGTGATGTAACACGGTGCTGTGTCGGCAATTTTCAAGGAGATAAACAGCCAAGTTCTACTTTGGGGGAAATGCTTGAACTTTCTCTCCTCCATCTGCATTTGATTGACCTTTGTCCAAGGAATTAGTTCAAGGTAGAGAATTTTCTGTATGCATTTGCATTGTGGAATTGGTAGAAAAAAATAATAATCTTGTTTTGGTGGCTGTGCTTCAAACAGTGGTGTCCCCCAGGGGTCAATACTTGGCCCAGTCCTGTTCAGCATATTCATTAATGACCTGGACAAGGGGACAGAGTGTATCCTCAGCAAGTTCGCTGATGATACCAAACTGGGAGGGCTGGCCGACACTCCAGAGGGGTGTGCTGCCATCCAGTGTGACTGGACAGGCTGGAGAGCTGGGCAGAGAAGAACCTTGTGAGGTTCAACAAGGACAAATGTAGGGTCCTGCACCTGGGGAGGAAGAACCCCAGGCACCAATATAGGTTAGGGATGGATCTTTTGGGACGCACTACTGCGGAAAAAGGATCTGGGGGTCCTGGTGGACAGTAAATTATCCATGAGCCAGCAACGTGCCCTTGTGGCCAAGAGGGCCAATGGAATCCTGGGCTGTGTAGGGAAGAGTGTGGCCAGTAGGTGGAGAGAGGTCACTCTATCCCTCTGCTCTGCACTGGTGAGGCCACAGCTGGAATACTGCACCCAGTTCTGGGCTCCCCAGTTCAACAGGGACAGGGAACTACTAGAGAGAGACCAGCGTAGGGCAACCGAGATGATTAAGAGATTAGAACACCTCCCTGCTGAGGAAAGGCTGAGAGAGCTGGGACTCTTTAGCCTGGAGAAGAG
>JAOQGH010000069.1:12159994-12202793 GCA_025769975.1 Gallinago jamesoni | reverse complement strand
TGGTTTTGGTGTTTTGTTTTGGGTTTTTCTTTTTTTTTTTTTTTTTTGGGGGGGGGGGGGATAGTCCTAAACCCCTGCATATTTCTCAGCTCAGAAAAACCAAGGCTGTCACTGTCTCATCAGTTTTTCCCCCTTCCCTTCATCTGTGCCTTGAGTGTTTCCCAGTCAGAGTGCCCTGCCTCTGCTTTGCTCAGGGTTTTCAACATCTTGTCACCTGGCTGTGTGCCAGGGAACTCTGCAAGACTATGACAGGCCTAAATACAACGTGATGGCCTTAAGTAGGTAAATCTGGCTGTATAAACTGTGTTGTAAATGTTGTCATATCGAGGATAGTGTTGCTGCTGCTCTTGGAATATGAAAGATAAATCAACATGGTGGAGCTATCTGCCAGCAATAAACCACAGCGCTTAAATGTTTATGTATAGACTTTGTGGAGCTCTCCAATGCATAGCAATAATTTAACTGCCCCTGGAGAGAGCCAGGTAGCAGTTCTTTTGCATAAGTACTTTCACTTGGGGTACAAAAAATAATGTCTTATTTAGGGCTGTCTGCCTGACATGTCTGTCAACTTCCCAGCATAAACTGCAGATGAAGAAAAACTAATATTTTTTTTCCACCCACCCTTGGATGACCTGTTTAGCAGCAAAGCCTTGTACATCACTTGCAGGCTAACAAACGAGCCAAACCCGCTCGGCTGTCTACCCTGGCACTTAATTTTGCTGCTAGCCCATATTATTCCTAAACTTTTTTTTGCATAGAGTTGTGACTTCAGAAAAGCGCCATTGTTTGCTTAGGCGCTTACTGTCTGTTCAGCGTTCAGGCCACAGGAAACCTCAGCTATGCCAAAAATCTTTAATGAAGTGTTCAGAGGATATTTTTAAGAGGCCATCTAGCTGTAAATCTGTATTCTCTCTGCTCAGACTAACAAACATGAGGAGCAATATATAAACTTGTATTTTTATTGGGCAAATCAATCCATTCATGCTCAGTCTTACTTAGTGCACTAAGTAATTTACACAGGTGAACTCTTCTTTTTTTCCAGTACGCTTTAAGAATAATTTCAGCTTGAAGTTTCCGGAAGAGAGAGAAATATTTTTGTGATGTGTGGTACAGAGCATCCGTTAGTATTAGTCATAAAACTTTCTCTGTTTTGAACATGGTTTATATGTCACTTCATTTCTAAAACACCCCTGAGCCCACATAGCTTGAGGTAGCACTTTCTAGTTACAGGATTCAGCTGGGAAGCTAATAGCTTTTGCAACCTACTGCCTTCATAGGAATATGTATGTCTCTGCAGACACTGCAGGGGCTGCGCTGTGTGGACAGCGTGTCTGATGCTGGCGTCCAGCAGCTTCTTCCCTGAGTCTGTTTGAAATGTATTGCCCCGGATGAAGCGGAGGCTGGTGGTGGTGCCTTTCTTCTGTGTTAGAAAGGTGAAGTGGGGACACTGAGCCCGAGCAATCGGGAAGCAGCAACTGTGGGGAGAGAAGAGCGTGTGTGTTGTAGCTTCCAAGGAGAGGGGGCAGGGCAGGGTGCTCGGGTAAGGGAGCTACAGTGGCACAGACTAGAGCTTGCTAGAGGCAGGTAAGAACAAGCAACTGCAATTTCAGCAGCCAGTTCAACCAAACTAGATTGAACCAGTGAGAGTGCAAAACCCCAGTTCTGCAATGGCCGCATGTGTAACTGGGGTTTCTCAGTGGCTCCTTGCTGCTCACGCTGTGAGGCTCTGTGAAGCTCCACCAAGACTGTGCACAGGGAGCTCCATGTCCCCCCAACCCCTGCAAGGAAGGCAGTTTCTGGTTCCTTCCTTCAAAGGGTCTGAGGTAGGATGTGTAGCAGTCAGCACCAGTTCCATTCTTGATTGAAAATCCATTCCCTGAGAGGTGGGTGTTTGGGGTACATAGCTGATGCTGTGACAATTTAGAGGTAAGTGACATTCATAACAAGTCTCAGCCACGGCTAGAACTGTTAATCTGCCAATGCTAAAGCAATTGTCGTGGTATCTGAAGTAGCTAACCAAGACAGCTGGTTTCCTAATAAAAAAAAAAAAAGTTGTCCCTCTCAGTACTGTCATGGTTCACTCCAATATGTACTCTGCTACAGGAGGGTGACAATAGGTTACTTGTTGAAATCTGAGCAGATCTGATGCATTATGCAAAGGTTCTTCAGTGTATGTCTCCAGACACCAGTAATACTGCTATTCCTGCTTGGAGCCATCAGCAATAGAGAAGCAAGAATTGCTGTGCTCTTCCAAATGAGGTTTTTCTGGTGTCTCTTCACCAGCCACTTTCTGCACCTTTGCATAATCCTGCAGTGGTGGTTACAGTAGACCTTGGCATAGTGGACTTGTAAAAAATTTGGTAACCAGTGGGGGAACTGTCAGTCAGTGCAGATCCCTGTAGTATTCTGCATAGCGCAGTGCTCGTGCTGACAGGCTACCAAGGGACCTGTAGCTCAGCTTAACAGTATGGATAGATTGTTCATAAGACAGGCAAGCTCCAAAACCAGCAAATGGCAGATGCCAAGGAAATGATTAGTATATGCAAATATGCTTTTTAGCCAGTTAGCCAACGTATCCTACAATATAGTAAAGTATGTGTAACACGTAAGGATGGTTGTGGGTAGTTGAATTTGAATTCCACCAGCTGAGTTTGGCCAACCAGCTATTGTTGGGCCATTGATGCATCAGCCTTGCGGATCCTGCCTCTCGTGTTCCCTTAAAAAAGGATGTCTGGCTAAACTCTGCAGCTGGCCCTTTCTGCTCTTCAAGGGAGTGGGATTAGGAAGGAATCCTGGAAAAGGGAATCTGGGGCCAGTGAAAAACAGCAGGACTGCTTCTACCAATTACGAGTTAGGATGTTCAAGGTCTAGAAGATGCTGATGCTGGAGGAGAGAGTGGGCAACAGGACAGATAGTTGCAGTATTGCTGGATGCTTTTTTGCAGTCTGGAGGTAGTGCAGTAACCATAGTAGCACGGAGCTCTGTTTTGGCTATAAAACGTACAAAATCCCTGGCTAACACTTCATCAGTTCAGTCCATGGGCTGAAGTCACAGCAGCACCTGCAGTGCGGAAGTATCACAAAGTGCCTGGACACAGGGCTGGATTACAGCTCCCTCAGGATGGAGCAGCAGCCCAGTCCGTCCCTGAGAGATTCAGGAGTATCGGTGTGTTAGATCCCCGTGCTTCTCTGCAGCTTATGCAAATGAATACAATAGATGCAAATAAAACTCCTGGGTTCATTTTCATGTTTACCTTGTTTTGCTGTATGGTGCATTTGTAAATGTTTGCTAGTTAAACAAAGCCAGTACTGTGCAGGAGCATTAGGGGATCACGTACACATTTCTGGCATCGTGTCAGGCACTCAGAGCCAGAGCTGAGGCAGTTATAGGTGGAGCTGTCTGAGATAGCTGCGAGTACAAGTTTCACAGACTTCTGTCAGAACATTGCCTGCAGGGCACAGATGTGATATGGGGGATGAATACACTCTTCCCTTTGTTGCGTGTTTGTAATAACATGACTGTGTTTGTTTCTGAAGCTGAGCTTATAAAACACTGTTGCTCTTCCTCCCACGGTGCCTTCACTGTACTGTGGCATATGAAGTGCCTAGACATTTAGCCTGAGCCCTGCTATATCAGATGCCCATTCAATAAACACTTTCCCTCCTTCCCTTTATGCTAAAGCAAAGGACCAAACCAGGATGCATAGGTCACAAGGAGTCCTTTGCAGGGTGCTGCTGACCTGGATGATTGGCAGTGTGCGGGGTGGCTCTTGTGACTGCAGCTGAAGCGTGGTTTGGTGCATCAGCCTGTGCTGCTCAGTGCTCCACGGTGTCACTGCACCCTGCTCCTGCTGTGCCAGCACCACTTGGCTGTGAAATACCCATGTTGGACTTTTAGACTCTAGAGAATGGGGACCCACTCACACTTGTCCACCACCTTCCTGACCTTGCTTTGCTTGTTGCCCTCCGATCTGGAGGTTATTTTCACCACTATCTTTTGTTTGTTTAAACGCTGGTTTTCTTGTGCTGAATTTTTTATGAATGTTTGTTTCACAACACTAAGAAATTTCCCACCAGAAGACAACCTCTGCCTTATTTATTTAGACATATTTCCTTCATTTTTTTCCAGTTTAAAAAATTCATTCAATATTGTAGGCTTTGATGATAGTAATACAACAGTAAATGCCTTTAGAAAAAGACAAAACCAAAAAGACAACAAACAAAACTGATACGGAGTTTCATATATATATAAAGAGAGAAAGAATAGTTCTGCTTCACATTAAATACACAAGATCAGCATGGGTATTTTATATAAGCTTGAATTTCTTTGCATTGGCAACCAATGAAGGATTGCTTTGGTGTTTATAAATCCTGAGAGAAAATCCAAACAAAAGTTCAAACCACTGTGTTGTCTCCTCTACTTATTTGTCTAATATGGATACAGGAATGTTATCTGTGTTATTAAAAATAAAAATGTAAGAGATCAAAGGACCTCATAGGAAGACTGGATAAACATTTATGGATTCCATTTGAAAAATAACTAGAGCTATAAAGTCCAAAGAGTTAGGAATGGCCTTTCCTTCACCAAATAATACTTAGACTAGTTTGACCTGTATCTTATTCTCCTGACTAACTTTTAATAGAAGGTTTGTTTTACAGTATGGTTTTCAGCAGCCCTGAGGCCAAAGAACAGATCTGAACTGGTAATGCGTGTAATAAGGAGCCAGCAGTTATTTTATGACTTGAGGAGAGCAAGCATGTTTTTACATGATGTGGGATCATAATTCAGTGATACTGAAATTTCTACTAATTCTCTAATATTTCAAAGCATTTTGCATTGGAAGAAAGACCTGCTGTTTTACATACTCTACAAACTTTAATTCTTTATTGCACAGTAAAGCATCGTTTATTCTTGTTGATTGTTTTTCATTGTTGGAATTTGTGCCTTTACTTTAAGAATTTAATCCCTTGGTTTAAAAAAAGCCTGTAATCTACTCGAGACAGGTTTCCTTCTTAAATACAGAATTTTGGAGGAAGAAATGCAGAAATAAGAAGAAAATTTCATGGTAGCTTGTAAACTACTTTGTCAGAATCTGGCTCCAGAGCCATCTGCTTTTGCTTTTGTTTGTCACTAATATATCTACTTCTACTACGTTGCAATTCTCCTGTTCTCATGAACCTCTTCTATAGAATGTGTTGCCCTGTATGATTTTTCACAATGATGGAACAAGATGAGCCAAAACCATTGTGTGTAGTGACAAGCATGTGTCGTAGCTGCTTGTGGGTTAAAAACTCATCTAACAGAAAATTCAAGGAGCCAGCAGTTTGAAATCTCATCTCTGCTGTATATAGTTTAGATGCGTGCTCTTTACCATTATTTCCAAAAGATGTCAGGAGTTGTGTTGCATTAGGGAAATGCATGATCATAATGCTTTAAATTCATGCCTGTAACTTTGGGTGGGTGGGTGGAAATTCCCAGAAAATCCTTCTTGGTTTGTAGATCTGTTGTATTGACCATGGGGCTCATGTGGTCTGCAGTCATTCCCCAGTTCCAGGGGACTTCCTGATTCTGAGCTTTAGAATGGCCCATTAAAATGGACAGGAACTAAACTAAATGTGGCTGGAGGGCTGCATGGCTTAACATACAAGAGGTGGAGGCAGTGTCAGGTCACCCAGGAGATGTACCCAGGACACTGTCCAAGCATGAGGGGATGGTCAGAAAAGCCAAAATCTTGCAGAGGACATGAAGAGCTACAAGAAGGGCATCTAAAAGTGTATTGGCAACAAAAGGAAGACTAGGGAAAATGTGGACCTATTGGGTGAATGGGGCAGAGGACTTTGACAGCAGTGTGGAAAATGTTGAGATATTCAGTGTCCTCTTTACTCTTGGTCTTTACTGGTAAGGTATGTTCTCTGAAATCCCAGATTCTTGAGACCAATGGGAAGGTCTGGAGTAAGGAAGACTTTTATTCTTAGTAGAGGATGATCAGATGAAAATACAGGAAATTCTATTTAAACTTGAGAAATTACTTATTTTACTGTGCGAGTTATCTAGCACTGGAACATGCTATTTGGAGAGGTTGTGGGGTCTCCATCCTTAGTAACATTCAAAACATGACTGGACATGGCACTGAGGAATGTGCTCTGGTTGGCCCTGCTCTGACCAACGGGTTGGCTAGACTAGATGATCTCCAGAGGTCCCCTCCAACATCAGCTCTTCTGTGATATCAGTGTTGCTGAAGCAGCTGCGGAGTGAAGACCTGAAGGGTTTACTCCAACCTCATATCTTTAGATTGGATATTGCAGAGGTCTAGTCAGCACATAAGCTTACCCAAGACAGTAGTTACTTACCAAACTTTTGGCATATATTTGTCACTTGATTTGGGATTTCTTATTACATCTGTGGGCCTGCATGCACTCTAAGTAAATACAGAACTGGGCATTCCTTGGCTTTTGGTAAAAACGGAAATGCCAAAACGCACAAATAGAAGGGAAGGGAAAAAAGCAGGTGTCGAGAGATGCTTCTCATGCTATCTGCCTTAGTAAAATTAAAATACAGTAATGTTATGAAAAAGTGCAATTGTGCAACTGTATTACTGAACTGTAGTGGTATTTAAATGCAGATTCCAGAACTCAGCACTCTTTTGTCTCCATAGTTAATATTCCTACTCTCCTTTTATTCACATCTTAATATCCTGTGCTGAAAGCAAATGCCAAGTCTTACCCAAGTGAATAGGTATACTGCAAAGATTTGTCATATGAGCACCTTCGTATATTTTGACTGGGGCATCATCTGTAAATTCAGTGTCACAAGGTGTTTAATCCCTACATAACAAATTCTGCTTCCTTTCTGTGATTTTAAATGGGAAAAAAAAAAAAAGGAATAAACTAGCAGTATATTTGGGTAAAATAAGGTACCTTCACTATAATCAGTAACCTCGTGGCACTGAACTAGGAATATTGTCAGTGAAGATACTTAGATCCATTGTTTTCTTTCTCTATTTGGAGGTTCAGTCCATAAATTTTTTATGAGCTATAGTTTAGATAATGTTAGGAAATAGCTTGTCTGGAACTAAAATTATCTCATTGTTTAAAACAGGCAGGGACAGGTTTCAATCTTTTCTGCTTTAGTCTATTTGCTATAAAAAAGATCTTATCTTTCAAGTATTATGGAACTGCGTGTTAAATTTCTGGTTTTATACATGGAAATGTAGTAGGTCTTGCTTATTGATGTCTGTGGCTGCATGCAAGTACAATAATGATTTAGTTCAAAAGAAGAGAGATCTATGGGGAAAAAGACTGAAAGACTGTTTATATTCTGTTGGGGTTTCTGAAGAGATTCTCATGTTTATCTGGGTGAGCATCTTTATGATTGTTAGAAACGTGTTTCCTTTGACGTATTCTCATCACAACCAGGATTAACTGCATTCTGGAGGCTGAGTGTAATTCATTTACACAGTAAATCAGTGGCAGAACAAGACTACAATCCAGATTTTCTGTATTATCTATCTACCTTGACTTCTTAGAAGCAAATGGTGACTTATTTCTAGCCTTTTGGATTTATACATGTTTATAGCCTAAGCTCCTAAGAGGAGCCTAAGTCTCTTCCTTTCTGGGAGCCTAAAGAATATTGTTTACTTTTACAAAGAGGATGTATTCTGTCAGCAAACTGAAACGTGCTGCATACATGCACACCACTGGTGAAAGACAAGAGCACTTTCTCCACTGAATTTTTTTCCAGCAGAATAATAAACTTAATATCTTCTAGTTAGTTGTAGTTGGGGGAAAAAAGGTGATTTTTGTACAGTATTGTTATTTTTGTAGTACTCAGTAAAAATTTATTCTTGCTGATGGTAGCTGTGTCTCAGGGAATTACTGTTATCATGCAAAACGATGCTCTCAAAGAAGAGTACTAACTGTCAGAGATCCGTGGTTTTAGGCAGTCGCTCCTGGTAGGAGTTCACGCTGTGTTCAAACAAGTTCAGTGGTGTTTGCCCTGACAATGTGCGTGCTCCACCCAAAAGCAGAGCCGAGGTCTTAGAGGGAGCGCTGCTGAACAAAGGCACAGTCAAGAACAAGCTGGAATTTGTGATGTTCGTCAGCCCCACCATCTCCATCCCAAAGGCCCCACATTTTCAAATTTGGTTCGGGCTGACTTTTCACTGATGTTGATTGTTTTCAAACAAAGATTATAATTTTTTCTTTTTTCTTCTTCTCTCAAGAACTGTTAAAAGAATCAGCTCTCTTAAAAGTACCTCCCTTCTGCTATATATCTCTTAATTGAGTTCTTGGCATAAGGAGGGGAGAAACTATTTCTAGCTATTAGAGTGGCTGTGTGAACTGGGAAAGCCTCCAACTTCTCAAAATAAATTTAAAGGCTTCAAGAAGATCCAAATTTCCAAATAATTTTTACTTCTTTGCTTGGTCAGCTGTCAGTATTTGATAAATAGGGTGGGACTATTGTCAATATTTAACAGCTCAACACAAATATTATTCTTCATACACTGTAAAAATAGTACATGAAATGCAAATCAAGTGCTTTATTCTACATGTTGGTAGTAACAGAAACAAGTGATAAAATCTCCCTTGCCTCCATACAAAGGCATAGAGAGGGAGGAAAATGTTACCAGTGGTAACAGCCTTCCCTGCTGGGAAACAAAACAGCGAGATTCCTCACTCCTCCCACCTAAAGTCATGTCCAAAGGAGAGTTCTGTGATAGAAATTTGTTGTGAAGTGCTTCTGAGTAATAAACAGCAAGGTATGACTATTAATTCAAACCAGATTACCAGTGAAGTCTTCAGTAACCGAGCTCCTTCTGTCTCCAGCAGCTCATCACCAGAACCTCATGAACTCCTCTGCAGTTATATATTGCAATACAAACAAATTATTTCTGAAACTTTTTCCCTGTATTTGTAGAAATTCTTCCCCAAAAGCCACCATTTGGCGTGGGCTTGCTGGATGGAGCAGCCTGCCCGGTCCAGAGGCACGTGCAACACCGCCTGTGGCATTACCCTCGCTTAGAAAAATCAAGATGGAGCGTAGTCAGTGTGAGAGGGGTTTGAGTCCCAGCAGGAGGCCTGCAGGCCACTTCCCAACCCTGTGTTCCAAAATGATTTCCCGTTCTTTTAAACCTTTAGAAACATGTCACTATGTAAAGGGTTTGACACACTAGCCAAGAGATACTACTTTTTTTTTTTTTTTTTTAACTGAAGGAGAGAAACGGAGTGTAAGGTGGCTCAGGCACAGCCCCGCTCAGCACGCCCTGAGGTGAGCTGGCGGGGAGGCCTCCGCACTGCTCCACTCAGGGGCCTCGGCAGCATTTCTTCTATTGGTCGCTAGATTAAGCCACCACCCACACAAAACAAAGGCTAAGGAACAGAGCCAGTTTAGTCAAGAGACTTTGAAACCTAGCATTGTTTCAGATTTGGTTTTGGGCCAGCGTAAAATGTGTTTTCTGTGTTCCTGGAGCTGCCCTGTAGAAAGGACCCTGAGGTAGCAGGAAACATCTCAGTTACTAGAGCTGTAGTTTGCCAGTTTCTCTGAAAATGAATGTGAGTAAATCTGGGAAAGAAACACAACTAACAGTAAAACATTATTACTTCATTTTGTCCAACATAGTCAGACTGCTTTACCACTAATTAAACCTAGTCCTTCCTCAAACCCTTTACTAGGATTACTGCATTGTTAATGTGTTTCAACTCCCGTCTGGATAAATCAGATTTCCAAGCCCATTCCATCCTTCTCCTTTTCACCACACAGAATACTGCTGCATTGAGAACTAGAAAGTTGAGCAATCTTGACTTACAGACTGAAGGATAGTTTCAGTGCACTTTAAGCACGCGATGTTCTTGTATGCAGGTTCTCTTCACACTTTTTCTTTACCTTTCTCATTAGTCATGATAGACCAATGGCACTTTATTTGCTTATGAAATCCTTTGAGATCTAATGGTAGATAACGTGTATTTCTAAATAGCTAAGACCTTTCAGACTTAGGCAAATATCACATCAGTCACAAATCAAATTAAAAAGAGGTAGAGATGGAAAGATTCCATCTCAATGATTACAGGCTACATATGTACCTGAAGTGGTTGCAGTGAAATTGCCCTTCAGCTTCTGTGAACGTTTTTTGGGGTTTTTTTGTTTGTTTTGTGATTATTATTTTTTAATTTTTTCTTTTTTAATGTGGTTGGACTCGATGATCTCAAAGGTCCCTTCCAACCACTAAGTTTCTGTGAATCAATGTTTTTTGGCTGCCTCTATTTCCAAATACCAAATTTAGCATTGCTAGACAGGAGGAGAGAGGTAAGGATGGGATAAGCTTTTAAACTGGGCTTTTCCAGTCAAGGCCTGAAACACAGGCATGTTATCCTGAACAGTTTAACAGAATTAGTACAGTACAGGACTTAAGTACTCCATTTCAGTCTAATATTTTCTCTAGCTAGTAACTCACACATGTCTTGCAATATTTGCCTGGTTACTTAAGTGTGGTCTGACTCTGTTAGAATAAATCTACTAAGTCTATTTGAATTAGTAGCAGCTACAGCTGAGAATATGAGGTTGTTCAAAGAGAAGTATGTTAGTGATTTTCATTAGTTTATTTCTATGGGACTGCATTATTTGAGAAAACAGAATAATGATTCCCTTCGGGAAACATTTGCAACCTTTGCAATTTCTGTATCACGCGCTCAGATATCAAAGGTTACTTTTCAAATTAAGCCAATGAGCCGTGGAGTGCTGGGGAAGACCTTGCGCATGTCTATGCACTTCTTGTCAATGAAGAAGGAGTTTGTCTTCACAGAAATGTCATGTTCCAGGTTTGATTTGTCGAGGATCAGCATCTGCAGAGTATCCTGGGCTTCTTGCAGGCGTCGCTTTAAGGTCTGTAAGGTGTCATCTACAGTGTAAACTTCAGTGACAAGCCTGAAAAAAGAGAAGGGGACAGGTTGCTCAAGTAGCTTTAGCAGTCCCTCGCCACATAACTTTTTTGATAGTGGAGAGGTCGTACTTTCAGGCAGGATTTGAACAGCTGTCTTGGACTGGGTCAATACGAAACCTATTTGCCAAATTAGCTTGTATAGCACCTGTGAGAAATAGTGGCTTCTTGCTCACATTGACCTTCAGCAGCAGATTAAACCACTCTGCTCTGATATATTTTTCCAATTGTTATCTTCTTCACCTGCAGCCTCTCATTTGCGTAGCCTCTCTAGGGCTCTGCTGAGCGTAGGGTCCTATAGGGTCCTATAGGATATGTTTGGGGTGGATGTTACTGCAGAATCGTGGTGTAGTTCATGTGCTAAACAGTCTAGATTTGGCCCAGAAGCACATTAGTCAGAACAAGAATCACTTCCCAGAATAACCATTGAACATGGAACTCTGAAATCAAGATGTTCTGTGAGCTGCTATCAACCACTTTTCTTCCAGTGGCTTACCAGTGGAGATGTGGCAAATCATCTTGTATAGTCACTGACCTAGTAAACTCTCTTTAACACTGTCAACTTTGTGTTTTGTCTAATGTGCTATTAATTGCTCAGTGCATTATAGAATATAAGAAAGATTGGGGTTTTTTTTGTTTGTTTGTATTTTTTCTCCAGAACTAACCTTAATTTGTTTTGGGATGGTCCCAGTTGCTTCAGAACAGAAAAACTAGACTTTATTAATTTGTTTTCTGTCTAATCCCTTCAACTACAAAGCTGGCAGCACACACAGAGAACAAGTGCCAACATCAGCACTTCCTTTTAAATAAACAGCAAACTCAGATAACATTTACATGTTACAAAGAAGTAGTTCATTTGATATTTTCTTTCCCTGTTAAAGTGGAACTATTGGGCTGAATTCCTTCTTGCTTTAAACCATATGAGAGAAATACACAAAACAAGTTATTTAAAAGCAAAAGTGAAAAGCATTAAAAGTGAATTAGCAAATGGTTTTATGTTCTCAGATAGGATTTTGTCTCTAAGAAAATACGTTTTATTTGAGATATGAGGTCAGCCAAAAACTGTGATAGAAAAAAGAGTCCCAATTTCAAATACCCTGTCAGAATTTCAATTTCTAATTGCAGTTATGATGAACATAACATTTAATGATCTGGATCCGGTAAAGCATTCAAAATAACCTGGTCTAGATTAGGAATCTGTGGTAGAGGAAAATGCGTATGCATTTGAGAAAGGAGAATGGGATATGCTAATTATTGTCAGTATAGCTACATCCAGTAAGCAGTGTACTTGTATAAACATTTTGGTTAAAATATTAGAAATCATATTAGACTGACGGGAGACTTGCATGTATGTAAAGCGTAAAATACTCCCAACTAGCTGTGCAACAGCTTGTGAAGCTCTCATGTAACCTAGAAGCTAGTAGTAGTTCGATTGATTCAGAACCACTAGGTACTTTTTGGTTTTAAGTATGTCACATTAATGTCTTTTCCCTTTAATTAATGAAGATATTCAAAGGTATTCTGACATTCCAGTGTTTTTAAATGAAGCTTCCAAACTTTTTTAGGCAGGACCCTTTGGAACATTAACAGCATCACTGGCAATTGTGGAAGGAAGTGATAAAGTGATATGCTTCAGCATATTTTTGATCTTAAATCAAACAACTTTTATATCTTGGATACATGCAATCCTGCTGACTGGACTGATACCAATCATAATGCCATAGACACTTTTGTGGAAGAGATCTTCAGGGAGGAATTAGGGAGAGAACAAGACTCAGTGTGAGACTAGTTGTGTATTAACACTTAAGGCCATCTTGTTTCAGTTTTGGTTTTTTTAATGTAATGCTGATAATAGCTTACTTGCATACCTAATTGATGGTGTGGTGGTAGCTGAAGCGGCAAATGATCTGCTCCCATAGTAAATGTAACTGCTAAGTGAATGCTACAGTGCAATCGGAGATTTTTCTGGTTTCTCATAGCTGAATTCCTGCATCTAGAACAGGTAGGACTTATGTGATATGAAAAGCAATGTGAATAAAACTATCCAAAAGGATATAAATGAACTTAGATCCAAAACAATATTTTGTGACAGAGTGGATGTGGAGAGCAGAGTATGAAGCTGAAAAAATCTAATATATGGATATGCCAAGGGAAGTGTCAAATCTGATTAAGGAGGTATGAGGCAGAGGAAAAAAGGTATATTGCATTGTACAATTTATGGTTTAAGGAGTTAGAAAAAGTGAAAAGATGCCAGTACAATAAACTATGATTTATTGACCCTTCCTTGTTTGAATAGAAGCTTTTTGAACTGATAAAAAGATGTTCAGGAAAAAACAATATAAATACTCAGTTTAAAGCATTATGTACTTCATTAATCTTGTTGTATGTTAACCTGTTCTATAAAGTGGGATTTTGCTAGGGACAAAAATAAAAGGGGAGAGTTTTCTATTTTTATGAAAAAAAAAATTTCTTATTGGATTGAGAAATTCCACTACGGGAGGAACCCTGGTGCGGTATTTCTTGAGAAACACCATCTCAAATATTTTGAAGACAGTATTTTAAATAAGATATACTCGGTAGGATTCTTTCGGAACACTAACGTGTTCCAACTGTATCGGAGGAAGTTAAATGGGATTAAAATTCATAAGACCTTTCTTCAGTCATTAGGGAGGGGAGGGCAGTGTCTTGTGCATCTTCCTGTCTATCCAGAAAGACACAATACACACTGTCCAGTGGGTTATAGCACTGGAATCACCAAGCTAATGCCAACACATGCTGTGAAACCCCCATAGCTATATAACCAAAATGTAAGCTAAACGAGCTAACCTGTACAAAAATGACGCCGGAGTCACTATGTAGCTGAAAATTAGCTGAGGCAGTAAGAGATGTTACTTCGTTCTTATTTGCTATTAACTTTTTTAAGAAGCTTGATTGTTAGATAGGCTTTTTGCATCAAAGGACAGAATTTTGTCTGGGATAACATGATGTTTCTAAAATTAGGTATTTCCTAAAGTGAAGTCTTGTGTTTCATTAAGAATGGAGTTAAAATAAATTTCTAAGCCCCAACTTGGACTGAATCCCAAAAATGTATCAGCCACCAACAAGCAATTGAGCTCGCAAGGCAACTACACACATTAAATATTAGGTGTTTTGACCCATTATTTCAACATAATTACTCGGACTTTACTACTTCCTCCCAGAATTTGTATTGCAATGTAATGAATGCAATTCCCATCTTATCAAACTGATTCACACTGTCATTAATTTTCCTGTTCTTGAGGGGCTGATGAAGGAAGGGATGAAGTAGTCTGGCCTTTACTTACTGAAGCTGAGGTGCATCACAGCAAAGTTCTATATTAGGTCGTCTAGTTCTTCCCTCCAGGCGGGTCTGAGCCACTTTCAGTGGGTACTCCTTCGCCTTTATGGATCTCTCCAGTAACATGATTGTATCTTCTGTCTGGAAGATTTCCTGAAGTACCTGAACAAAGCAGAATGTTTTTGTAAGCCTCATGTGCAACATCCCGACTTGCTGTTCCTTTTAAACACTCCTGTTGGAACTGCTTCCATTCTGGCATGTCATTTTGCTTTATTTAGGGGAGGAGATAACTATAAACTCACATCAATCAGATGGATTTGTATAATGTTGGTTTGATCTTGCCATTTCTTTAAAAGGACATATGGTAATCAGATCTTACAGAAGAGCCAGAAGGAGGGGACTATATATTCATACATCACAAAAACATTTAATGAAGTTGTTCCTGGAAAACAGGCAAGCAACTTCCGCTAAGAAATGTACCACGTCTTTCCTATTATAAAATTAAGAAGTTTGTAGGCAAATTGCAATATAAATTCATTACAAGCAGAAGAGAAGCACTGAATTTTTGTGATGGGGAAAAGTCCAACTGTGTTTTTGTGATAAAGCCACTTTCACAGAGGCAGTGTTTATAGCTCTACAGAGACTTATTTCCATTCTGCTTCATTATCTAATTTTTCTCCTAAATAAAAAATCTGCTACTTGATCTATGAACATTTTGCGAACTTAAAACTCTAATAAACTGCCATTTTCATTTAAACCTTCATTTCATTCTTATTTCATTTTGCCTCATGAAAATTCAAAAGCAATCAAGTATGTCCCCACTGAAATTGTTCCATGCTCCAAGTATTCTTGGGACACTTGCTGCAAGAACTTAAGAGCACAAATCATATTTTCATACTGAAACCACATTCTAAAAGTTTTCAAAACTCCCCTGGGAGCTGTAGAGGGAAGACCAAATTCCTTTAAAGGCTTATTTTCTGTAAATGGAGAAGAAATGTAGTGAAACATCACCAAAAAGGAGAGGCTCATGGAATTAGCACAATGTCATTTTTAGTTCCAGTGCATGTTATCACACAGTCATATTATCCCTGAGAATCCTGTAAGTGCTACTTAAGTTTTAATCTGTGGAAAAAAATATGAGAGAAATTGCAAGGGAAAAGTTTTGCTCAGGCTTAAAGAAAGTTGGGAGAAAAAACAACTATATTCAGGTCATGCTTCCCAGCCAATTGATTATTATGTTACTTTCATTTATCAGAATTCATTACAACCAATGTGGTGAACCTGTTCCAGCTTGTCCTATAGACAGCTTTAAAATGGAAGAGAACAAATTGAACTAAGGTAGTTTCTCAGCCAATCTACTAAAATCAATGCAATTTGAATTTGAACAACCACTGAAAATGGCATAATGTGATTTAAATTATGTTGCTATTTAGGTCTTGCTTACACACTAAGTTGTACCAGGCGTGTTAATGATGTGTGTGGTTTGAAAATTCAATTACTTCCTGCTGCTGAAAGGTTATTTATAGACAAAACCCAAAGAGTTAAGGGTGCCAGGAGCCTGCACCCCAGTCCAAATCCTTAAGGGCATGTTGACATTATAT
Organism: Gallinago jamesoni; assembly: GCA_025769975.1. Lineage (NCBI taxonomy): Eukaryota > Metazoa > Chordata > Aves > Charadriiformes > Scolopacidae > Gallinago > Gallinago jamesoni. The sequence goes on along the minus strand of JAOQGH010000069.1, from coordinate 12,186,943 downwards.
AGTAGAGCAATGGGAAAGATCTCCCAGTGTCCAAACCAGTTCAACCCTTACGGTAATGCAATTTTCCAGTAGATAAGTGATCTTATACCCAGAAGGAGCAGTGTATGGACACGACTGTACTGATTTGAAGCCAAGTCTCCACACTGTACTGGGCCCTATGGGTCTAAGGTTGGTTCTTGGAGCTAGCTTGAGTGCATCCTCACCCAAAAATAAGTTTTAACTGCTTTTAAACTGCAAGGAAGAAAATCTGGTTTGTTATGAGGGAAACACAGTATGGAAGACAGTGAAGCTAACCATGGTAAATTTCTCCCTATATTTTATCCTGCAGTGGTTCCTTCTTAAGCAGATAATCATGGTACATAAGCTGTGTTTGACAGGGAATATTTATGCAGGTAATCCTTTTTTGTTTTGTGGCAGAACTATTTAAGACGAGGTGTTAGATATATTATTGAACATCTTGTCTACAATTTTACTGGTTACACTTATTTCTATAGATAGAAATCAAGGGCAAGAGACTTTATGAAATTAAGTGTCTCCATTGGGCATCAAGCCCACGTTCTTCCTTTTCGCTGAGTTCACCAGAGATTTGGTTCTTCTGCCGCTCAGAGACAGAATTTGAGTAGTTTGTGCTGTTGTCAGAACTTTGCTATTTACAACCTCCCTAAGAGAGCCCAGGGTGTGTTCCTCTGCGCATGGGCAAGGTAAGGCCCACTGCTACACCGCTAGGGAGGCTGCTGGGGATTAAGCAGATGTATGTTGGGGCAGTTTTACAAGCCCCTCTGTCCTCTCCTGTGCTCCCGCCCTTCGCTTCCCCTCAGTCCTCCCCTGTGCTCCCGCCCTTCACCTCCATTGCTAACCAAACCCACCAACCTGTGGGGACCTACCGAGGCTGTGAGGCAAAGCATCCGCAGTGCTTTTTAGAGGTCACCGGCTGCTTAGCAGGGTCCTCCTTTCCTGTGTTTATGTTACAGCTTCTGTCAGCACAGCGGTGTTTCCCATGCTACGCCTCGCTCTCTGCGAGGGAGCCAAATTCACTGCAGGGTACTTCTGTTACCTGCAGTGGGGTGGGGTGGGGACAGTGGCCCCTCACATTAATCCTGCTTACAATTTGGAATGAATTGTAAGCAGATTTATTTCTTTTTTAGCAAGAAGTGTGATTCAAAGTGAAAACAGTAAATCAAAGCAGCACGTATCCCAACCCAGTAAGAAGTTACGGGCAAAGTTATGTCTCAGTTTCAGAAAGGATCGAGGGGGTTATGTATTTTCTGCGTATGGTAGAACAGAGGGCTTGCACTCTCAGTTCAGGCTCTGGATAGGACCTCTGTGGTTCAGACTTTGACCTTTATTGGAAGTAACACTTTCTTAGGCAGCAGGGGGAAATGGTGATTCTCATTTGTGGAGCAAGTCTATCAATGAACCAGTGCAATTAGAGCAGCCCCGAGCACTGGGTTAGAAATGAACCATGACTCTGAAACCCCTTCCCCAGAACCACGCCACAGCTCGCAAATGTGCTTGTGTAACATAGTCCCTGCGCTGCTGCTTTCTGTCCTGTGACACTATGAATCAAAACAATTTAATTTATTCAGTGAGAGAGGTCAGGCTACATGATCTCTTACATTTAATTAGTGCTAATTTTTCTAATCAGGTTAGAGAAGAGGATGAAATTAATATTTTCTGAGAGAAATTTTTTTCCTGCCCTCTTTTTCTTTGAGAGCAGTATAGTGTATAGTATGTGCACAGAAACGCACTACAGCAGGCTGTGTGTCATCTTACACAAATTTGTAAGATGACCAGGGTAGAAATTTAGTGTTCTTGAGTATTTCAGAGAAGAGTGCTACTCCTCTGCCATAAACCCTTATTATGTAAGGATTGCTTATAGCAAACTGGCCATTGCAGTGCCGTGTGACAGTGCTTCTGTAATGGTTGGGTGCCCTTTACCCTTCCATTCTGCTTGCATGAAAACATAAATTACATATCAGAAAGTTGTGTTGTTGTGGGTTTTTTTAAGATGTAGAAGGAACAAGCTGATTCTAGTACAGACAATGTTGAGCAGATTGTCCATGTATAAGCTGTCCTCAGTCTCTTGGAAGAGCCATTTTCTTTTAAGTTCAGCTAGCAGAGAGAACTTTTAGACGAGTGGTTTTCTGAACCCACACTTTTCTCAAATCCTCTTCTGATGCATTCATATGTGGCCAAACTGTGAGTATAACAGCCAGACCACAAACCCATGCATTTCAATTTCAGCAGTAATGTTTCAAGTGCGTGAATTGTGGTAACTGTCAAACCAGAGGTTTGATTCCATCCCTCTACAGCACTTACTGTGCTGTCAGGCAGCACTTGCCTGGGCCTCGTTGCCTGCTGCCCACGTAGCAAACCCAGAGGTGTTCCCTTAATGACACAGAAGCAGGACAGTATATTGTTCTCTCTTTTTAGAATACTAAATGATGTGTGCACCTCCCCCATAGACAAAGGCATATAGCTGATGCAGTCTTCTCTCTAGAAGTGACTCAAAGTTTGTAGAGCTTGTAGAGCGCACAAATTCACACAGTGTTAATGTTCAAAAAGGGCAAGCTCTGAAGTCTAAATAGAAAATGTTTCTCTTTCTTCAGAATACACTAGTTCATTAGTCATGAAAAGTGAGCTTTTATCAACGTCACTGAAAACTCAGTTTTATGTCCAACCTTTGTAATCTTTTGTGTCGCTGCAATGCGTAGTAACTACACTCCAGTGCCACACAACTTCACTATGTGCTCTGGTGTCCTGCTCATAAAGACAGTAGTCTGCAAGCACGTTAATGCGCAACAGAGGGAACTGATCAGCGCTACTAAGCAAACCTCTCCTTCATTCACTAAAGAAAAATATTGTTTAAACCGGCCTGTGAACTCAAAATTCAAATGTGAAACTATACATCCATCTTTCAGCCCTGTTTGGCTGCACGTAAATGGATGTGGTTTAAGTTCATTGTGTGATCTCAAATTTTTTTCTTACTTTTTTTTTTTAAAAAAAAAGAAGCTCTGTCATTTAAGACATACAAAGAAAAATGTCCTCAGGGGAACCACCTCCAACGCATTGCAGAAGCTTTGTACAAAGAGTTTTTGATTACTCATTCTGGCCACACATTGGACAAAATGATTTAGATACTCTGCTATACATAAACGGATTGGTGGGGAGGATCACCAGATAGTGTTGCACCAGCCCACGTCATTTCTGGATGACCTCCAAAGGCAGGAAGCAAAAACAACAAATGCTAAGCAGCGTGTTCCTAAGAGCATGGTGAGGGATTGGCTCGGGCAGCTGCCCATCCGGAAACTTTCCCTGCCAGGACATGAGTAAAGTTTTGTGCTGCAGCATTCTTGAGAGCTTGTAGAAAACTGCGTTCTCCTGCTGTTCTCTTGCTTCACCGAGGCCGTGATTTTTATAGGCTGGATATGGTAAGATCGAGAGAACGAGCTGTTGAAGTCACACGTTTCATCATGTAATCAGATAGTCTTATGTACAACATAACCGTTTTTAAAACACTGCAGTCTGACAGTTCTTCTGGTTTCCTTGGTGTTTCTGAGGTTTGCTTAGTGTTTATAACGCAAAAGCAAAAAGCAGCAGCCCAGTAATATGGTGGGAGGGATATCCTTGTGCCTCCTTATTTTGTAAATGTCTTTATATTTCATATTTTGCCTTTTAAAAGTTTTTTAAAATTTTTTCATTCATGTTTCCATATTTCATCGAATTAGTTTGTAAAAGTTACATTTGTTAAGGTTATGGTACATAATTGAATGAATAGTGTAATTGGGACTGATTTCACAATTAATTTCAGGGTATGTGACCACACTATTTCAACGTAAAACCATGATGTCTTGCAATCTTTGGATCAGAAGTATAACCTAGGTCCCCAGGTCTTGAATCTGAGATGGATTTGGACCTGGCAGTTTTTCCTGTCATGTCATAGCCAAATTCTTCATAGGGATTACGGTGTCTCTTGCTCTTATTTGTTTTAGGGTTTATTTGTTTCTTTTGAAGCTTAGTTGCAGGTCACTGTTTTATGACTTATTGAATTTTATTTTGTTTTTAATCAGATGGTGGTGGGAAATAGTCCGGGAATCTTTTAAGAAAAGAGAAGCATACTTAAAATTAAAAATCACACTCAACAGAATATGACATCAGCAGGTAACGCATTCAGGTAGTTTTGACGCAGAGTTAGAATCGTCTTGAGCAGTAACTTCTGGGCATTTCTCGTGTATATTCATATGAGATGACTGAGGTTCATAGTTAAGAGAAGCAGCAGTTTAGTTTGCGCCCAGGGAAAATATCTTCAAACCGATGTATTGCACAATTCATCAGGCATATCAGGAATGGAGAGATTGGTCTGCATGTGGGAATATTACAAGGTTTTATTTATACAGCTTCCTAATAACAGGAATAGGGCTGGCCTAAATACAGTCAACAGATTTGAGAGCTAAAGCATTACTGGAAGTTTTATGCATGCCAAAGGAAACCTATAAAGATTTTCTTTGTAACTGTCAAAACTATCAGAATGTAAACACTATACTTTTAAAACAAAGGCAGCTTTAACTATACATCTGGACATTTAATCTGTGTCCTTACACAGATTGGTCTATTCAGCACAGATTGAAACAGAGGTGGGACCCTGGGCCTTTCATTTGGTTGGTATAAGAATTTACAATCTTACAAAAATCCTCCTTCCACTGAATTCCAGTGTGCATTTTTTACTTTAGTCTCTGAAAATAATCAGTTTCACATTCATGTGCAATCAGTTTCTATTTAACTTTTCCACTGCTCCTAAAAATGTACAAGATGTTTATTTTAAAACAGATTTATTAAAATTAAAGGGAGAAAAAAACATGGGATCATTTAACTTGCCCTGGATTTTCTAAAATATTTCCAAAATTACAGTGGAAGCCATAACTATACACAAGGAAACACTTAACTCTTTGCATACCTCCTTGCTACAATTTTAACTATTGAAGAATAAGAGCAAGCATCAGAGTTCTGTTATTTCTCCATTTTACACTGTATCATACTTTCAGATGCTGCAGGACCAGCAATGTTAGAGTGCATCATCATTTAGGAGAACAAAATTAAGTGCTATGTCATTAATGTACTTTTGCTAAACCTGGTCAAAATAACAACAAAACCGGTAGTTTGGGCCTTCTGCATGCTCTTTTTTGTCTCGAGTTACCTCACCTGAGAGAAGAGTATATGTTCCTTTAGTAGAGGGAAGATGTGTCTAGAAAGAGATGGTGCCAGAGAGAAACAGCTACGGCTTATGCAGCTACTTTATAATACTGATTCTTATCAGGAATGAGATTCTTTTAGTCATTAGTGAAATTTCAATCCAGTCATGATAAGCAAAATTTGCCCTGACTTCAAAATCAATGCAATGCATTTGTCTCGTGATCCTTTGGAGCCTGAAAATACTTCTTTTCTAGAAAATCTACTAAATATGTCCATCTCTTTTCCTGCAAGACCGCCCTTTCTGAGAATCAAGAAGAGTTTTATGAATACGTATCAGCACTGCTGCTTTGAACTAAGTCCTGTTTCCTTTGCCAAGCTGACATGAATTGCCTGAGTGCAGACGGGCTGCAGGGAACAGTAATAGTAGCAACCACCTCAGCTTCTCATACATAAATGTTGTGGCAGAAAGAAGTTATCTTCTATATCAGTGCCAGAAAAGTCTCACATCCACTCAATCCAGGCTGCCTTTACTTAGCAGCTGTGTGTCCCTCAGGGCAAGAAGAGATTTCTGTTATTTTGTGAATAAAGACAACTGGATTCACAACAACCTGACTCCATCCTGATGTGCAATGGATGTCACTTGATTATGATAACTCTATCCTTCTCCATTTCATGTTCCCCTTAGGCTAATCCATGGAGTGGAGCATCGCTGCACGGCATGCTGAGGAGCCAGGCTTCTCACACATGGTTTCTCCACTTACCCATAGTTCATACTCTGATGTGCTCTATGCACATGTCTTTATGATTTCATGACATTAAGCAACAATGTTAGGAGGGAGAAATCTGGTTTTGTCTTCAAGTGAGTGCCTTAGCTATCATCTGTAATTTCTCTTGGTTTGTAGGCAAAAGTCTATTTCTAGCTTCAATAACTATTTACTCCTTCAAGCAGGTTTTTCCAGGCAAGTTTGAGCTGCCTACACCAACCAGCACACACCTACCCAACCACTTCTGAGTCACTCTTCAGTAATTATCTGAAAACTTGACTCTCAAACGGGTTCCAATACTAAATGATAAGATTGACTGTACACCTAGCCACCTTGAACAGGCATGAAAAACTGCAGATACCTGAGATTTTAAGGCATAAGACAGAGGAAGGGAAAAAAGTGATCAACAAAAATATGTTAAAACAGTTATGTGAGGAAACACTGGGGTCTGAGATAGAAGCCTTTGTGGGGCAGACGCCACAGGGACAGGACTCCCTTTGCTACACGCATACTCCTTCCTGCAGCTCACAGCGCTGCTGCGCCTCTCCTGCACGCTTCGGGCATGAGCACCTCCCGTCGTGTTTTAGTATCTCTGCATGTCCCTGTTCAGAGGAGCAGGCTGTGCCCATTTCAACAGCTGTAGGAGGGCTCCTGTCAGAATTTCTCAGATAAGAAGTTTGAAAACTCTTTCAGAGGCTTGTAGGCAGTTTCTGGTTTTATTGCCACTAAGGTTTTCCTGGCTTTCATTCTACATTTTATGCTAGTTATAAAATTAAGTAGATTTGTCCCTTGAATTAGAAGTTGTACAAATTAAATTGTACAAATTAAAAACATATTCAGTTCTAGTCACCATATAAGCATTCTCAATGGTTCCTAATACGGGAAAATGTTCGAGTTTTTTTCTTAAATATATAAGAAAATTTATGAAAAATAATGTGTGAAGGATAGAAACACTGAGGGGATAATTTATTTAAGAGATAAAGTAACTTACTGAAACAAAGTTCTGTAGGCTCTTCAGGTATAGAGTAAAAATATACCAGGCAAAAAGGAAAGTAAGAGTTCATTTCTACTATAAATTGATGTAATATAATGCCTTTTTGCACATCAGTGTCAAAAAAACAAAACCCCAAAACAAAGTGGAGCTGTTTCTAAAAGCACATATTCTTGGTGAACTGAGTGGAAATACCCAGAATCATGGCTACTAATTTATTGGTGTGGGTGGTTATTTTTTCATGTTTCTACTAAACCTGTACCTGTTTTTCTAGCATCTTTGTGATCCCTGTGCTCCTGGGTAGTGGGATAGCAAGGCTTGCAGGAAGGGTGGTGCTGGGCACTCTGCCTCTGGGCAGAGAAACACTTCTGAGCAGAGTACAGGTGTTGGAGCTGGCAGAGATAGTCTGCTATTTAGGTATGGTGTAAATACTGGACTATGTAAACATGTCACTTGCTCTCTGCTCTGACTGATTCCCAGAGCTAATGTACATAAACATCCTGCCCTGTTGGTTATTTCCAGGAGACTGAAGCCAAAGTAACTATTTATGCTAATATTAACTTTATGGAAAAGAGATGCAAACATATTAATGACGGACTGGCACCATGATTAAAGATTTTCCTTCTTTTTCTAAAGATTTGTGTACTTTTACACCTGCTGTAAAATATATTTATCATAATGTCTCTTGGCATAAACTGAATGTTTCTTGAGGCATGATGAAGACAGCCTACCACCCTCTTCTACATTGAGTTGTGTACACTATATTTTCTGTTCGCTGGCCTAAAAATCAGGTCCTAGAGCAGCTCTGAGTCTGACCAGTCATACACTTTGATTAGACTCTTGCAGAATATTTGCATCCTCAAAACCCATGTGTCTGTGAGCCCAGTGATGATGAAACACAGTGGAGCTGTAGTACCTTTTTTGGTTTGTGATCTAACCCTTGCCAAATACCTACCTACAGCTTCTGGCTCCAGCACCTCATATTTCCAGCATTCTGCTATCCAGATTCCAGATGAACTTTGCATTGTCATGACCAAGATTAATCCCAGAATCAAGTAAGATAAATTCATTATAGACTTGTGCAGTTGGGACATTTTCAACCTTAGAGTCAGAGAGAAGTCTTAGTTATGCATTAAGTCTGCACTGCCTGCAGGTCACACTCGTGTATCCTGTAGCAATTCCTCTTTGTAAGCCAGTGCCTAGTCAGAGATCAGAGCTTTAAGGGAGAACAGTGATCGTGATCTTCAGTTCCTGGGGCTAATGAAGCCATCTACCTGTGGTAAACTGTTGCAGTGATGAATTTCTTTGCTCTGAAAAGCAAGTGCTTATGTTTTTCATCTAGATTTGTCTGACTTTTTCTGCTCAAGCAAAAAGTCTTCTATTACGATTCTTTTTACTTCTGTATAGATATTTGTGGGTTTAGTGAGTTCTCTGCCCCAACCCCAACTGTTATTTGTATAAGCTAAATGAAGCAGTGTCATCTGGTGCTCTATTAACACCACCTTTTTCAGCCTGCTAAAGTGAAAGTTGCGGAACTTATTCTATCAATTGCTTGCTTTCCAGTCCTTTAATTATTCTTGCAGCTGTGGTGACTTCTGGGCTTTGGAGTTGCAGTAGGAAGTGCTTTATACCTCAGCCTTGCTCCCACGTACTCAGTTTGCCATTGTAATTATGGCAAATTGTCTTAGCCCTCTAGAAGAAAATCAAGCAAAAGTAGGCAGCAGTAATTTTACATAGAAGCTCTACAGTCCACTGGATGGGGACACATATAAAATGGGTTTTTAAGGAAAGCATTTCCCTTCTGTCTTCAACAGTTTCCTGTTCAAAATTATACAAAAGCAATCTAATCCTTTTTTACTGTTCCTCTGTGGAAATCACTTCCAAGACTTCTGACAGATTTGGAGGTTTTCAGCCTCACTAACATCCCTGAAAGAAGCGGCAGGCAGGAAAAGCCAAATAGCAGACAATGAAAGTCAGACAATTTCCTGAATACATCAACGAAGTAACAGCGAGAGCAGACAGCATCTGGACCGAGAATTCAGAAAAGCACATGGGAATCACTGACCAGTGCTCTTTGGAGACTCCCCTTGTGCTGACTGGGTTACTTGATCTGAATTTGGAGCCTATCCAGTACTGGGATTCAGACCAAACTCCAAGTAGAATAAAGGGTAAAAACACATCTGATCTGCCTCGAGACAAGACATCTGTGAGTTGCTAAACCATCCAGTTGTCCCAAAATCTTAAAGTACATCAATCTCTCTAACTAAATGCAATTTATTATAGGTTTACAGTAAAAAATTGTGACGGGACAGGTGAATACATATTATAAAATGATGGTGTATGCATATTTTCATAATGTGTGTTGTCTGATGACTAGAAATTGAAGTAATTTGGTCTTCTTTGGACTGTTTTAGACATGAAAAAGAGGCAAAACAGCTTGAATGCTGGGTTTGAGAAAGTTATTTAAGGAGCGAAAATCCATTTTTCAAATGCCTACCAGAAGTTCTTAGATGCATCCCTTGGCTTACCTGGATTGGAAAGTGTGTATACTTGAGGCAAACTGGATTAAGTCTTTTTCTGAAGACTTTATTTTTTTCATGTGCTTCTAAATATTACGTGTGAACCCTCTGTAGCATGAACCTAAGTTAATTACTATGATAGAACCTCAATCAGTTACAACGTGAAAATTCTTGGAGTCTATCGTTCAATTGTATTTCAGTAGCTCAAGGTAAATGGTGTAGAAGCATGTTAGAAATTGAGGTACAAGTCCACTGGCAGTACTAGAAGCAGACAAAATGCTTATAAAAACAGATGGACTGCTGGTGCAGTTATTACTCTGATTCTTGTACAGTTTGTAACCTGAAATGGAGACATTATGTCATTGATGGAGAAGGTCTTGGCAAAACTCCTGGCATAATGCTTGATAGAAGTAAAAACAGGATACCTTATTCACATAGATACATTCTGTGGATCTTTTGGTATATAGAACACAATTGTCTAGACTTCAGGGAAGACAATATCCTAGATCAAAACTAAACAGAATAATAATAACGGATTGCTGATTTTCTTTACATATTTGTTTATATGAGAAATACAAATTTGGTGGTGCTTAGGAGGAGAAAGAAGCATTGGAAGGACTGCTCTAGATTGTTCTTACAACAACACAGCTGTTACCAACTGCTGTTGAACTAGAATATCAACCCAGCAACCTTCTCCAGAGTGGCAGGCCTATGAAGGGCTGCTGCAGACAACAGCACCCAGGACACTGATGGTGCAATATGGGCAAATGCCTGCTAAGGGTGAAATCATAGAATCATATGGGGTTGGAAGCGACCTCTGGAGATCATCTAGTCCAAAATCCTAGCTCTTTAGAAGTAACTGGTATCGCAAACTGCACATGGAATTCCTCAGCTTGCCTGGGTAAATTCAGAACTAGATAAATCTTATTTGTTCCTGTTTATTGTTTTCCAAGCTCACATAGTCTCACATGTGATATAATACTGTGATCAAGCAAGGGAAAGAAAGGCAGGAAGATAAAGTCCCTTAACAGTTTGATTGCAGTAGCACAAGAATATTCCAACAGATCATTACCAGAGCAATACCCATGTTCCTTTTGGTAGTGGATTTCCCTAAACAAGTTTGAAGCAATGACATTCTTGCACAGAAAGTCAGAATTGTAAATGTGTGGCCATAAAGCCATCATACATATAGGCAATATAAACTAAATATGAAAATAAACAGGCCAGGAGAAACATTTTAAGTACATATGTGACAAATACTAATCATAGCACATATCACCATCATAGCACCACAATATCAGTGACAGGCACTAGTATAGTGTACTGATCCAAGAGTTTAAGTCTAATTGGATGAGTTTTTACAAAAAGCTTAATTCCAAAGGAAAACTAAACTTTTCCCAGGCTAATAGATGAAATCTATTAGAATGTAAGACAAGCTGTTCCACCTGGTGCTCAGTGCTTCTAAAGAGCATGCAGTGGACCACAAGCTGAGACATTAGGCATTTGGTTTGTAATCTTAATCCCCTGATCTTTTATGTACAAGGGATATAAACAAAGTAACATTTCACTATAGGGTCCTTTTTAGATCATCACCGTATTTGCACTATTTACTTTTATGTATTCCTTGATTTTTGCCTTTTTCAGGGTACTGATTTTAGGAATGAACAGTTTCAGGAGGTTCCCTGTAGGGCTTTTTTTTTGTCTGGAAGAGATTTTGCTATTTCACAAATCAGAAAAGTATTTTGCATTCCGAAATAGGCTCCAGACCTCATTAAATTAATAGCTTTTCATGGTTCCAAGATAGCAAACCTTTTCTATGCTCATTTTCCTCTCATTTTATGGAGCTGGCCTGCTTAGCTAGGAAAATAATTTGGCAGAGAGAAGTATTTCTCTTAGAGTGGCATTCATTGGTTGAGAAGTCAGTGCAAAAACAGCCTTTGAAAGATTGCCTGATTTTTTTAAAGCCAAAACCCAGAATTGTGGCACCATTGTCTAATTGCTAGTAGATGTGAAGGGAACAGGAACTGTAGTAGCTGCATTTGACTGCAATCACATCCCAATGGAAGAACAGAAGTGCAGTAGAATTTAAGAGACAGCTATTAGCTGTCTTATTAAAGCATATTCTAGCAATATATTTTTTTCTCTAATTATTACAGACTATACTGCAAGCACGGAGAAAGAGGAAAGCATACTCTGTTATGCTTACCTATAGATAACTGTTAAATGAGCACTCACTCCTTACTCACTTCTGCCCTCACTTGCCTTTTCCTTCCTCTTGTCCTTTTGAGGTAAGAGCATTAACAGGACTTCTAACATATAACTCCACCCACATCTTACCCAGCAATGTTTTTGCTCAGTAAACCTATTGTATTCTCCATTCCTTTGGAACCAACCTGAATTATTTCTCACCAGCACAAGCAGTTTTCTTCTCCTCTAGCATTTTGTTGTTATGATGTAACTACTTTACTATGGAGTTTGGGATGAGTCAAGTATCTCTGCTATGTACATGCTAAGTAGTAACTCACCTCTAACAGCAGCATTAGTTCATAGACTGCAATCTTAATTGGTACTTCTTTCATCTGTGTATCCTATACAAACTAATGCTGTATACAAATAGGATTATGCAAGTTTCTCCATATAGCTTATTATTGCTTTGTAATGGTGTAACAGTATAGGGACATAAATAATATTTTTCCATTATATACCAGTCATCAGCAGTTATGTATTATTTAGCATCAGCTGGGCCCCATGAAAAAATCCCTGATCATATCTTGATATCTTACAATGCACTTTGTGATTCCGTCCATGCACTGTGTGCTACCTTATGCTAGACGTTCTTTTATAAATGAACACTCTAAAAGCATTAGAAAAGGTCAGTGGAAAATGTAAAGCAAATGTTCATGTTCATAGATTAAATCCATGAGAAACTTGGATGGCCAATTCAGGGATAAAGTGCCATAGTTGGCTACATCATATACAGTCAAAACCACAAAGAACTACATTCAATATCTTTCATGCTTTATAAGACTGGGGAGAGAAGAAAATGTTAATTTATGTGCTGTGACTTAACACATATTTAGCTGGTTAGTTTGCACTTTCCTAAGAGTCCCTAAAAATAAACTGAAAACATCATAAACTACTTATGGCAAATAGAATGGCAGGAAAACTCTATTGTTTCCAAATGTGCATTGAAACAACTGAGTGAACATGAGGCTGCTCCGTAAGAGAAAGACTCTTATTGGAAGAACTTATTGAACTCTGACTGAAGTCACATGAAAGTAACCCAGGGAGTCTTGCCAGCTCAACGAGATTTTATCTGTCAGTGCAAAGGCAGCCCCTTTTGTTAACTTCAGAATATATATTTCAAATTTTAACTAATACACTTCCAGCACTTCACTAATTTCAGGGAAAACTTACTGAAAAGGTAATACAGAGATTAATAAAGGTCTCTCTCCTTCTGTGCCATTTCTGTTTTGTATATTATGAAGACAAAGGCAGAACAAAAGTTTGAGAAGTTCACTATCTTACCCACTCCGAACTATCAGGCTGTTTCTGACCACAACCAGGCCAAAATTCAGGTTAAAGATATAGAAATGTATAGGAAACTGCCAGGGAATATCATCAATAAATGTAAAATAGAAAAAAAAATACTGTCTAAGATATCTTTCCCCACTTTAAACAAGTTACAAATGAACATTATCAGTGCATGATTACAGACAGATGTTGTGTGGTTCTGTGTAAAACCTTGTCATCTTGTCAGTCTGCCTGTCTTTGAGTGAGGTCTTCTCAGGCCATGTGTGATTCAAATGCATCATTTGAGGACAGGTAATACAGGTATATCTTTTGAGGAGGGCTTATTCAGAAAGGTCATAAACACTGGACAGGATTTCTCTGTCTTTGAGGTACAACTAAGATACTATGCAGCTGCTGACTCTTAGTGACTCTTACCTTGGCCAGTTGGGCTTGGAGTTTGTTCTTCATATCAGCTACTTCAGCAATACGGTTATTCAAGGCCAGATTGGTACTGACGAAATGATTCCACATCTCCTCAGATGTGCTCTCCAGCTTAGCCTCTGCATCCTCTCGGAGCTTGACAGAGTTGGCCCTTGCATGTTGACCGCACCTGATATTGTCTTCAGTGAATTTAGCCCATGTTTCAGGAATTGAAACACTAGTAAGACATTTAAAATTAAAGAAAAACAAAAGATAAAAGCATAGGTGAGATGTTTTCTGTTCAGTGATAATTACAATGAAATGCACTGAGATTAAGTGGTCATCCAGTGAACTGTGCAAACTGTGCAATCACGTAGATCAGGTGATTCTATTGGTTTCATACCCACTTCTTTTTTCCTTTTTTCCCTCTATAAACCAAAGATTTGGCAACAGCAAGTGAAGATCTTTGAGAGCTGCTTCAACAGAATTCTTATGGTTTGCTTGGATATTGTAGCTGCTAACTCAGGTCTTCGTGGCCCTCGCATCAACTCCAAAGTAGGCTTATGTTTTGCTGTATAAAGAACAGCCTTTTCTTGCATACTTTTTGCTTGAAATAGTTTTTCAGGATCGGGTATGAACATCAGCATCACCCTTTCTTCTTGTCTTTAGCAGATTAGGTGATGGTCTGAGTTCATACCTGCTGCTGTATCCCAGCTGCAATTTGACACATTTCTCTGCATCAAGGTTCAGAGTGCCTTATGGCCTTATGGATTATTAGATTATTTAGCATGATCTTCTACACATTGCACACCAGAAAATTAGGCTCAAATGCCATCTACTTTGGTGAACCCAAATCTTTATCCTGGGGAAACAGAGTTATGTGTCACCAACCACCAGAGAACATGAGTGCCCAACCTAGTTTAGGGAAAATAACCAAGAAATCAAAGGAGGAAAAGATTGTTAGTTCTTCAGACAGCTCTGGTCTGCTATTAGAGCAGCCCGACCTCATAAGATACGTATGACCTATATAATAAAGCATGTGGCTGTGATATTCTAGAAGCCTCATGATCAGGGGAATGGTAGCAGGAAAATGAATAAGACATGGACCTAGGAGTAAGGAGATTTTTTTTTCCCAGTCCCAACTGGGAAAGAACTGTCGTTCCTTCCTCCATCCTCTTATTTCCCTGTGTATTAACATGAACACCTCTGCTTTATTTTACCTCTGCTTTAATTTACATGGCTGTTACGGTTAAATTCAGTAATATCTATGAGACGAGCAGAAATGGCTCTACTATAGAAATGCCTGTGAATATACAGAGCCTGAATATCAGGCTCCTGCACTGAAAAATACTACCCAAGAATGTTCCTGCTGCAACATTGTGTACGGAAACAAACTTTGGGATGCTTGGTTTTGTGTCCAAGCTTCACAGATGGCCTTCATTATCATAATTAACATAATTATTAATATAAATCCCACACTCAAGTCTTTCCAAACTGGGAATCTGCAGGGCTCCAAAGAGCCCCCGGCTTGAAACTGATGCAGGATAAACTGCTCTCTTTGGAGTTAAAGTCACCACTGCCTTTAATGCATTGCTTAGCCTACTATGTCACTTCTCCATTCACCCAGAAACATTTAGTGTATTTTATGAAAAGGTACCAGTATTTTACTTGCCAAACTGAAACACCGAGACAAACTTCTGCCTGCATTCATTGCCTTCACTGACTTCATTCTCCACACAAAAATTCTTTCTAAGAGTTATGCCTCTAGTTAAACTCTGCAGGGAAAGGTCACTATTTATTGAGCTTCACATTTACTTTAGATTTTAATTAACACTGAGAATAAATATTAAGGGATGCAAAAAAAAAAAACGTTAATTTTGTCAGTGCTTGTTTTCTCAGGGGCCCTTTTTTTCAGTTTTTCATAGGGTATTCCTCTCCCTCCAAACTCAAGTGCTGAACTTTCTAAGCAATTTGGAATTCCTTAGAGCCACACATTTAATTAGGCAGTTTCAGGTAGCAACATGATACCACAGTAAAGCACATAAATCAGTGTACTAAACCTACTGATCCAGACAATTTCATTGTACTTTCTGCAGGGTATTGGCTTTGGGGTTTTTTTCCATCTATGGTCTAATATTCATATTCTTATCAGAAAATTAAATTTCCATCTTGACTACCTGAAATACTTAGTATTTAATCTGTTCTTTTACATTGCTTTTTCGGACTGTAACTTATCGGGCTGGCTCTGTTGGGTGGAAAACACCTGTTCTTTTCCTGAGTGCTGCAGGTATGTCTCAGTCTGGTTTCAGGAAAATGTTAATGAAAAATGGCATTTCTTTGGATAATGGTTAGTGAGAAAGGAAACGGGCTGTAAAACTTATCCTCATGAATCTGCTTTTTACTAGAGCTGACAAGAATAATTTTATTTATTGCTAAACCTAAAAGTAAGTAGTGTTACTAGAGTCAGCAGAATGCCCGCCAAGTTTCCTTCGGATATGCCCTCATTTTGGTAGTGAATGAGGTGATCTTTTAATGAAAAGCAGAACATAAGTAAACAAGTAATACTGATTTATTTTTTTTTCTCCTTCCAACGAGACAGAGTCGTTATCATTTGAGATTGTGGAGTACATTCACCATGCAAATATTGCTCTATTAAAGACTGATAAGGGAACTAACAAGTCATTAGCACAAAAACACTGCCCTCTGTTGCAAGCTGCTCTTCTGGTATTGCTTTTGGACTGGATGCAGGTCTTGATGAGGCCACTACTAATAAACAGTTTTAAAACTGTATACAACTGGGACATTTTAGTTCAGTAATTTTAGTTGTCTGTAATGCTAAAGCTGTGCCAAATCTTTTTGATCATCCTCTTTAATACTTCGTTCTATAGCTTGATGGCCTGATTTCCCAATAACCCAAGCTGGTTTTATGGAAAAGATAAATAGTCTTTGGTGTCCACTTGCATGCTGTTTACCTCATTGCACTTAACTGCACACCTTAGCTGAATTTTTATTTGTTTGGGTGTGATTTTGAAACCCGAAGGCCACAGAACAGTATAAATCAAAACCAGAGGGAGATGTGCACGAGGGAGTTTGAGAGCAATGAGTCAACTGCAACATGGTTTAAACTGTCCTTGCTGAGGAGCAGAGCTCGCTGCACATCAGTGCTGTGGGTGCTGCCGACTGCCAGCTTCTGCCCGACCTCCAGCAACCCCAGCTCCTAGGAGGCAGGGGATAATTGAGGATGATGGAGTGTTTCACACCAAAGACAGACAGGGTGGTATGGAGAGAGAAGCTACTTCTTTCCATATCGCTTCTCAGAGATAAGGCTAGGAACTGTGCTGCAATCAGGCTCGCTCTTACAGCGGGGAGCATGGAAAGAGAAGGCGACAATAGCCACTCATACTCACGTCCCATCTGCTTTCTCCACTCCATGGTAAAAGTTGATGCTGTTCGATGTGTTCCTCAGGTTAAAGCACTTCTCATCAATAAAAGAGGCTGTGTTTTTGTCAGAAAGATCATGTTCCAGAGCATGCTGGGCATCTCTATTGATGCTGTGAAGGGGAAAGACTTACGTTAACCTGAACGACCTTTAATGCTGTTGTGCTATTTGCTTTTATTATCTTCCTACAGTGCTTCGTTTTATAGTCTGGCATTTGCAGTAGCTTGGTGCTGTAATTTATCTAGAGGGAGCTGCTGTACCATTCATCTCTTTTAACCACTAGTGAATGTTCCTCCAAGAATTGAATTTAACTCACTGCATTTAATAATGTTTATCATTCTGATGACAGCCAGCCACTAGGGTGAAAAACAACAGGTATTTGATGTGTGGCACAAAGGCAAGCCCCAGAGAAAATGGGAGAAAGTCTTCAGTGATAACATTCATGCCAGCAAAGCTGTACATGAGAAAGAGAAGGGCAGACCAGAGCTGTGGTTTCCCATCTCTCCTGATTTGGGGGGCAAATTCACTTGGTGTAATTCAGGTTGTATATCACCGGAAAACCTTTTTAAATATTTCTGCTCATCTTGATCACAAGGAGGGAAACATGTTGCTCTATCTCTGCTTTCTTACTCACAAAGAATTTTAGTAGTAACTTGGTGTCCATTGGCTCCTTCAAAAGGGGGGAAGGCCGGGCAGACTTTGGACTAGAATGGGAGTAATATGGATGAAGGAAGAATCCAAGTCTTGCTTTCCAGCACATCAGGAATTCAGCACATATTGACATGTTTTTGCAAATATTGCTGTTTCTCTGATGCGCTTGTCATTTGGCATTACTATGGGTCTGCCTGATGTGGTGACAGAATTGAATCAAAGAAATGCCAGCCTAAAGGGCGAGACAGAGTTCCTGCCACCAAACAAGAACTTAGCTTTTGAATGATCATATACCAAATATATTACAGGAGCAGATTGAACTCCACAAATGCATCATGTGAGTCCTGAGTGCCATTACTAAGAGCAATCATTTATAAAATCTACCTGTGTCATCTTCTCCTATAATGTAATAATCAAGAGCTGTACAATTTTATCTTCCTTGTGCGTGAGTACTTGAACTGTTTCTTTTGAGAATCATGTCGTGTCATATAAACATGACTTTTAAAACTTGTACCAGTTCTGTGTATTTAACAGAACACTCTATTCAAAATAGTTTTACCTAATTAAATGGTAAGACTTTAATTTGCATTTACTAGGATATTTGTGTAATCTCAAAATAAAATTAATTCCAAAATATCCCATAACAAAAACATATATAAATACACTTTTGTGTATTTGTAATTTAAGTCCATTTAAGTGTATTTTTAAAAATAATTTAAGTCCATTCCATAACTCATTACATACCTTATGATGTGCTTATATCCTTATTTCTTTTGTCAATAATAAATTTCCATAAATTTCCTTTGAATTTAGTTTTGTAATTAAAAAAAAATCCCTCCAGTGTGCCACATAGCAACATTGGCACAACTAAGCCATAATTTCTGTGTCCCTAATTTTAATAAAAGATTTCAGAATAAACATGACTTTAAAGATGACTGTGACTCAATTTTTAAATGATACGTATTGCTGTTCTGCAGTTTAACATACAAATTCTATCAACGGTACAAATTAGAAGTGGAGGGCAAAGAGCATCTAACAAACAGGCTAAGTCTCTGATTGTGCTTTTGCCATTTTCAATCTGTTGTTAGATATGAGCTAACTGAATTCAGCTTTCCTGTCTTTAAAAGATGAATTAAATGTAAAGTCTTACCCCAACTGTTGATTGATTTTCTGTGCAAGTTTTGTGAGTATTTCTTGACAGTCCTTGTATACATCAACTTCCTATGGTAGGAAATATACAGTCAGTGTTTTCATCAAACTTCATTTGTTCCAGTGTATTTACCCTTCTGCATTCTAGATGTTGCAGCCTGCTTGCATACCTCAAATGCAGTGTAGGTCAAGAATCATAGAATAGTTTGGGTTGGAAGGGACCTTTAAAGGCCATCTAGTCCAACCCCCTGCAATGAGCAGGGACATCTTCAACTAGATCAGGTTGCTCAGAGCCCCATCCAACCTGGCCTTGAATGTTTTCAGGGATGGGGCATCTACCACCTCTCTGGGCAACCCGGGCCAGTGTTTCACCACCCTAAGTGTAAAAAATGTCTTCCTTATATCTAGTCTACGTCTACCCTCTTTTTAGTTTAAAACTATTATAGTTTGTCCTTTTGCAACAGGCCCTGCTAAAAAGTTTGTCCCCATCTTTCCTGTAGGCCCCCTTGAAGTGCTGAAGGGCCACAAAAATTCTCCCTGGAGCTGCCTCTTCTCCAGGCTGAACCAGCTCTCTCAGCCTGTTCTCATAGGATGTCTTTTGGTCTCTCTCTTCCTCACTGCTACAAAGTTGTTTCTTTTTACTTCTTTTTGTATTACTTTTTGTATTATATCAAGCACAGTACATTTTATTGGATGGAGTTATTCCAATAAAGTAGAATTTTTTTTTTGGCTTAAGTATAATGAAGATACTTGAAACATGAACCTTAATCCATTAAACTATCCTCTAACTTTTTCTAGAGTTTCTACATTTTTCTAGAACAATACACATATTTTGCTAATAATGGAGTAGCTTGAAATATATTTGATTTCAGAAACAGGCTCCCTAAGGAAGTATATTGTAATATTCAAAACTGTAAATATTATTCAAAGAAATTCAAAGCCAGGTTCCACTCAGCTTAAAATAAATAAAAAATACTCAAGCCAACCACCTGAAAACTATGCAAACGCATTAATTACTGTCCCTCAAACAAAGTTAAGGCGTTTCAGCCTCTTTCTTTTTCAAAGACTCTGTTTTAGCCCAACATACCCTCTTACCTAAGTGTGCACACTTTTGTGAGTTTTGAAACAGTGAAAAAGGGTTTTAAATTATTTGGAAGTCATTAAGACACCCCAAATTTAAAAATACAGGCTTTGTCTCTGTGCTTGTCCAGTATGTGTAGGAGTAACAGTAACTGTAGAACTGGCTTTCCTGTTATTAAAAAAGGAGCCTTCGATGTCCTTTGTTGCCACTATCTAGCTCGCTCCAGTCAGAGCGGTGCTTAGAGAGATCAGACAAATACTCTTTTTTTTATTATTTTGAAAAAATATTTTTTATCTGTTCATGTAGAACATTTAGCAGTATTTGATCCTACCCTGAATTCTCGTGCTAAATTAGGTGCTGAAATACTTAAGCTCATATGGATTAGTTCCTTATTTCTTCATTAAAACTTTAAAAATCCAAGGTGCAGGCTATAGGCTCTGAACAAGCACCTTGGTTATCCAAGTGTTCTGCACATCATTCTGTAATCTATTAATACAGAGAAGTGCTTGAAGTAACGCCGTCATCCCATAATGTTCTTTCCTAGTATTTTTGTTCTTGTACACATCCAATATAACTTCTTTCACATATGTTAGCAAAATGTTACTGTTATTTTTTAATTTAAAATACTTAGCAATCATTACTATCCAACTCTTTTTGTTCAGTAACACTATATATATACAGCAACGCAGTAAACCAGCATTTTATATTGTAAGCCCTAAGAAATTCTGAGATTCTATAAACCATGTTGAGAAATGTTTTTACAGGATGAGAGAAGATAGAACTGGACAAGACCTTACACGGATCCTCTTGCTCCCAGAAGGTTGAATAGAACATTAACCATTCCCAGTATATTTAGTTTTACCTAGTTTCTTCCCCTTTCCCCCCTCAGTCTTCCAAATGAATGAAAGGAAGAAATTGCTGCAATGCTTGTACTCTGATAAATATTTAATTGTATTTTAGTTATTCCCACAGTTTGAAGAATAAACTAGTATGTCTGATCTTACCTTTATGAGGTTTTTTTCCACGTCATCATGAACCAAGTCTATACCCTTCCGCATCTCACGTTGGTACAAACATTCAAGGGCTATCTGCAAGCAAACCAAGGGACATTTTAATAGGCTCAGTACTGCATTGTGGAGTGAAACCTTGAACCTTGCTGAAGAGGCCACTGAGCTGACATATCAAGTAATGACCATGAGGGTCATGAGGGTCCATGAGAGTGGAACAGAATAGAAGGTGGTTTCATTGCACTCAACTGATCCATCTTAGTGGCTCATTCCTACTTAGCTGTTAATACATACTTTTTAGGATTAGCTGCCACAATAGCTGCCATTTGATTAACTGCTTATTAATGTGCAGCAAGGCCCACATCTCAACATGCCCAATTTTGTTGTAAATTGTGTGGATTAAAACACCTGTGGTGTTCTACTCATCCACAGGAAAATCCTTTAATCTCATCTCCCCTCATCCTCCCTCATCCAATGCCAAAGTTTGAAAGTTTCATACCTATACAAGAGAATGACTGCATAACTACAGTCATTGAACAGGAAATTCAGTTAACCTGCCCCAGCAGGTTAACTTTACTTTTAATGTCTCATCCTCTTGTTTAGAACCATACTAATAAATGAAAGAGCATGAGCTGGCACAAAGCCTTTCAGCAGAAAATGTTCCCTAAATAGAAAGCCTCCTCACCCTGCCACTCTTAATCAGCGCAGATACAGACAACTAAAAAAGTCATTATTGAATACTGAGTTTTGGGTTTCTATTTGTACTTGCCTAGAAACATTTCTGGTACACATAGCTTCCATCAGCAATACTCCAGATGTTTGTGAGACAACTTTGACTCGAGTTTTTGCTTGATTTGAGTTTTTGCTAGCATCATTCATTGACTCTTTTATTACTGTTACTTTTTTGTTGCAGTTAATTTGCCTTTAAGATTCTGTAGAACTTCACAATGTAGCACAAATTATATTCCATCCTAAGTGAAAATACTATTTTCACCAAGCAATAGCAGAAAATTCAGAGCTAGATAAAAATATTGGGATATTGCAGCTTAGAGGGCCATCTTCTCCTCTCCTGTTATGTACTGAATGACCAGCCAGTGCCTGAGGGAGACTCGGCCTCGTAGACCCTCAAGCAGAAAGGAAGGAAAAGACAGCCTAGAAGTCTGTGGGCAGGTTGCTTTGTTGACTTTCCTATATAAAGCCCATGGTGGCCAGGTTTTCTTCTTACTGAGGGTAATGTTTCACCAAGACGTGTCTTGATGGTAACAGTAAGTCATACTAGTATTCAAGAGAGGTAAAGCCATTTTCTGTACCCATTCCACAGTACAGTCGTGAAAGTTATTCACGTGTCAAACCTACCTTCAGTGGTCCTTGGAGTGTATCTGCAGCACTATCGAGCCGCTGCTTTACTGTTTCCAAGGCTTGGGTCTCTTTCACCAGACACTCTAGCTCATGGATGAGCTCAGATCTCCAGAAATCAATGTTGGTGATCCTCTCTCCCAGGTTTCTTTTACTGTCTTCTTGCATCAGAAAAGTCAGTTGATCCTTGTTTTGCATCAGTCTCAATGAATCAGTGTTCAGTCTACTGGCACAGTACCTGGAGGCTTCAGAGCCTTTTAACTGAACCATGTTCGCATGGTGCCAGTCCCGAGTGCTGTAGCGGGTGTGCAGGCTGGAGCGTAGCGCAGGCAGAATAGTGGGCGGCCGCCCAGTGCAATTAAACTCCTTGTCAGAGATTTCAGGGACCAAAACCACTTTGTGCAGCAGACTGGGCCTCCAGGAGTTGAAGTAGCGGTAGCCTGGTAGGCAGTAGGACTGATAGGTCTCCTTGGTGGTGCTGGTGGGGGCTAGATCCGGCAGCAGGCAGTTCTTCCTTCTGCCACAGTAGCTGGCTACCTGCGTGGTGCCCAGAAACTCCATCTTGCCCTGGGCTCAGGCAGCTGCCCTCGGGCTCTCCAGCGGCCGCTCCGAGCAGCCCTGGGGCTCTGCCAGCCTTCTCGGGGCTTTGTGACACTGCACAGGTGTCACGGAGCTCCGAGGGCCATTCCATCTTGCAGGTTGAAACCTGGGGGGGCCTCCGTTCATACCCCCCATCCTAGGGCACGTTCTTTTTCCCAGGAAGAAGCAGTGCTTTCCCCTGCAGGGCAGCGCTGTGCGCGTTGGGACCCGGAGGTCTAAGCACGACTGTTTGCTTACAGTGCAGTGGGGTTTGCCAGAGGCTCGCTCTGGATGGGCGTGGAGGTTTGCCTTCAGTGAGCCTACCTTCAGCAAAGAGAAATAAAAGTTTTACTTCAGAGCGGTTCACGTGTATCAGTTGGTGAGTGCAGGGAAACGCAGCAGTGGAGACAAGCCTTCTGCACCCAGACACTGGCTCTGGGAGTCATCTCTTACAATTGTCTAATGGTCTCTGCAGATGGTTTGGTCCAAATGGACACAAAATAGTATCACTCTCTTGGGTTTTGCTCTTCCCCTCAACTGTATTAATCTTTCATAGAAGGTATGATGGGAGAGATCTTCCTCTGATTATGATTTTTCTCCACTTCAAAGTGTTGAGTAACTTCTCAGATAACTTACTTTTCTAGTTTTCCCTTTCAGCTGTCTGGTCTCTGTGGCAAAAAAACAATTTGTGAAATCCAGTGTTTTAAAATTGCACTGTGACCCGTCATCTGTGCCAAGAATTTTGAACATAAATAATTATTTGTAATTAGACACTGCATTTCACTATCCTGAGTCCTTAAATCAGCACAGATTTCTTCTAGGTTGAATGTAAGGCAAGTGCCATCGTTTCTTCTTCTCCAGATACATAACTATGAAACAGCTTATTAACTTTTTTTTTTTCACCGTGGGGAAATAAAATACATATGTAGATATGTGTATTACATTCCAACATATCTTGTCTCAGAAAGCTAGCATGACATTTTAATAAATGGTCATTGTAAGTTAAATTTGTCTTCTCGTGATGTCTATAATATATGCAAATATAAGTGCTAACTGTGGGGAGGTGAGGTGTGGGCAGTGGAGCCACACACAGGGGACAGACACCAGACTGGGGTGTCCAACAGGGTAAGGCTGATGCTGCAGATGCACGCACACACAAAAAACTTTGCTCTTGCAAAAACCGATAGAAGTAATTCTCAGCAGCTGCCCAGGAGGGTAAAATTATTCCTGAGCAAGAGAGATTGCAAGAGTGCTGCCAGAGTTCACCGACGAGTTCAGCCTGGCTCAAGCACTAAATAAAGGCTATTTTTTGCCCCAACACCCCTGCAAGAAGAGCCCTGGCTGGTTCGGAGGAAGGGGGTGCTGGGGAAGAGATTTACTTTTCCTTTTTGATGCTTTTTGTGGGGAATGTTCTATATAACCCTGGGAACAGGAAATGATCTGTTGGCCCCAAAAGAAAAATATTTAAACACGTACCTTGGTTTAAAATGTGGAAAGTCCTGCTGACATCAGTGAATCTAATCCATATGTTTGAAAGGAAGCACTACAGTGCTGTAGTGAGCTGTGGTCTAATACAGAGCCAAATTTTTCATAGGGAAGGTACAGTATAAATTTCTCAGATACATCTTACTGGCCAGTTCCTCCCACTCCAGACATTCAAATATGCTTAAACATTTGGATCCACTTCCACCTAGCATTTTTTTCATTAGTTTCCCAAAGAAGATAATTACAGAGCAGTTAAGTACAGAAGTTGTACAAGTACGAAGCAGCGATGAGCATTTACCTGAGGTAAATATACTTGGGATGGAAAATGGGCAACAGCCTGTTTATTAATGACCAAAACCCAGAGGCCAAACTCCTCAAATACCTTAACTAAATGTATTTTAAGATTTTTTTTCTAGATATTTTATTTAGGTGGACAGTTATTCAGAAGGTTTTGGCGTGGGTTTTTTTGGTGTGTTTTTTTTCCCCAGAGTGCTCTTTCTGAAAAGCTTGCCATTGTTGAAGTGGAGAGTGCTCATAAGAAAATAACTTTGCAATATTTTTCTCTCAAAAAGACAGACTTAACCCCAG
Organism: Gallinago jamesoni; assembly: GCA_025769975.1. Taxonomy (NCBI): domain Eukaryota; kingdom Metazoa; phylum Chordata; class Aves; order Charadriiformes; family Scolopacidae; genus Gallinago; species Gallinago jamesoni. The sequence goes on along the minus strand of JAOQGH010000069.1, from coordinate 12,162,211 downwards.
GATGAGCTGGTACCTTTCCAAATATTGCCAGATACTCTTTTCTATATATTGTGTTTCCATGGTTAGACAACCTTAAATAGTAACTTATGCACTTGTATGTTAAAACGGTCAAGTTTGGGGACTAATCAGTTAGAAATGGGAATATCTGAGACTCCTGACTCTGCTCAAAACAGAAAAATACCCCTTTTACAGCAACCAAAGCAGTAAGAGGCTTTGCGAGCAGGAAACGTGCTGGTTCTCTCACAGTTCCTCCAAAACCACTGCCCCAACCTGCCTTTCTCTCAAACTTGAATTACTGTCGGTGGTTTCTAAACTAGAATCCCTGGGCCCTGCCCCAGGAGGAGATGTCTGTCTCACGGGGAGTGACCACCACAGGAGGGACTGTTGTTTCGAGGCTCAAACCTGTTATATCCAGGAGAAAAACTGAAAACTTTTTAGAAGGATGTGAATGTGTTGTGTGTACTTTTCCAAAGCAAGGTGGTCACACTATTGAGTGCCGTTTTCTGAACACCTGAGCTTTACTCGTGTAACAGCCGTTCAGCTGCTGCCGCATCTGCCATGGCTGGGGCTCGGCGCTGCTTTAACCCTAATGGATCCGAGAACTTTATACATGGGTAATGGGAAACAGAAGGGAAGGAGAAAAGATTGTCAAAGATCTTGGAAAAACCTTTTCTTCCTCATAAGGCTAAATATGGTCCTGGGATTTAGCGGCCATTTCTACGTAGATCAGAAACTCAGGGCCTGCCCTTTGCTGAGTGTCGTACGGCAGCCCCTGCTGCGGATCCGGGGGCTCTGCAGGGGGTTCGATTTTACGGGTGCAGTTTTCAGTCACACAGCTTTTAGTCAGTTTGTGCTGGGGTGATGGGCAGTACAGGGAATAACCACCCATGTTTGCAATCACAGATTCAGTTCTTAGGCTGGGATGATAGGAAGAGCAGAGAGGACACGGCTGTGCTCAGGCAGTGGTGACGGGGATAAGGTGGCCAGTAATATGCACAGCAGATGCACACTTCCCTGGTTTGGAAAATTAATTATGAATTTATTTCATTCATTTTTAGGTACCAAATCCAGTGGCTATCTGATTGCTCAGAAGTTGATTGACCAAGTCCCGGGAGAGTAATCTTCCAAATGAATATACCCATTAAATTAACAGGAAGCGTCCACCAGCCAGGTACAGAAATGGATGTATTCAGAACTGCTCTGGCACGTGGTAACGGCATGATTTTACTGAAACGATACATCATCTCCGAGGTATAAAACTTGGGAAACAACAGAAGCAAGGGGAGTTAGCGTGTGCAGCCTTCCCCGGCAGCTGCAGGATGCTGTGCTGCGGGACGAGCTGCCCCAGCTGCTGGAGTCCGGCTCCTTCTGGTGGCTGAGCGGGGCGGGCGGCAGAGCAGCAGGCGGGCCGGCTCCCGGGAGGTGCCACCTCCTGAAGAACACCAGGGCTTCGGTACCGAAATGGTCTTGGGGCACGGGTGTCACTTGCTTCTATCTGATGCTGATCTAGTGGAGAAATTTCAATGTAGCCCTAAAAACCGTGCTGCTGTCCACAATGAGTCTCGTTTAGCTCAGCACCGCAGACAGACCCGTGCTGGTCTCCCCGGTGGGTCCGTGTAAGTACCTGCAACGTGAGAGACTTGGGGTGGTTCAGCCTGGAGAAGGCTCTAGGGAGACCTTAGAGTCCCTTCCAGTCCCTAAAGGGGCTACAGGAAAGATGGGGGGAGTCTTTTATCACAGATTCATGGATTCATGGATTTGACAGAGTTGGAAGGGACCTCTAGAGATCATCTAGTCCAACTTCCCTGCTAAAGCAGGATTGCCCAGGACTCAGGACTGCATCTGGGCAGGTTTTGAAAATCTGGAGAGAAGGGGACTCCACAACCTCTCTTGGCAGCCTGTTCCAGTGCTCTGCCACCTTCACTGTAAAGAAGTTCTTCCTCATATTTGAGTGGAACTTCCCATGTTCCAGCTTATGCCCATTGCCCCTCGTCCTTTCACTGGAAACCACCAAAAAGAGTCCGGCTCCTTCATCTTTCAACCCACCCTTTAGATACTTATAAACATAAATAAGGTCTCCCCTCAGTCTTCTCTTCTCAAGGCTAAAGAGCCCCAGCTCCTTGAGCCTTTCATCGTAAGGGAGGTGCTCCAATCCCTTAATCATCTTTGTTGCCCTACGCTGGACTCTCTCCAGTAGTTCCCTGTCTCTCTTGAACT
>JAOQGH010000069.1:12082376-12159894 GCA_025769975.1 Gallinago jamesoni | reverse complement strand
TGGTGAGGCACTGGAACAGGTTGCCCAGAGAAGCTGTGGATGCCCCATCCCTGGAGGGGTTCAAGGCCAGGCTGGATAGGGCTTTAGTGGGGGGTGTCCCTGCCCAGGGCAGGGGTTGGAACGCCATGATCTCTCAGGTCCCTTCCAACCCGAACCACGCTCATTCGTTACGTTGTTCACCGAAGTGGGTGCTCCCGCCCCTCCCCGTCTCGCCGGAGCGCCCCCTGGCGGCAGCGCGGAGGGCCGGCGCATGCGCGGCAGGCGCCCCTCCTAGCCCCACCTCCTCCGCGCGCGGCGGAAGTGACGCAGCGCCGTGCGCCATGGCGGAGGTGCCGTGCGGGCCGCAGCCGGAGGGTGAGGGGCGCGGCGGGGTCGGGCGAGTCGCACGGGCGGCCGTCGGTGCCGGCGCTTCATCTGTCGTTGTCCGTTGCAGACTGCCCGGGAACCAACAGCGCCCAGGCGGGCAGGGCCGCCGCTTGCCAGGGATGCCCCAACCAGAGGCTCTGCGCTACCGGCGCCACCGCCGCGCCGGACCCGGGTGAGCGAGGCCCTGAGGGGACGGGCGCTGGGGGGGGGGGGTGCGGGATGCGGGCAGCCTGGTTGTGGCGGGGCTGACCGGCGGCCTGTCGCCCGGCAGCGGAGGCGGCGGAGCTGCGGGAGCGCCTGCGGTCGGTGAAGCACACGATCCTGGTGCTCTCCGGGAAGGGCGGCGTGGGGAAGAGCACCTTCAGCGCCCTCCTGGCCCACGGGCTGGCGGCCGACGAGGCCAAGCAGGTGGGCTGTGCGGCGCGGCGAGGGGCGGGCGGCCGCTGCGGGTTGACGCCGGAGGCGGAGGGTCCCGGAGCTGAGGGAGGGAGGGCTGCTGCGGGTCTGGCACCAGTGGGGCTCTGGCCCTGCGGCACACTGGGCAGAACCGGGCAGGGATCTGTAGGGGGGGTTTGTGTGTGTATGGTTGGACTCGGTGATCTCGGAGGTACCTTCCAACTGTAACGATTCTGTGGGAACAACTGTGCTGATCGCGTTCCCCACCCCTTTAAGGATTTCATAGAATTGCTAGGTTAGAAGGGACCATAAAGATCATTTAGTCCAACCATCAACCTAACCCTGACAAAAATCACTAAATCATATTCCTAAGCACTACATCAACCCATCTTTTGAACACCTTCAGGGATGGTGTCTCACCTACTTCCCTGGGCAGCCTATTCCAATGCCCGATAACCCTCTCCATGAAGAAGTGTTTCCTAATATCCAATCTAAACCTCCCCTGGCGCAACTTGAGGCCGTTGCCCCTTGTCCTATCTCCTGTGACTTGGAAGATGAGACCAACCCCCGCCTCTCTACACCCCCCATCAGGTAGTTATAAAGCATGATAAGGTCTTTGCGCTTTTGTCCAGTGTTAAGTGTGCGAGGGAGATTTTGTTGCGTGGTTTAAACCTGGGAAACGTTCCTGTGAAAGGTTGTTTCCAGTGGGGTGGGTTGGTTTGTTTGTTTTCCAGGTTGCTCTGCTGGACATCGATATCTGTGGGCCATCGATCCCTAAAATGATGGGTCTAGAAGGAGAACAGGTAACTGAAAGTTCAAATATGTTTTTTTAAGGCTTTCAGCTCAATTTTTCATTATTATTTCAGGGTCTATGTAGACTTAAAGCTTCTAAAAGGAGTGTTCATTGGGTGAACTTGGCAGTGGGTAGTGCTTGGCAGTGGGTAAGAAAATAAAGATGGAGAGATAGAGAAGTTCAGCGTAATCTGGTTTGGAAGTCACATGTTTTCAGAATGACTTTCTGCAAATCAGCTTTTGCTGCGTATCTGCCACAAACTCATGACTACTTAAAACTTAAGATTTAGTATGATGCTCTTTACCAGCCCTAGAATATTTTATGTAAACATACAAGTCACAGGTAAATTTCTTGTAAAAGGGTGTCACAGTTATTATTCAATTGTTAGTGGAGATTCTGCAGTTTTTAACTGCGCTGCTCTAGTAAAGCAGTATTGTATGTATAGGCACCTCTTTACCCAGATTTGACTTATGTTTGTGCTTTATGTAACGTCTGTATTTATATCTAATGTAACTTTATGTATCGCTTCAATTTTCAGGTTCATCAGAGTGGATCTGGATGGTCTCCAGTGGTAAGCTGGTGGAACTGTTTCAGAAAGTTTGTGGGGTTTGGGCAGTGTCTTCTAAAGTGAAGAATGAGTGAGGGAGGAGCAGGGGATACTTCTGTTGATTCTTTTTCTAATGACATAAATATCCAGATTCTATAGAGTCTGTGTATAGGCTATATAGGTCAGAGTGTTAAATTTCTTTTGATAATCATAAACAGTTACATGTCTAAAATAGTTTCATTATTTCAAGTATCTTTTGTTTACTCTCTTACTATCCTATGGGCCATAAATATGTTAATTGATTTCATTATTTTTGTTTATCGTGCAGCTGTACAGTGTGTCACCTTTCCATGGGCAGACAGAAAGTATCTTACACCCAAGAAAAAACCCATTAATCTTGATAAAATACGGGGAGAGTTTTGCAGGAGTGTTGGTTGTCTAAAGATCATCTTTAGCGTGTATGCTGTTAGAAAGACAGCTTGATGCTGAGAGGGAAGGCTGCTTTTATCCTTACACTGTCTCCAGTGGTTCTGTAAACTACTGCAAATCTTACTGCAATTGGGTTTTCTTCACTCAGTGAATGTAGTTGGTGAGCATTGCACAAAACCTGTAATTTTCAACGCCCTTTGATAAAAGAGAAACATAAGGTTCTCTGCCTTTATTTTCTTAATGTCTCCCATAACCCTCCAACTGCTTTTTCTACAAAATCTGCTTTTAGAGTTGGTTTCTCTGCTCTCTCTTTCTTGTTCTATATGCTCTACTGAGTTTCTCTACTTCTCTTTTAGTATGTTGAAGAAAACTTAGGTGTCATGTCCGTGGGGTTCTTGCTTAGTAGTCCTGATGATGCTGTCATCTGGAGAGGACCAAAAAAAAATGGTACATATCGAGTGTTCTCAACAACAGTTTATGTACTTGGAACATTTAGCATCATGAGTTTGTTTAATTGATAACATAAATATAGTAAGCGACAGTGATGAGTGAACTTACTTTCGTTAGTTGAACGTATTCATTTGCTGAATTTAGAAGGTCAAATGCTCTATTGGGTTTTTTTTTAAAAGCCTTGGTAAAATAAGAATTTCTGTACTTAAGTTGATAAGTCAGAAGGATCTGCATACCTAGACTATAAAATTTGAAGTAGACCTTAAATTTGAAATAAAGGGAGATTGGTTGGTTTTTTTTTTTCTTTCTTCCATATTTTTATTCTTTCTTTTAGGGTTGATCAAACAATTTCTCCGTGATGTGGACTGGGGTGAAATCGACTACCTGATTGTAGATACACCTCCGGGAACGTCTGATGAGCACTTGTCTATTGTGCAGTATCTCAGTGCAACGCGCATAGACGGTGCTGTTATAATCACTACCCCACAGGTAAGAGAACTGGATTTCCACAGGTGGAAGTGTTGTGGCACTTAAAGGCAATCCTTGATTTAGAGTCTCTGTTGAGCTTCAGAGAAACAATGGTACAGAATCTAAGGGAGTTAACTTCCTTGTTTTGTGCCTACAGCTGGCTGGTGTGTGAGCTAGGGGTTATTGCTGGAGCAGGGGATCCGCGTGCGTCACTGAGCAGTTCACAATCACAAGCTGCCATGATATGTCTGGTGAAGGGAAGTGCTTCCCTTTCACTTCCTTCTTCAAGATTAGAGTTTACATCATTGCGAATTTGTAATTTACTCACCAGTGGCATAACGTTCAGAAGTCAGGTTTAGTTTCTCAATGATAGGATGTGCACTGTTTGACAGTGTGAGAAATAGCCTATTGCCTCCACTGGGCAACTTGGTGGTGTACACGTCTAAAAGAAAAAACAGCCCCTGGAGAACTGAAACTCAAAATATGTCAAATTGGAGTGTGGGGTTTAAAGCCTGGTTTGGAAGGCAGCAGGAGGTCAAACAAGCAAAAGACACCTGGTATTTCTACAACAGCTGAAAGAATAAAATGCAGAGGAAGTGAAGTGGGAATGTAGAGGAAAGGAAAATAGGAGAACTGAATGAGATCAGACACACATACGAGAAGTCTGAGGGGATGATAAGCTATTTGAAATTCAATTTGAAAAGAGATAACAAGAATAAGGCTGGTGGTGCTTGTCCTTGCCTGCTCTACTGAGAATGCCAAGAGCCTTTCTGTAAACTGAAAACGTGAAAGTTACAATTAAAAAAAAAAAATGTTTAATAGGAAATAAAAAATAAATATGGTTGAGTCTTTACTAGAGTCAGTACTAAAGTCAGTAGATTTCAAAACAGAACCACATGGAGTAGATTAGAATTGCTGTACCTGTTCGCATGCTACTCGTAGAATTGTTGCCTGAGCACGTACCACAGGTTTATGTTCCTCAAAATGTGAAGAGAGCAGTAATAATTCATTATCAACTTTCTTTGAAGTAGCACTAAGGATTAACTTCATGGGTCAGAACAGCGCTGTTTCCTCATATTCGTAGGAAGTGTCGCTTCAGGATGTTCGGAAGGAGATCAACTTCTGCCATAAAGTGAAGCTGCCCATCATAGGCGTCGTGGAAAATATGAGTGGCTTTATATGTCCAAAGTGTAAGGTAACGCTGCCCGTATCTTACAGCTTTTTTTATCTTGGCGCTGTTTGTATATAAAACATTGCTCCAAAAATGCCCCGTTTTCAGAATTGCAATATTTTAACTCTAATTTTATGTTGTCCCAGAACGAATCTCAGATCTTTCCCCCAACGACTGGAGGCGCAGAGAAGATGTGCCAGGACTTTAATGTTTCCCTCCTGGGCAAGGTGCCTCTAGATCCTCAAATAGGTAACGTTACTGTATTGCACTACATTTAAAACAAGTTTTTCTTCCTTTACTGATGTTATTACTGGAAAACCCTGACTTGGAAAATGATAAATTAGAACATTAAATATTTTTTCTCTTAAGTAAATACCCACTTCTAGATAGCGCATTTTTTTTCAATGAAAAGTTACTGGAACTGTGATATGGCACGGTGGGAAAAGGGGAAATTGCTGGGATAACTTCCTTAGCCCAAAACTTTATCTTGCTTAAGATTAGATTATGCATCGTTTCAGCTGTTTAATCATATGTGAAGCACAACATGTCTTTCTCTTCAGTATAATCACTTGGAAGCACAGACTGAATAAACTCATAACCACTAGGAAGAGTTGCTAAGCATTGAAACTTGTGTTTTGACTTAGCTGTTACTGGCACCACCCAAATTCTGTTGTGGTGCATAAGAAGACTTGGTTCCTTGCCCACTCACTAGGTATTAGCAATTAATACTTAATGATGTCAAGGAAGAGGTCAGTACTGCCAAAATATGACTTGCAGTTTCTGCTAATAGCTAATTCCTTTGTAAAACTAAGCTGTAGTCCTGGTTGTGTTACTGACATAAGGACTTCTTCAAAGCAATAGATGCCAATGGCTTTTTGAAAGTGTATAACTGGGAGTGGCATAAAGGATAAAATGAAGTTTATCTTTCCCGTTGCTTTGCTTTCATGTTTTTCCATGTCCTTCAAGGAAAATGTTGTGACAAAGGCCAGTCTTTCTTGTCTGAAGCACCTGAGTCTCCAGCTACATTGTCTTACAAGAATATCATTCAAAGTAAGTCTGAAAGTCACTGCGCAAATGAATCCTCCCCATTCTGAGCTCTTCTGCGATACGTAAAGACGCTAAACGGAATTGTGTTGCTCTGCCATGAATAATAAAACTAGTAGATGTGCATAGTATTTGTATCTGTTACTTTCAGAATTGCTATGATCACCTCTTTGGGCATCGGTTATGGCAGGCTTTTAAAGTGATAATGAAACTATTTAATAACTGGTTTCACTGTTTGGCTTCAGTCGTTAGTTTTCAGGACAGACGTGTGTGTACTTGCTTTCACAGGAGAGTTCTCAGATTATCACGCAGGCCTATTGAGGGGTGCTTACCATAGCTGAGTGTGATACAGCTGGCTAATTACTGCCTTCACTTCTAATTGTAGTTGCACCAAAAAACCTTACAAAAACTACCTAAGGAGCTGGTGATGCGCAGTTTAAAAATACAAATGGCTGGGAAGTTCCTAAAGCTGTTTTCGCTGTGATAAAGGCCCCACCTGTGATATTTGTACCAAGCGATGCAGCAATAACTAACTCCTGATGTCCAACTGAAATATTTACATGACTTATGTCCCTGTCTTTGCAGGAATTCAGGAATACTGTGATCAACACCATTTTCTTGAAGAAAAGATTATCTAAGCTATGAATGGAGTAAAAATGTAGTTCATGTTTAATTATAGAAAAGTAACTTATGCCTTGATTTAATAGAAGGAATGTATTCTTTTTGTATATCGCAAATAAATTCTTAATAAAAATGTTCTTGCCTTTGTTTTTTTTCCGTAGTTTGAGATCGTTGTAGTTCAGAGGTGGTCTCAAAGCTAGAAAGCTGTAAAACTGCGTCTTCATCTGTTACACAGGCCCAATCTGCATTTGCTGTTGTGGTGCTAAGAACCTGGTGTTTGCAGACATGCGGATACAAGATTTCATTTAGGAAGCTGAATATAAAATACACTTTGCTGACACTGGGCGCTGTATCTGCACATGGGGCAAGCTTCGTCCTGCCTCCTGCACGAGGGTGAATTGTAACGCCCACTCTCTCTTACTGAATAATGTCATTTTGGTACCTTCCTTTTCAGTGGAAAAGATCTATATTTAGAGTGAAATTCAGTGTTATATTGTCATTTTTTTTACAATTGACATCAGTATTAAAGTAAAAATCTACTAGAGCTTAGGCAAGTCAATTATCTATATGTAACAGGCTGCTTCACACAACTTCTGTGTGAACCTGCTACGTGACTTTTGTATGTTCTACTTGACCTTTAAGCCTGAACACTAAGAAATAAACATTTGGTATTTTTAATAACTTAGAGGTTCTTTGTGATTATAATTCCTTTTTTTATTGAGGAAATGAAGCTTTGATAAATCAGTATTGCGTACAAGAGGCAACGGCAGTTTGATTTTGTTTATTGTAGCTCCACAGTTAAACAAATCAGCATTTTCCTTTGATTATGTTCTAATTCTTGGTTAAGATAATCCAGCAGTTTCCTAATGAAGTGTGCTCTGTATAAACATCAGCATGGTGTTCGTGCCTATACAACCTGCTCTTTGATGACACTTTTAAGTTACAGGCTCAAAACCTTTCAGAATCTAAAGACTGAAACACAAATGACACAATCATTATTTCATGCAGGCATAATTCTAGAAGAGCTTTACTTAAATATCTTCTTATGAAGAACAGCTTTCATAAATGAGTATTTTTACTTCTTGTCTTCTTTGCTCTTCCTTATTTGATCATCTGGTGCTTGTCTTCCCATGTTCTTCACTGTGGTCTGCCAGCCTCCCTGTCTGTCCTGTGGAGCGAGCACAGGGAGGGGGGCTGTGAGTGTAACTGGGGACGGAGCCCTCTCTTACAAAAAGCGAGGCAGATCCTGGTGGAGCCCGAGGGCTGGAGGTGTCCCTGCCAGCTGTGCCCAGGCAGAGGCATTGGGACACCTCAGCAGACATCCCTCAGGATTTAACTTAGAGGATGTTCTTCCTGGGGCTTGGAAGCAACTCAGTTGTGAGGCTCCTGCAGGCTTCTCAATACTGAGCAGTGACAGGGGGTGTGCCCCCCAGCGAGTCCCACAAGAGGCTCACTGGTGAATGGGGTAGCCCTGCCAGGAGCCATTTGAGGACCTGCAAAGAGCGCGGTACTTCAGGGGCTGTACCTGGCACAGCAACTCGGTACTTACTCTTGGGAGTATCTGCTGTGACAAAAAAACTTGATGTTGTTCTGCTGATGCTTTTTTGTCCCCCTAATTTGCAGTGGATGTAGCCATATAAATTAGCAGTCTGAAGGGAGATCCCAGCTATCACAAGAGCCTGTGGACAAACAACAGTTCAGCGGGGACAAACACGCTGCTCTGCGTAGACTGCACGTGTAGAATAGGTAAGCACACATGTGTATGTATACATACTATTTAGATAAACATACATGCTCCAAGAGGGAGATATTCCTTCTAGTAAAAAATGCCCTTTAAAGAGATCCAGTCATGTCAAACTCACCTTTCTACAAAATGCCTCTTACAGAGATATAATTTTTTTTGGTCATTCCATACTTGAAAGACTTCATTACTTTCCTAAAAGCCCCTATTGAGAGAGGACCTGTTCAACTGATTCCATAATCATGTCACTTGTTTTAGGCCTGATTTGTATCTGAAGGTTTCACATGCAGGTAAGTAGCAAGCCCGCAGGCTTGTTTAGCTGACAAATTCCTTATTATATACAAATAAGATCCTGGAACTTACAGATTACAAAAAACATCGATAGATACAAATCAGTATCTAGCACTAACAGACAGTGCAGCTAATTAGATCCTTTTGTGGTACTACAGACTCAGCAGCAGGCAGAACCCATCTGACTGACTAATAAAATAACTTACAAAAAATGTTTTTCTTAGCCCCAGGAAGAGTTTCCTGGAAGCCACGTTGCCTTTTACAAGCAGCTGAGCAACCTGCCTGCAGCGCTCGTTAGGGCTCCTTCTCCAGCCAGGTGTAGTTAGCAAACAATCTCCAGTTTTCAAAAATAAAGGAGGAGCCCTGGAGAAAGACTGCAGGTTTAATGTTAACTATTGCTCGTGTAGCTATGCCACTTTGGACTCCAGAAATCAGTTAATGATTTGCAATTGATTCATATCCATAACTGAATTTCCTGATTCAGTGAAGAAGTATAATCTTGGCTGTTACTGATTATGTAGCTGCACCTGTGCACGGTACTTTTTCTTGTTTCAAACTGAATTAAGAAATTGTACTTAGCATAGCTAAGAACTCCACAAAATGAATTCTCTGATGATTATCCAAGCACTTAATGTTTACAGGGGAAAACATGATTTTATAGACAAAAACATCTTACCATAATGCACTGTATAGGATAAATTGCCTTTTGTTTTTAGAAAAATATGTAATGTTTTTCTTCATAGAGTAGATGGCTTATAAATACAGTAATTACAAAATACATAGTTATGGCTCAATTTATCAAGGTTTTAAGCACTATGACACTGTTTCTTTCAAAAGGAAATTGTACCAGAAATCTAAAAACCTTAAGAGCAAGTAATATTCAAGTCCCAAGCAGATGTGAAAACCTGAAAACTAGCACCACTGGTTCATTTTTTGTCCTCTCCTATTAGTTTCCTTTGACTGAAATAAGTTGGGGAAAAGTAAGTTGCTACCATTAAAAAGAAATCTGTAATTTTGCCAACCACTTAAGGCTCTCAAGTGAGATGAAGGAGTTGACATCCAGTAACTTAGTGGGGCTAAAAATTATTAATCTTTTCTAAAGTACAGTGAAATCCTCTGATTTCTTGAAACTGTTGTAATTTTTGTACTGTTGGAAGATTTGTTTCAGAGACTGTTTCTAAATTAACAGATCTGAGTCTTCCTTCTACTAAAATTTTCTTTCAGCTGTAGGTCTGCCAATACCCCCCACTTACCAGCCATTTCAGCTTCAAGGAGAATAAGGTGCTAAAGAAAAACACTGTCCAAATAACTGGACAGATAATGAGACCAAGCCAGAAGATTCGAGCTTCAGCTTCAGTTGAGGCAGCTCTTGTAGGCACCTAGAAAGAAAAGATAAATTCCACAATAAATAACAAATCAGCAGAGGAGGAGGAATGGGCAAAACTACTTCTTTACCTAGATTTCATATATTATGTGCATGGAAGGAAGACTGAATACGAAGTAGCTTATGCCAGGTTTTCTGCCTGCTACCCTACTGGACATGCCAGTGTTTTCTTTTCAAAACGTTCTAGTCTCTGTTAACATTTAAACGAGATAATTATTCCTTTTGTCAATGATTGTGCGCACTAACACTACAGATTAGTGGTATTTTAAAGTCAAAGTTCTGTTACACTGACAATTGCTTTTACACTTCAGAAATAGTAAGTTAACTTTGATATTAGATTCAACCATTACCAAGGCCTCAGAGAAGTGTGAAACAGAGGGCAGAATGACAAGCAGAACTTCAGTGTGAGTACTTCGTTCCTGCCAGTGGAGATTGTGACACGTGCCCTCTTCACAAACCAAAAGTATGGGGACAAAAATCAGTCCATCGGAAAAAAAAAATAAATTTCCACCAGAAAAGCTACAATACCTACTGTAGAAACTGCAATGAGCTGTTTGTTGCAAGTGCTAACAAGCAGAAAAATTCCCCCTAGGATTCATCAGTTGGTTCCAGTTCAGGCAGTGGAATTCTCTTAACAGTGCCCATTTTGATACATTTTCCTAAAAACATGCAGTATCTTAGTTTAATTTCAATCTTGTGTGAAATCAGTTCTCTATTACATAAACTAATACTTCAATTTTGCTTATGAAGTCCACTGATACCGCATAAATTAAGAACTGTGGCTTCACAAATGCCTCTTCTGTAATACCAGTGTTGGACACCATAGTAACCACCGGCATCTCTCTGAAAGAGGCATCGTTATTCGTAGTGCTCCATGTGTGTTCTTCAGGGAGAGCAAAGAAACTCAAACAGGCTCCAAAAAGCTCTGGTTGCAGATTTCTTCCTGTCAGCACAACTCCTGTGTTTCTATCTACACTGAAAGGATCATTGTTAACTCCTAACGCTCTGGAGAAACTAAAGAAAGATAATTGTTCAGAAGGTTCTGACCTTTAATAGGAGACCAGAATTCAAAATCTCACTCCAAACCTCAGACCGCTCAACCACCACCACTGTTATCTTCTGAAACACAAGCTTCACAACTGGAAAAGAAAATCCTGTGGACTCTTCCACTCTGGCAACTGAAAAACTTTTTAGTTCATTTTCAGTATTTTGAACTCTCCATGTAAAAACAGGACTAATCCATCCCTCGTAAGGCAGACAATGGCATCCACATTGTACATATGGTTAAGTTACTCTATCCTGTCTACGAAACCCCTGCAAGATGCAATAATTAGAAGGTGGTTGTAATTTTTTCATGAATCCTCTAACCCAGTGATGTTGCAGAGGTGTTAACAATAATGTTCTATGCCTTCATAGTTAAAGACAGATGCTCTGAGTCAATAAAAGGGTTTAACCACCTGCATCCCAGATTACTGACAAATTACCCAACAGTGGCATTGCATTAGCACTAATTATTTAGGGGGAGGGAGGGGGGGGAGAAGTCAGTACACCTGAGAACTCTGCACCTAAAGGACCCGGATAACTTGATGTGCAAGATTACAAAAGGCTGGAGTCATCCCAAAGAAGAGAGGTGTGATATTTGGAAAGAAAGTGTGAGAATTACTTTTCTTCCAGCAAACTGCAGTAGAAAATGGGATTTCAGGGGCAAACTTCTGTTGCATCAGCAGCAACACCAGGAATTAACTGTGTATTGTTGGTGAGTGGAATATTTCTAAGCAAATTTACCCGTAAGGAAGAGATCTTAAAAAGTTGCCAGAGGGCTGATGAAGGAGGTAGGGAATCCCTGATTCCAGAAAGTAAGAGATTTGCAGGTATTTTAGGACCCTGCCAATACAATGTATTTCTTGTGGATAAACTGTGACAAAAATGCAATTCACCCCAAGAAGTTCCTTCCTGTGGTGCTATCATTTTTATGTTAACCAAGCTACCACGTGCCAGAATTTTTGGAAGGCTTTAGCCCACACAAATGAGTCAACTTTGTACTCCTCAGCTAGAATTAACAAACTGTAATAGGTGAACTGGGCTTGCTTGTTTACCAGTAATTTTGTGGTCAGAAGGTCCTTTTATGGATGTCAGTGCTTTTAAGTGCTAAGAAAACTCTTGCTCACTGTCTTGACTTGACAAAACTCAGAAACTCTGATGGTCTTCTCCTTTCTTTGCTTTCATGTAGGATTGCCTATATTCTCTCTTTAGGTGTCACTTCGATTACAGGAAGGATGTTACTTTCTGTTGTCCTCGGCTCTGCTGGTTACTCTCTTGCTGTCCTGCTCTCGCTGCAGAGGATGGTGGGGCTGCTAGAGGGCACCCCGGCCCTGCACATTCGGGTGTTTCACCCCGGCCTCAGTCCCTGGGCAGTGCCCAGCTGGATGGGCTCAAAACGGGTGTCCTAGTGAGCAGCCTCAAGCGTGGCTCTGCCCCTGAATGGGGCTGTGGAGAGAATGTTAGCAAGTGAAAGCAAAAGCCTGCAGTCTTGGCTCTGGCAACAATGTCAAGAGCCATTTTATAGCTTTCTTTGCTGTATTTGGGGAGCTCTAGCAGCATCGGCATGCTCTGTGATCCAGGTTCTATTCCTCAAGCATGAATAAAGCATTCATTTAAAAATACTGAATTTGAACTATTCAACATTGCTTTCAACATAGATATTTCCTGAAGAGGATTCTGCATTGGGATTAACTATGGGAAGATGTGTTTATTGCAAGATGTTCTCACTAGAAAATAAAATAGAACTATGACAAATCTTTCATACCTATAGTACCATGCTATGAATATTTATTCTGCTGATGCATGAGATGACGATGTTGTGAGACCAGTTTTGTTCTGAATGCTTCCAGGATATGACAATCCAGTGTTTGCAATTGAATATTTACATTGTCTTCTATAGAAGCTGGATAAAAAGTAACTGTTACAAAGGTGCTCATTTGTTACTTCTTTATTTGCCTTAGCATCAGCTTCATGAGCTTTCCTATTGATTCTGTTTGTCCTGTGCCTACTTCTATTTGCGTACTTACCCTTCTTGCTTCAAACACCCAGTGGCTTTTTCCATCTTCATCAATCTGGTTCCACCAACGCAAACCAACCAAGAGTCTTCCTGTCACATTCTAGTGACGGAAACAATTATTTGCATTCATCAGTTGTATAATTCACTTGTCAGACTAACATTTAAAAAAAGACAACCTTGTCTGAAAATCATATTCTTTTATGAAATACTAAAATAAGTTCAAAAAGCTGTGCCAGCTTGAGCACAACAGCTATTAAGGATGGATGAGTTACCATAAGTTTAGAGGCCTGTTCTCTTCTAATATGGTAATTAGCACAATAACATCGATTTAGGTAAGAAATTATAGAATGTATCTTTTCCAAGTCAGTCAGTTGGAGAAGAACCCAATAAACAAATTTCTTTAGTAAGAGAAGAGAAATGTGAACAAAAACACTGAGAAAATGGAATATTAATGATAAGCAGGTAAGCTGCATGGAATCAAGCAAACAAATGTTTCTGCACCTGGATGCATACAAGTTCTCAGTATACTGGGGATGCGTCAATGCTTCACTTCTACAAAGCCAAAGTCTTGTTCCACACATGGAGCCCCTGGGATTCTGGGCTGTACGTGACCAGGGCGCTGGCGCCACAGCAGGGCTCTCAGGAACCTTCTGCAGCTCCTGTGTGCTGCAGCTGGGCACAGCACTGCAGCTTTAGACATCCTTTGGCATCCACTACTGAAAGCCACTATTACTTTATCTTGGGGGTTGTTTTTTTTATTAAGAGGGTAAGCATATAAACAAACCTGACTATGGCAGGGCAATTTTGTGACCATGTTAATAGCTTCCATCACCCATAGAGAACACGGTGATAAATAGTAACTAATATATGCAAATGTCTTAATTTAAGTAGGTTAGATATTTAATAAATCAACAAATAACTTTTTTGTTTACTGTTGTCACCATATATATTTCCTTTTTTGTTTTATTTGATGTCACACAAAATACTTTCAAAGGTAATTACTACTCAGGGTCATCTTACCTTAACTGACCAAAAGTCAAAGGATAGAAGGAGCAGAATAGTGACAAAACAGGCAACAAAGCTGTTGCTGAACCAGTCACAGAACAAGTAGGTAATAATAGCACTCACTCGGAAAAACAGGTGGAAAAAGGTGGCCAGTGGGTGCCTAGAAAAAAAAAAAAAAAACAAAACAAACCCACAGAGCGCTTAGTAAGCTATGGGACATGAAGGGAAGTAACTTATTTGCTAACAATGGAGTGTAACACAGCTATTTCTAGTCTGTAATGGTATTTTGGTTTGTAGCTGCTATTATTTCATACATTGATGTGTGTCTTCATTACCAAAGCAATAGAATTTCCAGTAGCCAACCTCCAATCTAAAGCTAAAAGAGAACATGTTGTTCATGGCAAAACTTTCTCAAAGATTGAATAAAATCTAGAGTCTTTCACCAATTTCTTTGGTACTGCATGAAGGAATCTAGTCATTGTGTTCAACACTGCACCCTAAAATCCTTTTCATAAAATAAATCAGCATAGTAAGGCACAAAAGAAATGAGACGGATCTGATGCCTTTCAGAACTGTTTTGAAAAGAAGAACAGGAACCCTGAAACTAAAAATAAAATATAACTGTTGGTTATAAGACAAAACAAACCTTTATGTGTAATGTCTGAAACCAAACACTTCCTTTTATGGAGGGAGGATGACTTGGGAATCTAACCGTTCTTATGAATGAATGTTCATTAATTTCACTAGATATTGTGCTTTACTCATAAAACAAAAACTTTGCCTGTAACAAAATAAAGGGGAATTTCAGTGGAGGAACTATAGGGCACGGAATATCGGCATCCATAGTAATCCAGGGGCTTTGGAGGATGTTATAATGAGCACAGTACAATCTTCAGGGCAATGTGCCAGGCACAAAAGCTTATTCTGCACAGTTCTGTTTGTGTTAGTTTGTTTAAATTGACAATTAACTAGAAGCTATTGCATTTAAGTAACTTCTTCTATTGAAGGTGAGTGAATAAAACTTTCTGAATAATTATTTTTAAGTCAGCAATTGTCTCATTAAGCTCCTCTACCTCTCTAAACAATTAACAGTAGTATGGCCTAGGTTATAATTAACTATTAAACTATTAAATTTGTTATTCTGTTACTGTGTATAACAAAATTATATCTATAATATATACACAATTATAATTGTGTATTACAAGCTTACATTATAACTAGATGTAAATTATAGTAGTTATATTTATATCTTTATTGTAATGCTATTATTCTGTAGCTGTTTAACTGTTCTAGTAATTACCTTTTCTATAATGGCAATATTGTGCTTGTAGTACTACACACACACAACTGGTGAGGCAAGAATGATACACAGCTGTAGTTTATATTTACTCCTGATCATGCCTGTGCTAACCTCAAACTTTCCAAAAGCTACTTTTGACTTAAAACTAAACATGTGACATTTTAAGCGAAAGGAGCTTTTTCTGCCATCAGCAGGCAGGTGGGTGGGTGGGTGAAGCACAGAGGGGATATTCTGAACTGACAAAAAACGGATAGTGTCTTGCTACTTCAAGTCTTGATCTCGTCTGAGAAGGCGTAAGGGTTCACTTGCATAAGTGGTGTCTTGTATCAGTATAAGCTATTCGCAGATCACAGCCCTAAAGTGCATCAGGGTGGACTGGGCTTTGGTGACTATATCGGGGCTTCCAATGTGAAAGTAAATTCAGAGAAGCAGTGTTTCATTTTGGAAGCCAGATGATGTATGACTGTGTGGATACTGAATGTGTTCCAATACCAAACTTTGAAGGGTTTTTACTAAAAACAGCACATGAGCTAGAGGCTCACGTTTATTACAGCATGAAACACTTCACTGACACTATGGACTACCAGTCCTCTTATACGGAGGCTGTCAAGCCAGAGACACCCACTTACAGGTTCTCGTCCCAAGGGAGGAACATGGAGATATATCAAAACTTGCACCTCTTTCTTTGGACAATTCTCTCACTCTCAGAAAATGTCCACCTTTAAAAAATGAATAATCCTGAAACTAACAATCCAGTAAATAAACAGGTCACTTCCTCACTTAACAGAACAAATGTGTTTTTCTTAATTCATAGTACCAGATGAAATTGGTAGCTCCTATCATATAAGAACAGACTTTTTTTTATAAGTAGATATTCCCAGATAGATAAAATTGTCTTTTAAAACTTGAAAATAAACAATTTCTGTCCTTTTTGAAACAAAAAAGTACAGTTTTTTAAGTGAATGCATATACATTGAATTCAATTGTACTTTATAAACTTTTTTTAAAAGCTAATTTCTAGAAATATGATAGCAGCAAGAAATCACTGTATAAAGTAACATGATTTCTTGAACAGCGTAGCCTTTAAAACATGATAACTTTTCCTTTTCCCTTTTTTTTGCATTTAAATCCAATAAAGGAGAAAGGTAACTAAAACTCTGTACTGGCTCTGCTTGGCATGCATTTGCTTCTAAAAGCATAGCAATCCACTTGCTTGGACTTCTAGTTATCCTGTTGCATCTAAACATCCATACTGGATAGAACTGGAGAATTGAGGCTAAACAATTCCCATTTACCCTGTTATCCCATTTAACCTCTGTTCAGTTTGCAAGCATGATGCCTATTAGGATAGGAATGGTCTCTTGTGAATTTAGTTGTACTTATATTAAGGAATCAAATTGGGTCAACCCTAAGGTATACCACCAAACCACAGAAGAATCATTCCCAGTACCTGTTCAGAAGTGGGCTGGAAGCACTCTACATGCTGCTTGTTATACCTCTGTCTGGTACTTCAAATATATTTAGGCAAAACTTGAACAAACAGGCTGTCTGACTTGGTCATCTTGTGTTACCTGGCTGATTTGAAAAAGAGGTGATCATATGTTCTTAACCGTTATAGATCAAATGTCCTGATACTGCAATGAACTCAAAGATGCTCTAATTTATCTTTTTCCTGGCCTTCTTATGAAAGTAGCCACTTATTAAATCACTATCCACATTCTTTTTGTTTTTTAAGGAGCATTTGCACATACCTTGGAGAATCAAAAAAGCACAACTTGTAGCTTATGAAAATTCCAACCAAGTTCAAGATATAAGAACTTGGGATAAAGACAAATGACTGGAACATCCTGTTGATCCCTTTTTGCACATTTTGCAGTGCGTGGGTGTGTTCCAGGCTTGTTTGCACAAGATTCTTCAGAAATATAAAACCAGACTTCTGCATGAACAATGTGAGGAGTTTCATTTCTGTATTGTATAGCAGAAGATTTCTTAGTATGAGGTTATCTTTTAGTATTGTCATAATGAGGGCAAATAAAAAGAAAGTCTCTAATGAAATAAGTATCTATACAAAGTGGATCAATTAATAGTATGGTAATCATCGGGTAGTGTGAACAAGTAGGATCAGGTCTTGAGAGTAAAGTAACTGGTGCTGTGGACCTGCTACAAATGTTTCAGGGTAGTTTCGCTTCATGCTAACTCCAGTCTGGTCCCATAGTCTGAATCTGTAGCTTGTGTTCTCAAGATGTTCTCCAAAACTGTATTTCCCAGTTCAGTGTAATCCTTTAGACTATGGTCACTAAGATTGCACCAAAATATGAAACTTCATTTAAGATGTGTGCTGCAGCTGAAGCACAGAAACAAGGCAACTCTGGGAATGTTAACCTTGTGTTACGGCTGCTTATCATGTAAAGTTAGATGCACTCGAAGGGCAAGAATGCTTCACCAGACGCTAGTAAAACAGAGTAATGATATTGGAAAGCTATGTGACTGCTTGTTTGCACATCTCAGATACCATTCATGTTAGGTTTAACATCTCTTCCTTTCCTTTGTTTACACCTACCACAAATACTAACATTGTAATAGACCAGAGCAAACTAGGGCAAGGTGCAAGGGAAGAAAGCAATGAAAATCAAAGCTGATTACACACGTTACTGACAGGTGCATGCATATGTCTAATTCCTTTTGACACAAAGCTTCCCCTTGACAGTCTTTGACTGGAGATTCCTCAAAAGCCACTAAAAGAACAAGGCCGCTGTCACCTGGGGCCTCGGTGTGGCCAGAGCTGCTGAGTGACGCCTCTGGTACCGTGAGGACAGACGGACTGCTCCCCCTGACAGATGGATCGATGGGGGGCCTTTCTCAAGTAACAGCTACAAGGACAAGATATCCTACGTTCCACGTACTTCCGACCGCATCCCATGCTATGAAAACATGACTGTTTTATTGCAAATAACTCACTGTTTCCCTCAGCCGGGTGCACGGTACAATGCCAGGCCTCTCTGCTGCACAGCCTGGTCTGGGGAAGATGAGAGCTCTCTCTAGCTCCAGTGAAAATACTGTTTCGTTGTTTTGGGGTGGGTTGTTTTGTGGGTTTTTGGGTTTTTTTGTGATATGTTGGGTTTGTGTAAGACTCCCGTTTCGGAGGGCAGGCCGGGGCCGGGTGGGCAGCGCCACAGCAGCCGGCAGGGCCCCCCCGGCTCCGGCGCTGCCTTCCGGCCGGCACCCAGGGGCTCCCCGGGCACCCTGGCCCAGCGCTCGACCGCCCTCCCTGTAAGAAACAGGAATTAGGTGTTTAAATTGAGTTTGTGTTTCGGCGCGTCAGTCCCCCTGGAGCACCAGGGGCTGCCCCGGCCCGGTACCTCAGGCGGACCCGCGGCGGGGCCGGGCCCGCTCGGCTCCCGCACCGTTACCTGATCTTTGCTTTCCGCAGCGCCAGCTCCTCCTCGCTGCCGAAGTCGAGGGACACATCCTCGGTGTCGTCCACCAGCGCCTGCGGCGGGGAGCCAGCCCGTCAGCGGGGAAGGGCGGGGGAAGCCGCGCCGCCGCCCCCCGCCCCGCACCGTCGGCACCTCTACCTGCTTCATCCTCCGCCTCGGCCGGCCCGGCCCCGCAGCCCCGTTACCAGGCGCGATGGTTGCCAGGGCCTGGGAGGTGTTTCAGGGAAAAGGGTCCGGGCTGCCGCCTGCCCAGGCCCAGAGGGCGGCGGGGCCGGGGCGCAGGACTCCCCGTCGCCCGGGGGGCCGCGCCTCGGAGCTGGAGTACCCCGGTTAAAGTGGCGCTGGGGCCGGTGGGGGGACCGGCCGCCTCCCCTGCGCCCCTGTGGCTGAGGTGCCTTCAGCTGCCCCGCTCCTCCCCATCACCTCACGGCTCTCAGCCTTCGCCCGCGCCAGGGCGGCCCGAAGGGCCTTGTCAGGGGCCCGAGGGGCCAGAGCCTGCCCCCGGCCTCTCAAGATGTCCGCTCCGGGCGCGAGGGCTGCGTGCTCACCGAGCACACCCACCCGGACGGGGCTTCTCAGGCCTCCTGATGAAGGTAAATCCCAAAAGGAAAAAGTCGTGGAGAGAAAGGTGAAGATACATGTACGTATATGATACACCCCTGCGTGTTTGAGGAGACACCAGCAGTCTGTTGTCCTGTCAGTGCCAGGCCAAGCATGCTCTCCCCCCCGGAGTGGGCCCTGTGCCCCTGTCACCATACGGCTTTTGGGAGGCGAGCCGTACGGGGATGGTACGGCCCGTGTACTACTAGTGAAATGTAGGTAACTCGGCCCCTTAGTTAAAGATTTCTCCTGTTTTTGTTTAAATTGCAGATGGATTATGTGGCAGAGTTAAGGAAGTAGGAAGGCGAAATGGGACAACTGAGCTTCAGGATGTGGGTAAGGATTCGAATTGGGTCAACCCAAGGAAGGCAAAGCAGGTAAGTTGTTGTGAAGGAAGAAAAGACCTTGGGCAATCAAAGAAAAGCATTTTGTATCGGCCTGTAGATAGCGAAAAGACACAAGGAATCTAACTAGGGAAAACTGGGGCATTCCATTAAAACTGCAAGGTTGCTGGTTGTCACAAAACAAGAAGTATGCATCCTTTAGGTGATTTATAGTGTGAAAATCTTAGCTCATTATAATGTGAAAATTCCACCTCCAAATCTTAAGCTATATGCCTCTTATATGAAACCGCTACTCATTGAGCATACATAGTGACTTATGAATGTCCTATATCTTTAATTTGAAGCAAAAATACAAGTAGCTAATAGTAACTTGTTGTGAAATCATGAGCCACCAATGAGAAGTATAGTATACCAATTAGTTGATTTTGTGAAAATATAAAAGCTTTCAATGTATAAGCCAAGGTGTGCTAGTTTTGTGGAGTTTTCACCTAGCACCCATCTCTGCACAGATATAAAAGCTCTCAGCTCTGTGCGGATCGGTTCTTTGCACACCTGTAAAGAACACAGATTTGGGAAAACAGTTTCATAATAATGGGGGAAAATAGTCCAATCAGCTAAGTATGAAGTGGAGGATAAATCACAGTCATTTGTAGATCTGAATAGCTACTAGCACTAAATAAGCCTGCAAAATAATAACTTCCTAGTCTTTTCTAAAACATCTAACTAAACCAGAATGTATCTGTTGCCTAAGTACAGAAGTTACTAAGGTGAACATTTCAAAAACATTAATTGGAAAGTGGCTTTGTGAAAGGCAAGACGATACCTAATACATGAGAAAAACTGGAAAATCCTTAGTAGGATTTGTAATTGTAGAGAGGGAAAGGTGTATTTTATGACTAATAATGTTAATATTGTGGTAGTCATTTTTTTGGCCTCAGTAGTGATAAACCAACACTTTATAGTGTGTCAGTAAGTACAGCAGACTTGCACTAAAAAGCTGAATAGGCAGTCTGTAATTTGATGGAATGGCTCACAATAGCTTACAATATTAAAATATTTAAATAGGCTTTCACTCCCAAAGATGATATAAACTCTTTGAGAGCTGTCATGTGATACAATTATTAAATAATTACAGCCATACCTTTATGCTTCGTACCAACACGCACCGCTGTTTATGAGCAACATATTAACAATAACTCAAATAGAACAGGCTTCTGACTCAGAAGTAGCTCCCAGAACTGCACTGGTGAAAGCATTAAGCAGCATAGGGAGGCCCCACATCTTGACTGCCAGATTATTCATTTCAGATCCTGTACCAGCTCTTCTTTCCCCACTCAGCATGGTTCTGCCAGCAAGTCTTTGAATTTAGTAATTCTGTAAAGTTGCTATATTGTCTGACCTGTTGCATTTTTGTTCTGAGGCACCTGAAAATAACTTCATGCTCTATTCCTCATCAGACAAAGCAGTACTTGATTCTAGGGGAGAGGTGAGAATTAGCCTGTCACAACATTTGGTATCTGATTTACTACTCTGTGCTGCTAACTGATTTCATTAGAGATGAAATTATGTAACTAAAAAAGAAACAGAATCTGTGTTTTGTTTTTTAATTTTAAAACAGGTAAATATTTCATTGATCTTCCCTCCTTCCAGTGCTTGTCTCTACTGATTCACTGCAAGGGTTATCTGTTTTCCTGATGAAGTCTATTAAATAATGCCACAGAAGACTATCAGTATACCATGCAAATGTTTTTAGTAACATTCTCTAGAAAGCTGTGTTGAATTACATTGTGTGATTATTCAAGGTATTGTATGAGTTATCATTTTCTTTTACAGCAAGTTAGGAGTTAGAAAGAATCCTTGATGACTAGAGGAATTGTTGGTCAAACCAAGAATTTCTTCATTTTGGGATTATTAGAAAAGCTTTCTTCTTTGTTTTAAAATAAATAGATCCAAGCAAAATCTCGTTAGAAGTTTCCAGAGTTTGCTAGGATTTCACAGAACAAACTGTCCTATTTTCAACACCTTTTTGTTTTCCTTCTGATTTAACTACAAATTATTGGAACATTGGAAAGATTGGCAACACGCTAAAGGCGATGTAAGGCCTCAATTACTGCTTCACCAGCACAAAATTTGAAGATAGTTGCACTGAATTTATGAATTTTGGTTTGCTTTTCAGGTTTGCATACAGGAAAACCTTGACCATTTATGAAATATCTTAATATTTCATTTAATTGCTGACTGAAACACATAGCATAAGTTAGGTCAAAACTAAAATTTTCTGCTGTGCACATGCCATTACTTTACTGCCAGTCCTCTTCCCCAAAGAAATAATGGCCTTGCTATCATAGAGCACTATCAGTGCCAAAGTCTTGGTACAAATAACTGAGAAATATCTCTTGCTCTCTGTTTCAACAATGAATAGAATCCCCTTTACAGCGAATATGGTATTTCATTCACAGGATTAGCATGAAGTCAGCTGATTTATCTGTTTCTTTGGACAGTTGCCCAGAATCTTGCTCTGGCATTGTATTAGAGACTCGCGCTGTAAATTGCACAAGGGTATCCTGAACAACTCAACAGTTGTTGCTCTGGCTTCAGTATCTCAGTGTGTTTACAGTTAAGTGTTCTGTTCCTCTGAATATTCAAAAATATTGTTAATCCAATAGTAACTCTTACCTCTTGCATTAGATACACTTATGGGGTTTGTTGGAGGTTCAAGGAAGTGTTTAAATTTTGAGGAGAAAGAGCTTGGAGAAAGTATTAAATACATTAAATACATAACTAAAAGTGTCACCTTCTAATTAATTTGTAAAAGATGATTTCCTGGTTTGGCCCAGAAACAATTTCTGTGGAATTTTTTGTCTGTACAGACCTGAATTGTTGTAGGTGGCAGGTTTGTATTACCAGGTGAGAAGCCACAGCATTTTACTTGACAGATCAGGATAGTGTCTTTTAGATGGGTGATATGTAGCAATACGTTCTCAGTAGAGATCAGGTTCTGCCATCAGTAAGAAATGGGTAAACAAAAGATATGTCAAAGCTGAAGAAGTTTGGGCCCTAAATATAAATGGAGATTAAAAAAAAACCCAAACAACTTGAATGAAGGATCAATACAGACTTAAGGCTAAAAAGATAAAAAAAATAACTCTTGAGTACCTTGAGTATAAATACCCCTTATGGCACTGTAACTGCTTTTGATTCTAAAAAGTGCAGTAGTGTCTGTATTCCTTTCCATTATGAAAAAAATCAAGAAAACATCACATGTTTTTCTGAAATAGCTTATTTTCTCCCCTGTATTCACTATATGGCTTTAGGCCTTATTTAAGTCGTGCTATAGGAATCTGTAGTGTGGTTACCCAGGAGACAAAAAGCTCTGCAATTATTAATGAGTTTACTTCAGTATCTTTCTCTGTTGGGACTATGCAGTGGTCACTTAGAAACGGCCAAAACAAAAGCAGACCAAAGCGAAGCCATCACCTCTCTTCCAGCTTAGGTGCGTTGCTTCCCGGTGCTCGGCTGCAGATTTCTTAGTGTGCTTAGCTTTATGTATCTTTTGATAAGTTCAAAGTTTCAGTCATTCTTAGCTGCAGTTCTTGGTACTTGTTACTTCTGCAAATTATTTCTTATTACTCGATTTGGGAACTCCAAAAATAAGGAACTTGGGCTGTTTGGACACCTGTCAAAAGTTTGGTTTAAGTGACTTAACAGATCTGTTGCATTAAGCTGGGATAGGATCCATTTCCCAGGGAGCAAGTCTTCCGATTTCACCACGAGAAGTTATTTGGGTCCCTTTTCTCCTTTTCTATATGAATTTAATAGGCCTATATACACTCACACAAGTATCCCATACCTTTCCTGACTTAAGCCGGTCCTCTATAGGTTTTCTGAGGCAAAAAAAAAAAAAGTATTCTCAGCCTACTAAATAAAAAACTCTAAGGTTTATCAAACAGTTGAGAAACTTAGTTCAACAAGAGATTAATATGAAAAATTGAATGCTGTTGCTTCTACTATTTTCTCTGGAAAAATAAAACTTGAAGTTACTTATAAAATTGTAAGTTGCTTATTCATTAGCTGTGCTTTTTTTTGTTGTTGGTTTTTTTTTTTTCATTTTTTTTGCTAGTAATATCTACATAGACTTGTTCAGATCCCTGAGGTTCTTGCTGGACAATTCTTCAACCACTGCTTTTGCTGGCAATGTCTACTTCATCTTTTGTTGTGGAGGCTGTGGTTAAGCTGCTTTTGTTGTATTTACTTGCATTTGTTGGTTTTATTTATTCTAAGCTGGTGTCAAGAGGGTGGTAAAGGCAATAACTTCTTCAGAAAAAAAAGTAGAGTATTGACAAAACACAAAAAAGAGAAGTAAGAAAGGGTTCCTAATCTGGTGATGCAATGAAGTTAGAAACCTGTACCTACAGGTCTTAATTTTTTTCACCTGCAGAGTTTTGTGAAGCAGACTCTGGTCCCTACTTCTACAGCATTCTTTTTTAATGGTATCTTTTCTTGATTTGTTAATATGTTTTTCTAGTTCACTGAATAGCTTCAATTCCCTACAATTCCTTGTACTCGGTCACAGGGAACCTGAAGAGGTGTCCGAGGAATTAAAATTGACAAAATCCTTACTGTTTCTCTAGGCCTGAATCGTACAAAGATGTAGAAGTGCTCAGGACTGGTCTTTAGGTACCTGGATCTCCCATATAAACCACAGGAACAGTAAGTGCCTTGGAATGGGGTCTGGCAGATTGACTGCATGTTCCTTACAAGACACACCAGGTGCTGCTGGTGATAACTCGCTCTGTATGCAGTACACTGCTCTGAACCCCCCCCGGAGCTAGGGTCCTGACCTCTTTTGGCAAAACCAAAAGCAAGGTTCATGTCAGTGGCCTGTGAGCCCCTTTTTCAGTGGAGTCTCTGCTTAGAAAGAGACCATGATTTCCTCTGTGCCTGAAAGGTGACAGCCTCAACCTCCCAGCTTAGAAGACAAGGAACCTCTGGGCTGTACTGGAGGCTTCCGCAGCTCTTCCTGTGGAAGCCCTTCTGCCTTACTCCCCAATTTGGGGATGAGGCATTGTTTCTCCTGTGAATAGGCCTGGATTCACAATCCACACATCTTTAAAATCTATAAATAATTGTCAATAAAAATTACTGAAATAAACCTTGGAAGCAGGGTAAGGACCCAAACCTGTTTCTCAGAGAATGCACCTCTAAAAGTTTGGCTTTCATCCTTCATGCAGGGTAGAGCAGCTTCAGCAGAAGCGTTTTAGAGCCCCACTTCTCTGTGGCAGAGCAGCCCAGAGACCACACCGCAGCACTGTGGAAACATGGACCTAAAGTTCCTGGAAAAAAAAATAGGTATTGTGACTGTCTGTGATACCACATTCACTCTCTTCAGTTACGGGATTAACAGCACAACTACTGGAAATGAAAGTCGTGGTAAATGCTGGTTTATTCATGTGACTAAAGGTAGAGCTACTGTGTGGATGATGTGTATTTTAGAATTTTTTTTGTGTCTAGTGTGTGTTTTAGTTGACAAAAATCAGAAATGCTCTAGGGAAGCCCCTAAAATACATGGTTTCTTCAACCGTCAGTGTAGTATTTTTGCCCAGTTTTCTTGCCTCTGTCATTCTGAAACTTGACACAGGCTGTGATTTTGCAAACATCCTTTTTCCTTGTTGGTTTGAGTTTGCATTTGTATTCTGTTTCCCATTCTTGCTTGATTTTATTTCAGTGTAAGGGGAATTACAGTTTCTTTTGTCACATTCTCCAACGCACCAGTATACATAGTTTTTTTTTGCCACATGCTCCAATGTACCAGTGTACTGGACTAGTTATATGGAGTCCAGTAGTGGTGAACACAAAGGCTATGAATTGCTTTTCTTTCTTTTACTTTTTTTTTAATTGCACTGAGCTATAGATAAGTAACAAGTCCTTCTCTTAACAAGGTGAATACTGTTGTGCGCTGTCTGTCCTAAAACTACTGCTAAGAGAGCTGTGCATTTGTGGTGCTTAAAAGACTCTTGAAAACCAAGGGAAGGAATAAGAGCTTTTCTTGGTGTCTGTCCCTCCATCCATCGGCCAGGCAGCAGCGGGGTGTTGGTGCAGGTCTCGCTGCTCGTGGCGTGCTCCCAGAGCGTGCAGTGCAGCCACCTGCTAGTGAAAACACTTCATACTCCATCCTTGGCCTCCCGGTGAAATACCTTGTGCTAGTAAAAATAGATTAATAGAAGAACAACATGCTTATAAATCAGCACTGCTGTAGCAAAATATTGCTAAACTAGCAATATTTTGTTAATGTTCAGTTGTTTCAGTATTTTTTTCCCTGGGGAATTCCAGCACGTACCCTAGCACTGGTGCCAGTGAAAGTAGTGAATCACTGGGATTCAGATGAGGAAGAAAGTGCTGGAATTCATAGTTTAAATATGGGCCTGTTAACACTAAGATAGTTCAGAAAATATTTGACACTTTGCTGTTGGAAACAGCTTCATATATCTGTCTTCATATAGCTACCTAATTCTCTACAGAGACCTTTGTGGTAGCTGTGTCCTCTTGGCACAACAACGAATCTGGACTACACAGGTGAGGCTTGCAAATTGATGTTGGTTTTGTTTATGTTATTACTTATGTTACTAAGCTAAAAATGAGAAGGATATGAATTTTTAAACTCTAAAAGAATCCTATTGAATGTTTATGGCAGACTGCCAGCAAACTTAGATATCTCAGTCTAATAAAAGTAGAAACCAAGGTAATTTCTGCAGGAATGCTTTTTAAGTTAGTTTATCAGGATTTTGCAAAGCAGTTGTCTAAACAGGTCTTTAGTTCAGCCTGCCTTGCTCTGTCAGCCTTCTGAGAATGCTTGCCCAAAGTTCTGTGACATTCTGAATGACCACAAATATTTGAGGCCCTAATGTCTCTTCGCAGCTACTAGATTAGGAGTTCCCAACCTTTTAAATTCCTAACCTCGCTTGAGAAAATTGCATTCTGGGGAAGCTGCCAGTAGGACCAGCAGCACTGTAGTGCATTACCTTGTGCTCTATGCCATGTCTCACCCCCAGTCCTGCACTACTGAGGTTCATCATAGTATTTGGGAAGCAGTATGTAGCATGCTGAAGGACTTTCACGCATCAATGGAAGCACAGCTAGTTTCTGAGGTGAGGAAGCAGGGAAAAGATTTCATGAGACAGTTTTAAAAACAAGCTCTGGGAAAAAAAAAAAACCAAACTCTGCAATCTAAAAGACAGACCTTCGATGTTCAAAACATCTTCCATAATATAGCATCCTAACTTTCCTACAGGAAGTCATTTTTATAATAGACATAAGATATTTTACATCAAGAGCTGTAAACCTTGGTGCAATTACTTAGGAAATACTGTGTGAGTGCATATGCACGACAAAGGATACAGCATTGGTAACCAAAGACTCCATTCTAAGATTTACCTGAAGTAAGTTCCTGCAGTGCATCTTTGCAAAATATAACGAAGTTAGGGGATAGGCTGGTAGTTAGATACTCACTGAGGGCAGCATTCTCTAATGCTCATGGACATTGCTGCAAAGTTCCTATTGATTTCAGTAGATAATGTATTATGAATGAACTGTGCTTCCTTGAAATTCCTTTCATGTCATCTGAGCTGTTGGCTCTATCTTTGAGCTCTGGTTTTCCAGTTTGCTGATGTATTTGGCCTCTCTGGCCATAAATTTGATTCAATACCAGAATTTTTGTTTAGGATTCCTTCTATCCAGGCTGAAAAGCTTTGAAGTGCTGCTGGTCAAGCAATTTTTCATAGACTGGAAAGTCTATTTAACGAGTTTCCCTACTTTCTGGTTGCAATGACTCAAGCCTGTATAATACAGGCATCAGCATTTCATTTATCTGCTTCCCAGATAAAAGTATGTATTCAACTGCACAACTTCCCTTCCTGTTCTAAGGAATCTCTTTAGTTGACACACAGCTTATATAAATAAGGGTGATGTTCCATAGCAACTGTCTGTATGTTTAAGGATCATTATGGTAATCTTCCTCTCAAAGTCCAAAGGGAACCACATGCCTTAGCTATAGACAATGCTAAACAACAGCAACATAAGAAGCAGCAAATAGTAAAAATGCACAGCCTGATTTAGTTCTCTTTTTCACACACATTGTTTGTGTTATAATACATTTTAAAGAGGAAAGTTAGTTAAAAAGGAGAACTTGTGCTTTTGATTTCTCTGCATTGAGAGGAAGTGACACTTCTAAGTAAATATGATGTTGCCCAAAGTCTACAGCTAATTTTGAAATCCAAATAATCTTAGTAAAATCTTAGCAATTAATTTAACTGTTTTTCCTAGGGACAGCGAAGCAGCTGAAAGCGTACCAATGTAGGCCAGGTTACATCCTTCAGTACCTGGCATCTAGGTATGTCATGAGCCTTAGCAAATTTTATCTAGTGTCACGATACTAAGATTTTATTGTTATTATTATTTATACAAATGCAAAATCAAAAGCAGAAATAGAAATCACATTTCATTATTTTCTCAAAATTACAAATTAGGACTGTAGCAGCATTAGAACTTGGATTAAGTTTTGACAGCTTAAACCACAATATCCCTTATTTTGGCCTTAGCTACAAGATAAGGGGTCAAAGGTAGAAAACTTTTAGCACATTATTGCTTGGCGTGTTTGCCTGCAACCCAGAAAGAGCCAGGGACAGCTGTATAGAAACCATGCTTTCTCCCGGATGTTGATCTTGAGATCACTTTGGAAAACTCCTCAGGAATCCTTAAAACACATGGGAAGAGTTGAGGGAATCAACTCAAAATCTTTATATCTTAACACTTATGCAAAGGCAATAATACTTTTGATTGGTCTCAAATCCAGACATAACACAAGAAAAAATATTGTATGTGAGTTGAAAAGCCTGTTATCTATTCATGGTGAACTTTGCCTGTGCACATTTGCAGATGGAAATTGTTAAAGGTGTGAAGCACTTGCAGAAAATCTGCTTTTCTCATGCTTAAGTGGCAGTCATGATGATGTATCACAACGTATTGGCTTGCTTGCTTGTCTGCTTCTGAAGGGAACTATCCTATGGAGGGGAGTTCTCTGCCCACAAAAAGAAATCTACCTTTCCCACATTATTACATCCCCTCACAGTCAAACACACTTATGCCCTGGAGCACTGAGCAAGTCTTTCTGTATTTGGCTTTTGCAGAGGCAAGGTGCAGCAGCTCATTGAGTTGCAGAGACTGGTTGAGAATTACAGTTTAAGTTGAGTTTCTTCTTTTAATATGCAGCTTCTCATGTGGCTTGAACTCTCCACCTCCCATCAAGAAGGTTAGTCAGGACAACTGCTGCCTAGAACGACCTTGAATGTGAATGATGATGCTGAGAAATGTTTCTGAAAACCTTCAAAATGATAGTCAAGTAATGGAGATAATACTTTTAAAAAAAAAAAAAATTATCTGTTGTACCCATTCAAGAAGACACTGATTGCAGGAGAAGCTGAGACTGAGCCTGTTTCTCTTCCCCAAGCTGTGGTGAACTCAGTTGGATTTGCTGTGATAGCAAGCAGTTCCCAACTTTCTGCAAGGCAAACCCCCAGCTGCCTTTAGCACGTGTTCTGCTCCACAATGTGGTAAAGTACAAGTGAAGGCATCTTATTTAGTGCACTTTTATGTTAATAAAATGATAGGAAACAGTCTTTTTCATGTAATAGCCTGGGAACAATGCTGCTCTGAATGAGCTGGCACTTACTCCTACTCATACTTCAGCAAAACTAATGTTGTCTCTTCTGTTTTGAATCAATGTAGGCAGCAACTTTAAAGGAAAAGACATTGAAAAGAGAAATTTTGAGTGAGATAAGAATATGCATGATCCAAGGGATTTACTTTTCCATAAGGAAAATAAATTAATCTACTTTTCTCAGTTGCCATTTATATAATTACAGTAAAACTTGTTACCCACCTGCACAGCAAGTCAATACTCGATTGGATAATGAGGGAGCTTATTTTTCCAGTGTTTCGTATGCACGTAATAAATCCTAGTAGGAAATAAAAAGAAAAATAAGAATTTATTCATAACCTAATCTCTAAGCTTATAATGTGGAGAATCCAATGTTAACCTGCTCCTCTTGCAGAGGATATGTTTTGTGTTGACGTTTTTGGTATTGTTCTGATTCAGCAATAACTTGCTGAGCCCACTAATGGGCCCATACTCCTTGGCCAGGAGGCAAAGACTCACCTATACCAATCCTTCTTTAATGGGACAAACATTTTTCTAAAATTATTTTTTCAGGTGACCATGTTGCTGATTGGAAACCTGTGTTTCATGAATACTTGGAAGAATTCTGCTGTTGTGTCATTTCATCAAGAAGTTATTTGTTATTGAAAATGTTATTTAAAGGCTTAATCAAATGAGGAAATACTTCTGCTATTGCAGGCCAAATTCTCTTAACTTTTTTTTTTTTTCCACTTCATCTTTTTGATGCTGACTGAATGGATTTTTTTTTTAATTCTGTCAGAACAGTTCAGATTTTGCTCAGACCTCCTTCAAACGTCTTCAGATGCAGGTATGAATCTCTTTAAGGAGATCCTGCCTAGAGTAAGGAATATTCTTTCAACTGCTACAGCTTCTGATGACCATGCATTGCTTAACCTTATGCTGAAGGAAGATGTGATATCCAGGGAGTACCATCAAGCCTTGCTCCATGAAAAAGACAGAGAGGACCTTGCAAGGAAAATATCTCTCACCTTTATGGAAAAATGGGACCTGTACATGAACACTTTGGTTCCCCTCTGCTGTTTAAACCTCTGTGGCAGTAAGCCTCAAAACATGACAGATAATGAGCCAACAGGAAGCAAGTACATTTCTGGTAAATCAACTTTTTTTTCTTGTTTTGCTTTGTTAAAGATTTACTTTTGTTTATTGCATTTTGAGATTGCATTGTGGCATAGTGCAAAGTACATCAGTGGAGAGCAAGTGGGGAAGAGAAGAGAGCAGAATGTAATGCAAGAACAACTAAAAAGAGATCTAACATTTAGGGTAGCTTCGGGATATCCATTTTCATAGCCAGGCCATAATAAAATTTGTTCTTTGCTACCTTTTGCAGAACCAGAAATGCAAAGCAGATAGAGACCATGATAAGGTCAGTTTTTCTGAACAGACATACTAACCATTGATAGTCTGAGTAGTACTTGTTCATGGCCCATGCTGGTAATTCATGTAGGGAAATCTATTATCTTTTTCAATCACATATATGGGAGGAATGCTCTCCACTTTAAATTCCAGATGTCTGTAAGCAGCAATCACTTTTCAAGGCATGGATGAAAGTACAAGAGGAAATGCTGGGAGAAAAAAAGGAGGTTATAGTGAGGGGAGGTTGGTCTCTTCTCCCAAGTAGCAGGCGATAGGACAAGAGGAAATGTCCTCAAGTTGTCCCAGGGGAGGTTTAGATTGGATATTAGGAAAAAATTCTACACTGTAAGGGTTATTAAACGCTGGAACAGGCTGCCCTGGGAAGCAGAATGGCTGTCCCTGGAGGTATTTAAAAGATGGGTAAACATGGTGCTTAGTGACATGATTTAGTGATGGTTTTGTTGGTGTTAGGTTGATGGTTGGACTCAATGATCCAAAAGGTCCCTTACAACCTGGAACATTTTATGATTCTGTGATTCTAAGACATTTTATGAGCAGGCAAAATACTGGCCTGGAAGATTTTAGGTCTATTATTACACACATTCAAATTAATGCCAAGAATTCGTATTTTAAATGTAGAGTATCATAGCAGGTGGCCTACTGTCACTTATGCTAGGAGCATATATAATCTGGTTTCTACTTTTAATTAAATCCCTACTGCTTGAAAAGATATCTTTTCCTTCTCATTTTTGTAGTGGTAGCTCCTAAAATCTCAATTCAAAGATCTTGATCCTGTCATTCCTGGGTATGTATCTCTTTCACAAAGCCTGTGCTTAAGACTGAAGTGCATCAGAAACAGCACTAGTTTTCATCCATCACATCTTCAACTATTTATCACTGTTCTCTAGATTTTATAGTAAAGATGGGCTCAAAAAAAGTGGTTTCAAAGACATTAATTCACCAGGAAATGACTGAAATTGTATTAGAAATTTCAGCTTCCTTTGAAGCTGCATGTTTTCCTGACTTTCTATTTGAAATTTGTTAATTTTTCAGCCTTATGGTCAATTATTGTTTCAAACTGAAGAAGCCTTACAAAGATAACTAGGGTCAGGAACAGATTGGTAGCAGCAGGTTTCTCACTAACTACTTAATAGTTCTGCAACTTGTTCTTCTACCGCAAAATAGATTTTACAATTTCTGGACAAAGAAGTCCCAGCTTTCTCCTTCTTGCAAAGTGCACTATTGGCATCTGTTTTGCAGTGCTTCTGATACTAATTAATATACTCTGTTCCCTCCTTTTACAGTAGGGCAGTGTATCAGCAAATATTGAAGCAAAGAAGCTGATGGTCACCTGAGAAGCTTAGGCAGTTCTCAGCTGTCTCACAGTCTCTTGTTTTCCAGTCTGCTTTTTTCTAAATAAAAACTGTCTGTTTCTAAGACCATCTTTATAGACCAGTCCACTAGATGAACCAGTACTCCGATTTGCTCTAGCAATTCCTTTCTGCTGTTTCTAAGCAGCTATGGGTGTTGTACAAAAAGTGGACAACCAGTCTTTGCCGTAGTAGCAAAGTGGAATCACAATAAACTTTTTTCTTTTGTTCCCCCAGCTTTCGTTCTTAAAGTATATAAATCGCCTCATGGGCTCATAGCCTTAGAAGCTGGTAAAGAAATCTGCCTGCAGGGCTTGCAAAGGAGCTTATACCTTGTGAGGTTGTGCTGCACATTAGAACAGGGCTAACAAATAACCCTCTTAACTTTTGTAGGGATTTCCCATGCAGTGTCTCATATCAAAACAGAGCACTAAAATGCAGAATCTGTATTTGTGCAACCTTCCTTTAGTTTCTCCTGTGAATGCTGTTATACTGAAATGTTGCTTTTCTTCTAATATCTGTAGATGATTTCCAGGAACACAGCTGCCTGGGTGGTTAGAGAGCCTGAAGAAGCTATAGATCTGCATTGCAGGCTGAGCCCTGCATCTCTGTAAATACTGGAAGCAAATCAGCCACTCCCAGAAAAGAAACAGCTTTATCTTTTCTCAGTCAGCATGTTCCTGTGGAACCTGGTGGATCTCCTCTGCAAAGGCTTATGCAGGTCAGCACCTGCTTTGCTTATAGAACCTGCTGCCCTGTGCATAAGCCATTTGTTACTGAGCAGCTGATTAAACACTTGCCTTACTGAAGCAGCAAGTTGACTTCATAAAATCCCAATTCCTTCCTTTCCCCTTCAGACTGGTGGAACTTTCGTTATAAACTATAGCCAATGGAATAATACTACCTTGAGAATATATTGTCTTTCTTAATTAATTCCAAAGGTCTATGCATTATAAAAAATAGAAAAACAGGCAGGTGAGCTTGCAGAGCCACACAGAATCAACTATAGGCATCATGACAGGAACACTCATGAATGAAATTGGTTTTCAAAAGATTGTTTGTCTTGCACCAGGTAGGTGCTGGCAGGGCAAGCAATGATTAGATGAATAAACGTTCTGTCAGAAGCAAACCCTGAACACTGTGTGTAAGACAGACAAGACTTACGAGCTTCTGTTTTGTGAAATATCCTACTTGTCATTTTGAGCCAATGGCAAGACGTGCAGCACAAGACACCACACTAATTTTGTATTGGTGGAGTCTGTGAACATGTGAAAGAAGTACTTTCACTTCCATCACACCAAATGGAACTGCGAGGTAAGAGCGTCTGCGTGCTGCTAGCTTTAATTTTACTGATGGACCATATAACAGCTTGACTTCAGGACAGATTTGAACTGGAATGAAAAAGACAAGGTAGATTTCTGGGGAGCACTGGGAATTGTTACTTCTGGCTCTTGTTTCAACCGAAGAAATCGGTCTGTTCCGAACTAGTAACAAGTGCAGGCTCTTCTTAGCAGTGACAAGTGACCAGCAAAGGTAATACTGCTTGTTATACAGGGGTTGCTAGAAGGGAGGTTCCTCTTCATTTTCCTCTTTGGAATTCCCCCTTTTCTACAGTGACTGGGTTGGCTCATTTCCTCCTTTCTGGTATCGCTTTCTAAAAGCCCTGGGTCGTGACTGCAGCTCTACTCGGTTTTTGGTACTGAATCCAGAGTGAAAGAGCAGGAATCGTCCAGTTAACTAAGGTCAGTTTTTCCTCAACTCTAGAATGCGTTGCTTGTGTCATAGTTAATTCATCTTGTCTTACCTTCTGTAGATATTGGTCACTACAGTGTGTCAGTATCGGGATTTGGTTGAAATATTAGCAGGATGAAGTCTGAATGTGAGTGAAATTTTGGATAATTTTTAGCAATCTTGTATTGTCGCTAGTCCTGTTACTTGCTCAAAACGTTGCTGTAGTTTGTTTCAGACTTGGCTAAGAATGTACTTGGTTTTTCAACAGATCTGCCACCTTTAGAAAGTGAAACTCAGGATCATTAGAAGAAACTGGCTTATTTCCAGTTTTTTCACAGATCTGCAAAGACAACCTAGAGCTTTACTTTCCTGTCTAGGAGTACAGAGATTCTGTCTTCAAAAAACTTTATGGGTGCAAATGTGCTTTTTCTGCCAAAAAAAGCATATCAGGAAGGTGTCCGCTGTGCTTTATTCTATGTTACTGTTGGGATGGGAGACCTGGGCACCGCTGTGACACACAAGTTGATATGGGATATGAAAAAGCAAATTCTGCTCTCAAATTGCAACTCTGACACATGCAGGACAGCACCTTATTAGTCTGCCTGATGTCAGCTGTCTCCAGCGTAAGGCAAGTGACATTACTTTTATCTGTTGTGTTGGTCACTGTGCAGCTAAATTCATTGAAAGTCAGAAGCTGCTTTTACCTGATACTTAATTTTTTCTCAGCTTCTTTAAATGTATCTCTAAGGGAGACAAAGGAGAATGTCACAGGATACAGAGCAACTTTTTTCTCCAACATCATCTCTGTTCTTCATTTTTAGACTATAAAGCTCATGTAAAGTAACACATCACTCTATCAGCAAAATAAAGACTGTAAAAGTTGTATCTTTTGTTAAATTGGGTAATACAACAGGAAAAGTTAAATTAGCTTTCAGTTGTGTAAGCCTTTCATAGATGTGAACTAGAAACTAAAATCTTCAAGGCTTAAGTATAAATTGAGCACCGTTACTTGCAGTTTACAAATGATCCGGCTATCCCTGAAAGGAAAATCTGCTTGGTACCTGAGGAGCAGTGGAATTCTTAGTGATGGATTTGGGAACAGGAAAGGGAGACAGGTGACTGTAGCATGGAGGGGACTTCATCCCTCCTTGCTGCTGGCTTGCCCACCTCCCAGAGAGCATTGCCCCACAACACTGCCTGCAGCAAATGCCAGCAAACATCTCTGCCTTCTGGTGCTTGTATTGTGCACAGTGACATAACCTTTGGGGAGAATGCAGAAGAAGAGAGAAGGCTTTCTGAAGCTGTTAAACAAACTGGTACTGAGCTTTGAGCTCACAGTAGCAGTGTTTCACTGGACTCCTTATTTAGAGTTTGATATAACCTGGCTTTTGTCAGCTTGTGTCACTCGAATTCCTGTGTGGCACTTAATGGGTCTGGGGGGTTGCAAGAAAATAACATTTCTTCAGCAATCTTTGTGTTTAATTTTTCAACCTCCTGTCTTGACAGCAAGCCCACTTTCTTATTTTTCTGTAATATAAGACTTGGAAGAGTAATGTTATGTTATCCTCTGGGTAAGAAACGTGAGATTTGCATGGCACTACTACTCTTTTCTATGAATCATCCTCAGCTTCCTAAACTGGGACAAAAATTAAATTGCAAGGGGGATTTCCTCTGTTCCTGAAATGAAATGTTCTTAACCTCTATACTGATGTGGGAGATTATTTTTTTACTTGTCAGTTCAGATGTCAACAGAGTTTGGGGAAGGAAATCCTGTAACAAATCTCCTCAGAAACATCCACCTTATTTTTGGAGTAAATGCTATGTTATTGTCTGTATACTCCTTCTGTTTTCTCTTAGATACCATTTGATTTTAGTTGGTAGCAGACTTAATTGCCTGGAGTCTTTAACATGTGAATCCTTTAAAATATAAACCATAGTTAAACCAAATTAATGGAGCCAAATGATAAATCACAACCACTCCTCCTATCTTTAGAAATCTGAAAGGCCTCATCTAACTCTTGAGATTTGTATGTGATTTAAGTGAACCCCTGTTGCTTCTTGAACTGGATTCTTTGTCCTGGTATGGTGATGTTCACTATTTCTTTTATTACTTTTCCAGTGTTTTTAATTCATATGGTTTCACTTGGACTCTAAAAGAGCACTGAGCAAAACATTGAGAGTGTTAGGAGTGGATCATATTTTTGTGCTGTATATGCAGAATACAGCGCTAAACCAAATGCACCCCAAGTAGAACCTTTGCTGTAGCAGGTGTGCACTGAATCATTGCAGAGGTAATACAAGGTACTGTGTTCTACTGTTCCACGCAACAAAGGATTGAACTTTCTGAATATATATATTCGGAAGTGCATCCTGTCTTTCTTCTGCAAAGGAAGTGCAGGATTTCTGGGGACTTCAGTTCTTTGTCTTGAAGGACCATGTGGGGTCTGTCTTCCTCCCACTGAGAGCTGGCACTGGCATTTGCAGCCCTAACACAGAAATTGTTATGAAACATTTCAGTCCACTGATCTGAAAATGTGCCAAATGCCCATTTTGACAGCATTATATGGGACCCCGAAGGAAACGTATTATCAGTAAACTAAGCTAAAGTCATGTGTGAAACGACAGAAAGTGCTGAGCCCTGTAGAGCTTATTCATCTTTGGTCTCAGACAGGGGACTGCTGGGATGCTGTTAGAAAAAAGGGGAAGCACTGGGAAAGGAATTGCTATTGAAAACAAGCTTGTTGCTGTCTGGTTTCATTTTGTATGCTTCAGTTACAACACGCAGCAAAACACTGGCTGTCCCTGAGGTGTAGTTCTCCTTGCCCCTGGCACTCAGCATATAAAAATTCATCTTTCAAGACGTGACTATTTTTTCGCCCGCACCCTCGGACAGAGTGCTTTCCATGGTGGCACCATTATTTTAATGCAGCAGAGCACAGCTGCTATTAAGAATTTGTTGGTTCAGCCACAGAAGGAAATTGCAGCATCCCATAACCAGTGTAGTCAGTAGAAGGACAGCTATGTAGAGATTTGTGTCAAAACCAAAGCAATGAAGAAAAAAAGGGATAAGCTGACATTCAGACTGGTGAAACAAAAAAGAAAACCAATCAAGTTTTTAATTCATGAAAGAGTGTCAGTCTTCATTCTTCCCAAGGTAGAAGGCTATGTTTCTCTCAGTCCTGCGCTCCTGGGTTATAGCACCTTTTATGTTCTAATTTCCAGCTCTCTAGATGGACTTGGCACCTTCAAGGCTTCCTCTTGGTTGCTTCTTGATTTCTTGACCATTGTAGCTGAAAACATTTTGTATTACTTATGTATTTATCCACAGAAAAATGCTATTGAAAGAAAGGTTTAAAATAACAAAAGCTCTTCTAACTAAGACTTAATTAAAGCTTAGTATTTCCATGAAGATTAAGTAGGCCTACTTAGTCTCTTTCCATAGGACTTGACCTTTTCTTTGTCTGCTCTAATCAGGCAATTTACTAATCACTGAACTTGGAGTGATGCATTTGTCTGTCTTGCATTCCACTTATGGCTTCTGCCTAATTGTTTCTAACCCCAAAATTATATTGACTCAGATCCTTCAACAGCATTATTCACAAAGTCTGGCAACCTGACATTCTGGAAGGCCCAACTCTGTTTCGATTTTACATTAATTCAATGATGAAAGAGGCAAAGCAAAATGTTGAATCAATCTGAAAATTTAATCTGGTATGTTTGTAACCTCATTCTTAGTTCTCATGCAGGTTTGCCAACATCTGCTTTCCATTTATAGCACAGCAGGCAACAACATAAAATTTTTGGAATCTTAGTAACGTAATGACGCCACATAACATGAAAAAGGAGAACTACTTGATTGTGGGTTATTCCTACTTGTGGAAGCTTACTGTGTCCACCTTCTCTTCTAAATTCTGGCTGTAGATTCTGGTGTCTTCTGCAGCAGAACACGGGTCCGTTTCCAAACTGTTCAGAAGGACAACCCCATAGAGGGGTAGGAGGAATGCAGATTATTTTCTAACAAATGTTGGTAGTGTGTGACTAACTCTTCTCAGTTTTCTTTCATCAGAGCTGCAGTGTTGGCTGTATTTATCTTTTTTCATGTTTCAGGTAGACTTCCTGGTACAGCAGGTTGCTCCACATTTGCACACCTCAGGAGAGTAGACATGTGCAACCAGGGACATTAATGGCATTCTGCTAAAGGCAGAATATTTGAGAGCTGCATTATAGCTATCCTTCGTTGTAAAATGTGGTGCTTGATGCCAAGCTGAAACTTTTCATCATTATCACCTGTTTTAACAGGTTCTGGACATTTTGCTGGTTGTTATTTCATGCTGGTATCACAATACTACGGTGGATTATATTACTTGGATCATTTATGCTTGCATCATGTAGTTCCTGATAAAGATACAGGAGTTGTGACTTATTCAATACTTGGAACTTTTGGCCCAGGTGGTCAGACTGTAGTATCCCACTCCCTCAGCTGGAGTAAAAAGTATGTAAGTCTCATTACAAGCTGATCTGGATCTGTAAGTTTAAGTCACTCCGGGTTATAACTCAATGCAAGACTTGGTAAGCAATACCAGTTCCACAGCCTTAAGATGTCAGCGTCTCATCAACAGAAAGCCACAGTGCAGGACTTCTAGTTTTGGTTGACAAAAGCTGTGGTTTTGGCACAGCTAACTGTTTTGCAATTTGATTTCAGACAGCAAGAGAGAAATCATGGATTCAGCATTCGTGTCTGAAAATAGCTATCTTGATTTGCTGCTCAGTGATACTGATCCACTGCATCTGTATACTCTCCTTGATCCTAAGTCATCTGGAAATGAAGAAGGTGACTTCTCTGCAGGTTAGTAAAATGCAAAAAAATGCTTTATTAGATTAGTCATCATGCTATAAGTTCTTACCATCTCCTCTCAATTACGTAGACATCTGATGGCAGTTTATTATGGTGGCTGGACTAAATTCAACAGACACTTGGTCTTATGATATGATAACTTTGTATATAAAATCATTACTGCTTCCAGAAACTACCATCTTTTTAAAACTATATGTGACTATAACTTACTGAAAGTTCAGTTCCCTTCCTACTTGCCAACATACAACGAAGAGCCAACGCGTTATGCTGAAGTAACAAATCTGCTTTTTCTGCATGTCCTGGTATCTCCTGATTTGTTACTCCTTGGTTATTGTATTCATTGATCCAACGTGTACTTCTTTTAATTTCAGATCCTGAAGTCGATGCCAGCAACTATGATCAGTTCAATAATATGGATTTCCTGTGTACGATGGAAAATGCTGAAAATGGGGATGAGTTGTATCTCTGTTCCAACACCATAGAAGCTTATGCTAGAATAGGTATGAAAGCAGTTTTTGGTTTTTAAATCAATTGCTATCGCTATTTCTTACAAATTCTATTTTTAGTCTAAAGCAGTGGTGAATACTCAAGTGGCCTTTCCCTCATGCATGGTAGATCTAGCCAGGGTACCCAAACCTGTGCATTGTGGGAAAACAGATGAACAGTAGCTTGTGGTTGTTGGGGGAAAATCTCTCTATTAATGGCTCCTTCTGCTTCCTGTCTCAACTTCTCCTTTCTCATATTCTTTATTTCCTGAACAACAATTTACAAGAAAAACTTAATTTAGCTCTTCAATTTCACTTATATGTCAGAATTCTGTTAATGAGGGTAAACTTGCAAGAGTTTTACTGTGAAATTTATTGTGTTATTATTGTGTTTCTTTTTTTCTTCATTGCTAGCTGAATTAGCAGAATATGTGCTCAAAGATCATCAGGAGAAGCAGGTGGAAGACACTTTTGGTAAGATTTATGAGGCAAAGGTTAATTTTCTCCGTGACATTTCTGGCTAACGTTTGCACTGTAATTCATCCCCACCATTTGAACGCTAGTAAGGTTTCTGTACATCTGGTAGCCTCTTCTTTTCCCCTGGGAACTGTGACACAGGATTTTCTTGGCAAACTTTGAGGATTTTCTCTATTTTTGCAGGCTTTTCTCAAAATTGGCAGTTTTATGTCTGACCAATTTGCTGATCACATCACCATGGCCATAGCATATGCACAGCTTAACTATCTAGTGCGGTGTATGACCTCAATTAGCCATCAGACTTACTCGGATCACAACAGGGATGATATACATAAGTTCACTAAACCTGACCCACCCAGAGGAGTTAGCATGTGCACAAGTGAAGTTCATACACACTTATTTCAGTCCAGGATCAGCACAGAGCTGCCTGAGGAAGTGTTTCAGATTTACTTCTCTTCCTGATCAATGCAGCAATGGTAGAACATACATGTAGTAAACGATTCCTTCATTCAATCCTTGACCAAAGATAATTGCTTGCCTTTTGGTACAAAATTATTGTTTTGGTGTGTTTCTCTTTCTTTTACCTCTTTCTATAATTTTTCTAGAAGAACAAAGGTTGACATTTAGCAATATTTCATGTTTTTAGCAGGGAACCTTATTTTGGATGAAATGGCTACTGAAAACACTGAGAAATGTACTGACATAAAGATGCAGAAATGTCACAAGCGAAGTAAGTGAAAAACAGTAAGAGTTTGAAAGGCATTAGTGTTTGAATTCTAAATTTGCATACTTTGATACTTTGGTATCAACACAGCCTCAATCCAT
Source organism: Gallinago jamesoni (assembly GCA_025769975.1). NCBI lineage: Eukaryota > Metazoa > Chordata > Aves > Charadriiformes > Scolopacidae > Gallinago > Gallinago jamesoni. The sequence goes on along the minus strand of JAOQGH010000069.1, from coordinate 12,119,602 downwards.
CTCTCGTGTAGTTCTTCACTGATATAACCAGATGTGCTTCCTCTGACTTCACTTACCCTGCATGGGCTGGAAGTGAAAACTCCCCTAAGCGCATTCTTTACGATTTGCAGAATTTGTTGTCCTTTAACATGACAATAAGCATGTTATATTTCTTCCCTTTATCATCTGTATGACAGTGTTAGCTTTGTTTTCAGTATATCTATAGCTTAGCAAATGTTAACTGAATGATTCCCTCTTTAGTAGCAAGAACAACAGTAATCTTTGATTACTGGCACAAAAATCTGCAGCCTAATTGAAACTTCACAGTCAGAGTAAAATAATGTGAGGCCTTTCACATTCATGTTTCATACATTGGACCTGTACAGTTCTGAAATAGCTGAATTGGAACTGCTAACACCCCCTTCTACTTTGAAAATTAAAATATTTCCATGGTGGAAACTTAAGATTACCAAACTGGTTTGATTTTTATCATTTACTATCGCCTTTCATTCTTTCAGCCTTTGTTGGCTCTGCAGAGGATTGCTCTGAAGCTTCAGAACCCAAATACAAGAAAATTGGTAAGTTATTGGCTGAATAGGAAAAGATTATTGAGCGTTTGTTGTCTCATGTTCCAAGGTCTCATCCTTGGTTAGGTACCTATCCTATAAGGAAAGTTCGCTCTTACAGATTTGATGATACAGGATTGTCATGCATTTTAATGTTTCTGTTTCCAGCAGACTAGAAATCACTGTAGAATCACTTTCTTATTATACATCTCTGGCTAATTCATCATGCACCAAATCTGTGCCCTCTTATCAGTAGCTATTAAATTGTGCATTTTAGGACGAACTACATTGTGGCCTGGAAACAGATCCTTATGCTTTAAAAGCACACATTCCTGCTGGGTGATAGAAAAATCACTTCCTTAGCACCAGCATAGGTGCAGTTGAACTTTTCTAAACCCATCTGAGAGAAGAAAGCAGAACAGTGGTGCATTGGGTCAGTGCCAAATGTTGTAATTTTTGTCATGTACCTTTCATTTATGATGAGTAATGTGATTCAGGCCACAGTTTGGCATTTCCTGGGTTTGATCCTCTTTTCTTCTAGAGTGTGACACCTTCCAAAAATCCAGTGAAACATCCTAGTGAAAATAATAACTGTGAAGAGATGGCTTCTCCACCCAGCCTGTGCTGTACAGTCATTTAAACCGAAGCAGGAATGGGAGAAAGGGAACTGTCTAGGTGGTGCAGGCTGTTAGACTGTATACAAGGCAGTACCCGTGGCCAGCAGGCAGGCTGTAGCTCGTTCCCTAGGTGTAAACTGGTTTTAAAGTTCATGCCCAGATGTAGTCAAAATGAACGTCTCAGGCAAAATAAAGCAGCAAAATACTCTTCCAAAATCCATATGAGTGTAATCACCACTGGGTGAATATTTTATACTGCGTTTTGAAGTGACGTATGCGTTACTGCATGCTAGCACACTTCCCAAGCCTCCTAAGGGTAGCTGACTGTACCAAACCCCACAGGCCCTGTGTGTGTCAGGATGGGCAGCCAAAACCAGCGTGTAATCTACAGTCGTGCAGAGAGTGCTGGATTGTGGGACTGCACCTGAGCAAAATTCAGGCTGGCAATTGCTAAGCAGATGGCATAGACTGGATGAAAGTCATAAAGAGCACACGCATGCACTGGGCCTGTGACTCAAGCTGGTTTTCCAGTGTTCGTGTGGATTTCTGGGGGGGATTGAGCAGAATTAGCAGTGAAAAAATACATTGGATGGATCTGGCAATATAATCAGAGTTCCTGCTGAACTGGTACCTGCAGGCTGTAGTTATTTGGACTCACGTAAAGTTCCTGGTGGTTAGTACCTGTTAAAGGTGGATTGTCTTCTGTCTGCTTAAATTCCTCTATAGGTTTGGCACTTTTTAAAGTCTGTGTTTGTGCCATGCTGACCATTAGAGTTTTCGATAAGGAAATGGCACATCAGTTCCTGATTTTAAAAAAAATAACAAAACAAAACCAATAAAAATGCGTCACCCTAGAGAACTTGCATTCCAGTCCCCTGTATCACTGCAGAGCTAACAGCTGCTTCGTAAAGCTGTGGCTCTCCCTTTCCAGAAAGTGCTCAGAATATTATCACTCTCTCTACCTTGCCTGACCCCGTGAAGACACTCAGGGAAGGAGTATATACATAAGGCAGTGTATGTACTGGGTACAAAAATCTAATTGACAGAAAGATGAGCTACATGACAAAATCAGGAATTTATTTAACCTGTCATAAAATGTGTGTCACAGTATGATCCTGCAAAGGCAAATGCACCAGCTCTTGAGAAGTGTAGGACTATCTACAGTAAAGAGGATAATCTGTACTAAAGTTCGGAGTGGTAAGCCAAGGATGAGATTCTTTCAAAGGAATTCCATGAAATTAAGCTTTAGATATGCCCAACCATTTGTGTCTGGCTATAGCAGTACCTGATCTTACCTGACCATAGCAACGCAACAATCCTTGAGTAGGAAATTACATGGGAAATTCATATGCACGTTTACACACAAGCCAAAAACCACTTTTTAAAGTCTGTTTTTATACCACAGTGAAAAAGAAAGATTCCTATAGCAAAATAATATATCAGTTCCTGATAACATAAACACATCCCACCCTAAAGAGCTTGCGTTCCACATGACAGTGTACACTACAGCGGCACAAAACCCACACAGGTTTGTAGCTCCTGATAAAACATTGGGCCACAGAAAGTGATGAAATAGAGATTTAATTGTTGCTGCTGGACAGGAGAGAAAAAGAAAAGCAAAACCAGCTCTGACAATAAGGGTGGGCAAAACCAAGGAAACTAGCAGACTAGTGCAAAATAAACAAGTGTATCTTACTTGTGTATCTTACTTAATTTGTCAGAAACTTTTAAGCAGATGAAATCATCCCATGCACTACTCTTGAAGAAAACAAGTGCTGCAGGCAACTTGCATCTTTTAAAACTCAGGCGTTCGTGACTGTTTGGGAAACTCAGGTGTTTGTGTTTGGGAAACCCTCAGCACAGCCTAGTTATCCTTACTGTAGTGTCTAAGTAGAGAGTAAAGGTCCCCAGTTATTGTACTTGGGCCTCTCTAATCTTGTGCAATATTAAGGTAACAGACCGTGCTTGGGAAACTTAGTACAGCCAATGTAAGACCTTGCTCTGTCTTATCTGTCAGTCATCTGTTTACGATTATTTGCATCTAAACACACCTGGAGATTTCTAGAAAGAAGACAGACCAGGAAAGATGAAGGAAAAGAAAATTGAGAGAGTGATCTACTACAGAATTTCATAAATACACTTCAGATTTTGAGACCCAAGTAAATGTCAGAAAGCTATTGTGAATTGTTCTTGCTTCTGGAAAAATCAAAACACAGCTGATCAGAATCAAGTAGTTTATGATATCTATTAAGACCTCTTCTTTAGCCCCCTTACCTTCTAGCAACGAAAAAACTTTCTCCTTTTCTTTTGCTTGTTTTTTCAAGTGGAAGTCCCTTCAGTGTCTGCAGGGAATGGCAGTTTCTTAGCCATGCCTTTCAACAGTCATCCAGCTAGCTCCACCTTGCGAACTAACCAGCTCATATCCTTTTCTGTTCCTGCTACCAATGCGTTGGAAAGAAGTTTCATAATTCCAGGTATGTACAGTACAGCTATAGGTGTGCACCTGTACGCAGGTTGATTTATACGAGGGGAAGACTCTCTTATAAATGTGTTCATTGACCGTGAACAATGGCAGTGAAAACAAGTATGGCAGCTGTTTCAATCAAGCACTTAAGTGTGGCACTCACTAAAAGAATGAAAAATATTCAAGAGACATTAAAAGTGTATTGCCCCTAATGAAATAGAACAAGTCTTTCATTTCACTGGTGAAGCACAGCTTAATAAATAAGAGAACAGAGTTGTTTACTATATGCTAGTCTAAACAATTACTTACTTGTCTTAAAAATAGGAAATGACAAAGATTTCATAATAAACTTTGGTTTAGTTCTAACTTCTTTTTCATCCAGAGGTTTGTAAAAGATTGCAGAATAATTGTTTGCAATAGTAGAGTGAAATCTAGGTTGGGATTTTGTTCTCAAAAGCCGAGCATCCAAGTGACAGGCTGTGTAGCCACCTTACATTGATCACATTGTATAGCAGAGGGTGCTCATGGAACTCTTGCAAGTGCTAACGACAAAGACACAATTCAGCACCTTTCACTGTTAAATCTATGCTGGAAAGGAACCAAAAAGCAGAAGTCTTGAAGTGTGTGATGCTAGCTGAAGCAGCACAAAGTAGCAGAAGAAATTCAGTCACACCTACAGAAACTCAGAGCTATGGCTGATTAAATTGCACGCGCTGCATCAACAAAAAAATTTCCCAGTGTGCGTTCAGAGGGAGGTCCTCACTATCTGTTCATGCAGGCCGCATGATGTTCAATTATTTTGGAAAGATGTAGGGCAAAGGATGGTAAAATTAATTCAAATATATAATATTTACACATTTTCTTTCTTTTGGATCTCTGGTCCATACATTTACAGTCTTTGCCTTAAGCACTTTTCCTTATGGCAATAGAATTTGTCGTTAGACTATTGAAAACAAGTGGTCACTGAAAGCTGGATAATCCCTTGCATTTCACATTTATCATACCTTTGAATGATGTTTGTTTAATGGATTATGTGGACCTCATTGTGACCCTATGAATTCTGGTTCATAAACTCTCTATGGGGAATATTTGCCCAGAAGCTGCCAGAGAAGATAAGTAGCCTTTAGAAAACTTTTTCTTTTTTAGAAATCTTTCGAAACCAGGGGCCTTTAAAAACAGAAGAGTAATTACTCTGCACTTGTTTCAGGATCTTCAGCACCAGAATGTCTACCTGTCGCTCTGAAAGAGAGCCAAGAGAACACAAGCTTTGCAGATCCTCCTCAGCAGATACTTAACTTAGTTCTTGGAACTTGTGCATCTGATGTTATAATATATCCAGGTAAGAGCAATAACCTTTTGTCCACATAAACAAGCAGAAAATACTGGAAAATCATGGCTATCAACAAAGAACTAAGTTCGCTTATTTTAGGTACTGATAGCTATGATAGGCTGAAGTCTATCATTTGTTTCTTTGCAGTGCTAACTTCTTCCACAGAAAGATTGGTATCCCCAAGTTTTCCAGTTAGTTTATGTGGTAAGTAGAAAATGATATTTTTTTTTTTTTTATATGCAGAACTATAGATTGGGAAAAGGAGCATATTTCTTCTACCCAAAGCCAATTCTCCCCTCCAGACTTTACTCATATTCACCCTATTGAGGAAAATAAAAATTAATGGCGTTTCCTACTTTGTACTGATCACTGGCTGCTTAGTCTAGTCCAAAATACAGAGCAGATACGGGGTTGTAGATCTACAGGTTCAGCTACGTATTAGCAGCCAATCCACTGTTTCCTGTGAAGTACAGTTCCTGGAAGAAGTCTTCTTGTCTAGTTAAAACAATATAAAGCCCGGTGTGCTTGTGCACCATCAGAAGTGGAATGTGTGCTGGTGCTGGCATGGCCTGAGTATCTTAAGTGCTCAGTGCTGGAGGCCAGACTGCAGGCAGCTCGCGTGGAAGCCCCCAGACCAATGTGATGATGACTTAACTAAACAATACAGAAGCCTAATATACAGAAAGGCTTATAAAAAATCAGAACATTGGTCAAGGTATGACAGTCCCACCTGTGGTAGCAAACTTTCCTCAGACACTTTTCTTTCAGTGCTCAGAGAGCTGTTAGATCTGAGAGCTTGATTTAAGTGATTTAGTTTCTGATCTCTGTGCATCCTGGTGAGTACAGCTGCTTGCAGCTTAGTACAAGTGTTTTGTTGCCCTCTGGTGGCTAACACCACCCAAAATAGCAAAACTTTGAAGTGGTCATTAATAGGCAGATCCCCCTAGGTTTGGGGAAGTATTTGTAAATTATATATACAATTTCTGTGAATACACAGTACTAATAATTCCAAATGATTTACAGCAGCACAACATATATAAGCGTGTTGCAAACTTCAGAATTCCAAATGCAGCAGAAAAATTAGCACATAAGCTACCAAGACAGTCTCTTTTCCATTTAAAAAAAAAAAATAATTAGCATTTGATTGATTTTTCCCAATGCTGCTAGCCATCAAAATGTCTCATTACAGCTTTCCTTGATTTTCCATTCTGTTGTTTTCATTTAATAAAATAAATAGTAAACCAAAACCAGATGCTTGCCTGGAAACAGGCATGTCCTTTTTTTATTTAATATACTAAGTTGATTTTTCTTCTACAAAGGGGAGAACTATCTCTGTATCAAATGTGTTCTTTCACTGGGAAAAGGACTTGCTTGTTAGAAATCTGCCAGAAGCAACTTTGAACTCTAACCATTGCACCTGTTGCTGGCATGCTGGGTAGGAATTGATTTCCAGATCTCTGAAACTTTAACATTTGTATTTTTTTTTAAACCACATTCTACATGAAGACGAAGGAAATACAATGGTAATAAATACATTTGCAGAAATCTAGGAAGATTAACCTGTTTGCTTTTTTTCCTCCACATCTCTGCCGAGTGTGCTTACCATGAGACAGTTCATGAGGTTGAGTTTGTTACAGTCTCTGTCAATTTCAATTAAGTTTTTTGTCTGCAAAGCTTTTCCTACCAAAATTTTTGTCAAGACTGATACTCTGTCATTAACAGGCTATAGAAAATAAGCTTTCTCTGAAAAATTCACAGTTTCTTTGTGTATGGCAGACACTGCTCTTCTGACCAAGTGCTAAGGCCTGCAGTAATTTGAAAACAAACAGGCAAAAAGAAAGAAAATTGGACAGTGACAGTCATCAGTGACATCATCAGGACGAGTAATGGGTAAATTCTGTTACCAAGGGTTACTCCTCTGTGACTTTCATCCTCAATACTTGGTCACAAGGTGTAGAATAACAAAAGGAAGCCATTGCTTTTGATGACATAAAGAAGTCCTATATGTGAACATGAATTTATGTAAAACACTGACATCTGCAAACAACAGTGGATGTCACCTTGTTATGATAGGTCCTCTGCTCCATACAGCTGTTGGAATAGCTATCATCTTGTTTGGTGTCATACTGCCTGCAACAGTTTGTGTCAGCTGAATTGTACTTGTGTCAGGATATCTTTTAGTCTGGACGATACATAATTTGTGTTGCAATGAATTTGAAAATTTGGATTAGTCTTAATTTTTTAAATTAGTAAAGTGGAATTGATGACAATCCATGTGTCTTCAAGTATATTGTTTGTTTCTCCAGGTTTTGAAATGTTCAAAGAAGTCCGAGTTCCCATAATTCCTTCTGAAGAAACATTCAAAAGACCAAGTGAGTTTAGATCTCTTGAACTTAAAACTTCCAGGGGTTTTTGGCTAATTTTTCTGTGTTTCTTACCATACAGAAAAGCTGCTTTTTGTAGGAATTGTCATTCAGCAATTTGTGAAGTGGTTCCAAGTGTCTGAGAACAATTCCTGGTTTTAAGATGTTATACTTCTCTACTTTTAGATATCTAGCTGTAGTACCTACTAAGGAGGTCAGTGTACTCAGCTTGTTTTATCTTATCATATAGAGACCTCCAAAATTATTCAGTTCATAGGTTGAAAAGCGTCCATTGTGCCTGCACTCCTTCTTTACATACCTGCAGTTGCATGGGATAAATCCAGACCCACATGCTTTATGGGAACTGATATATTTTGACCATATTACAATTTTGTATTTAAATCACCCTGAAGCAATGTTGTAGTTTGTGGACTGTTTTCTTTCTGTTCAGTTTGTGTGCTTTTTTTTTCTCTAGGGCCAGTGGAAGCTTTCTGTACATCACTTATGGATTATTTCCAAGATGTGTGCAAATCTGTGGCCATGGAGCGTGAAGTAACTCTTGATCACCTGTTCATTGATGGGACACTTGTTCAAAGCCAAACTGAAACCAAGACTGGGAAGAATAGCATGAAAGCAATGGAAAAGGAGCTCATAACTTGCAGTCTGCAAGGGAAGGAAAAGGCAGCCCTTAACAGAAGCCAAATATTTCAAATCCCAGGAGGTAAAGACTCAGAAACTAAAGTGATTGTCGTGCTGGGAAAAGCAGGAATGGGCAAAAGCATTCTTGTTCAGAAGATCTGCCAGGACTGGTCCAGTGGAGAGTTTTCTCAATTTGAATTTGTATTTTGGTTTGACTGCAAACAAATAAGCCTGCCTGACAAGCAATACAGCCTGAAGGATCTGCTGCTTGACTTTTTTGTAAAACGTCAAGAGGGAAGCAAAGAAATCTTTGACTATATATTGCAAAATCCTACTAAAGTCCTTCTGCTTTTTGATGGTTTTGAAGGGTTCCACGATCATGAGAATTTTCCTCGTTGCTCGGCCAGCCAGCCTGAAAAAGACTTGTGTAATATAAAGGACCTGCTGTCAGGACTCATCCAAAAAAAGATACTCAATGGTTGTACTTTACTACTTACAGCAAGACCAAAAGACAAGGTGTACCAGTATGTGTCCAAAGTTGATAAGACTATTGAAATAGTAGGATTTTCCCCTCAGCAGAGAGAATTGTACATAACAAAATACTTTGAAGGATTACCATACTGTGATAAGGCACTGAAATTAATCAAAGAGTGTGAGTACTTGTTCAGTCATTGTTACAGCCCTCTTATGTGTAGGTTTGTTTGTTTTCTCTGTGAGACGGTACTTGAAACGGGAGACCGAAGCCTTCCTTCAACTCTTACTACAGTCTTCCTGAAATTTGTTCAGCAAAAGATAATACCTGTGCAAACAGATATTATGGCCACGCAAAATCAAGAGAGTCTTGCTACGCTAGCCCGTATAGCCTGGTATCTTGGAGAAAAGCACCAAAGTGCCCTGAAAACTGATCATCTTCCTTCTAAGGAAGTTAAAGAGTTTGCCCTGAAATACGGATTTTTCCTGCCATTTGCATTCCCCAGACATTCAGATAGTGAAGAAGAAGAATTTGGGAGCACATTCTCTGATTTTGTCATTCAGAATTTCTTGGGTGCCCTTCATCTTATGTTAGCAGATGAGATCAAGGATAAAAGTCTGACAAAGTACCTGTCTTTTCCCTCCAAGAAGAAAAAACTTTCTAACTGGTTAGATTTAGTGCCTCGATTTTTGGCTGGATTGTTGTTCCTCCAGGATGACTCTGACTTCTGCTCCCTTTCAAATAAGGATGTAAAGCCATCACCCAAGAAGCAGAAAACATTCTTGAAATATATTAGAAAGCTGCAGATAAATGAGCTCTGTCCAGAGAGGTTACTTGATCTCTTACATTGTGTTTATGAAACACAAAGCAATTATCTTTTGCAGCATGTGGCCTTAAGGCTCAAGCCAGACCTGTCTTTTCTGGGCATCGTTCTTACACCACCTGATGTCCATGTACTGCACTATATTTTAAAAAGGTCAAGCAAAGAGTTTTCCTTGGATTTGCGGAACAGCAGCATTGACATGCAAGGACTAAAAGACTTGGTTGGCCTAAAGAATGTGTCATCGTTCAGGTTGGTCATTCTTTGTAGATAGTAGTGACTGTATGTAGAGGACACTTTCATGCAATGACAGCAGTCACATCTGTTGATTTTTGCATGTTTTGTCACTTTACAGGGCCTCCCTCAGTGATACAGTCAAGCTCTGGAAATCTTTAAAACAAACAAAAGACTATGAACTGCTGAGAGCATCAATTGAGAAATTTGTTCTTGATCCCTTTAAGGCAAAGACAATGAAGGATGTCAGTGACCTTTCAGACCTTGTAGAGATGCAGGAGAAGATGATCAATTGGTAGGCTCATTTATGATTAAAAGTTCTCTTCATATACTAGTATTTTAAAAAAATGGGTTTCACTGACCGTGCTGGAAAATGGAGTCCTCAGCTTGTCCAAAGCTCTTGTATCATCTCAGAGCATTTTCCTACCCTGATGTGAGGTGGTTTTCACGGCAGGAAAGAATGCAGTGATAGCACCATGCAGAATATTTATCAAAACTGGCAATAAAAAAGCAAGCTGTCTTTTTCTTTTTTTTTATTTTTTCAGATTTCTTTTTAATCTCCGAATATGCTATCTGCCAATGGTTTTCAGTTAAAAACCTTGGGCTAACTGATTTTTCACTCAAGTTTGTGTTGAATTATGTGAGGTATAAACCCCGTGTTTCATCCCTGCTCATAATGTGGTTAGGAGATTGGTTGCAATTAAAAGCATTAAAGTATTTTGGCTGGGTGTTTTAAATAAAAAAAAGTGACTTCCATTTTAACATGGGCAGAGTATTTTGATCAAAGTATACGCAACATAGGTTTCAGGTTTGACAGAAGATACTTGATTTAGAAGAATGGATTTTTAAATTTTATTTGAAAAATAGCAAACAACTAAACTATGAAAGGCAGTTATCAGGTTGAAATTAATCAAAGAAAGGTTAGAGCAGAAGTTATTTTGAAATTTCCTGGTTCCTCAGCTAATGCAGCAGTGGTTTATTTCCTGTAAAAGTTTACTAAGAAATTATTTTTAAAGCACTGTTTTCATTGCTAAAATATTTCTGATACTCTGGTTCTGCTGTGATTTATTTAGTGTGCAAGATGCATCTGGTTGTAGAGGCTATGAAATTCCTGCCATCAAAAACGTCAGAAAACTGGAATTTGCGTAAGTGATGTACCTCTCTGTTGATTGACATGTGATTACATTTAAAACTGAGAAGGGTCATGGAGATTCGCTACAGTCACTGAGCTGATGTGTAGTTAATTTATAGAAAAGCATTAAGATAAACCCCATTTATTTCTATTTTGCTTTTCTCAACTAAATTTTTTCATCTCTGTCACCAATTCTATAATATTTAAAGTTAAAACCCTGAAAAAAATAAAAAACCCCCGCCAGAAATACAGGAATCTAAAACAAGTGAGATGAGTCTTGCAAAGAGTAACAAAATGCAGATAGCACTGTTTCTGTGCAAGGAGCTCTGCTCTGTCTGACCTTAGCCTTGTGGGGTCCTCAACTGGAGGCTTCAAAGCAGAAATCCTCACTGCAGATTGTAGGGAATGGCTGCTTCTGAGGAGTGTAAACTAGCTTGTATTTGGGGCTGCAGGGAAAGAACTTAAAAATTCATAACTTCTGCTGTTTCTGAGCATGTGAAAAAACTGCTGCATGTCTTTTTTCTTTCAGGTTGGGTCCAGTATGTGGCCTTCAGGCATTCCTAAAGCTTGTGGAAATTCTTGGAGCATTTCCATCACTTCAGCATTTAGAGTGAGTAATGCTAAAGATTAACTTTGGCAATGTTGCTCCTCAGCAGCCCTTGAAAGGGGAGCTCGTGTACTCCAGAAACATTTTATTTGCCAACAAGACTACTTGATTTAATGAACAAACTAAACAACAAAAGCATTCAAAGATCATAGCCGCAGACTAAAAGCTGGCGCTCTTCATCTCCCTCGAGACAGGTGGTAGTGGTTTTGTTTCGTCCCCTCCGGGCACTTCCCAGTATGTTCCTCAGTGGTTAAAAGCTTGTGGGAGAGGTTTGGTACGGAGCCCCACAGGGTGCTCCCTCTTCCTGCCGCAACACTGACCAGTGCTGCCTGCAGATTACTTAGGTCTTCATTCAAGCTCCATAACGAGGCCGAGCCCCGGGCTCCCTCCTGGTGAAGTTTCTGAGGGTCTCAGGACCACGTCTGTGCCAGGAGGGGACAGGCTCCCTCCTGAACCAGAGGTGGCATAAATGGTGGAGCTTGACTTCAGTATTTGTGGCCGTGCTCTGCACCTTACGGTGTCAGCAGACATCCTGAACTTTGGGTAGAAGTTGTCAGAGATTGAGCTTTGTGGATTTGATTCATATAAAATATATTTTTAAAGGCCATATTCAGCCAGCACCTGGTTGTGTTCTGACAATGTATTTTCACGCAGTCTTTGTCCCTTTCTTTACCGGGAGCCGTATTAGAAATATTTTTAAGAACTGTTTTAAGAACAGTTACTATGTATTCTCTTGTATCCATGACAAACCAGCTAAGTCTGAATTTTAAGCTGAATTTTAATTGTAGCAACAATAATCAATATTCTGCCCTCATCTCTGGGGGGATTACTGGGCTTCGAGAGAGACTTTGGTCTTCCTGGTTCAGCCCATTGGCAGATTGTCAGTGTTGTATCTAGCCTTTTTGTGATATTTTGAGAAAACAATAAAGCTCTAAAATTGAAGAGAGTCCGATGTATACCAGCCTTGTCAGTCAGATTAGAAGGGGATTCAGTGTCTAAAATTGTGGCTATCTGGAACTCTTTCCATCTGGATACTTGAATGAGGAAAAACTTCATTTCTAATACTCCCTATCTGGAAACGGAGCTGTTTAGGTAGAGATTTACAGCATCTGCTGGATTTTTTCAGTTCTGTATTTCTGTGTGCACAGGAAATCTCATTTCAGCATAGCTGGAACACAGCTATTTCATAACCGTTTTAATAATCTTCAGTGTATGGTGGAAGCAAGGCATTAAATGCTACCATTTGCATATCAAAGAAAATGGGTCAAGCCACTCAACTAGTTAAAAAAAAATTTCTTAGGCTGTAAATTTGGGAAGCAGAAAGCTGCTTATTAGAGAAGCGGTAATTTGTTTGATGCTTCCTGCCAATCGAGCAGGAGTCTCTCAAGATAGAGTGGTCTCTGAGGTGAATAAACTGCAAAAATTGAGATTAAAAGGAAGCTAATTCTCTCTTTGTCATCATCCAGCCTTGATGCTCTGAGTGAAAATGGCATAGGAGATGAAGGAGTAAAGAGTCTGTCTGCAGTCTTTCCAACCCTGACATCACTGGAAACATTGAAGTAAGTACAAGGTTAACAGTTCTAGGAAAAAATGCAAAGAAATAGATTGAACCCTTAAGGGGCTGTGTATTAACAATTATGGGCACAACTAACCCATGGGCATACAAGACCAATGAGTCTATGGACATACTTAATCTGTATGTTCATTAGAAAAATAGGTTAATCCTAAGGCAATTCCTCATTTCCCTTCAAAGGCCGTAATTTATATTTTTCCTGGCATTTGGTGTAAACAGACTGCCAAAATTATATAAAAAATGTCAAAATTTAATATTCCCCACATTGTAATAAATTAGAATAAATATTTTCAACTAACAAAGTGATCTCACTTACTGTAGTTTATCACAGAATAAGATAACAGATGTGGGTGCAGAGAAACTAGCTACAGCTCTTCCTTCCTTGTCTTCATTAAAGACACTAAGGTAAGTAGTTGTATCTTGTTCAGTTTTATACCGTGCTATCTCCGTCAGAAATTACTGAACATGGAATAAATACGCACACTGTGCAGCAGCCGAGGTTTTGACTTCGTTCTTGCATAAAGCCTTTAGAGAGAAGAGGGGAGAAATATATGACCCAGTGTAGACATACAGAAGGATATCTCAGGAATGTAAAGAGGACTGTGCTGATTTTTAAATCTGATCCATAATACCCTGGATTATTATATGAATAGTACCCTGTAGAAATGTGCACCCAGGGCCATGATCTACTGCAAGCTTATGCTAAGCACACTGCTAAGCCATATGCCAGCAGCGAGGTGGTGTGTGTTTGCTGATGGTCCATCCCACTTCATTAAAATGTCTGGCCTAGGCCTGAAGGAAGTATCTCAATAGGGAATGTAAGAGACCGTGGTGTGCAATTCTGGAATAATTTGCTCCCTTGGACGTTTTTTAAATGCTGTGCCCCAAATCTGAGCTTCGTTTTCTTGCAGATTTTTAATTTGATCTAATGTTCTCATTATTCATTAAGAATCTAGACCTGTTTTTGCTGTAGGTGTGCAAGTGTAGCCATTTGCCTTGCTTGATACAGAAAATATGAAACTGTGTTTTAAACATTAACTGCAAATAGATAAGGATACATTGGAAGTTAAGATGTACCAACCCTATCAGAAATTCCTTGATCTAATATATAGTCTGTTTATATTATCCATTATTCAATTGTGACTATACTGGTTTGGTTTCCTGCAGCTTGTACAATAATAACATTTGTGATTTTGGAGCAGAAAAACTTGCAAAAGTTCTTCCCGTGATGACATCTTTAAGAGTGCTAGAGTGAGTATGAATTCTTTTGAGACGGCCCAGGAAAGCTTACTTGCTTGAATACTAAAAACTCATATCTTCCATGCTGAGGGTAGAGGAGGCAGAATTTGAGTAAGAAAATTTCAGGGTAACTTCACAGGGAAAATGTGCTTGTGCAGCGTCCAGATAGACAGTGTTTAGAAAGGATTAAGGAGCAGTTCACCATAAAACCCAAAAAATCGGTTTTAAGATGAGAGAATAGGGTCACGGAGGGTTAGAGAAGAACCTCGGGTACATAGAATAAGGAATCCCTCAGATGAACTAACTTAATGAAGTTCCAGTTTGACTTTTTGAGTATTTTATTACAGGTTTTTTGAATAAAGGATTATTTGGTGGGGTTTTTTTTCTTTTTCTTTCTTCCCCTATCTGCAGATAAACACATAGTATTTTTTATTTTGAATGAAACGTTTAATTACACCACTACATTATATGATCTGGATTAACAGAGCGTTTTTTTTTTCTCAGTGTTCAATATAACAAAATAACTGGTGTTGGAGCCCAGCAGCTGACTGACAGCCTACGAAAATGTCCCCATATAAAGAACTTGGTGTAAGTCTCTTGAGATGCCATTTGCTGTATCTTTGTTATGTTAATTGAGTTACAATTCATGCTAAAGCTGTGTTTGGTATTTGTCAGATTTATAAGACGCACAAAAAAAGACATCACCAAAATACAAAAACAGTCATAGAAATGTTAAAAATGTTGTCTCTGGTTTCAGCTGAATTAATTCCCAATTGTCCCAGGCAAGCAAGCTTGTCCTGCTTTAAGCATAGTTTACCTTGATCCTCCCTTTGTTAATCTTCTACTCTCCCAGAGTACCTCACCTGCTCTGTGCTTCGGACTCATATTTGGAGGATAAACAACGGGCAGCCATCATTAGGGATCAAATAGACTGAAGCTGCCAGTACACATTTAGGGAAAGGGAGTTTGATAGAAAGCTAAAGAACAGTTATGGAGACAGGACTTTATTGTGTCCTCTAACTAGAGTCAGCTAGGTTATGGGGAGTAAACTGCTTCCTTCTAATTGAAAATGCATTTTAATTTGTTCCATAGCTTAAATACTTTTAGAGAATTATACTGAAAAGGGAAAGGCAACTTTAAAAATAAAACAAAATACTAACATACCAAATACACACACAAAAAAAAAATGTGAAGCAAATTACACTTCCTGAAATCTTTCTTTTCTGAATTTGCCCTTTCAGGATGTGGAATCCCACCATTCCCTATGGAGTTCTCGAACACCTTCAGCAGCTGGACTCTAGGATCAGTGTGTAGATTCAGATGATCCCATAAAGGTAACGTAAGCCCTGGCTCCCTGCAACAAGGTTTGTTTCTGCGGCAGCTGTTGATTCTGGTCTCACTGGCAGCAGGCACAGTGACAGCATCAGATAGCACATGGCTAGGTGAAGAGGTGCTGCCCTGGAGTGGCACAGATCAATATCACATTCAGGCCCTCTTTGCCCCCACTCACCTTGCGTCCCCCACCTCCTGGGCCCCAGCACTCACTGGCAGACGGCGGGAGCTGCAGCAGCAAGAATGGATGACTTCTAAGGCTCCTTTTTTGGCCCAGTTCAGTGGCTGGCAGCTGGCCCTGCTTACCTCCTCTTTTCTGTTGTGGGAAACTGAGTAGCTCTGTATACTTCTCGTGTTTAATGGATGAGTTCTGTACTCCTTAGGAATTGTTTTGTGTTGAGTTTTAGAAAGTCCTTTCACTTTTCCTTTGTTCAGTACAAATCCTCAACAGCTGCTTGTCTCACTGTTCTTGGAGCAAACCATCGGCTCCTACATTCCTTGTTCTCAGTCTCGTTTGTGTGGTTTAATCATTAGCAGTCACTTTTACTTCATTGATTCTGCTTGCACAGTTTCAAGGATCCTTGATATAATGGCATTGTTAGCAATTTGCTAACAGTTTGCTTATGATCAGCAGGATCTGGCTGTCTTGGCACTCCTGGACTGAAAGAGCTGCAGCAGGCACAGGAAGTTAGGGGTTTGTGTAGGATTTCTGCTCCCATTTTTCTGCAGCATGCTTCCTCTTGCTCTTAAGACGACATTACTTAGGATGCATCAGTGAAACGATCCCAGTGAATAATGAGAAGCCAGAGTCAAGCCAGACAGCAGATGTCCTCCAGCTTGCTTTCAGATGGCAAGAAACACTTTACAGATTGATCCCCAGCTGCTTGAGCTGTGGTTTGAGTGGTCCTGGCGATGGCTGCACTTGCCAATGGCTCTCTAAACCATGCAGTGAGCCAAGCGTTTGCATGATTCTTGCTCTCAGTGCACTAATCACTAGATGCAGACTGGGCTATATGTATATATATGGCACTGATCAGGCCAAAGGTTGTGGAGGACTTCCATACCATAGCAGCTTCACAGACTAGCTTTATACAGCAGCAGTGAAAAATCGTAGTGATCCTATGGTGCCTATGGTACAGCTAGCTCTTTGTCTTGTTGAAAAACCATACCTACTTGGGAAAGAAGACATTAGGGGTATGAACACTGCCAGGAAACCTTACAAAAACAAAGCTTTCTCTAACCTCCTATGTCTGTCATTCATTCAAGGGGAGCATGCAAGAAAAGTCTCTATACATGTAGGTCAGCTCCCAAATGACCTCAGTTTTCCTGTAGACACAGGGCAATGGCAGTCGGTAGTAGAGAGCCCTGCTCTGTGCAAGTCAGTGATTCTTGGGCACTGGTGAGCTTTCACACCGAGCAAAAGATGTGTTTCGCACAGCTCTGCATAAACAACCCCTTGCATCTCCCTCCACTGGTGTTCTCTCATGTTTGCAGCACGTGCCTGTAGCACTGGTTACCACATTAGTATAGTATCTGAGTATGTGAGGAAACTTCTTCCTTAGCACTGAGGATTAGCAGCAGCAGAAAGTCTGGATCCTGTCTCCCAAACTTGAAACATCCAGCATCTACCAGCCACTGTTGTCTGTTTTCAGAGCACACCAAATATATGATTTTGGTGATGTTAATGGAGATTAAGCTGATGGGCATACATCTAATACTCTTTTTTCATCATTTCACAGGTAACATAAAGAAGAGGGGAAGGTGTACTCTGTGTTTTCTTCTCTTGCTGCTTTATGAATCGGTGTCTGATTTTCATGATAGTGGCAAAATGAAAAAAAGTCACATTTAAGCTTCTGGGTGATGCTTGAAGTGGGTGAATGATGGAGTTCAAAATTTTTAAAGGTCATTTAAAATGCTATTTGAAGACCCCGTTGTGTTTCTACTGATGTGATGAAGCATTAAGCAATAACGAGTTTCAAAGATGGAGAAAGCATCTGGATATTATTATCACCATTAAAGGTGACCAGGAATCACCAGGATGTTGATAGCATAAAATTCCGTCATTGATTCATCAAAGAGCAGACTGGAAGCTGCTGGACCTGCGACGTCTGAGGGAGTGACAGATCAAACCTAATTTTTTCATGGTGCCAGTGATAACTGTGATCAAATTTGGTTTGATGATTTTGGACTTCCAAAGCTCAATGTTACAGACTTCACCCATCTGCCTGGACTGATTTGAAGCATTGGGACCAGGAGCATAAATAAGAATGATCAGTCTTAGAAAACATTCTGATATTGTAAGAATATTCACTAGAATCTGGAAGTGGCCCTTTTCTTGATGCTAATCACCAGTGCTGTCGTAAGGGATAGAAAGATATTTTCTAGCATTCTTTTGCTATAGAATCCTTCCAAAAGATCGGGGAGGGGGAAGGAAGTAAACATAAGAAATTAATTAAAACCTATTAAGGTTTCTTTTAATCCTATTAAGGATTTTTCTGCTATTACCACAGAAATCCATATAAATATCTTCAGTTTATTGCACGAAAATCCTTGAAGTGACAATCTTCAAAGTTTTTACTCTGTCTCAAATGAGAACTTTAAATTCTTATACCTGGATTGGGATTTAGTTTCTCTCTTGCAGATGGCAGCATAAATGTATAAGCACTGATTTTATACTTGACGGTGAAATCACTTCTGTGTGTGATTTACGTGGCCTTCTTTTACAGAGCGATGAATAACTAGGCAATGACAGACAGTAACATATTTCAAAGCATTATCATGAGTCTTTGCTGCTGGTCTCAGTGATATGTGGGCCAAATGCTGGTCCTGCTGACTGCAACAGCAAACCAATTGTCTCCTTTTCTATTTTCTTTTATTTCAACTCTGTGAAGACAGAGAGAACTTGTAATTGTACAGAGACAAGCGTCAGGACTAACATTCTGGCTCCCTGACCAGATACAGTCTGGAGACAGAAAAACAAAAAGGGATGGAAGAAAGCTAGGAATATTCAGTAAATTGAGAAGGGAGTTCTCTCCTTCACAGTTAGCTCAGCGTTAGCTCAGCGTTAGCTCAACTACCTCCTTGAAATCTCTTCTGCTGGGGAGCACTGGCAATACTGACCTAAGGATCTACGCAAACTAGAATCTCTCAGTGAACCTTTCAAATACTCTGTTATTTGGATTTTTAAAAGTCCCTGATTTAAACAGTTCAAAACCACAATCTTTATGTTCTTTCCAGCAATTTATACTACTTTGCTAATGTTTCAGTGCCAGTGAAATCTTGGCAGCGGGGATGGAGATTAAGGAAGGAAGGTCTGGCTTGTTGTTTCTGTTGTTTCTGTTAGTCAAAGGAGAGCAGAGAACCAGAGCTAGCATGTGAAGGTAATAGTGCAAGACAGAAAGGTGGAAAAAAACACTATGGAGAATATGATTGTAACTAGGCAGAGGTATTTTTATTAACTCTCTGCATGGTTCTTCTCTCTAACCAAACTCTAGCCAGGATCATGGAAAAAAGTCTCATTTACCACCCCTTCTTTCAGCTGCTTGAATGGGAGGTAGTTTGAGCCAAATCTTGTGTGATGTTCCCATCAGCCTGCGGCATTCCAGCCATGCAGATCTATGGTGAGCCCATGTCTTGGCTTCCCTTAACTAAGCTTTGGATGACAAATGCTCCTTTAGGGATATATTCTGCAGCCACACTTCACTGTGACCGAATCTGATTATGTGCTAAATATTATACAGGCAGCTGTATGTTACAGGGCCATGTCTCAACTGATAAAATCATGTTGGGAATACTCCTGTTCTGTTTCTATGAGTTAGTGGAAAATGTATGTTTATAATGTACAGGTTGTAAATTGTGATATAATATTTTGGTTGTCTTTATACATCTTTTTTTAAAGTATTAATAAAAGCGAGTATTCCTTTTTACAGTAGCTTATATTACCTATTGAAAATTACTTTGATTTTCCTCCTGGAAATGCAACAAAACTACTGCTGGCTTCTGAATGTAATGATGTGCTAAGGGCTTTGCATTGTAGGTTAATGGGAAGCACCCTGTGCGAGGGAGACAGGTTGGTCCTGGCACTTACCAGTTCATTGGTCTGGAAATGGAGAAATAATTCTTCCTTAACAAGCAGTGGATCTTGCAATGCCAACTGACAGACTGTAAGTCCAGAGATAGAAGATATAAAAGCGCTGACTGAAGTCGGCTGCTAAGAAGAGCAAAAGGATGTTTTCATTCTTTCAGAATTTGCAGTTAAAAGTTCTAAAAATAATCATGGTTCAAAGTCTGGATATTCTTGTGGCACAAAGCTCATCCAAGATGCTCTTGTCAAAGGAGTGCCTTGTGTATAGAGGACTGAAATCACTCACTACCCTAAAAAAACTGTTCTAAGCAAATCTGTGTTCTAAAAAATCTTTTCAGATGAAAAAAATACTATTCTCTTTATGCCCATGCTCTTTTTGTTGTCAAAGAAGCCTTGTTAAAATGCTAAGGCTTGTCTTATGATGACAGTCAAATCCTGTAATCTGAGTGCTCTCCCTATCCTTTAAATGTACGAGGCTGAGCTGTTGAGACGTTAGAAATCTTGATCTAAAATTCAGAATCTCCACAGTGAATTACTTGGTGAAATTTGTATTGCTTGATCTGTGCATCGTGCAGCATAAACCCACTGCAGGGAAATGATTACAAACCAATAGATACCCCATTAATACCTATAATGACAAACAGAACCATGTTCTTAAAATGGCATACACTAATTTTTCCGGGTCACATGTAAGCCGACTCTGTGAACAGCATGATTTTCTAATTATATAGGCAGCGGGAACACTGCCTTCAGAAGCAAAATTCAGCCTTTCTTGTGTTAGTACCAAATGGGTATGTGAACACAAGCTTAACAAGTCTTTAAACTTAGCTTTCTTTATATAGGTGCCTAAATGGGGATTTAGTTACCTAAATGTATCTTAACATGTTAGAATATTGTGACCTAAGTGACTTTGTCCCTGAATTGCAGGCCAGGGATTGTACAGAACGAAGCACTTGCCAGAGGTTTTAAGGCCCCAAATTTTATCTGATGGAACCTATTTTGGAGAAAAGCTAGTTAGCTTGGTGACAGTGCTTCACCTCTTGCAGGAGCAGCTGAAAACTGCATTTGCGGAACAGAGTTTTGGGGACTGGGACCTAATTTCTACCACGCTAAGAGTTAAAAAAATGACATTTGAGTGCAACACACTGAAAGTACCAGAAAAAAGCAGTTTGATAGATAAGTTTCTTTGTCATTGTCTCGTGAGGGATCTAAACTGCCGCCCTTTTACTCTTTCTTACTGGCTGTCAAGAGACTCATGACACCATCTGCCTGGATTCGAAAGCCTGAGCTGGGAGCAGATGGTAGAGACACAGGCTGCAGAGGACAGACATATGTATGGAGAGAGTTCAGGAGAAATGTTTTCATTCTTGCTTTATCTGAAACGTTCTTGATAAACCAACTTGGCTTAAAACCTGCACAGTTATGAAAATTAGACTTTTCTAAAAAATACCATAAGACAAAATGAGTACAATACCTGCCCTCAATTAGATGTGGGTTTTCCCACCCCACCAGTGTGTGGTTTGTGGTGTTTCAGGTCTGATTTTTTAAGTAGTTGTTCGGGAGAAGGATTTCCTACGTGCTGGCCGTCTCAACAAGCTGGAGCCTGTAGGAAAACTGGATTTTCCTGGAAAGCGTATTTGAATTATTTTCTGTTCAAATCAAAAAAGAGCAACTCCCAACAAATGACTGCTTACTTTTTCATGGAAAAGGTAAAGTCTTTTATTGCATTGCTTTCACATCTGTACATAAGAACATGAGCTTAAACAATCTGCAAAGTATCTTGTGTTAAATAATGAATCCACCTGACTTATATAAAATTTACTCTCTTATCTATTTCAAAACTCACAATTTAAATAAAATATCTTACTAGCACAGTTCTTGCCGTAAACTGCCCTGAACAGAACCTCCTTGCAGTCACTCCTGCATATTTTCCCCTGAGAGAGCACTGTCTTTGAACTACTGGCTGGTAGAGTTTTCAATGTGTGATTGTAAAACTTGCTTAAGCAGTATGTCGAGCGTGTCCATTCGGGTGACATGTTATTTATTCAAAAGTTTATCAAATCTGAGTAACATCTGATTTTCTGTTATAATAGAACATAGCTTATATTATTTGTTCATACAGTCCATCCCAGAATAACCTATGGAAGCCCAGTACGGTGCATGAATCACTGCAGTTTGTGCACACTCAAGAGGCAATGACCATGGAGAAAAGTCACAACTGACAAGGTCTGATAACAACTCTTCTTGTTGTCCCCTTGTCCTTCTTTTCATCTCTGCATTTCAGAGTATAGTTTCTTTCCATCACTTCATCCATTAACCTGGTCATAATCCATTTGAGGCGTTTAATGAATCTGTTTAAAAGAAAACACATAAATACAGAGTAACTCTCTAGACTTAAAATGAAGAGAGAAGTGACTGTGCACTAGAAATAGCACTGTCATTGACTTTTTTAAAACAACAAAAAAAATAATCACAACTTTTTGTGACTATGGATAATTCTTTGAGAAGTAAAGGCCTGAACAACCTTTCAGAGAAATCAGTGTAACAGTTACTGTTAACGTCAGAGCACACTAGTCCGTGGTGTAATTTTAACCGCGGTATGAAGATGGTGTGAGGGGCTTGAGAATAAGCTGTCAGTCACAGCCCAGCAGGTCAGTCTGTAGGAGTTGCTCTAAGGGAGTACAACCAGCTCTGACACACAGTGGGACAGCCTATTTTATGCTAGGTTTTTTATCATTAGCCCTACCTATTAAAACTGGTTTTTTAACTGGCTACATTTTCTTAATCAGAAACCAATCACTAGACCGTTGTTATTTTTTAGATGATTGTGTTAATTATGTATTGCCTACATTTGATGTAGCCTCTGATTTGGGTCACTTTTTTTTTTTTTAATTTAGAGTCACTTTGTTCAAAGCATTTTGGATCCACTGGTAAGTAGTTACAGAGTTAAATAACATATTGGAGTAACTTCTTGGTCTTACTGACAAGAATAAATTACTGTTATATTGCTTTATCTCAGTTTATCTAATTTGCCAAGACTGGGTCAAAGTGTCCGACAGCTATTAAAAGGTGATTTTTTTACTATCATTAGAGGTAAACACAAGCCCTGAAAAGCCTTCTCTAAGTAGAACCAGAGCTATGGACTATGAAGGTGCTGAGCACCGGTCTCGCAGATGATTAATTGATAGTGCAGAAGGGTGAGGGTCTGAGAGGCGGTGACTGTCTGGGGATGAATCTGTGTTGAAGAAGAGCTGAGATCCAGAAAACCAAGAGCAGGTCTCCTGACTGCCTACAGCTCAGATCATCTGCGCTGTGTAGAGGAGTAACATCAGAGTCTCTGGAAGGACAGCTCTTCCTCCTTCCCCTTTTATATCTGTTACAGGTCTTCTGTGCAGCATGGAAAGGTGCTAATCCAACTAAAATGGGGAGTAACAGATCTGCTTTAAGCGTGGAGCTCTATGTAAAGGCTCTCACTGGGCTGCGGGGCAAAACACAGCCTCTCCCCTGTTCTTACTGGTCTGTGCTGGGGAGGCAGGTGAAGGTCCCAGATCACGTGTCAGGTTGTCTGGCACAAGGGGTCCTGAGGCAGGAGAGCTGCCACCATTTCAGGTGCAGAAGATGTAACAGAATCTGCAAGGAGTCTGAAAAATGAATCGCGATGTCACGTGTTGTGCAGGAGCATGGACTGGCTGAGGAATATGGTATCATTAACGAAGGCATTACAGAGAGCTGCAAAGCAAAGAGGTTGACACAGTTCTGAAAGAAAGGTTCTTCTATGGACTGAAAACAGATTAAAAGATTGGAAACAAAGAATAAGGGTTAGTAGGAAAGAAGCCTGTAGCTGGGTATACCAGGGACCAGTTTTGACTCAACATCACCATTAGCGACCCAGCAGAGAGTAGACAGAGAAATCTTCAAGACTTCAGAAACTAAGCTCTGTCGGGTATTCAGATGCTGTACCGATAGCAAGGAATTCCAGGGGGATTTTGTAACACTGGCTGGGCAAAAGGTGGTGGGTTTGGAAAACATTTGCTAAAAGGCTGGGCAGAACAGACTGCAGATTTTGGTCACGGTCATCTGCTCTCCCAGAAGATGTCCCCTGCCCCTGTGAGAGGCAGAACACAGGCCTGGCTCATCACGACATTCTGTATGTCCTTGTGGGCCACGTACTCTAGATGCTAGGGCAGAAACAAGAACCACTTTTGAGTCCAGTGAGGCTTTTCTGTGAAATGTCTATCAGCTCCAGTACTTTGGTAACGGGAATCACGTGCTCAAAATCCTGCTTAAACTAAGAACAAGGAAAGGGGAAACAGCAGCTCTAACAAATTACTCATTTGATATTTATCTGATTGCTTTCCAAGTTGAACTAAAAACTCTGATCTACAGCAGGCAGTTCAGGGAGATGGTTAGTATTTGGCGTTGTAGATCAAATTCTAGGCTGACTTAAAAATAGCACAGCAAAATATATTGGGCCTCCAAAGCACAGCGTAAAGCTGTCTGATGGAAGTTTCAAATTCTGCTGTAGGGCTGCTAGTCCGAGACTGTAATTTGTAGTGGCAGATATTAAATGGGGTGTGAATGATACAATTGACCAGGGTATTCAATCTTGCCTTTCCATTCAGCTGATTAAAGTCTGTCCTTCAGAATTCCCATTCAGCTGATTAAAGTCAGAATTCCCATGAACCTAATTTTTAACAGAAAAATTCAAAGATTTAAAAAAAACAATGGAAAATGAAAAGGTAGCAAATATTTTTAAAATCTCAGAACTGTAGTCTTCCAATAGTCTAAAAGATACCCGTAAGAATTTAACAGTATGGCTTCTATTGCATAACTCTAGCATTAGAAGGAGAAATTCAGTCATGATATTTTGGTTAATTCTGTCTGTGAGGTTGTTGTTCTTCACAATCCAGGCTGAGCCAAAGGAAACGTGGCAAGTGTTTTGCATCCTGACATTGACTGCGTTCTGTTTCCTGACTTTCTGCGGGTGTGTTTGAGAGATCTCACGGGCTATTTGGGCTCTGCTGTCTAAGGAAGCCTTGGCTCTTTTGTTCTGGCCCTTCAAAGAGCCGTAAGTCTATTAACTGAACTAGAGCTTTACCCAGCAATGGATCATTCAGTGCACGTCATCATTTTCCATTATACCATTACTTTCCATATATGGCTGCTATTAGTCTTTACTCTTTTTATCACATATATTAGAAACATGTGTCCTCAGAGAGCATCATTCAAACTATTCAGCTATTTTTTTTTCCCAAGTTTGTGGCCAAACTACTAAAACTCAACTGGGAAAAGAAAGTAAGTTTGAAAGTTTCCCCAAAGAAATTGAAAGATTTAGCCACTTCTGAATACTGGTTTGTTTTTTTTTTTGGACAGTTAAGCTGCATATAAATTAGAATCATTATGAGGGGACAAATGCAAAGAGTTGGACTGGCCAAATATACAAACTAAATGTCTCTAAACAAATTATTCTTTTGTTGTATTTTAGGATTGCTAGTTGCTAGCTGAAATACAGTGTCACTGCCCCTCCTCCAGAGAAAACAAACATGAAGAATTGAATGGGATTAATTTCTTAATTTCTTTGACAGTTTAAAACTGATAATTGGCTATTGCCAGCTATTGAAGCAAGTTGATTACAGAAATCTTCATTTTTGTAAGGAAGAACCATAGAATTTTTTTTTTAATGATTCTTTAAAATCACTTGTGGTTAGGGCTTTTAACAGATTTAATACTCAGGCATGAACTGTTTCTATCCTAAATTGAACGTCTCTTAATTTTGTATGCCTCATTTTAATTCATGTTATTAACAGCGGCTTTTGGAAAACTTATTTTAAAAATCTGTCTCCTCTCTTTGCATTATATAAATGAATGCACTTGGTAGAAAATCACTTAGGACTGCCCATGGCTGTGGTTAATGCGTCTGAATGGACAGTTCATCAGTTAACCACAATTTTGTCTTCCTTCCATCTAGGATGGAATTCCTGTTAAGAAGAGTCAGAGTGCAGAAGTCTCTTTAAAGCAGAGCTATCAGGTGAGTTTGAGCGCTCAACTTCTATTAATTTTAATAACATCTAAGAATTCAAAACACAGGTCTGAAAATCACAGCTATTGCTCTTAATTCTGTTGTTACTGTAACTCATAAAAAATAGCCAACTGGTTTGCATCATGGAGTCAACAAGCCACCTCTCTTTTTCCTTTACGTGGAGATTTCTACAAATAAGGGAAGAGTGCAAAAAATAGTGCAAAAAGGCAAGGTAAAGTAAGTAACAGATCACTGCGCTCGCTGTTTTTAAGATTCAAAGTCTGAAAAGGAGAAAGTCGGACTGTGGATCCTGGTGTGTTTACATGTGTCTTAGAACTGTTAGCGATAACGTTATTCTGATCTGTTCCTTTCCGTGGCATTTCTGTTTGAGAGAGCTGGAACAGAGGCACACGTGAATTAAGGTCTCAGAAAACATCAGTGGCAGACACAGGAAGGAGTCCAGCATACTTATTTCCCTCTCCTCTGGGCAATGCTGTCTCTCATAGACACTGAGCCTGCACCTCTAATTGGCAGTATATTGATGAGCTAGTGAGTAAAGCTATTTCTTTGTTTCGGGGTCTAGATGCCGGCATACAGCAGAAGTGCTGAGTCACAGGTTTCCGAGTGCTAGATTCTGCTCACTGAAGATGTTCATCATAATTCACCTTGATGAAAAAATGTAGGTAATGTTTGCACTGTAAGATAAAAAAATTCCAGTAATTCCTATTCAGTTTTCATTATTGATTACTTTTGCTCGGTTTTTTTCTGATTAGAGTACTTCATGATGAGTCACATCTGATTTTAAGAAAGTACAAGGAGAACAGTCATATCACCTCATTTCAGGTCACTTCAAATATAATGAAGAATCTGGCACACTCGCACTAAAACAGTAGATGACATGAGCAAGCTCAGTTCTGCTCAGTTTACAGAGATGGATTTCTGCATTTTAATAGGATAGGAAGCTTCTCTGAGCTGCTTAATTGTCTACCTTCAATCTCTGCCACCAATTATGCTCAGAAACCTGGACATAATTGCGTTTATTCAAGTGAGGGGTTTGCTGCAAGAGAGAAAAGAGCTTTTCTGATCCACACACTTTTATTTTTACATCTAAATTAGCCTTTCCACATTTTGCAGAATCGCCTCTTGGGATTTCCCCCCTTTGTTTCCCTGTCATGCGTGCCACTCACCTCTTGGGTGTGAGGCATCACTTTTTAAATGGAAGGAGCGCCTGCAGGGTTTCAGCTAAGGCTAATCATAGCTGTTCAGTTCTCAGTAATCACCGGTGAGTCACATAAAGAACACTCCTCTTACATAGGCATACTCTTTGCATTAAATGTATTTTTCGTCTCTGCTGGTAAAACTGAGAACCATTCTTGCTGCAGTGTCCTGGGAACCCTCAGCACCTCTGGGTCCACGCGGACGGGGCGGGTGGGCAGGTTTCCCAGGCCTGTGGAGAGCACTGGTTAACACTCCCACAGAACCCGAATCGCTGCGGGCCGGGCACCGAGGGGATGCACAGCTTCCCTTTCAGTGCCTGCCTTCTGCGCCCAGAGCTGGAACCACAGCTCCACTGTAGGGTCCTCTTCCACCTGCCTTCCTAGGGAACCGGTGAGGAGGAACAGCACGGAACAGTGAAGAAACCTGTCACCAGGATATTAAGACAAAGTCCTTTTCATGGTGACATGCCAAGTCTCTGCCTGGTAGCTAAATAATTATGCAATGTGTGGCCTGGCTGCTGCATATATAATTAAATATATAAATAGATGAAGCACACTAATAGTATATTTTTTATAATCAATCTAGCTTCAGGGATTTGTGATTTGATTCTCAGTGAAACCACCATCTAACACGACAACTTCCAAATTAAAGGATCAAGGCTGGAGCTCATACTTGTGCAAAGCTCCATTAGCTCAAGGTGGACAGAGACTGAGACTTCTGAGCTTTGTGAAGACCTCTGCGTTTCTACCTATGAAGGTGACGTGGTTTTCTAGTTAGAATATCAAGAAGTTTGCAAAGCTGCTTGTCCTATTAATATGAAGGAAAATTTTAAGAAGACCATTTGCTTACACTGAACAGAATTGTGCTCAGACCTTACACTCTATCAAACTATGTGTTCATATAGTAGGAAGAATCCACTGAGGAAAAATATTGCTGTTGTTCTTCTTAAGTCTTCCTGAAAACTAGATGCAACTCATCATGACAAATCCTAGTCAGAAAAAAAGTGATTAAAAAATATTTGTAATCCCTGTATTAGATGGTCTTGGAGTAATAAAATTTGGGGTTTGAGGAAAGGTATTTTGGGGAAGAAAATGGCTAGGGCTTTTCGCACCAATCATTTTGCTAAAATTTCCATTAGTTTTTATGAATTTCTCTGCTGGAATACAGAGCATGGGTGTTACTTGCCCAGCTGAAAAGGCAGAGGAGGAGACAGCCACGAAAGTAGCCAACAGCATTTTGTGCAGAGTTTAGTTCTGCTCTAGACCTTCTGTTCTAGCAGAAGTGGTTCTAATCCAGCTGCTTCGGATAAACCACCAAATGTTGGCATGGACACTTTTTTTTTTTCAGTAACTATATGCAGTGGAATCTCTTCAGTAGCAGCAAAGATCTGTTGCCCCCTACACACACTTGTCATGCTCCTTCATGCCTCTGACCAAGCCTTGTTTAGGATTGTTTATGTAATCCATGTTACTCCAGCGCAAAAAAAAGTCCCTTGTTTTCCTTCTAAATTATTGACCAAAATCAGCTACTATTGTTTTATGTGGAATATTAATAGAAATATTTAGGAGATAATTTTAACCTGTACGAAGGACAGCACCACTGGAAAGGTTGGGGGTTTTGTTTTTTAAATTAAAAGACTGATTAAAATAGGTTCATGTTAAATGGCATTTGTGTGGTATGCTCTCCAAGGTTATGTTTGTACCCTTACAACAGAATTTCCTATTTCCATAATTTCATATAGGAAACAGAAAGGTATCCTGAACTGGTTTTCAAATCTACAGACAATATTTTGCTAAAAAGTTCTACTGGCAGATTTGCTAACACATTTTAATTTAAACTGTGAATGTTTTCATTAACATAGACTTGGCACAGAAAGTCCTAGCTAGAAATAGTTTTTTTCCCTATTGCATTTCAGTGTTTAAAATGCTAAATCCTTACATTTCAGAGTTTTAGTACCACTCAAAATGACAACAATAAATTGATTAAGCAAACCCTTGCGTTACGATTAACATGAGAAAAACGGCGAGCTGGGTAGGTTTCTAACTAGCCAAGATAGATGTTTTAAAGGGCATCCGATTAAGATGTATTTCTGGCTCGAGTATGATCTCTGAATTTTAACAAATATTACCCTGGATGTTCATCTGGAGTCAGAGCTGCTTTCGAGACCGGGTTAGCAAAGTTGTGGAGCAGCTGCAAACGTGACCCGGAGCCTCCCAGCCGCAGCGCCACCCCGTCCCGAGGGAAAGGCGTTCTCCCCTCCGCGCAGCACCGGGGGCGGAGCGGGTGTCCCCCCAGGCCGCGGGCTCTGCCGGGCGGGGTGGGTCCGGGCAGGGCTCAGCGCCCCGCGGGCAGCCCGGCCCCGGTTCCGTCCCTCCGCCTGCAAAGTGCGCTCCTGCGAGCCCCGGGGCAATGCCCACTCCCGGTCCCCCCGCTCTCCCGGGGAGGGCTGCTCCCGGCCCTGCCGCCGCCCCCGCGGGACGGCACCGGGAGCGCCCCGCTGCCCCGGAGGAACCCGAGGAAAAGACTTACTTCCCTTGCGAGCCCTCTGCGTGTCCGCGGCCTTGCCCGGCGGCAGCGCGTCCCGGGCACCGGGGCGGGGGGATTGCGGGGCGTTTGGAAGGGAGGATGCTGCGCAGAAGGAGCCGAGAGACAGCGAGGGCATGGCGGGGCCGCGGCGGTCCCCGAGGCACGGCCATGCCGGGACAGCCGGCCCCAGCCCGCAGTCGCTTCGGAGCGCCCCAGGGCGTCACTCCAAGTACCCGTCAAAGACATCCAGCTCGCTGTCCGTCTCGTAGAGCACGGAGC
Organism: Gallinago jamesoni; assembly: GCA_025769975.1. Lineage (NCBI taxonomy): Eukaryota > Metazoa > Chordata > Aves > Charadriiformes > Scolopacidae > Gallinago > Gallinago jamesoni. Next base: position 12,090,109 of record JAOQGH010000069.1, on the reverse strand, counting down.
CGGGGTCGGAGAGCACCCCTAGATCCACCAGAGCTTGGTCCATATCCTCCGGCAGGAAGACGATGCCTACATTGAGAACGATGTACTCCATCAGGAAGGCATAGTACAGGATCAGCACGTTGACAAAGAACAAGCCCAAATAAAACATATAGGGCAGCACCAGCAGCGCATGGAAGGCCCAGGACTCCAGCGAATCCAGACGTGCTGAGACCGCGGCGGGCATACAGCCGTGCGGGGCTGCGGCGGGCTCCGGCGGAGGGGGCTGCGGGCGCCGCAGCGGGCACCGACCTGCCCGGCCGGCGAGGGCTGGGGAGGGGGGCGGAACGGGCGGCAGCAGCGGCGGCGGCGCAGGACGGCGCTCCGCAGCCCCGGTGGCAGGAAAGGGCAAAACCCCAGAGAGGGAACCGGATCCGTAGCCGGGAAGAGGCGAGCCCCGCAGGGCGCGGAGGCGGCACAGCCGCAGAGCGGCCGGCTCGGTCCCGTCCCTCCGCGGAGGACGGCGGGCGGCCAGCGCGGGTTTCAGCGGCGCTGCCGCAGCCCCGCCGTCGGCAGGAGGCTCCTCAGGGGCATCTCCAGCCCGGCTGCTGCAGTCCCGCCGCGGCTCCGCTCCTCCTCCCGCCCGCAAACTTTGCGGAAGGAGCCCGCAGGCGCGCTGTGGCGGCGGCGCTGCCGCCCTCGGCCATCCCGACAGCCCCGGCCTGCGCGGCAGGACACCCTCCTCCGCCCCCTCGCCTCCGCTCCCCGCCCCGCCGCGGATGTTTACCGGGCCGCGGCCTCTCGCTGCCCGCCGTGGCGGGCGCCGCCGCCTCCGCCGCCTTCTCCGACAGCCCCGTCCCGCTCCGCCTGCCCGAGGGCCGGCCGCCTCTGTGGTGTCCGTCCCTTGCAGTCCCCGCTCGGCGCCTTCCCCGAGCCCCGCGGGGGGGCGGCGGGACAGGCCTTGTCTGTCTCTGCCCCCGCGGGAGAACAAGGCCCGCCCGGGGCTGCTCCGACTTCGGGGGAGGCACCAAAGCTTTGTCTGTCTCCAAGGATGATCAAAGGCATGATTTTAAGCTTGAGGGGCTTTTCCACGCCAGCTGACAAACCCTTCAGCTCTTACTTCGATTTAATTTCTTCATCATCAAAACTAACTGTGCAATATTTGTTGGAAATACCGCAGCAAGAGGAGTGCCGGCAGCTGAATTTCCATTGCCGAGTCCTGCAGCTCCTGTCCCCCCCCACTCCCGGCCAGAACCGACCCTCCGGCACTGCTCTGGCTTGAGCTACGAAAGGTGAACAAGGAACGGCGGGGGCCAAATTTTACCTCAAATTACAATGTATTTGGGCGGTATATGCACACATTGAAAAGCTGGTTTTGGTTGAATTTAGGTTTTTATATTCTAACTTACCAGTACCCTTACGACCTGACAAGATCTAACTCCTAACTGCGAATGAGAGGCACGTTTCGTTTTGAACTGGCTTAAGAACTAATTAAATTAAAGCAGAATAAAGAGAACAGGATCGATGATGATCTGTTTTTAGATTTTTTGCTTTACTTGGATAAAGAAACTAAGTGTTCAAGGCCAGGCTGGATGGGGCTTTGAGCAACTTGGTCTAGTGGAAGGTGTCCCTGCCCATGGCAGGGGGGTGTCGAACTGCATGGTCTTTAAAGTCCCTTCCGACACCAACCGTTCTATGATTTTATGAATCACTTAAATAAACCCCCGAGCCAAGCCCCGTGGCTCCGGGAGGTGCGGGGGGTCCCGCAGCCCCTCCAGGCCCATCGGCAGACACGGCGCCCAGGGCGGGCACCTGCCGAGGAGCCTCACTCTGAGGGACTCCGACAGAAGCCGCCCAGGCGCGGTCCTCAGAGCCGGGCAGCTTAGGGCCGGCGGTTCCACTTTCCTGTGGAAATCCTGGCAGGAAAGGAGAAAATGCCGGGCTCCCCGGGGACTCTCCTGTCTCCTTACAGGTACCGTGCCGGTGCCTGCCTGCCCGGGGCTCCGGGGAACCTGCCGTCCCCAAAGAGCGCCCGGCAGGCGGCGAGGGGACTCGCGCCTCGCCCCGTAGCCTGCTGGGACCTGCAGTCCGCGCGGCGCCGGCGAGGAGGGGAGGGGAGGGGAGGGGAGGGGAGGAGCGCGGGACGGGGCTTCCCGGCGTGCCCCGCCCGCGCATGCGCCTGGGCGCTGGTGTGCGCCGGCGGCTGCCGCTGAGGGGGCTTCTGCCCGATCCCGGCCCGCCCGGGCGCCTCTTGCCCTTCGCCCTTCCTTCTCCGTGGGGCTATGAAGCCGTAGAGCTCCGCTGGGCCGTGGGAACTGTTTGTCGCCAGCATGTTCGGCCGCTCCCGCAGCTGGGTGGGCGGCGGGCACGGGAAGGCCGCCCGCAGCATTCACTCCTTGGACCATCTCAAGTAAGCGCGGAGCCGGCCGCGGGCTCGGGGGCAGCTGTGAGGGGGACAAGCGGGCGGCTCTGCCCGGTTCTGAGGGGGCTCGGAGCCTAGGAGCCGGTGCGAGGGGCGGTAGGTGGACGGGCTGCGTCTGCGGAGCTTCTCGGGGCAGGAATTTACCTCAGAAAGGGCTGCGGAGTGGGGCCGGGGCGGCTCGTGGCCGTGAGGCGGGGGCGGCTCGGCCTTTCGCCCCCTCCTCGCCTGAGCCCTTGGGCGCAGCTCTCCCGAGGCGAAGGCTGCCGGAGCGGTTCGCCGGCGGCCAAAGAGGCTCTATACGGGGTGGGCTGGTGTCCTGCCCACGGAAATCTGCCCTGTTCCTGCCTCTTCGTCCCAAAGCGTCTTCAGGGCAGACACGGTTCCGTGATGTCATGTCACGCTCATGGCTACGATGTGTGTTTGTTTGATTTTTAATAATGTCACAGGCTTGTCCTGTGGAGTCGAGTGTAAGAGGTGATAAATACAAGAAGTATCACATTCGTCTTGAGAGAGAACTTTATTTCCTGGTAGTGGCTAAAACAGGGAAGCGAGGAGCCTGGTCCCAGCCTGTAAACAATATAGACCTTTTGAAGTGTGTGCGTGTGTGTATCTTAGTAGTCAGGTTTGCAGGTCCAGAGGATCTGCCCTGGTTAGAAGGCTCAAAAGTAAAACCCTTGAGCTTGAGAACTGTAACCTTAATCTCAGGAGTCTGATATCCTTGTGTTACTGCTGACTGTAGAAGGTGAGAGAGTTTTTTCTAGTTCTGCTGCTGGAGGGTTGGAAGGATGACAAGGAATAAAGCAATTTTAAACTCTCTGTTCCATTTTAAGGGCTCTGATCTTGTGAGAAAAGAGGTCCACTATTATAGCTTCTCTTTCTATTGAACAATAAAAGGAGGTTGTTAAGAGAAGAAGCATCTTCTAAATTAGATTGCTGTGAATAACTAGCTCATTGAGAAATAAGTAGCTGGTAGTTTTCAATGATCAGTCAAATTACAAGGAGGATGTGAACAGGGTCTTACAGTAATTAGTAGGATGCACTTACACTAGATTTGGATCTTGCAATTACTTTATCAAGATGATTTATGGATTCTGGTCCTTGTCTCTAAACTGGAAAAATGTTCAAAACCAGCAAGACTAATTGAAGTGAATGACTTTTTAGCAAAGACAGGGAAATCAAGTCCAAAATACTTTCTGTAATGCAGAAAGTATATGTAATGTCATAGCAGTTTTGTAATTCTGAAAGCATGGTAGGTTTGATTAGTAAGTCAACATGATCTGGCATTGCAGGAAAAAGGGGGAAAGTCAGGTTCAGATATAAACATAGGAATGTTCTATGTAACGTAAAAGGAGTAGTCACTAGGTACTACTCAGCACTAGTGGAGCTTTAGATTTATCTGGTTTTGATATTACACTTGAAATAGAGCAAGAATGCTGATGCATGATGAAATTTGAAGAATTTGAGCTTAAATTTAGAAAAAGGAGGCTGCTGAGAGGGAGGCTTTAGGATCTTTCATGCAAGAAAAATGTGATCATGTATTCTCTCAGAACCACGAAGCATAGAAAAAGTGGTATGCTGTTTGATTTGCAGCAGAAGGGAATTAGGCTATAAGCGTTGTGGCTTGTGCTTGACTTCTTACCTAAGAATTTAAGTATATAGTTCTCTACTAAAATACTAGTTTTGGGGGTTTGTTTTGGTTTGGTTTGGTTTTTTTTGTATATGATTTCTTTAATTATGAAATCTAAAATGGTAGTATGTAAAGGACAGTGAAGACAGTTGATCTGTTTAGAGTATGTATATTTTGTTTGTTTAGGTAGACTGTATGAATTTCAGTTTCTAGCTGGATGTCAACAGCAAAGGTAGCTACCTAGTGGTAAAATGAAATTTAGGGCTTTTCTAAGGTAGCAGTTGAAGTGGGAAAAACCACAGAAGAAAGAAGGGCAAAGGGCAAAACTTTTGTTTTGGAGTCATTAATTAAAGTTGGTCTTGATAAGTTCACCATCTTGTGAGCTCCCTACATTCCCATCTGTTCAACTCATCAAAAACCCACATTGTGTTCCATATAAATGTATTGAGTAGAATGCACATCTTTCTGTTGCAGGTTAGCTTAGCCTATGCAAAGTATGTTATGCTATGTTCAAGAGTGAAATTAGCCTGGGCTCCTTATGGAAATTTTTTTTATTTTTTAACATGCATAATCTAGAGTTTGGTCTAAATTGTAAACAATACACCTGTTTAGTAATACTGAGGGAGTTACTGGTTTTTGTCAGTAAATGTTGAATCTGGAACTTCCTTTCCCATTCAGCTTTAGTGCAGTTTGTTCGAGGCTTGCTTTTAAAATGTTACTATTCAGTCTTTCTGCAAACATGGGGTGGAATGGATTGCCTAAAGGAAAATTGTGAGGCTATTTGTATCAAGTGTTCTGATACTCTCTCAGTCTAGTGAAAACAAAATTTAATCCAGTTTTCCAATACCTTGCTGAATTGTGATCTAGAGAGGCTGTGAAACAGTACTTGCACTGCCTGAGTGCTTCTGAGTATTATTTTTTAGAGAACGTGATATTTTTGTGCCCTTTGCTTAGTAGGTAAAGGGATGTCAATAACTTCCTCCATTTATTATCCTGGAAACAGCACGATGTTAGTGATTACTTGTGAAAATGTCTTAAATGTCTTGTATCTTTAGGTGAGAATCTGTCTTGTTGAAACAAGGCCAACATCCACTTCTTAAAGGTGTCATCCAGCAGTTTAAAATGAGACCTTTCTCTTCCCTTTATATAGTCCTCTGCTCTGTTCATTATATGCTTCCAGTTCTAAAAGTAAATACCTCAAGGCTGTTTTAGGCAACAGTCTGTCATGTTACCGAAACTTGAAATTAGTGCTTTCTCACAATAGGCGTGTTCTTCTCTTTCTCTTGTTGCGTACCTTTGCGTGTAAGCCAGGCATTCTTGTGTGGGTCAGGGTTTCTTACAGTTCTCTCCAGCCACAGACTGTGATAGTCACTGTAATCTGCTTCCGCAGCTCCTGTCCTTAGGAAATGTGACCTATGGTTAAAGGTATCAAAAATCCTTTCATAATGTGCAGTTGAGGATAGTCTAACCTTAGCAAATGTGTGGTCAGATGTCCTTGAGAGGATAATTTTAACTTCTTTCTCCATCTGTCTAGAAACTTTGATTTTGCATTGGAATGGATGAAGAGGATTTATGTAATTTATGCCAATATTTAAGTGGTGATTTCTTAACTGTTTTTGAAGAGTTCATCTCATAATATCTCTGGTGTTCCTGCTAAAGTGAAAGACTTTGGAACTTAAACTTAGGATCTCTGTTTCTAGATGCAAAGTTTTTTACTGCTTTTCTAAGAGGCATTTTATATAGCCCTGTTGTTACCTTCAAGTATGTGTCCCATTGTTGCTCTACACTTGGTATTTTAATTGCATACTGATTGCACAAAAGGTTTTATACCATTAGAGTTGGGTGCTGAACATTTCTCATGACTTGGTCGGATGCAATGTCCATAAACAGGTATGATTGAAGGCTTGTTTCACAGCTGATTCATTTCCTGAAGTACTGTCCATGCTATACATTGAGTTTCCTCTATGAGAACAATATGTAATTACATAGTTACAGGCACCATGAAGAAGCAAGCATGTTATGGTTAAGTCTGTTTTGTTTTTTTTTTTAATTTAAGTGCTTGACTTCTTAAACTCTTACCTGTTTGAGTGTATTTTTGTAAGTAATAAGTAGGAAAGTCATTAACACACACTTTCTGTATCAATGAGTTATGTTACCCATTTGAGCATGGTTTCTTACCAGAAAAATGTTCAGAATTTGGTTTGTCCTGTTAAGTTGCTGACAAAATCTCTCCTTGGTTTTGATGGTATCAGGTGCTTTGACACTTCTTGCACGGTGGGTTTTTGTTAGGTTTTTGCTTGTTTGAACCCAGTCTTCAGATATAGAGAGGCAGAGATGACAAAAAGCTCCTCTTTGAGGGTTTAACATTATGGCCCCTTTGTAATCAGTATTTAAAGACAGGCTTTAAGAATTTATTTAAATTTAAAAATACTGATTTTGTGTGATACTTTATATTCTTATGATACGGTATGGTGCATCTCTCGTAAGAGGAAAGACGATGTTCATGCTTTCTCATTCATTTTCAAGTAAGTGGATAATGGAATAGCCTAAAAGCGAAGCCCAGGTTTTCTCTAAGTACATCAGTATGTTAGCAAATCAAGGAACTTTGCAGTAATGTTGATATCAAGTAAATTAATTTGGAGTTAATGTATCCCTGACTATTAAATGTTTCTTGCTTTTTGCATCTGCAATGCTCTGGGTTCCATAGACTCCTAGGGTGAGGTAATAGCCTGTAATTCTTCCCACTGCTTCCCATTCCCAGCGTGCTGCTGTTGGAGTAAAATTTATTCCCAAGTTTGCATAATGTAACTTCATTAATGGGAAAAATATGTTCACAGGTGCAATAATTTATGTATGACTTCAAATATATAGGTTAAAATATGCGAAGTAGTGTAGCATTAATTACTTTCCTTAACTCTGAGGAAAAACACTGACTATACAGATTGCTGTGGAATGTACTGTTCTGATTTAATTGCCTTCTGTCTTCAGCTGTTTACTGTTCCATTAACTGATGCATGCTCAGAGCAGTGACTTGAGTTTTGCTCTCTTTCAATTAACTGTTGTAATAATACATATAGTGCCACAATTGGAAGTTTTTGCAGGGCTTATGTGCTGTGTGCTCTTTTAGAAAGCCATGTGAATTCTCACAGGTGGTCAGACTTAAACTCTCACATCTTCACTGTGAGCCATCATGCTGTCAGCATCTGTAGAAGGAATCTTGAACTCTAATCCTCAGATCAGTTAGAAGAGGATTTGTGGGTGCTCTTTGACTTCTATGACTTCTGTTATGGTACAGCACGTGACCAGGCAGTTCTGACTGTAGGAGATAGCTATGAATCAACTTTTCCTGGAAACCTGAGCAGTTTCTGTTCTGGATTTGGAAAACTAGCACTGATTTATGAGGGGGAAAAAACAGTGTGAAGAGGGAGAGAGAACTTTTTACTGAAGATAAAGGGTATGAAAAGCCAATCTTTTTCCCCCTCCTGCCATTTCATGGAATCATGGAATTGTCAGAGTTGGAAGGGACCCTAGAGACCATCTAGTCCAACACCCCTGCTAAAGCAGGATTGCCTAGAGCACATCACTCAGGACTGCATCCAGGTGGGGCTTGAAGATCTCCAGAGAAGGGGATTCCGTGACCTCCCTGGGCAGCCTGTTCCAGTGCTCCGTCACCCTCACCATAAAGAAGTTTTTCCTCATATTTGAATG
>JAOQGH010000069.1:11948533-12082276 GCA_025769975.1 Gallinago jamesoni | reverse complement strand
CCTCATTAGGTTCTTCTCTGCCCAGCTCTCCAGCCTGTTCAGGTTGCGCTGGATGGTGGCACAGCCCTCTGGAGTGTCAGCCAGCCCTCATAATTTGGAGGGCTCCTAAATTCTCCCCTTTTTCTTCCTCTTTCCTCTGCTGGCTGGTAGGTTAACCTTAATGTAATGTAGGCTTTATCACATTGCTGATTTTGGGGAGGAGGGAAGGGAACATGCTGTGTATGAAGATTGTTAAAACTGTGAACTTCTGAGAGCTGCTTATTTCTCTGTGTCCTTGTGCAATATTCAGCACAGTAAAATGGTTATTTGATGATTAAGCAATATCAAGATCAGCAAGCGTATAGCATTTTACTATTACGGCTTAATAAACTTCTCTGAAATAGGTTCTGCTTCCTGTGTGGCTTATGAGGATGGACTGTGTCTTGCAACAAGTCCTGTGAAGCTCTGGCCAACTGAGCTCAGTGGTTGGAGATGATTCCCCAAACTAAATTTTCTAAACCTTAAGTAAACAGCAAATATGATAAAACTTTGTTTTTAATTGAATTCAAGCATGAAAAAGGTTCTGAAACTTGGTAATATCTTGTTTAGTCTGATAAATAGTTGGAATAGCCTGATATGTGTGTTCAGCTAAATGGCATTTTACTTTCCAGCTGAATGTTTGCCCTGTGCAGTGATTCAGTCTCTTAGTGTGGATAAAATTGATGGGAATACTGTTTTTCTGAAATGTGATTTCAAGTCTGGTTTCGATCTAAACTTTTGAAACTTACTTTAAGCCAGTCACCCCAGAATTTTGTTTCAGAAATGCACAGTGTTTTCTGCAAGCCTACAGTAGCTTGGCAAAATTAGTGTATTTTTCTTTTACATAATAGCTGCTTGAGATCTTTGCGTCTGTTGCTTAAGAATTGTTATCTTGGAATTCTAAACACCTGCATCACAGTAATAAGATTCCTAAAATTTCCACCTGAACCACTGAACAAACTTTCATAGAATCTGAAATAATAATGATAGGCTGCCCTAGAGTCAGGGCACACAGGCTGGTTTCCCAAAAATGCATCCTAGGAGTTTTGATTAACTCCACCTTTCACGAGAAGGTTGATAGTATGGAAAATCTGTCTTCCTTTTCAAACGCTTGAGTATATTGCTTAGGTAATCCTGTATGCTCAGATATTATTCCTCTTTTTAAATAGATTGGAGTATAGCAATATATGATCTGTTTAGTAATCTAAGCTCCTGCAGTTTTAAAATTACATTGAATTTCTCTGATTATATTTTTAATTAATTACTTTCATAATTTATGTAATTAGTTTCTTGCATCTATCCTTTTTCTTTATTACTATGTAAAAGCAAAAAAAAACCCCATGAACAGCCAAACTAGGGAGAAAAGCAGTGGTAATTCTTATGCTTTAATTGGAATTCATAGCTCCTATTCCCTCTTACCTGTTTTTTTTTTTTTAAGGACGAAGGGAAGTTATCTTTGATATAACATTTTATTTTGGGAGGAAAAATAAGGAAGAGAGAAATGTCTTTCCGTGACTAAGGTCTGAGACTTAAAATACAAGCCATTCAAGTTTTATTTAGCTTCTAGTTACCTGTCATAATATAGACAGACATTTTCTTTAAACTTTACTACACAGCCTTAAAATCTTGTCCTCTGAGATGGTAGCACTAGAATTTGCCACCTTTCTAATCAGTACTTCTGTGCTTGAAGGGCCAGAGACTTGATGATTAAGCTTTGCCAAGATGAATGACAGTCCTGATAATTAGCCATCAAATTGATGTGAATCTGTGCAGTGTTTCTGCATACAGAAGAGATCTAACTTTTCTGCCTAGATCTGCATGTGTCTCTTGCCAGAATTACACTTTTCCATATCAGCTACTCTATGCTTACCTGCTGCTTCTGTTTCTTCTTGCTCATCACTTCTACTTTTAACATACTTCCAAAGAAACATATTTCATTATCATAAGAAGCACCATGGGACAACTGTTGCATAATTTCTAGTCCTATGTTAACATACACATAAGCATTCATAAATCACCTGGCTAGTCATGTATTTGTTTTGTTTGTTACATATTCTGTTCAGCAATTACTCTTCTCTCTGATCAGTATTAAAAGGAAATTTAGGATTTTAAAATTGTACAATGATTAAACATAGTGTGTGTGTCTAAGTTACAGTGACTAAAGATAAACATGGTGCAGGATAGCATATTACTTGTCATTATTTTTTTCTTTTAGGTATATGTATCATGTTTTGACTAAAAATACAACAGTAACGGATCACAACCGCAACCTGCTGGTAGAGACTATTCGTTCTATAACAGAGATCCTTATATGGGGGGATCAGAATGACAGCTCAGTATTTGAGTAAGTACATAGAAGCAATTTTGACTCTGGTTATGTGTTTGAAGAATGATTGGAGTTGCATAGAGATCTAGTTCAAAAGGTTAACTCTTCCTAGACTGTATTTCATGGATGGTATATAGAAAGCTATGTCCTGTAACAGATGGGTAGGCAGGATCATATTCTTATACAAAGAAACAGAATTTGCTTCTGTTAACAAAAAAAGTGTTCCAAGTTCAGAGCCCCTTTCATGTACTGCTTTTGACTCTCAAATCTTTGATACCAGTACAAAATGTAACCTATTTTAAGGCCCAGGTTTACTCAGTATGTCTATTAGTATCATACGACTTCAATTTGTATAAAATGCTCCAAATACATATCTTACTCTAGCTATGATTTTTAGAGGTTTTGTTCAGATGTTATTTTAATCCTCATAAAATAATGCGATAGAAAAATAAACTCAAACAAATATTCACAATTTCAAATCTGGCTGTGTTAATATACCCATTGCTCAGCTGTTTGCTTCAGGGTGCTAGATCTGCAAAGGCAATTTGTGATTTAGGTACGTAAAGCTTAAGGTATTTGGTAATTTTAATTACTATTTAGGGATTGGTTTGGTTTATTTTTACAAGATTGGGTTATGATGTGGACTAAGAAAATCAACTTACTCTGATTATTCATATCTATACTGTAACTCCATCGCATTCCTCACTGTCTTCTCTGCTTGGGAGAATTTTAGGAATTAGTTTTTTCTGCAGTTAATGTAAAAGAAATTTTCATAGAGATATATTCATGATGTCCTGGTAGAAAAGAGTCCACACTGTTTAAATTGCATGTGTTTCTGGTTTAAAAACACTGCAAGCATTCAATTCTGTTTGAATTGTACAATAAGCTATGAAATGCTGGCTTCTGATGGGGGAGGGGGGTTGAAGACAAAAAGCATATTAGCGTAAAAGGGGCAAGTTAACAAAACACAACCTTTTAGAGGCTCTCCCCTTCAAAATTATGGTTGCAAGGTAGGTAAGCTGCCTGATAAATTGAATACACTAAAAATAAAATAAAAAACTACATTCAAATTATGCACAAAAGGGATGCCTAAGTGCTCTTGTTAATATTTAAGGTTTTTGGAAGGTATTGTTCTGTTATACAGATAAAACTTAGCCAAATAATTCTTCATAAATGTGAAACATGCTGTTTGTTGAACTTGACTAAAATTGTCCACAGTCTTAGTAAAATTATGTCCTGACTTAGTGACACCTCTATTTCATTTCAGCTTTTTCTTGGAGAAGAATATGTTTGTTTTTTTCCTGAACATCTTGCGTCAGAAGTCCGGTCGTTATGTGTGTGTACAGCTTCTGCAGACTCTGAACATCCTTTTTGAGAACATCAGTCATGAAACATCGCTGTGTAAGAGCACACTTTTAAACTGTTTAGCATTAAGTGATCAAGCTTTGATTGAATTCCCTTTCATTTTATGAAATTGAGTCCTAGAGGCCCTTCACGGAAGAACTATGTGAATTCTTAACGATCTTTTAAATTGAACGCTGCTGAAAGTATGGTGTAATTTGACTCTGAAGTACCTTTTAATGTAAATTTTCAGTAGTACTGAAGTAGTTTGTAGTTGTCTGGTAATACTGAAACACTTCTTTTGCATATTTCAAGGGATTCAATAAGTCAGCAGATTAGTTGTGGCCTGAAATGTTTGCCTTGGTGTCACGGATTGTGCGGTAGAACCCGTCTCATTTGTACTAGAAGTGTTCTGACATCATTGGGCTGGCATTCAGCCACTTACATTTACTTCAAGGTTTTTTGGACCATGTAAAGAGAACAGAATAAATACTTACTTTCCACAACTCCACTTTCTCTGCAAAGTGAAAGTCGTCTACAAACATATACATATTTGGGAAGAGAGGGGTTTTTAAGTGTTACTTATTAGCTGCAATGTCTATCTAAATTGCGGAAGGTGAAGCGTGTTCTTGGGCGTCTTGTTCTTGGGAGCAAAGACCTTTGTAGGGAACAATTTTCTTATATTACCACTTGAAGCCATCACTTAAGTTGTTTGGCTAAAAATTGGGATCTTTAAGTGTCAGGTAGTTTGTTGCTAGCTGGTACTTTAAATACAGATAATTGCCATCATGTTTTTTTTTTTTTTTTCTTTCTGTTAACCCGTGTAATGTCTTTTATTTTTCAGACTACTTGCTGTCTAATAACTACGTAAATTCTATTATTGTCCACAAATTTGACTTTTCTGATGAGGAGATCATGGCATACTACATATCATTTTTGAAAACCCTTTCTTTGAAACTCAACAATCATACTGTACATTTCTTTTATAATGAGGTAAGTGAAGAAAGAGTGGCAGTATAACATTAAGAGGACTTTAATTAGAAATTAATAGCAACTTAGCACATATTCTATTTAGTCTCTTGTCTCAGCTTGTCCTATATTTATTTTTATAGCAGTAATATCAGTGATGGAGAATTCATTTGTGGAAATCTCTAGAAAAGCATGATAAAGAAGGTCTTTGTCCTCATACAATAATAAAATCAAACTGTGGGAATTAGCGTTATATTGGACTGTTTCAATAGTTCTGAAGTCTAATTCCCTGAGAATTCAACTTGTTTATGCCTTTTTATCCTGTGCTTTTATAAACAAGATCTTTTCTGTTGCACCACTTGCTTCTAAGAGGCTTAGTCAAAGTCTCAAAAGCCTGAGTAATGAATGACAGGCCAAAGTTGAAATGGGCTTTTCTTCGCTCCATTCCACTTCTTGCCAGAAGAGGGCGCTAAAGCACTGAATATGTGCGGCTTTAACATTGAAAGTTCGGATGCTTAAAGTAGTTTATTTTGATGCGGAGCTACAAATGCAGCTGATTGTGCATTGTAAAATCATTTCGATTACTTAGGTAGAAGGTAAAAATATCAGAGCAATTCACGGAAAACATTTTTCATACAGAATCTCAACAAATACTCTCTACGTGTTTTGTTAATTCATAAATAATTTCTTTCCTCTTGTTACAGCACACTAATGACTTTGCTTTGTACACTGAAGCTATTAAATTTTTTAACCACCCAGAAAGCATGGTCAGGATTGCCGTTAGGACTATAACTTTAAATGTCTACAAAGGTATGCTTTTTATATATTAAAAAAGGCATGTGTACAAAATGCTTGTTTCATTATACTTAAGTTTTCAGTTATTTACATTTACAGGTTTCCTGTCTGTTTTATGAAATTGAAAAGTTTAGCATGTTGACATGCTTCAGATACACATTTTGTTTTTTATGAAACAGAACCCGAAACCTACAGTATGTACTTAAAAACAGTACTGTTTGCTCATAGGTGAAGCTGGTTTTAAAAAATCAAAAGAGTTATCAAGCATACACGAGGAACTTTAGCATCCCTTCCAACAGAGATCAGACTGTCACTGTATTTAAAAAACAAATACCACCCTCTGACACTCATCCTCACCCTCTGGCAAAAAAAAAAGTTATTTAAGAATATTGAGTATTTTTTTATTAACTTAAGCTTTATAATGTATGAAGCAGTAACCTTGGGTGGCTACATCACTTCCTTTTGGATTTGAATTGTGTTAGAATATGATTGTAGAGCTCCTCGGTCTCTCTAATCTATAGAAGAGCTACACCATTTCTGGAGATGTCCAGTGAAGGCCAGGAGACTGCAGTTGCAAATTCCTGTACTGCATGTTCCAGTAGGACATAAGGAAAAAAATCCCAAATTTCATTGTGAGAATATTTAATCACTGCCACAAGTTTTCCAGAGAAACTGAGGAATCTGTGTTGTTTGAGATCTTCAAAACTCAGTGAGGCCCCTAGCAACTTGGTTGAACTTTGAAGTTATTGCTACTTTGAGAATGGGTTTGGACTAGACAATATGCAAAAGTCACTTCCCCCTACATTTTTCTTGGTCTATAAGGTCTGTAATAAACTGAAAATATCAGTGATCTCTGTCAAAAAAATTGGTGTGTGTTCAGAACTTCTACCTCTGAAATCAGCATGCTGTAAGGTAGTACATATTGTGGAATATGTTCATGCAGGGCATGTACTTGTCTAGAATTTTCATTGAATGTTGTAGTGATATGAAGGTTAGAGTTGAAAAAACACAGCTTAAATGTTCAGGTTTCATAATTTTTTGGCTATCCATTTGCATATATTCTGATCTAACAGCTACCCTGTATCTTCTAGTTTAGATGCTTTGTGCTTTAGCTTTTTAAACCCTTTTGGAGGATGTCACTATCCCAGTTCCTAATCCTGTTAACTGTTGTCTTTCTTTTGCCCTTCCTTCACTGATGATTCCTGTGTTCCTTAATGCAGTGTCATGTAAGTCTAACTAGCTTGACTTTCAGTATTACTGCTTTGTTCTTGCGCTTTTTTCCTCTTCTTTTTAATAAAGAATGTGCTAAAAAAACCCTTTCGGAATTCCACTAAGTTTGTTTATCTTCAGACCTATGTAAATATATCAATATTAGGCTCATTCAAGCCAGTTAAGAATTGATATGACACTTTTGTAGATGTCCATTTCATGCATAAGATCATGCTAGGCATATACCCATATGAAAAGCTAACATGTAATCAAAATTCAGAAGATACCTTGTTGTGTTTTTTAAAAATTAATAAAAAAACCTAATTGGCAACTGATTTTTTTCTTTTTAACAATTTCTCTTCAGTGGACAACCAACCTATGCTGCATTACATTAGAGATAAAACTGCTGTCCCTTATTTCTCCAACCTCGTTTGGTTTATTGGAAGCCACGTGATAGAACTGGATAACTGTGTGCAGACTGATGAAGAGTAAGCTTTTACAAGTGCGGGGTATTGAATGGACATGCTTTTCCCAGATGTTGATAGTCTCCTTATTTTGTCTGTAGTAGTCCAGTTAAGTTACTTTCTGAATATGTTCCCTTGTAGACTGTTCAAGCGTTTCATTATTGCAAAGGTTTTTAGTGATTCATTGAATTAATAGTGGTTAGTGCTGTGTGCCCTATCTGTGCTAATCCCCATACCAGTAAATTAGTGTTTGGCAATATGCTTTTTTTCCCCTCTTTGTTTTAATTCTGCTAAATTTGGTAGCTGTACAGAAGACACAAAAGGGATTTTGTGCTTCTCAATGTTATTAACTTTGTCTTTTTAATGTTCCTTGTCCTATATCCTGTATATCTTCTCAGTAGAACAGGTTTTTTTTTAAAGATTCTAGGAAAAAAATTAAACTGGAAAGGTGAACTTTATTTAATATGAGAACTGTGAGACCTGAAATTCCTGTGTGTTATTCCACTATCAATTACATAAATATTTTGTCGATTTACCTTCCCACTCCCACCTTAGAATGGGGAGCTGTTTCTTGCCTTCTTAAAGTGAAGATGTTCGATACAACATAGATTTATTCTTTTATTTTTGGAAACAAATCATAATATTTTTTATGGCTGGCTTGTAAAAAGACTCTGGCAGTGGAAAGAACTTTTGTAAAAACATTGCTTCTGAAGACTTGGAGAAAAATTTGATATGTGTATCCTAAAGCACATACAAGCCTGAATACTCTTTGCAGGCTGCATTAGTTGACTTTACTGAGAACATCATCTTTAGTCAGTTGATCTGCACAAGGTGATTTGTGGAAGGGGATGCACAGTAATTCTTTCCTTAAGTTTTTAAGACTTTGGCAATTGATTATATCTGAGACCTTCTTTCTTCTCTTTTTCAGGCACAGAAATAGAGGCAAACTGAGTGACCTGGTAGCAGAACATCTTGATCATTTACATTACCTCAATGATATCCTTATCATTAATTGTGAATTTTTAAATGATGTGCTGACAGACCACCTACTGAATAGGCTCTTTCTTCCCCTCTATGTGTATTCATTAGTAAATCAAGATAAGGTAAGCTAAAACCTGCAAACATTTTGCTTTCAGTAGCCATAATGATTTGTTCAGCAGATGTTATAGGGTTAATAGTGTCACTATCTATGTTTGTATGTTTTACGTTAAGTGGTTTAAATAAGGTGACTGTAGGGGAAATACTGAGACTGAATTCAAGAGCCGAATAGATGAAACTTTACTCATCAAACAAATACCATTTTGGATTATTTGGTTGTTAAATGGTAGCAATAGTGGAGATGAGAAAAGCTGCACATTTGGAAAAGGGTCTACAATTCTCTGATGCTGGGAGATGTGTGATTTCCTTTTTTGATATGGTAACTCGTCTCTTGGCAAAAGCAGATTATATTATCTTTTCACAGTATACATGCAAATTTTCTATGGTGCAAAAATCCACTCTGGGTAGAGAATACAAACTTTTGGGTTTGATGCTTGGTTCTTCTATTTGCAGGTGAAATATGTTTGAATGTGAAATAGGTGAATTTATTTTTAAAGCATAGCCTTTAAATTTAGTGAAACACTATTTTTTAATGAAATAGAAACTGTTCTTTTAAAGCCTGTACAGGTTCCACTATTCACCTGTCTTTAAAAAAAAATAAAAAATAAATTCATTGTTCTCTTTATTCCTGAGTTTTTATTTAGGCGTTTGTGGGTTTTTCCCTACTCCCTTCCCCCTTAATTATCTGTAGTGGTGTTTGTTCTTAAGATATACAGAGTTTTGTGAGTTTAAGCATGCTTTCATTAACCTAGAGGTCAGGTTTACTGCAAGTTAATGAATTCAGTGTATTGTATGTGCGCTGAAGATTGAATAATAATCAGCTGCTTGTCTTGCTATTGAAATAGGGCGAAACAGACTTGCTGACTTTCATTTCAGCTACTCCAACTCTTTCTACTCATGTGTGTACAAAAAAAATCTGCTTTTCCTCCTTTTTTCAGGCATACGTGTCTATTATCATGAGGTCAGAGATATTTGCAATCATAAAATAAAATTAGGCTATTCTTACTTCTTGAGATAACTGAATTTATTTGGTGTTAGTTTTTAAAGTATCACTGGTTTATTTTGAGAAACACTTTCATTACTGCTGGTATAGAAATTTAGTGCTGTTGTGCTTAAATTATACTTCAAATATTTTTGGCTAATGTGATTTACTTGATGCAGAGAAGTGTATGTCAAGAAGTGTTTTTATTATGTGGGTCTTCATTTGAAATAGTTTACAAGAAGTGAGTGTTCAAGAGCATGATACTTTCTGAATATTTTGTAGCACAATGTGGAGCAATGCAATATTAAAAGTTTTGCTCTAAATAAGTGTAAATGCTTCAACTTTGCATAAATTAATCAGCATTTCCCATAACCTTTTCTTTTTCTGTAGGGTGGAGAGCGTCCAAAAATAAGTTTCCAAGTTTCTCTCTATCTTCTTTCTCAAGTAAGTACTTTAGTTATTTTGTCCTATTTCAGGACGTATTTTGCAGTAGTGTTATGATTTATGAAAGACTTTATTTTCATTTATTTTAGCAAAGCCATTAAAGACAGTTTGGCAACAAAAGTTTTAAACCTATGAATTTCCATTAAAAAAAAAAAAAGGCAAGATAATTTATCTTTTTATGTACAGACCAAACAAATAGCTCTTTCTTGAGTTAATGTCATTCTTCTGAGGATCACAGAGCATGGGGTAGCCTTCAGAACATTCAGTGATTATAGTTCATGTACACCACCTACAAGTGGTGCATAGTAGAACCATGCAACTTGCTAGGAGAGAATTTAGTAAAATTGCAGCTGAAATTTAGATAAATGCTGTATTGTACTTTGAATCTGCCTAAGCTATGGAAGATTCCAGGTTGAATTTTCCTTTTTGAAACATAGAGGGAGCAATGAACTCATGGGGTTTTTTTTTTGATTGTTAGGGAAAAAAAAAACCTGACAAAAAACCCCAAACCCAAAAAACCCTTCAGCCAACCAAACCCAAAAAAAAACCATCACCACCAAAAACTCAAACTTTCTCACAATTTTAATTTCATTATGTCTGTACCATAAATCTATAATTAAATACTTATTTCTTACTCTTATCAGTCTCACTTCTTTTAATTTCTGGAACTTATTTTCCAATGAAGAGAGTTTAATGATATTTTTTTTTATTGTAGAGAAAAATAATCTTTTTTTTTTCCCCTTTGGTCTTTGGTGCATTGCTATGAGATTAATTTTCTTAATTTTTTTTTTTTAACTTATGATTTTAATTTGCTGCTTAAGTTAAACCTAAAAAATTGTGATGTGGAAGTTATTTACCACAGATAAAATCTTGGAAGCAACAGCTTCTTGTAATGAAAGGGATTTGCACTATAGGGTTGTATATGTTGACCTCTTTTAACCTCTTTGATTTCAGTTGGAATTATTGGCTAGGGATCACTTCAAGATTTGCATCTATCTTCTTCATTAATGGAATTTTTTTCCTAACCATAAAGAACTGGGAACAAATTTCGTGTATCAGAATGGGATGTGATATAGAAAATCAAGCTACTTTTTTCTGAAACTGGCAGAAATGTATCTTTTTCTACCTCTTTTAACATAGAGTCTGTCTTTGATGGAATGGGATTGGGAAAAGTGTATGCTGAGTACCTGAAAAACCTTCGTAACTATTTCTGATATTGACACCACACCTATGCTTTAGGTGTTACTCATTTAATAGAGACAAGTGCTTGAGAGACTCATGCTAGGAAATGAAAATCCACTGCTGCCCTGCTGTGGGTTTTCATCATGGATTTTCATCCGCTCTTCACAAGGTGAACATGTAACACACTCATGCAAAAACATGCCTGTATATATTCAAGCTATGCTTTCTGAATTAGGAGAACCTTGAGTGATTTGTGTGGTTGTTCAAAGTATTTTTGAAGTATGTGACTTTCTGAAGTTTTGCGTAAGGTCATGACCACATGCTAATAATCACTTCAGTTTTGAAGGTCTAGAATGGTTTTGACTTTAATCAGAAAACATCTGAAGATCATGCTTAGCTAAATATTGTCAAAACAATGATTAGGTTTACTGATTTAAAAATTATTTGGGGATTTTTCAGCTAGAACTACTGCCAGTTTTGATATTGCTGTGAAGGGAATGGATATAAGCAGACATAAGGCTATTGTGGCTGGATATGAGCAGGTTCTGTCCAGAAGCCAGTTTTTTGCTGGCCTAGCCTTGTAAGCCTTGCCTCAGAGTGGTTAGCATAAATGAAGAACCCTGGTAGAGCACCAAAGCACTTCTGGGTAATATTGTAGGCAGTATGCCCCTTATTCCTGTGTTATGTAGCTGCTTTGTAGCTAGACCATTGCGTGTTTATAGCCAGAAAAACTACTTCTGATCCAGTTCAGCCTATTGCTTGACATTTACTTGTGAATCACTGAAAAATAATTGTGTGCACAACACAAAATTTACTGAAGTCCTGCCAGTCATTGACATACAAGGTCAGTGGATGCTGTGTACTGTAATCAGTATGTGTAGCTTCCCAAAAAACCCCCAATTTTCTGGAGCAGTTACCGTTCCTTGCTAAAATATCACACAACTTTCATTTCAAAGCTGATGAGGAGAATTTACAGTTCTCAAAAGGGGGAAAGAGTATGAAGAATTATTAAAACTAGGTATCTTAAAATGTAGAGAAATGGAGAGATTATGGTCTCCTGTGTTTGAAGTAGATTTCATGAACTATCAGTGTTACCAATTGTACTTCACAGTATATATAAACTTAAGATACAGTTTAACAAGGTCAAAGAAGTATATGCATTGACTGAAATTATGAAACTGTCTGTGTTCTGTAATATATGTCTGATATTTCTTTCTACCCTTCTTTCAATAGGTTTTTCTCATTATACATTACGCCCCTTTGGTGAACTCATTGGCTGAGGTTATACTTAATGGCGATCTCTCGGTGTTTTCTTCTAAAGTTGAGCAAGATATACAGAAAAACTCAGTAAGTGGCCAACTAATCTTTAATATTTTTTTTTTTAAAGCAAAGAAAATATTTGATAAATAAAATTGGTTATCTGGAATGTGGTAAGTTAAGGTGTTTGTGTTTCAGAGAGAAGAGCGGTAGTAGGCGATTTCAGGTTTTGTTGTTGCATATGAAAGCTGCACGGAGCAGTTTTCTTCTTACAGCATTACATTCTTGTCAAAGTTCCAATATTTTTGTGCGTGCACATATATTTCAGGTAGTGGCATAAGAATGTGTAGGACACAAATTATAATACTTAGTTGCTTCTGCGGGGTTCAAACACTACAAAGGCTTTCATCGTTTTGATGGGACACTTTTGTAATCCAGTCTTCTCTGTTCAGTTTTTGTTCTTAGCTCTGTGGTAGAGAAATAGAAATGAGTCATCACAAATTCCCTGTGAAATTATTTCTTTATGCAACTTGTAGTAGAAATGAGAGACTTAGAAAAATACTTGGCCCAATGGTAAATCATTTGCATATAGAAGGAAATAAAGATTTTTGTCTGAATAGTCCCAATGTTTTAGTAGTAAAATTGATCATCTCTGAAAGTGCACATCAGTGTGCATAAGAGAATGTAGACCAGCCACAAAGAGACAGGAGTGCTATCACTTTGTTTATTGCCCTTGTACCTTCAGATTATATGCTGTGTAGATATTGCTAGATGCTGTTGTTAATGCTTTTTGTGTGACATGTATGTCTTTTTCCCCTTTTGCTGTGAGTTTCACAGTTTGTGAAATGCTTGGCTGTTAATTTTTAAAGGCCTGATTGGGGATAGTAATAAGAAGGAAATGTGACCTTACTTTGTATTAGAGGCTCAAGATTGAGACAGAATATCCCCTAATGTCTGACTGGTCAGCAAAAAGTTACTGAATGAATGGTTAATTTATAACAAGCAATTTATAAGGTTGGTTCTTAGCCACTGGTGGGCAAGAATGTGCCTATAGCTCTTAGAGCTTCAGGGAGCAGGTAGACTTCAACTCTTCTATGATACAAGTCAACTTTTTCAAATTTCTTCTTGCTGCGTGAGCTGACTTTAGCCAGTAGTTTTTGGGTTCTGGTATTTTGTGCTGTTGTCCTTGATATTTAGAATCTAATCATCTTTGAAAAAAGAACAGTGGAATGGCAGAGCTGGCGACATGCTTTAAGATAAAGCAGTCTCTTACATTAGCACTGTTTGACCTTCTGCTAGCTGCGTACTGAATATCATGTGTGTTACTTGTGCAGAAGCATCTTTGTTACTAGGAAATTTGTGGCAAGAGGGTGGGGCAGCAGTTGTTGCAGAAGTGAGATTTTCTTTTCCTGTCATAGTTAATGTACAGAGTTGCACAATATCTGTAGCATATGTTTGTGTGCTTGCAACTAACATTAGGAATATTAAGGGTTTCTGTCGTGGTGTAGGCTGCTTCTTACTGGTCTTAAAAATGTATTCTCATGGCATGTAAACTGGGAGTTCTGTCATACCTGAACAGGTAGTAAATAGGGGTGTTGGCTTTCTAGGATAGACACTTACTGAAACTGCTGGAAGTGGAGCTTTGTTACAGGGAGGGCAGAGTGGTGGCACTTTTGGTGGATGAAGAAAACGCTTCCATGGGGGAAAACAGTTTTTAGTAAATTCAACTGTATTCTTCAATGAAACTTTGGAGGGAAAACCTGTACTGTCAGCCTACTGCTGGAGGCTGATTATTTTCAGAAAGAGCAGGGAGTAATCTTCAGCAGAAAAGCGCAATGCCCTGCTTCCGATAGCTATCAAGTGCAAGCTATCAAGTGAGCTGCTCTCAGTTGATGTGCATGAAAAACTACTGCATATATTGCATGGTGTTTTCTACTGATACATGACTCAATGCAGTCAGTCTGAAGTCAGCTGTGTAGATATTGAGGTATAGACAAGTAAAGGCGAAGCAGTTTTTTTGCTCTGTGATAGGACTTCTTAGAGCAGAAAGTTGATTTTTGAGCATTGTTAGCCATTTCAGGGGTTGTTCTTTGGACTATAAGGTGTATCAGGATCATTGCAAAGTTACTGCCGTGGTATATTCTCTTGCAAAGAAATTACAAACTTCTATTAAATAAAGGAAGCTATTTCAGAAACTAATTTAGGATTGCTTGTTCTGGGGTTAGTAGAGAAAAGTGATAAGCAAATTTTTTTATTTACTCTTTGGGTTTGGAATTGTGTTTCTTCTGAAGTCAGACTCAGACTTACCTTTTACTACTTCCTGTTATAATTTCCCATGGTAATCATTCTGATACTCTCTTAAGCTTGTTGCTTTGGAGATATTTCTCTGTGTTATTATGAGTCCCAGTTAATACCTGGGGTTCTGTACCTAATGCTGTTAACCTCTTGTAACAGATATCTTGATATATGTAAATTGAAGTGTAACTTAATTTCTAATCAACACGTAGTTTGTAAAACCTGAACTAAGTAGAACCTCATGTCCATATTCATCTTCCCAATAAGATGAATTAAAGTGGAATGAGGTGTAGAGAGTACAGGCTGAGGTTACCAAAAGCAGTGTCACATGATAGGAGACTAAATGAGTAAAGAATACTTAACAGAATAAAAGCCGAGAAGGGTTGCAGTTGCTGTGTATAAATGCAACGTATCCAGGGTTGTTTAGGGCAACAGTAATGGTGGCTGTCAGGACAGAAACAAATGGTGCTACTTCCTGGAAATCAGTTTCTGGAAAAAATCACCAGCAGATCTAACTGCTGATAGCTTGAGTTGACAATAACCTACCCATGGAGGTCTGCTGAACATCATAGGGCAGAAACAGTTGCCCAGCCTCAATTGAGCAGATTCTCCACCTCAAAGTGTAGCAAATTAAGATACACTTTTATGTCCATATTTTTTTCTCTGTATTTCTGGTTTTAGGTGGCTTCAGAAGAAATACTCTTAGCTGAGAATTGAATATGTGTAGCCAACAGACTACATTTAAATCTGTTAGCAGTCATCACTCTAAGGTTTACCTTACTTCCTGTGAGATCTATGTTCCTGCATAATTCGGATGTGGGCCAGTTCTACCTATTTCATGTTTCTTGGTTTCTTGTTTAACCTACTTTCTCCTTCCTGTAGAAGTTGTTACTGGTACTGCCTGATTTTACCAGCACATATTGCACAAGATAAACCATAATTGAAAATATCATTGAAAGACATTTTAAAATTATAAAATAGCAACATCTCAAACTGTATAATCACCTTAGATAAACCATATACTATATAAATTAATTTTAATTCTGATTTTTAAATGTTTTAAATATATAGACAGAACAGAATATATATGTTGACTTTTTCTCAGCATTCTTCTTGAAATGGGCCAGACGGTGGCTCAGTGCTTATGAGCACATTGTTCTTCTGTTATTTTGATTGTATGGCTAACAGCATATTAGAAATGCAAGGATGTAAAGTATATGCGTTCTTCATAAAGAAAGTAGCTATAGGATTCTAGAAAGCAATTGTAAGAAGTGAATGCAGGAAGAAGATGAGGTGTTATGCAACTTGTATGCTACTTTTCCTAAATAATAGGACTTAATGTGTTCTTCCCTTTCCTTATGACTTTTCTGACCAGAGGCCATCAATAAAAGGTAATCTGTTTGTAATCCTGGTTATAGGATTAACTCCCTATGTTGCAGTTTGATCAGACTAAAAATGTATCAGAGAGGTTGCCGGGGGACGTAAGTGTGGTAAATTTCACATTGTGGGTTTTTTGGTATTGTGAAAGATTCCTCCTACTCTATGGTTTGTTTCAGTGCCAAGTGTTAAGGAAATCACAAGATTTCTGTAAAACCTTTTTAAAAAGATCATGCGGAGAAACACCTTGGCCTTCTGACTTGTAGAAGGTTTCTTCTCAGATATTTTCCTAATCTCTCTTTTTTTTTTTTATGTGTAGGTGTTCCTTCTTAAGTGAAGGGAGGGATTTTTCCACACTTTTTCGCAGATGTCTCATTGCAGACATCTTCAATGCTTATTGTACTTTAGTCACCCAAGGCAAGGAATGGAATCGTTTTTGTGTTTACTGTGGTCTTACTTCTTTTCTCTTTCTTCCCCTTAAATTTTTAACCCTTTAGCCAGCATCAACTAAATGTGATTGAGGTCTGAAATGTATGGAAATTTCTGTAGTAGTCTTGTTGTGTGTAGACCTGTGCTGGCAGGAAGACCCCACACCATGTGTTTCACTTCTCTGTAACAGGAGAGGTTTGACTCATCAATGTTTATAGATCTGGGTGAGAGGGAGCAAGGACTCTGGTAATCCAGCTGGCAGGCCTAACAGGTAAGAAGGGAGCTTAAAGCATCACAGCCCAGAAACAACCAGCAAAATTGTAGGAAAACAAGTTTTGTTAGCCCTGCAAGTCACAGAACTCCTTGTAGTGTCTTGTGTCTTTCCGTAAGAATACATTGATCTCTGTTGTTAGGATGGCACAGACCCTTGAAAATACTTGTTTCCTGTGGGAGAAATTTGTAATCTAAATTTGTCTTTCTCTGTAAAATCTTAATCAGGAAAATCAGGTATTGTTTGAATACTGTTTGCTGCCTTGTCCAAAACCAGTGTTTTGACTTGTAAGATGAACTTCTGATACCTCTAGGTAGAACACAAGAATACTGAAGTCTAGCAAATAAAGTGATGTTGGTTTTCCAGTCTTGGTAAATCAGTGTCTGGAAGACCAAAAAAGGTTGGTTGATGTCAGTGCCATTTGTTCCTAGTTGATATAAGGACTAGTATGCTGTTGAGGGAAGCCTAAGAGTCAAAAAACACTCATGGCATGGAGCATTGGTTTTTGTCTTTGCTAGTGCCAAAGACATTTTAAAGAGCGTATTTCAAATTAATACATTGCTGTCAACACACACTTTTAGATTTTGCTGCCTTTACACTTTTTGCAACAGGTATCTTAATTTTGTATGTACTAGGTGTCTTGCCTGTTAAAAATGTTCAAAGAAGGAGAAAAAATTAATAATTGATGAAATAGGTAGTTGTAGGTCTTTTTTTTTCCATGTCATACTTTGAAATGATAGATCTTTAGAATGTGTTACTTTAGAAATAATTGTTCTATTGATCATTTGATACAACTTGAGGTCTGCTTTCTTGTATTTTAAAATGGATTTGAGATTTATAAGTGGTACGCTAATTTACATTCTAAAAGCCCTCTTTTATGTGAACTGAAATTTCTTTATTAATTAGAGTTTAAAATGTCTTGTTGTAACAGTGTAAACTCTTCAAATTTACAGGCAAAGTCAAGTATCAGATGTTTCATAAAACCAACAGAAACGCTTGAGAGATCTCTTGAAATTAACAAACAGAAGGGGAAGAAGAGGTTGCAGAAAAGACCCAACTATAAAAATGTTGGTGAAGAAGATGAAGAAGAGAGAGGATCTGAAGATAACCAAGATGACCTAGATAAAACTAAAGGTACAGAAGCAAGTTCAAAGGGCGTCAGAACAAGCAGTGAAAATGAAGGTGAGTGCACCAGCAAATGAAAATGATACTTACGGTTTGGATACTTTTATCTAATGTACAGACCTAGTTGTGATCTGTTCTTCTCTTATTGCACTAGGTAAACGTGGGACTATTAAATTTGTTTCAGTCTTTGGCTGTACTTTTTTCTCATGTTAAATCGTTCTGTCAGAACACGTACTTCTAATTTGATTAAAAGCTATGAAAGAGTTTTCATATCTTCCTATAGTTTTTGGCCCTTATCACAAATGCATGCCTTGCACCTTGCTGTGCATGGTTATGGGGCACTTTATAAGTAGACTTCACAATTTTGTAACTTTTCCTTCAGTGGTAGGGCAAATGGTGTATCCACCTTACCTTTGTAAGGTGGTTGGGAGTATTTTATGCGTGTTTCAATGATAAAATTCAACAAGTGTTGAAAGTGACAGTATCTGTTATAAGATGATATTTAATAGTTCAAAAGTGAAGAAAACATCTTTAACATAGATGTTTTAGTTGTGTGTTTTCAGGATTTTTGACATACTGCTAACCTTAAGAATTGATTTTATAAGATGAGTGGTCTCGCAGCATATTGTAATTTTATTTTACTAGTTAGTAATTATTAGAAGGATGTATATCAGAAGCTAGTCTTTACGTCAGGCAAATTGAGAAAAATGTGGCAGAATTGGAAGCAAGACCTTTATGCTTTGACAACCCTTTCTAAACCTAGTTGCATTTTGGTTCAGGTAAACAGTCTGGTTTTTAGGAGAACAGGCTTTCTATACATGGTGTCAAATAACTGATGATGTGTTGTCTACCATGATTTGAAGAAAATACTGCATGACCTACTGTTTAAACTGGTGCGTTTAGTAGTCATCATTGTCCAAATTGTTAAACAAAAGCTAGATTTGGTCCTAATATTTAAAGCCAGTAGGTCCCACTTGGGACCAGGTATCCTGTTTGCTGTAGTTGTGGAAACCTATTTACACCCTCTATGAAGCTCGATGCCCACCCATGCCCCAGTCTCACCAGCATTTCATAAAGAATTTTTTTTTTCCAGAAAGAGTTCCTATGTTTTTATTTCCTGTGATTTGGAGGGGAGAGGGATAACTGTTGGTTGTTTATTTGCCAAAATAATCTGTAGATTTTCTTTAAGTATATCACATATATGTATAATTTTCTTATAGCAGTTAATTCTGTGAACTTCTTTTGGAAGAAAATTTTCCTATATCTATTCACTCGTTAGCCTTTCTGAAGTTATGGTTAGACCTCTTATATATAGTTGCATCAGGTACTTTTAATGCAAAACAGAAAATACAACAGAGCTTGTGATAACTGATAAAAATATAAAATTTTATAAATTTTAAAAACACCAAAAATGGTGTTGTGAATTTTTTTTTTTTTTTTTAGAAATAGAGATGGTAATCATGGAGAGATGTAAACTGTCAGAATTGTCTATCTCTACTGTGACAGAACAGAATACAACAGATGAAGAAAAGAGTGCAGCTGCCTCTGGGAGTGAGATAACAAACTGGAACAGGTATAAGGGAATTGCAATATATTTTGCTGGATTGCTTCCTTCCTTACCCTCCCACTAAAGCTCTCACTTCTCTTAAGGGATGTTTCAAATCTGCCCCAATTGAAATCATAGGGGTTCTTGTGAGTCACAAATAAACAAGTCAACAGAAAAATGGGCTATGGCATCTCTACTAACTGGTTTTGCAAATGGCCCTGTACCTTTGTAAAGTTTGTGTTTTCCTTTATGGCAGTTGTGATGCCTTAAGTTGGTAAAGTTACATCACAGTCTACTAACATAATAAAACCAGAATATAAATGTTTTGATTCCACAATTTTCTAAACCTCTACATTAAGCCAGAAAAAGTATGGTATTTGTAGTCACATCTGTAAATTTTACATACAGCTATAGGGAAAAAACAAGGAAAATTCCTCAGTTTGGGGCTGATCTTTGCAGAATTTTAGTGGCAGTAGTTATGAATAAACTCTACTAAACTGTGCACAATTTCCAAGGTCCATTAGTATATCTTAGGTTTATTGACAACTTCTCTTTGAAATGCAGTTTTTAAATGCTTCTGGGAGCAGAAGTTGCTCTGACTTCAGAATTTAAACTTGGATATATTTAATTCCCAAAGACACTTTCTCAGTAAGAATCTTGTGTTCTTGTTACTAGAATGCTAAAGATAAGAAACCAAACATGCCATCTCGGACACAAAAGTAATTGCAAATGTGTCCCTTGGGGAAATGCACATGTTTAATAGGATTTCAAATTTATTTTTAAACTTGGGAAATGCTGCCTGGTATTCCCAGAATTTCATTCTGTCTCCATTATAGCTTTGATGTAGCTTAGATTACATTCATTAATAAAGATAACGTTTCATTTCATTGTAAAAGTGATATTGAACCTTGACTTGAACTGGCTTTAAGATACATAGCTCTAGATTATTGATATTTTGACTAAAATATGTGCCAAATGGCTTTTAGAAAGAAATTGGCAATGACTGCATTGAATACTAAAGCAACCAGGACACTCAGGACTTGAAAAGCACAAAACACTTACATGCAAGATACCAATACATTTGGCATATGTCTGTATTTCAGGACTTTCTTGATCTGCACATATAATCTGACAGCATCCTGCGTCTCTTCTAAAAATAAGCAGCACCTAAGGATGTGCAGAGCTAAAAATATTTTTAAAATAAGGATAGATGTTTTGTAAGACATTTTTGGCCTTAATTTTGTACATGAATTTTTGGAAATATAGGTGGATAAGCTGCTATAGTTTATGATTTTGTGTTTTCCCACATGCCAAATGTAGTATTTGAAATAGTAGCTAAATCTCTCAAGAAATTTGCTCAAGTGTGTATAGCTTTTCCTACGCTGATTGGTATCTTTGAGTATTGTGGATAAGGTGAGCCATGTGGATGGGGTGCCATGTAGTAATGGAAGATGCTATGATCTTTTAGTCAATGCTTGAAGTTGGAGAAACTTCCATAACTGGAATAACCATTAATGAGTGTGCTGATAGACATTCCTGATGTTTTACAGTCTTCAATTGTGGACAGACTCTACAAGAATTAATAATTTGAAGAATACTTGTATGGCATTTGATCTGTTTCTTTTATCAATTCACTAATAAAATGCTGGTAAAGGAAGAAAATGCTTACAGAGTTAAGAAATACACTTAAAAATATTTGCCATGTAGCCTTTAATATTAAAAGTGGTTTTTAAAAATTATCCAATAGTTGTTGAAAAAATATATGGAAAAACAGCACAGTTTGCAGTTAAAAATCTGTAGCTGTAAAAGCTAGGTCAAGTTTTCAGTTTCCATTAGCCCCTTTTACTACTGTGAAGAACATAATAAAGTGTAAGTGGTTTTGGTGTAATTTTATTTTGATGTGTCTCACTACTGGAAAGTTTAAGCCTTAAGGCTTGTTTTAAATTAACTTCCTTTTATGATATGCTCCACAGCAAAGTTTTTTCCAGAATGCAAAATCTTCATGCTATGTTGTGCCTTCTGTTGCTGCTTTCTTACTGCTGAAGTTTTTGTGGGTCTATCCTATACTGTATGAGGTCTGTATGAGGACCTGTTGATGAATGGGATTCCTAGAAGTTGTTTCGGCTTTTGATTGAGACTTTGAAAATGCAGATAGGTAGATACTGTGAAGAAGCACCTGGTATTAAAATTATTTCTCCCACTGCTGTAGTCTTTTTTTAAGTTATGTAATTTCACAAATATAAGTAGTATGTGTGGGAAACACAATGAAAAATGCATTCAAGATTACCAGAGTCATTTAATACCATGTAATATTGTTGTAAATAGGACAGCTACTGGTATTTCTGCAGTTTTGACATCCTAAAACATTGGTTTTAATAGAATTAAAATAAATATTACTTTTACACATCGTAGGTCTGTTTATAGGGTAATTATGATCTATTGTTGGTCTGACAACAGATGTAGCATTATCTAGCATTTAAGTATTTTAATAATCTTGAACCTGGATATCTTGGTCCTTTTTCTTCTGAAGACCTTGAAGCTGAACTCCCTTTGCTATGTGTAAAGCACTCTGTTTCAGGATGTCATGAGGCTTGTAGGGCTTGTTTAATGCTTAGGAAGAACTTGGTTTATTTCCAGCACTACTAATTCTTTTGGCTGTTTTTGCTTGAGGAGTTATGTTCTTTCGAGATCTACAATAGGAACATCACGTGGGAAATTTGGCTTAGGTACATACAGCAGTGTTGAACTTGGGCAAATTGGGATCATAATTCAGTGGAACTTAAATATATAGAATCATAGAATCATTTGAATTGGAAGGGACCTTAAAGATCATAGAGTTTCAGGTCACCTTCAGGTTCCTTAAGAGGTCTCGAACCTGACCTTGTACTGTGGGCAGTTCAGTATCATAGAGGATGCTTGTAATCCAGCTTCAGAATTGCACAAACGTATGACTGCAGTGTCGCGAACAGAGCAGAGGAACAGCGTGTTTTGTTATCTTTGTCATAGCCTTGTTTTAGTAAAAGAGGGCATGTTGTTGAAACGTGGGTGGAGCAGGTGGGAAGTGTTAAATACATTGCTATGACATTGGTTAAGTGGCTTACAGGCATACATTAAGTGTCACCATGAGGGCGCCACAGGTCTGGAATAGAAGTATGTTGTGTCTTTGGCCATTCTGACCCATGGCTAACCACAATGAGTACTTCTTGTCTGCTAGGTCTGAAGTTAGGAAAAAGATGTTTGTTTTTATGACTTTGGATGTTATTTTAATGTATGGATGTAATGTAGGTATTGTAAGGTGGTGGGTTTTTTTTCCTTTAAACTCTTAAAAAGCTCTTAAAAAAAGTACTTTGAGAGGTAGGAATTCTCTTTTCAATCATGATTCTAAACTTCTAAACTCTCTTCTGGTGACTGACACTTCCTTTTTTTGTGTGTGTGTGTGTCTCTGCGCTAACTGTGAAAATGAATTCTATTTCTGCTTGTGCTCTGAACTTATTGGATGCAAGCCAGATAAAGATACAAAGCCAAGGTGAATTGCCATCACGCTTATGCTAAAATCAGCTGAATCTCAGCCATATGTGGTCTGTCCGAATGGCTTCTGAATTAAATTGACTTTTCTGATCTGCTCATGGTGCAGGTGAAGGGTGAACTTGATGCTGTTTGTAGCTTCTTGTATATGTGTTATAGGTCACACATGCTTAAATCCAGGAAAACAAAGTTCATCTGCAATCCAAGGCTTTCTTTTTTTCTATTCAAATGTTCTTTCCTTGTTAATTTTTCTTTCCTAGAACTGTTTGATGGTAAAGTTTGTGACTGATTGTTTTAGAAGAACCTGACTTCCTCCAAACTTTTGGTGAAAAGTGCTTTTTTGTAATAGTAAAAACTTTTCAACTCCATTTAGCATGTGAGTTTTAAAGGTAGTCTTTTTTTTTTTCCTTCTGCAACAGGGATAGCAGCTCCTTGAAATTACTTACGTATATACTTGAAACAAGCTGTATGCTTCTGCACACATACTAAATGTGCCACAAACAACCCAGTAAATATGTGAACAATCAGTTCTTGGGAAAGTATTATGTAACAAATCCCATTAAAACAACAGAATTAATGTCAGAATGTAAATGCAAGTCATGGCTATAATCTGAGTACTCTTAAACAGGTTAATTTTTATTTAATACCTGAAAGCATATATTACTGTAAATTTGCTACTTCCATTACCTACAAGTAGAACAAAATAGTGATTCATTTTTCTGTAGATGTGATCTTTTTTAAAATTACTCCTTTCCACAGGCCTTTTCTTGATATGGTCTATAATGCACTGGACTGTGCTGATGATGATTACTATGCCCTCTTTGTGCTCTGTCTTCTATATGCAATGTCACACAATAAAGGTAAGCAGTTTTTGCTTTTTCCAGAGAAAACTAAATGAGGCGTGTGGTTTTAGACAGGCATGATCTGTTTGTAACTTATGTGTATGCATACCTTAAATTGTGAGAAATGTGGGGGAGGCAGAAATAAGTATGCTGTAAGTGAAAACAGTTGCTAAGTATCACCTTTTTAAGAACAATTTGGTAGAAGGCTTTGTGAATGTCAGCTTTTCTTCTGTGGGTTTCTTGCAATTGGAATAGGATTATTGTGTTTCATTTTTAATCTCTTCAGTGGAAGCCCATTATATTCACACTATGTATATATGGGATCCAGTTCTTTCCTGCTTTATATGTACTGTGATTGCTAAATGTAAGTCAAATATAAAAGTTGTCAGTGTTCTATGCCATAATGCATGTAGCAAGTCTCTCAAGGAGTCTGAACTATTTTATAAATGAGCAAAACTACGTTAAATCTGTAATTAATTATAACTCAGGCAGTATGAGAATATGTAACCTATTCTAAGGGATGATTCTGGTTAGCTCTTTTGCTGTTTATCTTTGTGTGCGTTTTGAATAGGTTCCTCATGAAGCAATAATGTAAATGTCTCATACGTGTAAATAATCATGTGTTTCAGGAATTGAGCACTGAATCTAAGGTATTTTCTGCTTACGAGGATAGTTTCTGTAACATACTAGTAATGTAAATGAACTGCTACAGTAGACTGAGCAAAAGAGCATCAGATGTGATGTAAAAGTAAGGATTGAAAGTAAGGATTCTGTTACAGCTTTGAAGTACCTCTAATGGGCAAGCAGAGTGGAAATGAGAGCCTTGAGGGAACTAGCTAAGCCGAGCCACTCCTGTTCTCCTCCATCCTCTTGATGGCTTAATGTTTTTCCAGGAATGAAGGAATGCTTCTCTGAGATTTGTAACTTGCCAATAATTTCAGGGCTTTCATAGTCTCTTATGACAAGAGATAATAATGTAACTAATATCACCAAAGATAGCACCACAGCCTTGTCATGCTTTAGCCCTCTCTGAGTTGCATCTCTGATTTCCCACACCCCCCTTGCAACCAGTATATTTCTTCCAGAAAATGTCTTTCTCTGAGGGACACTTGAGCATCCCTGTGCTAGATGGATGGATCAGAGATGGATTCTTTTCTCTTAAAATTCATTAGTTGAAGCTGTGAATATCCCAAATCATTAGTTGTAACTGTTGCAGCTTCACAGAGTCCCTGGAAGTCTTTCAAGGTCATTGTAAAAGAGTAAGCCTGCACTCCAGGGTTGTGTTTCTTAGGAATTCTACCTTTTAAGACCATGGTCCTTCAGCCCACTGTATTTGCTTTCAGTCTAATTAGTCTCTTTTCAATATCCTGTTCCCAGGAAAAAAGTCTGATACCATCTCTTGTTTCAGTGGTGATTTGCTTACATTTATAGTAGTGCTGTAAACAGTGAGGAATACAGCAAATGCAGCCTCTTGCTGTTTACTTTCAGCAATCTCTGTGCTGTTTATTTTTCACTCAATATTCAGGGTTATCAAAAGAAATATAATAGACAGTGAAATATCTACCTTTTAAGAGACTAAAACACCTGGAAACTGAAGATACATTTTACATGCTTAAGGCATCAGAATCTATACTTTGTATTTGGTGGTGACATTGGCACTCTCTAAATGAAAAATTCTTTAAGCTATACTCATTGGTTTTCCTTGTCAATAATTTACATTAGCCTGTTGCTCTTTGGAAGCTATTTTCTTTTCCATGACCCCAGATCATAGGTACTAGATAGATAATGACATCCAGTTCTGGGATATTCTCTAGGAAATGTTACTTGTAAGCAGCTTTTCTTTCCAGAAGGAAAACTGTAGCTTTTTGCTGAACTGTTAGATTGTTGTGAACTTTAATACTGTGATTGCCCTGGTTCCTTAAATGCTTCCTTCTCTCTAACCCCTTTCTCCAGTCTCATCATGACAGAGAACATTTGTCTCACTGATGTTAATCTTCAAACAGACCTTTATTAATTGTTCCAAATACATACCTGATTTATTTCTTTACTAAATGTATCACAAATGGTATTGTTATGTAGAGTTAACTACAAGTTTAAGGTTGGAAGAGACTATACACTGCATCATCTGTTTTATGGAATTGTTTATTACCATTCTTTAGAACAAGGACAAGGGAGATCATCAGCAACTCATAAGTGTGTTTTGTTCTAAGAGGTCTTGCAGTAACCAGTCTATTCTGAGAAATAACTTTGCTATTTTAGGGGAATATGTTGAAGAAAGTAGCTTTAGTTTTGTTACTCAAAAAGTCAGTGAGAAGCTGTGATTGACTTTGGGGAGGGTACTAAATAGGAGTTACTAGTTACAAAATAAATTTCCTATTTAATAAAAACAAGTATGAACTGATCACTTACTACCAAAGTGGAATTTAAAATCAGACTTTCATCTTTTCTCCGGCTAAATGCTCTTCAGATGTATGGCTTGACTTTGATGTGATTTAGATGCAAACAAATAGTCTCAGAATTTCAGAAGCAACAAAATGATTTGGGATGTCACCAACCACTTTGGGATTTGAGTAGGCTCCATTTAAAGCTGAGATTTCTCAGTGATATATAAATGTGATTAGTCTTTCTGTTGTTCCTCCTTTTCTTGTAATAGAAATTTAAAACTAACTTGCCCAGTTTTGTATTGCTGATTACACTCTTCTGAGAAAACTGCTACGATCTATTTAATACTTCCCTTGAAGCATATTTGTGTTTTCTAATTTACCTTTCTTCCTTCATCCCCCCCAAAAGGAATTGACCCAGTCAAGCTGGAGAGAATTCAACTTCCAGCTCAACATGCTGAAGAGAGAAATTCTTATAATCATGTACTTGCAGAAAGGCTCATCAGGATAATGAATTGTGCTGCGCAACCAGGTATCACTTTTCCAATATTTGTTTTCTTTCCAAGCTGAAATTTTTGAAGATGGGGGGGAGGGTGGAAAGGCACTTGCCTTTTGGAGGGGAAAGCGTCTGTTTAGCATGCTCTTCGACGAGCAATAAGTAATGAGGTCTGTGAAAGACAGCTATCAGGTTTTTGTTGGTTGTTGAGGAAACAGAAACTCTGGATTTCTGCTGAATATAGTTGTTTTTATACTCTGAACTATACAGGGATTTTTTATCTTAAGCCCTACTTTCTATGTTTTTGAATAAACAAAAATGTTGAAATGTGTAGTGACTTCAGCTTAATGCAGGTTTTCATCCAGAAAATGATTTGCAACACCTTTGCTAGTAAAAGTAATTCCAGTGGAGAAGTAGTCTTGAAAACTATATGGTACCCTTTGCTTAGAGCAGTCCTTGTTCTCCAGAGGTGATAGCAAATGTTCCTATGAGATATTTTTTTAATCACAGATTGTATTTTCAGCTCTGAACTGTTTTGCAGAAAATGTGGGTTTTTTTTTTCCAGACTTCAACTTTTTTGTGAAATGAGGGATACAAGGCTCAGTGACCTATTCCATGGAAACATGATTTTTGTTCAAGCCACAGCTCTTCTCCCAACACTTCCCCTCTTAAAACTTCAAATGAATAGAACTGGTTTTCCCCTGAAACTGACATGCTATGAAATTCCTGATTGTCTGTAGAATAAAATCTGATGCTTATTTCACTCCTGAGACTGATCTACAGAGTATTAACTTGTTATGCTGATATGCCAGTCACAGATTAAAGGCATGTTTAGATATAAAGAGTTCGTACGTGCTGCAGAAGGAAGAGTGCAAGATGAGGAAGTGCATTTGTTTAAAAAAAAAAAAAAAGGCACTTCTGGGGAGAGTTGGAAATAGCAATTTTTATTAAGCTTGCTAAATGCTGTGTAGAACATTTCCTTTTCTTTTGTGGGTACTGATCTTTGTATCTTTAGTTTCTGGCAGCATAGTGCTAACTTGTAAAATACCAGATGGGGAGTTGGGATCGAAAGCTAAGGTATCTCACTGTCTCTTGGGTATATTGCCTTAGTGCTGGATCACTGAGCTCAGGGTGTGATGTTTTTAAATCCTTCTGAAACTACAAGCTTAAAATCTCAATACATTCTTTCAATCTGACTTGTCTAGATTCTCACCTTACATCCAGTCTGTATCTGAAGCCTTTGGATTGCTTTTTAAGGGAAAGCTATGCCTTTTCAGTATGCTATATACAAAACTTCCTTTCATCTTGCAACGTTCTCCGTTCCAAATGCATGTGATTCTTATGTAACTGTAGTGTAATTCAACCTGTGCTTCAGATTGATAAAGACATTGGTTCTAGCTTCTTTCTAGTAGTATTAACCTTTATTGCCATCTTATTTCATGATTCTGCTTTAATTTCTGTTCTGCTTTAAATTACTCTTCCAGTTTTTGTTGTTTTTTTTAAATAGCTATTGGTGTTGTAAGCCAGCATCAGCACTTATCCTTATCAGATAGGGTGTGTATGACAGAGAAGCTAAGTTTATGAGAATTGCAGAGAAGAGTAGGAACATACAAGAACATTGGGTACTGAGAAGAGCAACACTTAAACTGTTATTATTTTGTATCTTGAAATTTTTTTTCATAGATGGAAAAATCCGTTTGGCAACTTTAGAACTTGGCTGCCTGTTGCTGAAGCAGCTTGTGTTTTCTAAAAATGGCAGCATCATAAAAGATGTTCACCTTGCTTGCCTTGAGGTATTTTTCTTTCAAATTACTAGTCACAGAAGTACTTTGAGTCTTGTAATATAGTTGAATAAATCCATTTGATTTCTCATTGTGATAAGCATAAATGTGAAATTTGAGCTTCTAGAACATTTTTCTATTGGTGGCTCTGTGCAGTGAATGTGAAGAATCAATACTCCGTCTTCTGTTCTCAGCTTTGCTGTTACCTTGCTATTTAAACTCTTATATTCTCAAGTAGGGTTATGTTTAATTTTCTGTCTGAAACTTGTATGTCATCCATCTCAAAAATCTAAAGAAAAATGCTTTTGAAACTAACAAGCTCACATAAGTTGTGTTTTCCTAAGTGGAAGAACTGTGTTCTTTGAAATTCTAGGCTGAAGGCTATGAGTTTGAGAATATTAATAGACCTTCTCTAGGATTTTTTGCATATTTTGTTTTAAATGTGACTTCTGAGTAAATGATGTATTTACTCCCTGAAACATAGTTATTTTATCTTTTCTAGGGTGCAAGGGAAGAAAGTGTTCATCTCCTGCGTCGTTTCTATAAGGTATATGTGCAAAATGCTTTAAGAAAAAAACCTTTACGTAATGTTGAATTAGAAGTAAATCTGCAGCTCAGTCTCTACATAGTGCCCAAGGTAGCACTTTTCTAAGATGGGAACTCCATATTTGTGATAGAAAAGGAAGTGTTTCGTTGGAGGATTTCCTTTCCTGCCCTTCCTGTGCCACACTGACATACATCACAAAAAGGCTGTTAGAAGTCTCACAGAGTTTGTACTGGAGGTCATGTTAGCAGGCATGTGCTTTTGTTGCAACTGCTGTGTATTTCATGGAACAGAGGCACACTATTTGAACAATTTCTGGAAATTTGTTGTTGACATATTTGTTTCTTTTTGGCATTACTTTTGTGTCTTGTATGAAAAGATTTTACTTGATCTTTTTTTCTTAATGGAGACCTCTGCAGATTTTTCCCTTTTTTTTTTTGTATTGTAAACAACAAGAAATAAGATTTTTAGCCCTAGGCATTAACTTCTTTATAAGGAGCAGTAAATCTATGACGGATTTCAAGTGTCTAGAATCTCTTCCTATATTTGTTAGAATTCTCTTGAAGAATGTTTTCTCAATGTGGCTTACAAAAATAAGTAACTTGTGGTGGGTTGACCTTGGCTGGTTGCCAGACATCCACCCAGCCGCACACTCACTCCCCTCCTCAGCAGGGTGGAGGGAGAATGTAAGATAAATAGCTCTTGTGAGAGCAATTGGTACCAATTGATGTGAATTGATACCAATTACCATCAAGAGCAAAAAGACCCAACTTGGCTAAAATTAATTTATTGTCAATTAACATTAATTTAGATAGTGAGAAACAAAGACAGATTAAAACACCACCTTCCCCCCCCCCCTCCCTTTTCTCAGGCTCAACTTGGCTCCTTCATCCCTGACTTTTTTACCTTTCTCCTTGTGGATTGGTGCAGGGGGAATGGGAAATGGGGGCTTGGGGTCAGTCCATAACAGTTCATCTCTGCTTCATCCTTCTCACGCTCAGCTGCCTCGATGTGGGTCCTTTCCTCTATGGGCTGCAGTTCTTCAGGGGGAAAAAAAAATCCACTTCTGTGTGAGTCCTCCACAGGCTAGAGTTCATTTGGGGCTTATCTACCTGCTCCCATGCTATATTGTGGGTGTCTGCTCCACCATGGTCCTCTCCACAGGCTGCAGAGGAATCTCTCTTCCTTTCTTAAATGTGTTTTCCCAGAGGTGTCATCAGTGTTCCTGAGGGATCTAGCTGTGCCCTGCACTGGAACCAGCTGTGTGTGGCATGGGGCAGCCCTGGCCTCTCGCACAGAGGCCCCCACAGTCCCTGCCAGCACTCGGGCACAGACACCCCGTACATAACTAAACAAAAACAACCATGGCTCCATAGCCATAAGGATTCATGGTACGTCTATATCCCTTTTTTTGAAAGGGAGAAGAAATTTTTCTGGATATGTTTGAAGACGAATACCGGAGTATGACGGTAAGTGACACCCCTTCTGCCCTGCCAAATCCTCAAACCCAGATACAACACAGGAGCATGAACAATTACTTACTGATAACTACTGAGTATCTTTACTAGTATCTTTTATTTCCAAGAGTACAAATAACAAAATGTGGGTGGGGTATTTTGTCTTTGAGGAGTTGTATCTACAATTGCATAAATCGATTACGTGAAATTTCACAGCTACTTGTTAAATAAAAGCCCATTATGTTCTGACAGCTAATATACAAAATTTATTTAATCCTGGAAAATGAAACATTGAATTAATTTTTTCCTAGTTACTAAACAATGTGAAAATCTTCCTATATTTTTCTGAAGCTTAGCAAGGTTTCAGTTTTGAATGGTGCTACTTACCAGTAGAGAACAGGATTCTAACAAGCTAATACTGAGGCCTTTGTCTCATCTCTATAGGAGAAGTACTGCCTGCCTCGAAAGTTGTAACAGATTACTAAACTTAATCTCAAACAGTTCATATTTAACCTGCAAACGTGTTTTAAAACTAGTTATTTGTTTCAATTCTTAGATCATAGAATCATAGAATGGTTTGGGTTGGAAGAGACCTTAAAGATCATCGAGTTCCAACTCCCCTGCCATGGGCAGGGACATCTTCCACTAGACCAGGTTTCTCAAAGCCCCATCCAGCCTGGCCTTGAACACCTCTAGGGATGGGGCAGCCACAGCTTCTCTGAGCAACCTATTCCAGTGCCTCACCACCCTCATAGTAAAGCATTTCTTCCTAAAATTAGATTTTAGAATTAGAATTCACATAAAAATTCTTTGGGTATTCAGTTACAGTTTTTTTCTACAGTGGTACAGGGATTTAATGAGCAGCCACTAGTTTTCTTTTTGATAAAGCACGGTGTACAGTTGATGTGTTGCAATCAGCCATTTAATATGGGAAACACCTTGCACAAATCTTACCAGCCTAAATAGTAAAAATATTTAGTGACACATTTAATTTTTTAATAGTTAAGTATTGATGTATTTTTAGTTTGAAAAGTGGCAGTGATAGTAGCATCATTTTTTTTGTTGCAAGTTCAGTATTCGTGTAGGTTCTTCTGTTGTATCTCTACTTCTGAGGTGGCTGGTTTTTTTGTTTATTTATTTAACATAAAAGACAGAGATACACCCTGGAACTTAAACTTTGTTTTTCTTAAAGCATATTTATTTGCCTAGCAAGCAAATGAATTGCTGGGCCGGTTGATTTAAGTGCTAAGTAACACTGATTGTTGTCTTGTCAGATGAGTTGTGCAAATAGCATGGTATAGATCTTCTATGAAGGCAAAAGTATGCTTGCTCTGTCTGAATGACAAAGAAATGAAAAAGTTGTACATTGATGACTGATGAGAACAAGTTCAGAGGAGCAAGTAAATTGAACACTGTAGTCCTTAGTATTTTTGCTTTCAGCAATGAGTTGCCTTTTTTAACATTCTTCACTGTTAAGGTTATAATTTGCTGTTTTAACCAGTTCACACTCAAGTGAATTGCATCAAAGTAGTTACTCGTTAGAAATTTTAGTTCTGTGTTCTCATTTGTTCTCATAGTCTATGTAGATTTCTGTATCTTTCTAGACTTCAATTGAATTTGTTAATCCACTGAAGATGATTTGTTCTGAGATCAGAAAAACTGTCTAAAGAGTGTTTTTGAATTTGTATGTGTGCAAGGCAGCAGTTTGAGACAGCTCATTGCAGGGCGGTTGGACTAGATGACCTTTAAAAGGTCCCTTCTAACCCAAATTATTCTGTGACTCTATGAGCATGGCAAAGTGGCCAGGAATGCTTTCAGTTACAGTTGTCTATTTTGGAATGCTCGTGTGACTGCAGAATACTGTACGAGCTGTGGGAAGGACTTTTATATGTTTTAGTCGCTCCAGCTGGCTTTCAAAAAGAAGCTCATGTCTCTAGTGCATGTGTATATAATGGAACTTGGGTGAAATTGCCCAAAGGCTTATCCATGAAAATAAGCAACCATGTAAGGGAGAAACTCCCTTGTTAGTGGCAAGATTGAAGGGTATTTTTTAGTGTGAAAGTTACTGCATTAGTAGAGACTAGAGAGTTTTTTGGAGAGGAAGAAGATATGGGAAACTTTTTATTGTGGTAGAAGTAATTATAAAATTTGAGTCAAAACTTAAAATCAAACCTGGCAGACTTTGCTTTTTAGAATTAATGAAGTAGCATTTCTTCTGTAGTCTTTCAGATTTTTTTTCAGTGTTTTTTCAGTGTGGGAACTTCAACAGTGTGTTAGGGAATGACAAGAAATGCAAAACAGATTGTGTGTAATGAGGTTGAAATAAGAGAGATGGTATATAAAATTCTCAGAACTCTATAACAATTCCTTCCTCTTGAAATATACATCTGTGAATTGTATTTGAAACTAAAGATGCAAGTGCTTATTGTTTTTTATAGTAATCAATGTTAAAATATTTTTATAGATTAAACCCATGAATGTGGAGTACTTGATGATGGATGCCTCAATCTTGTTGCCTCCAACGGGGACACCACTGACTGGTATTGATTTTGTAAAAAGATTGCCTTGTGGAGACGTGGAAAGAACACGAAGAGTGAGTAAGACTATTTTTCTTACATTTGTTCATGACGGAATGATGTGAAAGACTTTAAATAATATTAGAATTTTTAGAATTCCTTGATAGCTGCTAAATTGGAAGCTTCGTCCATAAAATCATAAAGACTTGGTGAAGATAAATCTGTGTGCAGAGTATATAATATTTACCTGTTCCAATACAGAAACTTTTTCTGTATTTCTTGTGTCTAACCAATTCAATATGTTCTTGCCCTGGGGTTTTAATTTTTTAGAAGCTGGAGACATTTACATAAAATGGCATTTTGATGACACTCATGAATATATTGTCAGTTCACTTTCATGGTCTCAGTCTGTCATTATATTCCGGTTATAAGACTCTCCAATAGAAGGCTGGCTGGCTTCATATTGCTTGTGTTTCTAGACACAGCAAAAATTATTTCCATCTTGCTGAAGTAATTAATGATAAAGATCTTTAGAGTGAGAAGAAAAATTGCAAAATATATATTTTTGTGACTGACACAATCTGTAGAGGTGATACTGACCTGAATAACATTGTTATCAGCATTCTTGGGGGAATTAGTTCTTGGCCCTTATCTGGCAGTGTCCTATAAACCTTGCAGTGCCAGTAAGTATTACAGATATATTACTGCATGACGTTACTATTTGAAAAGTGCTGTTCCTCATGAAGCTTTGCATTTATTTAAGTGTATATGCAAGGATAATCATGTACTTTTGAAGAAAAAGCATATTTCCAAGAGTCTTCTGCAAGCACTGGGTTTTGCTACTTACTATAATCCACGCAGCTCTTGTTATCATAGCAAGTTAAGTTTGATAAAGTACAGCGAATTATCTTGAAAAGTATGGTTCTTAGGAAGCAATAGTGCCTCCTAGAATTCACTCTGGGGCATTTAATAGAATGATACTTAGAAATGTGCATTAATGGAAACTGACTGCTACATGGCTTTTCGTGCTAAATAAGGAAGAGCTTACTTCTGTTGGTGGAAACTTGAAAATACAACAAATATTCCTATAAATTCTTTGGGGTGGAAGGGTCTTTCTCATCAGCAAGAACTCCCAGAATGCTTCCTTCTTGGTTCTCCTTCCCCTAATCACATTGCAAGTTTTAGAATTTCTTAGAATTCCTATGCCACTTCCTTCCAACTTGGCTACCTCTCTCAGGCTGGATTGCCATCACAATATGCTGAACTTCAGGTGTATATTGTGACATTGTTGCTGCCACTTATCCTGCAGGAGGTCCTTTTTGATTAGTTTCAAATGGATAGTGATTCAATTCCAAGCATCATGTAGATGATTCTAAAAAAAGTTCTCAGGTTTTATTTCACTAGCAAGTGAAGAAGTCCCTTACTTGTATTATATCATGAGTTCTTAGCTGTTAGAGATCAGATCTTTTTAGGCTCTCACTTCTTCTTTTGCTGCAGAAAGTCCCTCTAAGTGGAACTCTCAGAAATCAGATATTTCTCAGATTATCAAAGGCACATCTCAAAAAATCCAGATAGCCAATCCCTCTGACTTAAAGCATTAAAATGACCAGAAGTTGTTAGACTGCTTTCTGAAGTCAGCTACTGCTGCTTGGTCAAGCCTTCTGCCCAGAATCAGTGCTGGTTTGAATTGCTTATAGCCGAATTCCTGCTTGTTGTGTGCATCTCTTCCTTCTGATTTCTGTAGTTCTAGAGATAATACTGCTTACCAGTCACCTAGAATAATGCAAACTCATTTATGTGCTTATTTGGGAAGCAGTGAAGAATATGAATCTTAAACTCTGTACATTGGAGTACATAGTAAGCAAAGGCTTTGAGAGAAGGTTTTGAACTACCTGTGAGAACGCTGGCTCATGGGCATGTAATAAGAAACTGGTAGATTTCCCTGCAAGTTGCTATTTCTTTGCACATGTTATGTGTATATAAATGAAGGAACCAGTGCAAAGCATACCTCATCATAATGCCTAGTTCTTTAATGTAGATAGCAATTCATAGTTGTTCCTATTTAACCAAGATAACAAAAGTCAGCTGAGAAAAAATCTAGGCCACTGAACTGCTCTTCTGGTTTATTGAGATCTAATAAAATATTATAGGAGGTCACAAATGAAATGCTTTTGGGTTTATATTGATACTGCTAGCAAACTAGAGCTATCAGTATTGTAGGAAGCACAGTGTAGTCCCCTTTTCAGCTGATACTATTTTTTTCCTTGCAAAGGCTAAAGTTCTAATTTTCTTTCCTACTCTTGTAGATTATTCTGCAGTTAAAATGATTAGGTGTTTGGAGATGAGCAACATTAATTTTATTGGGAATGTGTGCAGGAAAACTAATGCTCTGTCTAGGAGGAAAAGCGTGTTGAGGGAAAAACAAGTGAAAGCAGGCTAAGTGATGGCTGCTCTCTGAATTAAAAAACTGTTGGGTTTGACTTTTGGGTTACCAAAAATGCAAGAAAAAATGCTGTTTGTGATTGAATTTGGAAACTTTAAACACAATACCATGAATTCTTCTTGAAGTGTCTAGTAATATAACTGCTTTTAGTAATCCTATTTAATTTCAGTAAATCCACAATACATTAGAATGTAATCTGTCTAAATGGGAGAGATCATCTCCTGTTATAAAGAGCCTCTGCTCATTCATAAGGTAGTGTTAGTATCATATTTTGGTTAGATACTCTTGACATTCTTTGCTCTCGATAATTTTGTTGCACTTTTAGATTTCAACAGCATATCAAATTCGTCTGCTCGGGTGTCAATCCATGGAAGAGCCAGATACATGACTTTAACCTCTTCATCCCTGTTTGACCAGAATTTCTGAAAGCACGACCAGTATGATAGCTGACCAAGCACTCACATTTCTGGTTAATGGGAAACACAGTTCTGTTGCTTTTAAAAACAGAGAGATGAAAGATTTCGCCTTAAAGCAGTTTAGATTTGTTTTTCCTAATAATTCCTGCAGCCTGGGAGTTCCTAGGCACTGCAGCTGTTGCATGAGTTCAATGCTTTTACTGTAAGGCAGCAGTTAATTTACAGTATGCCACAGAATTACTGTGTAGGAAACTTTTTTTAAAAAACAAAACACGCGAAGTAATAAAAAGAGTTTCTTTTTTTTAATTTGCTATACTGAAAATACAGTTCTTGTAGTAGAAGAGTATTATAAATGGCGCCTTTTGACATGTGGCAAACTAGAGGATGATGATTGTTCTTTGGTACTTTATCTAGTCTTTGCATACCATGTGTCATGAATTTCTAAAAACAAGACTATTAATTTCACAGAGCAGCTGTTGAAAGTTCCTTGGGACTGGTGCATCTTTTGAAATGCT
The DNA here is from genome assembly GCA_025769975.1 of Gallinago jamesoni. Taxonomy (NCBI): domain Eukaryota; kingdom Metazoa; phylum Chordata; class Aves; order Charadriiformes; family Scolopacidae; genus Gallinago; species Gallinago jamesoni. The sequence continues at coordinate 12,046,232 of JAOQGH010000069.1, read as the reverse complement.
TTTCCCTGGTGTAAACCTTCTGAGAATAGATGAAATTACTACTGTTTTAAGTTCAAAATGTGACAGTCTCTTTAGGCTGGTGTAGTTGTAGGGCACAGGTATTGTAAGTACAATTGGTCTTAATGATTCAAAAAAAAATTCAAGATTGTTGTTTTTGCTTGAACAGCTCCTGTATTCGTTCGCTTGTCAGTCACAATCTGAGTAAGTGTGCCGGTGGGTTAAAATCTCTGCTGCTTCTACTTCATTGAAAATGAACAGCATATTTCAACTTCTTCTCCATAATCTTTTTTAACTAACTTTGAAATTACATTCTGCTTTCCCAATTTGAGAAGTACATTTACTGCATGATAGCAAAATCAGAGGTTGTAAAAGCAAGTATAAATCTGTAAGCTTCTGTTAAAATCCGTAGTTCTGAGTGCAGCAATATTTTACTATTCTTTTTTTAATTTCTCAAGGCCATCAGAGTTTTCTTTATGCTCCGTTCACTATCACTGCACTTGCGAGATGAGCCAGAAACTCAGTTACCACTCACAAGGGAGGAAGATCTGATAAAGACAGATGATGTTCTTGACTTGAGTAAGTAGTCCCTCAATATCCCAAATAGTCTATGGCATGGAAAAATTGCTGGCCTTTTTTCTTTAAAGTTAAAAATGCCAAATAGTTAGCTTGTTTGTGTAGCTCGCTGTCAAGGATGATCATGGGAAGATTGTTTTCTGCTGGATTTGGAACACTTCCTGTGGTTTGGGGTTTTTTTTGTTTGTTTTGAGGGTTTTGTTGCCTTTTTAAAATAAACTGTTAATAAAAATTCCAAGGTCTAAATATTAGCACATAAAGTATTTGCAGTCCTTCATCTGGTTTCCTGGTATGTTAGTTTTCTAAATGAACTGATCCTAGGAGGATTTTCTTTTATTCTACTTTCACCTATTCAGAATACACTTAAACCATTCACGACCTTTAAGACAGTAGAAGTAATTACTCCAACAGCTACACTGTGCTGCTTTACTGATGCTGGGTTGGTTGTCATCATATCTACCCTATCCCTACCCTGGAGTTCTTTTTCTTCACCACCTATTCTGTCGTTTTAACATTTCCATATGGAAGCTTTTACTCCCATGGTTGAACAGGATGCTAAGCTATTCCTAAGGGGAATCAGTCTGTAATGTCCAGAATGTCCTTGTCATATTAAGTAGTACTTACTATGAAGTAAAGACAAAGTAGCTTCTTTCTGCAGTGTCATAGAACAGCACCCTCCATACTGAAGAAACAAAAGTTAGAAGGAATAGAATCATGAAGTACGCTATTTGTCTGCAAAATCAATATACCTGTGTTCACTTAACTTTCAAATGCACACCTCTAGATGACCTTACATATTACTAAACAGTACAACTGCTAGAGTAACTTGGGCCTAAATCATAAAGCTGTAGTTTTATGTCTCCAGCACTGACGTTGTTTGAGAAACAGTAACTTGTCATACAGTAACTTAATCTACTATAGTATGAGAAATTTCCTTTTTGTTTAAAGGTTTAAAATATGTAGAGAAGTGTGCTTTTAGACTAGAGTTGAAAAGAAAGTGCATGATAATATAATTACTATTAATTCAGTTTCTTGTAATCAAGACCTAGAAGAATTAGATTGGTCTTACTAAGAACTTGTAGATAGTATTCATAGCTTCAGAGGGCATGGGATTGCTAAAATAGAGTATATGTATTTGCTAGGATTTTAGTTTGTGAAAGCTCTTTCTTACAAAAAAAAAAATGCTTAATGTTTCAGATGTTGTTTTTTTTTCCATTCTCTTTGTTTGAGTGCTTGTTGATTTGCTCAAACTAAAAAAAAAAAAAAACAACCAACCAAAAAACCCAAAAAAACCCCAGTTGCTGTGGTGGATGTTATGGGATTATGTCCAGTATCTCAGAGACCTTTTTGTGCATCAAGTCCATTAAGAATATTAATTAGTTAAGGGAAAACACTGAAATCAAGTGAGATAAGCAAAACAATTTATCATAACAGAGCTGCTGTGCAGTAGCTTAATGGATAAAATCTGGATTAAACCTGAAGCAAATTATATTTCAAAATTACTCTTAAAATGTATTAAATGTAACTTTTAGAAAATATAAGTGTCTGCAATACTGAAGATGTCAGAGGATGCACCCTCTGGCATAAAATCCAAGCTATGCAGCTTTAGACCAGTGAAAGGTTTTGAGAATAAACTCATTTGTCTGTAAATGTGGGAAGAATGCTATCAAAGCAATTAAGTGTACTTGTTAAAACATACACGCTGTAGGATAGGGACAGGATTTTTCTAAGTAAATGTAAGCATTAGGCTGCAATAGATTAGAAGACATCAAGATCCCACTACCTGGTCTAGTGGGAGGTGTCCCTGCCCATGGCAGGGGAGTTGGAACTCTGTGATCTTTAAGGATCCTTATAACTTTAACCATTCTGTGGTTCTAAGATACTAGTCCAATGTTTACATTTTTGGTAGCTATGTGGGCTGGTGGTTCGGAAGACTGGCAGTTGAGTCATCGCGATTCCTATTTGTTGAATTTGTGTATTATTTTAAAGATTTAAGAAGTTGTACAGTGAAAATACTTCTTAAAATGTGTTCAATAGTTGTATTCTATCCTCTTCCTACTGGTATTTTTTTGGCTTGTTGAATTAAGCTGAATGAGCTTGATACAAACTCATCACTTTTGGTCTTTCCCTAAAAGCTTTCCCAAAGATAACGGACAGCAGCAGATGCTGTTAACTACATTAGACAATTATTAGTTGTCAGGTGAAAAATTATGTCCATAGCTTAGTTACTGTTTACTTGCTAAAGGATTAGTAATACAGAATTAACTCAGCTTCCTGTTTCAAATGAGTGAGGTACTTATTGTGAAATGCTGACTCTTTTTCAGAGGATGAGACAAAATAATGAATCAGCTTCTACTGAAAAAATGTTTTTCTTAAATTAGCTGGAAATAATGAAGTAGTTCTTAATTTTTTAAGAACATACTGAGCAAAAGGTAGATCTGATTTACATACTGTTTCCAAATGTTATTTGTTCTTCCTCCCCACCCCCCAAAATACCTCAACATGAAGACCTTTTGTCTTTGCTTATCTTTTAGTCTAGAGAAATGCTGATCACTCCCATTTTAAAATCCAGTGGACTGCACTGCAGGTATTGTGCAGTTCATGACAGGTATCCTTTTATTTATGACTTATCATTTCTAAGGCAGTTACTTTTACACAGAACACAAGGTTTCTGTTTCTTGGAACATGTAGTTTAGACCATAGATTATTAATACTTCACTCTGTTATGTATAATTGTTTGTAATTTTTCTTATATATTTGTAATGCCAGATTAATTGCTTTAGTGGTGCATGCTCTGTCTTTATAATGATGTCCAAGGTTGTTAACTTCTTCCAGTGTGGGACTCAGGATATAAATGGTTAAAAGAGTCCATATATAGAAAGGATGTAAAAAATGAACAAAAAATAACCCACACCGCAACTATTAGCCTGAAACTTATCTGCTTCAATTTGAATAGTGTTCTAAAATTTAGAGATGTAAAGCCTACTATAAAAAGTTGGGTTTTCTTAACAAGTATTACATTAAAATTATACTGTTGATTTAGAACATCACCCTTTTAAATTTAAACTGATGTGCTGTTTTAAGGCATATTATTGTCCTTAACTGTAAATAACTTAAAATATAAATTTATACTGACCGATATGAACTAAAGTGACAATGGTACTAGATTGCTTGTCATGTGTGTGAAGCTGTCATTTGTTAATACATATACGCATTCATATGTGTTTGTACATGGGTGTATACAAGTAGAGAATAAAACAAAGTTCCATTGCCCTACCCATAGAACCTGTGTGCTGATGCTCTAGAGACCTTTATAGGAGAAGAAATCCTGATATGAGAATCTTTTCTTTTTCTGTCATTTGTCTGATAACTCACATATTAATTGTCAGAAGACTATCCACTATAGTAAGCATAAACTCAAGTTTAAAATAAAAAATTGAGATTAAAACCCCCTTTTTTGTTTTTATATTGGATGATTAGAATTCTCCCTTGAGTCAGCATTAATCTGTTTGAGAAGGTAAGTGGTGGTATTTCAAATAAAGAACATTTGATTAAATTGACTGAATACTTACTTAGCTTTGACTCATTTAAAGGACCAGAGGTGCTGCTTCTTTGGGTGACTACTTGCTGATGCTTTTCTGCTTTCTTAATGGAAGGCAGCAGAGATGCTTATTTAATCTTCAAATTAAGTTGATGGTTGTTAGACCTGTTCCAAAGTGGCGCTGGTATCTGTGTCCACAAAATATGATCGTGTTTCAGGTGTTTCCTTGGGAGGAGCTCTTCTTGTCAGTCAATTGCTAATATAATACTGTGTGGCACAGATATTTGCATCTGATTCTCATAGCAAATAGATACTATTTGGCTTTAAGAAGTCCCTTGCTGAGTATCCATGGTTATCAGGTTGGTGTTAGCTGCTTTTTCCTTGTTTTCTTCTGTTGTTTTGGCTTTTTTGGGACGTTTACCTTTTTCCCTTCATTGCTTCTTCCCACCTACAACACTGTACACTCTTTGTTCAAAGTCATCAGAGTTGTTTTGTTGAACCAAAAAATTAAATTATTTAATTAAAATTTTTAATTTTAATATTTTTAAGGCTACTAACAAGTACTCTGCATTTACTGGGGCCTTTGAGTGAAGTTCTCCATTTACATATGCGTCAGTTCAGTTTATGTATTTTGATTGGTAATACTTTCTAAACTGCTTATTACTGCTCTACGTAAACTGCTTGAATTGAGGTAGTACAGTGGTGAAGTTCTAGTGTGTGTGGTAGCAAAAAGACATTTTCCAAACTTTTCCTGATTAAAAATGTAACTGTCATGCTATGAAGATCTCCATGTAAAACAAAGTCTTAGTCTTTCTGCAGATACTTCCTCTCGGAATATGTTTTCTCCCCAGAAGTTTTTCCGATTTGCTCTCTGGATTGTCATATTCAGGAATTCATTACGGATTCCTTCCAGTTGAGAGACTTGGCAAGTGTGATTTCAGCAGAGCCTTTCCCACTGGTGTCAGAGTACAGTAACAGTGAAATAACATAATCCGTCTAGTGCTTCTCCAGTTCAAAGTTGTCATCCCTCAGACACGGAAGTTTATTTATATACTGCTTAGAATCATACAATCATAGAGTCATCTGGGCCGGAAGGGACCTTCAAAGGTCATCTAGTCTGACACCCCCCCCTACCCCCCGCAGTTGCTTAATAAACAACACAGTTCTTTTTTTTTTTTTCCCCTCTCCTTAGTATCACAGCTAGATGCTTTCTGTAAGATGTTCAACATTTGACATTATTTTCCTAGTGGCAAAACAGATGTCATTGAACTGGATTTATTGATTTGAAAACTGATCTGCCTGAACTCTATGCCAATGTTAAAATCTAGATACTTGTTGCAAGCTGAAAATGAAGCACCCTGGATTTCTCCTCAATTTATCTTACTTTCTCAGTTTATGTGTATACAGTTCTGTATTTTTCCCCTCTTTCCAAGATCATTTTAAACCTCTGCCTTTTTTCTGAATCTTTCTTTTTGTTCAGTAAATCTTGACATACTTTTTTTTTTTCTTTTATAAAAAGTCTGTAGCATTAATACTGTCTTTGAGACATTTTTCTTTATTGGAAACAAGTGGTGAAAAATTCATCTTCTACAGTGATAAATATTTCTTGCAAGAACAGAGATTTTAAGCCACTCTTAGCTGTTATTCTTGTTCTCTTCTGCTGTTCCTCACAGTAACAGTGCTTTGCTGCTCGAGAAGGGTGGTGATATCTTGTCATGACCAAAAGCAGGGAGATATGATGTGAACTGAGATATTCTGACTTGCTACTGGACAAAAGAGAGATTGCAGACATATCAACAAAGTCATTCTGAACCTCTGAAAGAGGGCTGTTTGTGAAGAGTAATAGAAGTAATAAATTTTAAACTGCTCAACAACATGGCTAACACATATCTTGTCAAAAAAATCTTGGATAGTGTGGTGCAAATAATTTTTTTTCACAGGACTTACATAAAATTTGAAATGGCTTCATAAACTCTGACTGTATTTGGGGAATATGTTGTAGGTCTGCCAAGATCATATATTCCTCTATAAACTCATTTCATTAAAGTGTAAAATTTCAACTCTGAAGTTTTTTGCAATTAAAGACTGTCATATTAAGTAGTAAAATGGAATATCATATCAGATGGGCTACATGCTGTTTGAAAAAGTTCTGTATGTGAAGTGAGAGGTGGCATATTATTAACTTTCTGCAGCCTAATGCTTGTCTTGGGTGCACACAAAGTCTGTAGATTTCTAGAATCGTGATGACTGTAAATTATAGAATCATTAAAAATCAAGCCCTGAGGCAAGTCAGGTACACTTAGACTGTCTCCTAAAGTAGCTGTTACATTCATAAAGACTTCATATAATACAATCTTTCCAGGCAAATAGTTGCCTGTGTTCATGCAATATTTTCACCTATTTTCACCTAGTTTAAATCATCTTTGCTGCAAGCAGCTGAAGTCTTTGAACTCTCCTTCCTAGGCTGTATTTTGTAAAAGTTGTATTATCCTTGGAGAAAGTCCAGAGGAATCTCAGAGGTGTAGTGGCCAAACTGGTTACAAGCTTCATTTTGCATGAGGAAGAATTAAGCATTGCTGTTAATCTCAGAAATGACACTACACTCTTGCAGCAGTGTCACATCAGTGAGCCATTCAGTCGGTGGTTCGCTTTCATCCCCCGATGAAATTTCAGTAGTACTGAAGTTTACTGAGCTTTAAAGTCTTTTATCTAAATGTGGTTAGGTGTCTGTAACTGTTTTATAGCATAGCTGTAAGTGTTCTCGTAACTCTCTGGAAACGTGTTTAACCACACTTTCTCTTCGGTTTTTGTCATAAAGGATGACTTGTAGCTTATGACCCTCAGCAGCTGTGAACTAGAAACGGTCACATAAATGGGGTGCATTCAGTTGTATAAACATAAAAGATTCCTGTAATAGATGCCTAATAAATGAGTAATTTTCCTTTGTGTTCTTTGATAAACTTTTACAGTAATGCTTTACTTTTAAGTTTTTGACAGTTCTAAAATGAAAAATTTCTGCTCTGGAAAACAACTTCTGCCCTTTGAATTCTTTACCTGAAGTACTGCATTTTTGTAGTCAGGCAGTTGGATTTGTACAGCAGTAATTGCAAGTACTTTAATCTGCTTGCTGTTGCGCCAAAAACTGTATGAATACTGGACAAAGCCAAGTATTTGAGAACTTCACAACTCTGGTCTTGTGGCCTATATGTTGAGAATCACAAACGATTACGCGAAAAATTCAGCAACATCTCATTACATTTTCGGAGGGCTCCAAATCTATTACTTCATGTCTTGAGAAGAATAGGGCTGTTCGAGGAATTTGTATTGACTGAAATGAATATGTTGATGGATTAATTGGATTAAAGAATGAAAGACACAATAAATAAAGGGTCTCAGGCTAAGAAGTAACCAGACATGTTCCAGAGCCCTGTTTTGAAATTGTTGGAAGTCTTAAGGGCTCATTAACACTGATAGCACTTTATGGCTTCAAAAAAGCTATCAGCTATAAGAGTTTATGCAATATAAAGGATAGGCCGATATAGTAAGCCCGTCCTTGTTTAGTCATACAACTGTCTGAGAATTAATTCTTTCTCAATTAATAGCTATATTCATAGGGATTTTCTTGTTTATTCTGCTTCCATGGCTTTGAAAAAAACATTGTACGTTTCCTATGCATTGCATACTACTTCCCTGAAGCTAGTTCAGTTTGAACCAAAGTGTATCCCTAGAAAAACATTAGCTTTTGATTAGAAACCTTCTCCTGTGAAGGAGCAGACTACCAATTGCATAGTTTCATTGGTCAATTATTTTCACCATGGAGCTGCTGCCATTTGTAGTTTTTGTCTACTGGACTTGGCCCTGTATTAAATTACTTATCTGTTTGTGCTGTTTATGTATGAACTAAAATCTTCATGCCTCACAAGTGTTCTTTAGACTAAGTTAGTTGAGTTACTAAGCTTTTTGGTTTGCCTTTTTTTTTTTAAATTAATTTAATTTTTAATTATTTTTTAGTTAATTTCTAATTTTCATGTCACTTTTTATTGTGGTAGTCTTTCAAGTTTCTTTCAGCCTGCTTCTTTAAAACTGTGTGTACTTCAGCTGGCCCAGTGTTACAGTAATGCACCGGTGTAAAGCAGAGGTATTGTCCTGCCATTTTATTGTAGAAATACAATCACTTTGTTATCAGCTGTAATTCCAAGTCTTGTTCAGAGTAGTTAAATCCTGCCTACAATCCTTCCTACTAGAAGGCTCCTGTTTTTCATTCCCTGACATATATAACATCCTACGTTTCAGAACAATCAAATATGTTTGGGTGTTTTATGCCTGTGTTCACAGGCATAAATGACACTTGGATTATCCTAGTTTTCCCGTGACATAGAAACATTGATAATAACTTCAGGCTTTCCAGTTTTAAAGAAAAAGGTGGAATAACTTAGATATTAGAAAGTAATTTCTGGAGGGATGTAGTAGACCTATATCTCCATTGCCATTTCTAGATGTGTATGTATGCAATATATGAATACAGGCACATTTTTGCCTGTATTTTTGCATCAAAAAATTTAGATAATCCTTTTGATGCATTTAATATATATTGTTATCTTTTATTGTTCAGATAATTAGAATGTCATTGATACAACAATATTTGAGTAGGATTCTGTGAGCTAAACATAGCCTATGTTGCCACTTTAGATCTGTGATTTTCTGCCTAGTGTCTCAGCTTCTTCTCTCGAAAGGAATAAATTTCCTATAGCCTCCTGTAGTAATATTTACTAATCCTGTATGGATTTCTTGAGCCTTTTAGGGCATATAAGATGGTAATAGCAATCAGTCCTCATGGAACTGAAACATCCCCTAGGTATTGCAGAAGACTAGCAATGTTGCATTTATTGATTAAACTTTGTTTTCTCAAATTTTAAAAGCTTGCGCTGAATTCACACTGGATTAGCATTAATTTTCCTCTTTTAATTGTATTAGAGTTCCGTATTTTCTCCCTTTCTCTCCTCCTAACACCCAATCAATTTTGAATGGATCCTGCTGGTAAAAGGTAATTGGTAGAATCATAGAAATGTTAGCTGGAAGGGACCTCTTGGTTTGGGGGAGAGAGGGGAGTAGGGGGAAGAGGAGGCTGGTTTTGGGAGGAATGTTTGGTTTTGGGCTTTTGAAACTTGAAAAACTCTGGTGATAGAAATTCCACAACCTTTCTGGGTGACCAGCTGTGCTGTATTATGCACAAAAGAATTTTCTCCACCTCCCAAATCATAATTTATGGCTAGTTGGTTGTCCCTAGTTGTATGGCCTGCAACTGCGAAGAGCTGTGTGCTTGTAGCTTATATGTATCCCACAGATGTTTCTAATATGAAATATGGTGTTAACTACTTGCTGGATGTTTGGATAAGTAAATTTGTTTTACTGTTTAGTATAACCTGCAGCCTTATTCCTACCAATTTAGCTAATTCTTCTAGTTTTATTTTTAGTTGTTGTGGTTTTTTTCATTCATGGAAAACTAAAGAGGAGAAAAACAGTAGTCAGATATTTTTCCATTGTTTTCTATTGAACATAGAGTTGAACTTTAGTAGGATTATTTTTAATGCATTGTGTAAATAATGCTACAGCTGGATTTCAGATGCAAGACTACCTAACAGCAGTGTTCAGTACGGAGATACTGCTGTAAGTAGTAGAGATGTATTGGATTCTATGTGTCAGAATAAATCCCTTCAGAAAGATATAAAAAAATCTGAATAAGGCGGTAGCCTTTATGAAAGTTACTTACTTTACTGTAAATTATACCATTTATCAAACTGCTTTCAGTATGTAGACATATGTGTAAAAATACAGAATCCTTAAAAATAGTATGTGTGTGTGGAATAGGATGGGGATAAAAGCCTTGTACATCTTAGCAGTAATTGAAGCCTAGAGCAATGAACCCTCATTTTAGGAAAGGCTTTTTGAATTAATAACTCCAAACTGCTCCATCTCTCAATGCCTGAGCAATACTAAGGAATGGGAGTGCTAAGGAGAAATGAGTCTGTTGAAAAACTATGGCTAAGGTAGAAGCAAACTGTAGAACCCTTTACTTTCAAATTGCTTTTCCAAACAAACAAACAAAAAACCAAAACAAAAGAAAAAACCTTCCCCCCAAAAAGCAACAACAACAACAAAAACCCAAACCAAAAAAAAAAAAAAAATAATCAAAAAGGCTGCAACTTAGGTGGCTAAATCCATCAAATTGTGTGGAGTACCATCTAGAAATACAAAGATGATGAACTCGGTAGGACAGCATGTGTGGTCATAGAATCTTTTACTTGCTGTAAATTGTACTAAATGAGAAAGAGGAAAAAGGCCTCTGTGTATTAAGTATGTGAGTGAAAGTTATCAATGTGAAGCAAAGGAAAAAGCAACTCGAGTAAGATTAGCAAAGGTCTAGTAGGAGGTGTAAGTGCCAATTTATGGGGTGCTCAGACTTCAGCTGGTATAAAGAAGGTGATTTAGTCACTTTTCAAGAATGATGGATTTGAACTGAGATGGGTGCAGTGAGGAGATGCAGGAGGATCAAGGAATGGCATATTTCCTTCTTGAGATGTCTGTTTTGGAGCTTGTTTGAGGGGTCCTAGAGTAATGGTTAAGAGAGTGTGTGTTTATTCAATAAAATGGTTGGGCAAAGGATTAAGGAAAAAGTGTCACCTCATCTAACAGATACTGGCAAAAAATTGATACAATTTACCTGGAGGGTCCATATAGTCTCAAAGGTGAAAGGCTTCCAACAGCGTAGTCAGGTTTCAGACTTCTAGAAATGTAACTTATGTCAGACTGGAGCCTAAGTTTATAATGAGGTAGATGTAATTGCCTGCAGTGGTGTAGGACTGCATCTGTGGTCTTTCACAAGACTTCTTGAGACTTCCATTTAGTGAGAGAAATCAACACTGTTGCAATTTCATCCCTGAAATGCAATAACTTTTTATAGTAAAAGGTAATGCAGGTGGTAAGAGAAAGCATTGTCATATAGTATGATACCTTGAGATATCTGAACCACTGCTGTTAGAATATATATTGTACTTCGCATGTAACTTTAAATATGATAAGGAAATGCAGAATATTTCTTACCAAAACCAAACAAAAACAAACAACCCAATGTTGAATGACTTCACACATGCTTTTATAAATTAACATTTTATGTTACATGAAACAACCAAAACCCAGAGTTCTTAATGTCAGTAGCTATGTAACTTTTTTCCTTTCTTCCTTCAGATAACAGTGATCTAATTGCTTGTACAGTCATAACAAAGGATGGGGGTCAAGTTCAAAGATTTCTGGCTGTGGATATTTACCAGATGAGTTTGGTTGAGCCAGATGTTGCCAGACTTGGATGGGGAGTAGTTAAGTTTGCAGGCCTTTTGCAGGTAAGAGAAGTTTTAATCTGGGTGGCTACTTTTTCTCAGTTGAAAAATCTACATTTATGTTGGATAAATAGTAATACCAGTATCAGCTTATATATTTAAGCTCTGTAGCATACTTGCTTGTTTCTTATATTACTAGTTTTTTTTCCTAGTTCCTGCATTTTAAACTATTTCTGATTTTCTGACAAGGTTTACATACCCATCTATAAGCTTACTTGAAAATGAGGTAACTTCCCTGATATATATTGGGATGTGTTCATTTTAACACTGAAATCATATATGATGAGGATTGATTCCCAAGCACATTCCTGAAACGTTGCAGTAATGAACTCTCCTAGAGTTCTGATCTTCCTTCTGATAGGAAGGGTAGGTGACAGACTGTACTTTCAAAGCATTCTGTGCTTATCTAATTGATTTCAAAAGCTTTAAAAAGTTTCTCAGATTTCTCTTTCTTGCCTTAGCTAACACTTTGTATTTCCTGAAAATTTGCTATGCTCAAATAACTTAATTGAATTTTAAATCGACTTAATCTCTATAAGTATCAATTTCTGAAGCACTAAATCCAAGGTTGTACATACTCCATTTTTTTTATGCAGAAACTGGGTTTTTAGGAGCTTTAGTGGAGCATTCATAGGGTTTTCTTTTAATGTTGGTATTTAATCTATATTTTTAAAATGCTAACTTTTTTCCTTAGCTACTTGTCTTCTGTTTCTTTTTAGGATATGCAGGTGACAGGAGTAGAGGATGACAGTAGAGCTCTAAACATAATAATTCATAAGCCTGCCTCAAGTCCTCATTCTAAGCCCTTCCCTATCCTTCAAGCTACATTTATTTTTTCTGATCACATTCGCTGCATTATTGCAAAACAACGTCTTGCAAAAGGCCGAATCCAAGCTCGACGTATGAAAATGCAGAGAATAGCAGGTAAAAGGTTATTTTGGAATGATTCTGAGAAATAAGACTTGTATGTCACGGGAAGTCACTCTGTAACATAAGGATATGTTCGTTTCCAAGCAATAGAATTTTGGAGCGAAATACGTGTTTTCATGTTTAATAATAGACACATCAAAGAAAGGATGAAAAAGGAGGAATCCCATCTTGTTACTACTAGCTGCCAATCATTTCACAAAACTCAGCATTTTTATTGAAATATGATCCAGTGATGTGAAACTCAAATGTCCTACCTGGAAAGCAGATATTCTACTGCCTTAGCACTAAATTGGAATTCAGCTTGCCCAAGTCCTGCATTGGATGGTGTCCTGATGGTGTTGATGATAATGCTTAATGCTTGGATGTGGTGATGGTGAGCAATTCAAAATAAGTGGACTATCAGCAGCTAGATTTCTGTATTTGGAGGAAATGCATATGATCAGATGAAGGAAAGAGTTAATTTGAGTAAATAACAAAGAGTGATTAAAGATTACTTGAATATGAGTGAACGAAGAATAAATTGAAGTTTACCAGTGAAGGCAATGGATTGATGAATATAGGAAAGGAAACTCTGAAATACAGAAAGGAAAATAGGTGGGCAAATGAAAAAGGACACCAGCTATCTCAGTTACATGGATTGTCCAAGACCAATAATGAACCACTGACAAATATGAAAAAAAAAAGTCATAGCTGGTATTAAAATTATTGAGTTGTCCAGAGAGTTATTCTGATTATAGATGGTTTAAGACTATTTTAGTATCTCATTCTGTAGGAAGCTAACCAAAAATCGTTTTATGTTTTGCATTTACAAAATAGATATGTTGTACTCATGGCTTCATGTTAAACCTCAAACTTGCTTTATTTTTTATACAGGTCTATTTTAATATTACGATTTTAGGTTAAACAGTAATGCAAAGGCTATTTTTTTTCCAGTTTTAAAGCAGATTGTCTCGTTAAATGGCTTTCTGCACTGTTCAGTTGTAACTAACGAATTGCTTTATTTGTACGGGGAAAAACTGAAGATGTTTTTAAAATAACTTCTATGGCTTGTTTAATGCAAGGAGCTTACTGTAATTCTTCTCCTCCACTCTATTTTGAGGCTTCCTAAGTGTAAATGGAATATGGACAGCAATGGTAGAAAAGGTTGCTTTTTTATTGAAATTGCAACTATAATTAAGAGATAAATTCAAGCAGGTTATGTTAACCAATCTGGTTTTGTCTTAAGATCCTGAGCAAACTATCAATTTTATTTTCACCTACTCTTTTATGTATTGTTGAATAACAAAAAATATCAATTGTGATTAAACATAGCTCTCCTGGATCTTCCTGTTCAGCCTTCAACTGAAATTGTTATGGGTTTTGGACACAGCTCTGCAGCTACAGCCCAGCACCTTCCATTTAGATTTTATGATCAGTCACGACGTGGTAGCAGTGACCCTACAGTGCAACGCTCTGTTTTTGCATCTGTTGACAAAGTTCCAGGTGAGATTAGCATTCATTATCAAGCAAATTTTTCTTTGTGATTTGTGTCTGCAAAAGCTGAACTGTAACTTCTATATGCAATGAAAAGCTTCCTATCATATGTTTCTGAACCCACAACTCCATGATGAGGCTTAGGGAAAAACTAGTAATACCTGGGCGTGTATTCCAGGTACCTTGTGAGCAATACATCCGTGGCGTTTTCTCCAAATACACTGGAAGTGTCTTAACACTTCCTCTACAAATTGAGTCATGTTCTGTGTACTCAGTATTTATGCAACACATCTCTCAGTTGTGCATATTTCCTCCTGTAATTTGGTTAAGATCATTTTCTTGTCAGTTTGTAAAAATACCTGGGATATTGTGCACTGCCTTGTTTACCTTGGAGCTAGTGAGACGGAAAAGGGCCGTAGCTACTCCTAAAACATTAACTTGGAATCAGGATTAAAGGAATGATTCTAAATCAGTGAGCTCTTTGCTCTTTTTTTCTCCTTATTTTCTATTTCACAAATTGAATTCTCTGCAGAGTTTTTTTTCCAGATGGTAAACTTTTCTTCTTTTGGATTGAGTAATTTTAAAGTTGAGTCTCATATTGCTTTAAAGTATGTAATTTTGCTGTATTAGGCAAAAAGATACAATCTTGTTACTACTAGCTGCCAGTCATTTCACAAAACTCAGCGTTTCACTTGAAATGTGATTCAGTGATTTAAAATTCAAATGCCCTACTTAGAAAGCAGATGTTCTACTGCCTTGGCACTAAATTGGAGCTCACTTGCCCGAGTCCTGAGTCTGGCAAACAGAAATCATAAAAGCATTTATATTGTTGGTTGGGTTTTTCAAAAGACCTGTATCTTTTATGATGGTATTTCCTTATTTGATGTGAATTCCATGGAAAAGGCGTGTTTGAAAAGATGCCAGCGTTACTGCTTCAGACTTGACCTTCTCTAAGAAGAGTGTTCTTGTGTTCATAACAAGTGACTTCATCTATTTATTTTAATATTTTTTTTTGGCAGGGGGTGGCAGGTGTTGGGGGTGATGCGATGTGATAGTTTGTTCAAACAACCACATAGTTACTTTGAATTCCAGGAGATGGAAACTTCCACTGTGTGTACGTACAAATCCAGAGGAAAAAGTATTTTGAAGCTTTTATTTGATACCAAGCATGAGAAAACAACCACAGAACACGAAGTTTTTTATTTGTCTGCTCCAATTTGGTTTCTGGTGTATTTCACTAGAGAACATGCAGTTACCTTATTTTAGTCAAGCTGTGCTTCATTTTGCTTTATTGTTTCATGGTTCAAAGTTAAAATATGTTTTGAAAGCACTTCTTGATATCTGAGGGAAAGAGGTGAGGGTTGTTGCAGCTTAAAACCTGTGCAAGACAGATGAAAGAATATATCAGACCATGCTTCTGAACATCTCTGTTAATACTCTTTATAAAAAGTACAGTATAAAAGCAAATGCAGTGAGTTGGTGTAATCATCCAAGATGACTGTCCTGATAAACTGGGCAATTCTTACCAGAGAAGAACAGAAGCAAAATCCTTTGCTTGATCAATTTTATAATCATGAAGTCATGACTGTGAATATACTTCAGGGTCTCTTTTAGGTTAATGGCCCTTGCCAGAATGTTAGAGCATTTTAGGAATAGTTTAGTTGGCTGGACTGTTCACCATCTTCTATAACATCTAGGTATTCATATGACGCTTTTGAAGCACTCAATGTAAATAAAGAATTGCATCTTTTTCAAATAAAGGAGCAGGTTTGGTAGGTGTCTTGTGAACATAGGTCTTAAACCAAAAGCAAATAAATAATCGCTTCTTCTCTAAACTCAAATATTAGTTTTAAACGCCAGCTGTAATACTGAGATTTATATGCACAGTGTGTCTTAAGGGAAATATTAACAGCTTCCTGCAAAACAAAACATCTAAGTATTTTAACAAGTGTGGTCATTTTCTTATGAGAATATTTACTTCGGAAAGCAAAATAAATCAATAAATCTATCTTACTACTTTCTCCATTGTTAATACCTTAGTACATTATAATTGTAATAATATTTTTTTAGAGGAAAGATGAAAAAAACTTGTTAATATTAGCCATTGCAAGCAAAGCATAGCCATCTTAATTTTAAAATCTGAAGGAAGGAAAATGGTCTTTTATAGCTTTGTAGCCCTTTAAACAAAAAAGAAAATGTAGGTGAGAATTCTGTATGAGGTTTGCATCACTTGAGAATAGGAAAACCTTAAAGCCTGAGAATTGTTCAAGCAGTGTGTGAGGTGGTTAAATTTTTTTCTCATAAAATTGCTTTTAGCTTTTTCAAATATTAACTCTGAAAGCACATTATATACTCTAAAACATGATATGGCCTTCTTTAGGAGGTCACCACAGGTGGGCATAAAATTGTAGGTTTTTAAAAATAAAATTAAAATGTGTATAACTTTCTTGAATTAATTGTCTTCTCCATCTGCACTAAGAAAGCAGATCCTTTTGATCCAAGTACTAACAGGGGGCTTGACATTCACAGGTGATGAGCATCTTCACTTGTTAACTAATTTTATGAGGTTAGATTGCCAACGTGTTTGTCATATTTTGGAACTGTACTGTAGAACTCTGGTCAACCCTTTCATGTTAGTCATCAGTCATGGCTACTGTAGGAACATCAAACTGGGATAGTTTACTTAAGTAGTACTAAGTTTCTTTTAGTGTGAGATGGTTGAAGTGTCCCATGCTCCATAATTCTCAAATACAGTTGCTTTTATAACCCATGAGTATATTTAAGGTATTTTTAATTCCTTTGTCCTATGCAAGAATAATGGAGTACAACTGCTAACTCAGTTTATCACCTCAGTTTGTTTTTCTAATTAATAGTCTCTGAAACATTTCAAGTTTGATACTTAGTTATGTCTGCTGTTTTAAAGACCCAACTCTGCTGCCTTTTTTATACCTATTTACATTGCCTGGTCATCAGAATTGTGAGACATGAGCTAGATACTAATCTTCCTGTCATCATCAGAATAATCTTGTACTAAATAATTTCTGTGCAGAAGTATTCAAGCAGAAATGCTTTATTAAGGTAGTTTGACAGGACTAAGATTACAGAAGATACAACTAGCTTGATTTATGTAAGGTGAATTACTGCTTATGTAATTACAAGATGCCATTGAAATGGTGTTAAATGTGTAACAGTGCTAGTTAGATTTATTTTTTTTTAAATATGAAATAGCTTTTGAAACAATCTTTACTTCCTATTTTGAGAGCTTACTATTTACAAGAATTATTTTCAGTAAAAAACACTTCAAAAAAACTCATTCCAAGACTGAGAATTCTCAAGTCTTCTGTTTTAGTGCTGACATATGCTTTAGCTCTCTCCATATCAGCTGAATTATTCCAGTTTCTTTCAACTGGTGGAAAGGACTTCTCCGGTTGATGGAAAAAAATTGTGGTATACTTTAATATTAGAGTTCCTTTTTGCATTAAAGGACAGTCAGAATAAATGCTGTCACCACAAGTCATCACTCACAATGAGGATGTGTTGGCAAGGCTTAAAGAGTCTCAGCCATAGCAAAGAACTAAATCCCCTGATCATTGGGCTTGAAACTATTCTGGAAGTACACTAAATTGATGAAACTGTGAGTAAAGCTACAAACCTGTTTTCTGCTATGACTCCTCCTCCCCCTTCTCAACTTCAAATTTTATTCTTAGGAGATCTTACAGTTCAGCCAGTCTTTTACATGAAATCATTATAAGACAGTAAGAAGCCTTTCTCCAATTTAGGAGAAAGATTTGCATTAATTGCTTAAGAACAAGCCCCTTTAAATAAAAGCTAAGAAGCTGTTTCAGCTTTTAGCATGAAAATTTGCTGCTGCTATGTAAAACATGGCAAAAGGATAACTATTGATACATATTTCATGAAAGAAACCCAGCCTTATGAAACACTGTGATTATGGAACAAAGATCTTCAAGGAACTGGGAAGGCACATCATTACAGTAATATCTTACTGAGTGCTAAATAGAAAATTTTGTCGAAGCAGAATTATGACTTCTAGAAAGGATATATTTGTATTTATAACTAACCTCTATCACAACTTGAGAGTCATAAAGTAGTAAGAAAGGCACCTCTAGAACCTTTTGAGTGTTATTTTACTTCCTGAAGTGGTGATTAATTCTGCTCACCTTTTGTTTGCAGATATTTCCTGAAGGAGTTTCCTGGTTAGAATATTTGTTCTTAGTAGTTTCCCTGTTACAGTATTTTGAATGATTTAGACTTGTGTTTCTCTCCCATCTAAATTACCTTCCTGTTGCACACTTAAAATCCTTCCTCTGTGGTGGTATTAGGAGAGAAAATATGTTAAGATCATTTACAAGCAAATGCTTCACTGTGAGGACATGAATCTATGGGCACTGTTTTGCAGAACCTTTAGGCAGGCAATCTTGCTGAATTGACCAGCTTTTCCTATAATAGTCACAGTAGACCTTGTTTGTTTTTTCTATTTTTACTATTTTGGTGAGGATGGAAGAGTTCTCCTCCTTATAAGTGCAAACCTTTTGTGGATATAGGATGCCTTGGATGGGTACAACTTTTCCCCGCACTTTAAGGGAAACAAAATACATTGATATGCACTCTTATACCAGTGGCTTTAGTAACTGTTCCAAAACTAAGTTTCATTCACTGTAACAGATGACTTTGCCTCACTTTTGTGGTCACAAGTCCATTGATTATTCCCTGTTTCTCATCCAAACTGGTGTTTCAAAATATGAAGTATGTATGAATAACCTAATGCATATTTGGTATGTTAAAAACCTGTATGTATCAGTGGCCCTGAGTGCTATAAAAGTCTTTAACATTTGAGGCAGTTCAGTTTGTGTGGTTAACTTTTTGCAGACTATCGGGCGTCATTGTGTGTAACCTCAGTTTAACTTATCTAAATGACTGTAGGAGATCAATGAGTTTGGTTTCTGAAATAAAATACATGGGTTTATTTACATTTGTAGAGTAATTAGTTGCTTACCAAACAATTTGTTTTTAACTAAAATAGATGGCTCCTGCCATGTTGGTTATTTAATTCTTTCAAGTGGTGTTCATCTTGAACGTAATGAATAGTAACTGAAAATTAGAGAAAAGCTTGGTAAAAGTGGCACGCACCCAGCTAAAACGATGATGCAAGTACTAACAGCAGTTCAGATAGCGCTGTGTTTCTGCAAGTGGTTTTGAGTCTAGCTCCTGAGTATAAGCATGGGAGGTTGAGGGTAAGAGATGGGACCACAGATTAAGTCACATTATTCACAGAACAGATGTTTGTTAGCTTTTTTTTCTGTCTTCCTTTCTTCATCCACTCTGGCTTTTTCCTTATTACACAACTTGTTAGTGTGTGTTGCTGCTAACTGTTTTCCTGACTTATCATGTCTGTGTTTTAAAGCTTTCATATGCTTCCCTTAACAAGCCTGTTGAAACCAAGTTTTGACTGGCTGCCTGCTGAATGGCACCAGTGAATTCCCTAAACCGGAGACTCTGTGTAAGACTCATCCATCCAGTGCCATGAGAGATCGCCCATATCAAAGAATCGAGTTGTGTGGTACATTTGCTTTTTCTCATACCTGATTGCTGGATACTTTCCTTTGCAGTGTTCACTATGCAGTGAAGACAGCAAGTGGTATATTGTTATGTGGTTCATAGTGCACATTATGGCTATTTTCAATAATTCAGGGGACTGCCAATAAAACTTTTGCATTCTTTCCCATGGGAGAGTGAGGAGGACTGCAGAAGCAGCAGAGTTGTGTACATCACCTGAGATACAGCTCATACTGAAGATACTTCTTTTGCTGTAAGAAGTGCTGCTTGCTATCAAAACCTGAAGAGATGACTAAAAGCTTCCAAGTACTAGGAGGAATGTCTGCCAAAGGAAAGCTTTAATAATAAAATCAAGGAATTTCTATAGGTGTGTCATTGTGAGGAACGTTGCTGAGAACCATGCAAAGGGTGTAATCTTCTGAAGAAAGTAAGAGATCAAGGAAGCATGAACAGTGCAGTGGTACTTGTCTTCACTCGATTTGTAGTTCGTGAACTTCTCTCTCAGAGCGTGCTGTAAATTGTAGCTTCTGCACAAAATATTTTACACA
This sequence comes from Gallinago jamesoni, assembly GCA_025769975.1. NCBI lineage: Eukaryota > Metazoa > Chordata > Aves > Charadriiformes > Scolopacidae > Gallinago > Gallinago jamesoni. The sequence goes on along the minus strand of JAOQGH010000069.1, from coordinate 12,026,199 downwards.
ACATAAATAGAATAACTATTATTTATTTTCTGATTCAGTGTAGTCTTAATGCAATGAATACTTATATTGACTAAAGCAGTGAAATTAAATATTGCATAGTACATCGTTCGCAAATTATTCAATTCTGAGATGTTTGGTTTGAGAAAACAGGGATTTAATTTCTTCCTTACAATTCTTTCCCAAATTGCATACTTCCAATGGATTTCCCTGTTCTGCAGGTCCTCAGTACTTTCTGAAATTGCATCTTGAAGGAGAAAGTGCATGAATCATTGTATGTGAGAAGGGAAGGAATTAAAATGAGGATTTTATTTCTGAAGGCATGCCAAAGATGGAAGTAGAGGGTTGCAGAAGAAGGAGAAAGGAATGAATGGAAGATTGTTAGGCAAGAAGAGGATACTCCAGTGTAAAGAATTAGATGAAATAGTCGACTGAAAGCCAGAAGAAGGCATTTTATAAGTGCTGTCAGACTCTGTATAGACTGACTTGTGAGAAGGTGGATGAAATGCAATGCCAACATTAGATTCGATTGATAAATATTTTTTTTGATTGATAAAATAGTGCAGGCTTTCCATCCAAGGGTTTTTTTGTTCACTTTTGACTTAACCATTTTCTTTATCACATTAAAGTCTGTGACCCATTAATTTATTGAATATACCAAAACCTGAAGAATTTTGACTGTTTGTACAAGCTCCAAGTTTTAAAATGTTTTGAATCTCTTAATCTCTACTTGTTCATTGATCAGCATTTGTAGATAGCATGTTTTCAGTAAGATGTATTTAGATTTTCAGGCTTCTGAGATGAAGGTGGGAGAAAGTGCATCCCCTGGGTTACTAACACACTTTGATGCGGTATTCGCTCTTGCCTGTTCTCAATTTGTTCATGTGGGTTAACTCTTTCAAGCTAATTACTTACTTGTAAACTTCATTGTCCTGCTTTTCAGGCTTTGCTGTAGCCCAGTGTATAAATCAGCACAATCCATCACCACTCTCATCACCATCACCTTCCAGCGGCAGCGGGAGTACGGGGCGCTGTGATTCAGTGACTGCAAGCTCAACATCGACTCCTTCTGCTGCACAGAGCCCAGCAGGTACTAAATCACAATTTTCAGCCTAGGCACCAAGGGATGTAGAGCCATTTATTGTAAAATTAAATTACTATGTTACTGGTTAAATATAGACTAGGACTTTATGTTTTTAGATCACTTAATCATTCAACTAAAACAATTAAAGTATAGTATGGTGCAAAATTTTTTTTAAATTTTTTTCAGCTTTCTGGAACTCTAATAAATACTTGGCATCTTTCAGCAGTGATTTTAAGTACTGGTGGAATAATGTCCTGCTTGTCTGATTTGTCTCTTAGCACATACAGTTTAAATGTTGGTTTGTTTGGATTTTTTCTTTAACTGAAGTACTGCTTTGCATAACTTGTAAACTATTAGCCTTTCACTGTAGTGGATAATTGATATCCACATGAAACATCTTTTTTTTTTTTAACTGGGTGACACTTGCCTTTGCATGTTTACCTTATGTTAAGTTTTAGCAGTGGGCCAAACATGAAATATTTGACAGTAGTCATTTAGGATGCTAATATTTTCAAGCTTTTGCAATAACACTATTCTGGCTGAACACCGTCACAGTTGAGGAGGCTGTTTCATTAGGGCAGAGGAAGCTATCATATAAATAGGCTGACAGTATAACTTTCACAAATGTAGCTACCATGTGTTTGTGTTGGTCAGTATATTTAGTGGGTATGTTTATACTGGGACTTGTTGCATTAGAATGCCTTCATTCCTCTTTTTTTTGTGTGTAGTATTTGTACACAGTCTTGAAATGATGTTAGTTCCGACTGCAAATTCTGTGTGAGGTAGAAAGCCTCAAGCTGGAGACTAAACAAGAAGTAAATCCTGAAGGGTGGGTACTGAAATGCTTTTGTGCCAAAACTGACCTGCTCTACCTCGTTTTGGCTATAAAACAGTAGAGATGACATGATTCTCAAGACCTTTCCAAACAGTCCCCTCATTTTAACAGTCACTTCCAATGTTGATCACTACTAGAAATGGTTGTTTTGGTTCCTCCCTTTAAGACATACCATTTTGCCTTTATTTGGAAGTCTTGTTTATACCTAAACTTTTTTGTATCCCTACAGGAAATAATACAATCTTTGTCAGTGATTTAGTGTTTTGTAGGTTTCAGTGAACAGTGTCAGGAGATCAATGTACATTATATGTCCAAAGTGACTATGACTGCAAGAAATATTGCTGAAAAGGGTAAGAAAAATCAGCTTATAAAACTTACGAACAATATATAAAGCATTCTAGCTCCCAGACTCTAGATTAAAAAGCATCTGTTGCTGTGGTAAACTAACATATATTAAAAATATTCCTGCAATATATGTAATTCCAGAATAAAATGTGGAATATTTTTCTATATGCAATCTATTGAAAACTTTGGAAGGACCTCATTTTATTTTCTCAGTTGGTAAGTGAGTGCTGTTAATCAGGCTCTTGATGATCTAGATAATATGGTGATTACACAGAGAAGTGCTATCACTTGTCAAAAGTCTCAGTGTGGACTGGCACTACAAGACAACATTTGACTACATATTTTTCCTTAGCACTGTAAAAGGGCTCATCTATGATATCCTTTGCTGTATTTGAATCTTCTTGGCAGTAGTGGCTAAGAAAAAACAGTGGTAAAGGAAATGAAAATAAGAAATCTGAATTTATTTTTGTAAGTAACATGCTAGTTCACAGAAATACCAAGCAAGACTATATTATGTGTTTCAAACTGAGGTCTTTCGAGTGCATATAATCTGACTTCTATGAAAAACTGAGTAGATTCAGAGCAAACAATTCCTCATCTAGCATAAAAAGATTGTGCCTTATTGAAGGCTGTATAAGACTGTAGTTAAGAAAATTAAAATCTACTTACACAGTATGCTGGCATTTTTACGACATAAAATTCTGTTTATTTTTCCTGCAATTTAAAAAAGCCTGATGACAAGAGGCTGCTCATTGTTTTCTAAAAAAAAACAACCAAACAAAAAAACAGAAAGAAAACCCACCAAAAACTCCCAAACAAACTTCCACCACCACCCAAAAAGCAACCAAACAATACAACCATGAAAACAAGAAAAAAACCCAAACAAGCCTAGTTTAAAGCCCTTTCAATGGGCCCTGATAGCTCTTGCCCCAATATTCTTCTTCCCCTTTTTGTAAGGCATGCCCCTCCTGTTCCCAGCAGGCCTGGTGTCCTGTAGATCATCCCATGATTAAAGAAACCAAAGTCCTGCCTGTTACACCAGCCTCGGAGCCAGGAGTTAATCTGTTGTCTCTTCCTGTTTGTCCCCTCATCAATGCCTGCAAGTGGTGCGATGGAGGAAAACACAACTTGGGCTCCTGATCCCTTAACCAGCCATCCATGAGCCCTAAAGTCTCTCTTCATTGCCCTTGAACTACTGGTTGCCACCTCATCACTGCCTACTTGAAATACTAGTAATGGATAGTAATCCAAGGGCTGGACTAGGGTAATCAGATTTTTCTGTATATCCTTAATGCTAGCCCCAGGGAGGCAGCTGAATTCTCTGTGGGATGGATCTGGTCTGCAAATGGGGCCTTCTGTTCTCTGCAGAAGGGAGTCACCCACTACAATTACCTTCCTTTTTTCCTTTGTAGCGGAAGTACTAAGGCATGGGGGTGGATGGCTAGCTCTGGGCAACTCAGTGCTTGGATTTTCATCAACATCCTCGTTTATCTGGTTCTCCATTTCCAAAGCCCCATAGCTATTTTGCAAGTATAACAGGGCAGGTGAGGGGGGGTGGGTTTTGCTTGCCCCTCCAAGGCAGGACCTTCCTCCATTCCTCATTGTCCCTTGAATCCCTCTTTTCTGCCTGGTGACAGGCGGGATGGAGGTCATCCACCTCCAGTAGAGGTTCTACCCAGTGCCCATGCTTCAGGGTATGACTCCATTTGGGGTTTTTTGCACAGGATCTGGGCGCACTGATGTAGATGCTTCAGCAAATCTAGTTGGGAGGATGCAAGTCTGTGCTGTACTACTGTTAGCATAGTAACCTTCAGAAAAGTCAGTGGAAATGAACAAGTAGTGTCAGATACTGCCGTCCCAAGTCAGCAGCTTGTGTTAACCTGCTGGAGGATTGACTTTTGAACTCAACTCCTGGATTTTGTTCTGCTAACTCATCTTGGAGAGCAGTACAGAGAGGAAGACTGGCTGTATGTGCAAGAGCAGGTAATTTGGTGCAATAGGACAATGAACAGTTCATACTGAGGTGTGTGCATCTAATCTGCATGTGGTTTAGGGATTTTACTATAGACCATATTTACTCTGATCTTTAGGACCAAGCATTCCTGCCATGTATGTGGTTGTCTGAAGGACCAATTACTAGTTGACTGCAAATTTGTAATGGATGTTCTCATGAATGATCTCCCTTCTATCATATTTATATGTAATTGTGATCTGTACTGGAAACTGTTGCCAGGCGCATGACCATGGAAGAGATTATCTGTTTGGTATGTCCAGATAGCTGCTCTGTAGGCTTCTGTATGAGAAGTACACTGCTGTAATTAGTGAAAGTGTCTTGACCACTGTGTGTGTTATATCAGGTCTTGCTGACCACTCAGCTGAGTTATAGAAACGATTGTTGGTATTCACTCTCTTCAATGTAAAACCACGTGGATTTTCCCTTTACCTGTTGAGGACTATTGAAACTGAACTGCCTTACTCTGCTGTGAAGCAGAAGACGAGGCTTACAAAATGTGAAGTGTCTCCTTCAATGAGGAAGTAACAAGTTGCTGATGAACAGCGAGCAATTACCAAGATCTGGTTTATGCCCCAAGGCAGCACTTGAACACTGCCACTGTCTGTCACATTTGAATCTTCCTTCTCATTTTCTATTCCATTTTAAGCACACTTCACATGAGCACACATATGTGCTCTCTGTCCCTTATCTGCTCCCCTGTTTGTTCTGGCAACTGCTGAGGTTGTTGACCATGAAGAACATGTGAAGTTGCTCAGGAACTTCAGAAAAGAAGGTGAGACAAGTTAAAGGGGAAATGTGTATGTGGACTTCAAGGAAACTACCTCAACTACCTTCCTTAAGAACAACATTTTAAACCATGACAGCTGATTGTAGTGCCCTAAGCTACTGTCTATTGACAGATTTAAACTGTTCAGAGTTTGATATATGTTGATGGTACTTGTAATACTCACAGAGTTGTTCCAGGAAGTAAGACCTGGGATGTACACACTGATTTTTACATAAAACAGTGATAGACGAGAACAAAATTAAGACAAATTGCATAATTGTTAGTTGAGAGAAAACAATGTTGCAAGGTAGAGTATATATCAACAGTTAAATAGTAAAAGAGCTTTCAGAAATGTATCACAGAAAAAAAATAATTTTAATTTGGTGTTTTGTAAAAATACTGTATTTGCTATCGCTCCTACCTGCATCAAACAATTGCACAGTATCTTAGCGTGAGGGGAGGTTAACTGAACTTACATCAAATCATATGACTATTGTGCATGTTCGAGTCTGTCGTCAGAGAACTATAGTTGCCTTAACTGCTTTATTGTGAGTAAAATAAACTCATGAGAGTTTATTGGCTATCCTACCTAATAATTGTCACAATACTTCATGGCACAGGTATTTTAAAGCCTAGCAGCTCTCTAATTTGCAGTATTTAGGAATGAAGCTTAGCCCTTTAGAAGATCTCTGCACCTTAAAATTGAAAAAGCAGAAGGCATCCCTTAAGTAAAGGAGAATCCCTAGCAAGATGGAAAAAGCACTATTAAGTTCTGCAAATGCTGCTATTAGGTTGGCTTTTTCTTTCATTTACATTATTATGTTTTTTAAATTAACATGTCCATTTGAAGTGTTGCTATGCATAAGATGAAAAATGTTCTCTTGCTAGGCATAGTTTAATTTTAATCATCAGGCTTCTGAGGTTAGAATACAGTCTTCTTGGCTACACTTGCTGTAACTACGCACTTCTTTGAAGTACTTGTTTTTATATATGCCAAGGATTAAGATAAAGAAGCTCTCGTACTATACGTTAGCAGTCTTCCAGAATTATGTATGTGTAATCTCATCTACACTGTATTTTACCGCATTTTAAGTTCTCTTAAACTTTAAAATGCAATTGGCTTCAATATTTGAGAAAATTATTTACACTGGAACAGGGGACATTGAGTACTTCAGAAGGCGTCGATCTATGCCACCTTTGCTTTATTTCACACTTCTGGCAGATGTTGGTGGTAAAAGGTGTAAAATAAGTACAAAGGGCTGTCCCTTGTTGCAGAGAACGTATTGGATTCTAGTCTGTAAAATAAAACTTAAATATTCCAAGGGCAGGATGATTTATCAAGCATGGAGAGCCTGTAAGAGCAGTGCCTGCCATCTTACTGAAACCATCCCTGTCTCTTCTCTCTATAATCAGTAATGTACATGTGGTTTGATCTCTTCTGTTCTATGATGCCAGTAATTTTCTAACGAGGTGAGGAAGTACTTTTGTTTCTAGAAAGTTTCTTTTCTGGAAACTTTCTATGCACCAAGCATCATCATCTGAACTGCTGCTATCTTTTAAAACACTCTGGCTCTTTTTATGAGCCAAATCTAATACTGCAGTTTCATATCACGGAATAGTAGGTCTGAATGGTCTGAAGTATTGTCACCTGTACAGTAGTGTGCCTCTTCTGGTTTTCACTGGCCATAAATTATAATTCTTTGTCACCAACATTTGTGATAAATAGTTTCTCTCAAGATTTCTAAAGCATGTGAGTAGATTGTAATGCAAACAAATGCCTGCCAGTCCCCCCTCCGTTGTAAGCACAGTCAGTATTGCCAGATGTAGCCCAAACTGTATTATGACCATTTCCAGATGGGCAAGCAAAAAATAAATTCAGTTAAATGAGTTTATTTGTAAAGAATGAATACTTTCAGCTTCAGAAGTACTTCCCAAACTTATAAGACTGTTGGTATGGTGTCAAATTGTATTCAAGATACCAGCAGTTATGGATGTGTCCTTGTCATTTTTTTCCTGTTGCTACTCTAACATTTATCCTTTGTCTTCATTCCAGTTTCCCTTCCTTGTTTCATTGTTAAAGCCTTCGTATGATATATCGCTGTGTTTTCCTCTAGTAAGGTCTGGCAGGAAAGGACGTCGGCGGGTGTTTAGTCTGTCGGAGGCTGACAGTCACGGTGGACACTGGGTTTAGGTCTTCAAGCAGCAGCTGCAACAGAAACTCGCGCAATATCAATTCAGGCAGGTTTCTCCATAAGCTTTCAAAAGCCCGTAACAGTTAATACCATGCTGACAGCAATGACAGTGAGGTAGGAAACTGAAGAAAGCATTGTAAATATTTGTCTCTACTGTTTTTTGGGGAGAATTGTAAAGCAATAATTAGCTGTTTCTGGAAGCCTTATCTGCAGCTTCTTCCGTGTTTCTTGGCTCTTGCCAAAGGTGGAAATTGTGCTATCAAGCCTCCAGCTTCAAAGCAGCTATGTCTTCATTTGCACAGGGGCAGCCATGGCTGTAGTGGAGTTTAGTAAGCACAGGCTCCTGAATTCAGGTACTTGGCTAGCAACAAGAAATCAATTTATAATTCTGGTAAAATGGACAAGCATTCAGCATAAAATTTCCTTGGACTGTGATGCCACAAGATTACTAATATTTGTGATCATCAAACTCAAGCAGATGGCTTCATGGACTGTTTAATTGCCTGAGGAGATGAGGAGGGGAAGCAGATGCAAAAAAGATGGAAATACGTTCAGACTAACTTCTTATTTATATAACCTGTTTTAACTTGTATCTAATTAATTTCTTTTTTTTAGTATCATGGCATGATATTTTATTCTGTTAATATTATATAAACACCTTTTTTTGTCTTTATAGATTTACTTTGCATCATTTCACTTAATGTCCTGTTGTTTGTATTTTTGTTATCCCTTCATAGTATTTTGCTATACAGATTAGGACATCTCTCTGTAGATGATATTCATTTTTTCCTTTTCCTGTTCTTTTCTGTCTCCTTTCACTAATAGTCGACTGTAACATAAGTTAATATGTTAAAGTTAGTTGAGTGATTCTGTTTGGATTTTTTTTGCTGTAATGATAATCTTGTTTGCATTATAGAAGTGCTGAAAAACATCTAAGGTTGCTGGAGCCACTGCAACCGGAGAGAGCTTATAATACTTAAAAACTTGTAAAGTGATACCCTGTTTTCAAACCTTGTTTGGTACTTAAATTTGGGGGCGTATGGGGGCCATTTATTAGAACTAAATGCTAGCATCACAACTGTTTTAAGAAACTGTCTTCACTCTCACAGGTTTTGTTGCAGATCTGGCTTATATTTTTTGTCAAAACATTTTTGCTTAAATACATGGGGGTTGGAGAGAGGTAAAAAAAAAATGTGCTGTTTTCCCATACTAGATGATAACTTTTTGATTTTTAAGAGTGGAGTATATCTTAGTGACCAGTGATTTTATTCGGGTGAAGATGACAATTCTTTTTGCTCTTTCTATCCAAAAGTCAAACTGGAACCAAATGTTAGGAGTTTGAGGTTTTTTTGAAAGGCAGTTAGTACTTATCTGTACACTATAGACACAAGTTCCAGCCAAAAGTCTTTTGAATCAAGAGCTTGATACCTGGATTTTAGAGGCAGACATTCTAGTAATAATCCCTTCTTGAGCTTTTTTTCAGCTAGGGTGCATCTTTTTGCTAATTGTTTATTCCGGTTTCAGAGACTTTTAAGAATTCAGATAGTATATAAATATATATTTATCTAATTGATCCTTCTCTGAATTGAGCATGACTTCAAAAGGTTTCGAAATTTTGAGCCTCAAAAATTTTCTCATTAGTGATTATTGTTCAGAAACCATGTATTCAATTAACTGGGAGGTGTTATATGTGAAAACTTTTTACATCAAGAGAGTGGTCTGATTTTTCATTGTAATGCTTCTTATATACCAAATTTTCATTCCAAGATGCTGGATCTCTTTATTCTATTTTCTGTTTAGCTTCATCTGTATTCTAGGAGGATTTTCCTCTATTCTTATATCCAAAAGGTATGAGAGATAGTTGTGGTTTCAAGCTAAGTGTACGCTTCAACCAGCCTATGGATTGGCCACAAAGATATAAGTACTGCTCATAGCCATAGTTTATAGCTGTGACTTGAAGTCAGATTTTTAGTTAAGTATTAGTCCAGAAGGGAGAAAGTATTGCAAAATAGTGAGAGCTGTTGATATTTTCTAGACAATGTTAAAAATTCTCCCTCCCCTGCCCCTTTGTGTACTGGTATTTGCTTTCTGCCCCTGCAGGGACTGGTGGCAGCAATGCCATGCTGGGTTACAGAAATGTGTAATGGTAACAGAAGTGAAGCTCTGACCAGTGACTAATGAAATATTGAATGTAGAGGAGAGAGACTTACTTCTATCACTAGTAAATAAAAGCAGGAGGGAAGCATAAAAGAGCTGTAGTTTTGTGTTCTCTGTAAATACTGCAGCTAAAATACTGGACAGAGTATATTCTGCAAATGTTTTTTGATTTTTTTATCTTTTTTCTGAATGCTTTTTCAGACTTTTGGATAGAAAATTTGGACTTGACTCCAGATGCTCCTTTTTTTTTTGGATGGAGGCTTCTTTCAAATGCCTTTTTTTTCCTTTTGGCATTAAGCAGGGAGTCTCTTTAGCATTAATTTAGATCTTACATGGAAGGATTTGGGGACAGAATAGCATAGCAGAAGAATATGTATATCTGTCATGATTTCAGAATACGAAAGCATTGTGAAAATATATTAATATTTTGTTGTGAGTGGGGAGGAATGATTTTAAAAAATTAACCACAGAATCAGAAGTGAAATAGCAGAACTGCAGCAGAAATGTGCTGTATATAACATTCCTGACCAGAATATCATAGATTGACAATACTTTATTTACCAGAATGTCTCAGGTTTCCGAATCCTGAATTTTGGTGAATACTCGTACTGTAATTAAGATAAAAAAATAATCTTGGTAAAGAACTTTGAGATTCTTTTAAGATTTTATAAATTCAGAAAGTAAAATCACCGGAAAGAGACTCATTGTTTTGTGCATACCAAACCACAATAGTATTTATCTTGGAATTCAGAGAAAAGAGGCTTTATTTCAATGTTTTTAGCATTTTAGCATGTTTCCATGCAAGTTTTCCATCATATCCTCTGTTATCAATCACTATGTTCTCACTAAAGCTTCTTGACAGCTAAAAAGTATCTGCAGAGTTACTTTGAATCTGTCCTTATTTTTCAAAAAATAACCAGTGATGTCCCTTTTAAATAAAAGGAGACCTTTTTACAATCTATAAACTCTGGTTTTATTAAAGCAAGAAGTTGTAGCCACCAATTCAGCAAAAAGTAGAATTTAATGGCTTTCTGAAGTGAGAATACACCATTGTTTGGGGTTATCTTACCAGAAAGGTAAAAAAACTTAATAATCTTACTGTTATCCCTCTGATACCTTACTGATATCCATTCCATTCCCAGCTTTGTTTTTGTTTTTGTTTTTTTTTTCCTTATGTTCGTGCTCTCTTTTCTTTTATAGGATTAATTGGAATCATATTGCAACTAAAATATTTTTAAGGTTACTGTGTATTAAAAACAGAACCTAATTCTTAGTTTCTGTATTCACTACATTGCCTTGTAGTCTTTTCTGCAGATGCCTGTACACTTGAACACATGCTGTTTCATACAAGAACTCCAAAAATGATCTGTCTTGAAGCTGGATACCTGTTACTTTAATGGCATCTATTACTGTAGTCTGAAAAGAAAAAACCCCTGACTTTTCTGGGCATACTTGCTCATATAAGGCTGTATTGCCTCATTCCCTACAGTCACTATCTGTGTGAGCCAAATGAGCAGTTTACTTGATAGTTAGCTAGGATTTTAAGGGGCAAAAGGACAGTACAAACAGCCATTAATGTTTGGGGGTTTTTTGTTGTGTGGGAAGGCGTATCAGTTTTCTGTGGTATGTAATGCGTGTTCCCAGTTTTATCTGTTGTATGCTCTATGCTTAGGAGCACACAAAAATCATATAAGCAGGCCTATTTTGCAGCACCTTTCAGTTGCAGTAAGCACGTTTTTTCTCCTTCCTGTCCTTCCATAGTTCTGCTTTCTGTGGTTGAGGTGTCCCTTAAATGTGAATCTGGAAAATGAAATGAGAGAATGACTTCCAAATTTTTGTGGGAAACAAGCCACATCTTGAGAAAAATACTTATAGAGGGGTTCTTTTTTGTTGTTTTTATTTCTAAAGAGCTTCCTGGTATGGGGTGGCTATTCATTTTAGTCTATACTAAATACTGGAGAGGCTTTCTTATTCTTCCTCTCAATTTTCTCTCTCTAGGAATATTTCTGATGCTGCTGCATATTCTGACACTAAGCGTGTACAATTTTCTGGTTACTAATTTGAACAGATTCCTGCTGGCGTTTTGTGTTGCCTTCATAATATTTTGTTTTATTTCTAATTACTAAAAAGGGAATGTATAAGCATAGTGCTTCAAAAAACTGCATTTTCCACTGAATTATTCTTATATATTCAAAATTAATAGTATATTGTTAGGCTTCATGTACATACTAAGTTGAATATTAATTGTTTCTTGGTGTTCTCTTTTATTAGATGATGCTTCAGCTCCAGAGCAGCCTCAGATGACCATTTCTGGTCAGACGATGTTGACTAATGAAACTCTTTCAGCTGTCTCAAAGTCTAGCAAGAATGCTGTAAAAAACATTGACATAGACACAGCAAACCTCTCTCCTAGCCTGATTCCTGCGCAGCAGCCCACAATATCATTAATAACAGATGATAATACAGATGCACTAAGTGTAGAGTCACTTACACTGGTGCCACCAGTTGATCCACACAGCATTCGAACATTCAGCTGCATTTCTCAGTCCTCTTTGCAATCTGAAGTTGAAGTTTGCAAGGTAAAAGAGGTAGAGGAAGAATGTTCTGATTAAAGGCAACCTGCAGACTGTGATAAACAGTGAAGCAAATGAAACCAAATTCTTTGTTGTTTTTTCTTTGAGAATGCAGATATTTCTTGAAGGCTGAGAGGCCATCTGGTCTGCAAGAAGAGGCCCACTGATGAGAGAGAATGTGGGCAGCTTTTAGAGTAAACATCAGATGCTCAGTATGTTTAAACTGGAGAAGAAAAAAAAAAACCCAACAAAAAAACCCAACTTTTGGATCCGGACTGGTTGTTTCCTACCAATTTCTGTTATGTAAGAACATGAAAGTATTTCAGTGCTGCTACATTCTTTCTACTATAGAGTTTCAGCTGCAGGAATTAAGTTAATTGTAAAAAGTCTAGAGTTTTAAGGCAAAGTAAAAAACTTTTTGGACACCTGGCTTCACGGTATTGTATCGTTACTTCTCTTAAACTGGAGACATACCATTGACCAGAAAAAACTATATATTGTAGTACAGAAGTAACGTTTCCATTTGAGACATGGTGTGTGTTTCAGTTTGGGTGGGGGTTTTTTGGTTTGGTGTTTTAGCTTTTTTTGGTGGGTTTTGTTTTGTTTTTAAAATACTGATCTCGTTGCTCTTTTGGGGGTCTGCATGATACCAGCAGGCTTGGCCACTCTGTGTTGTCTGCATAGGACTCCAGACTTCAATATTGTGTTTTCCATGTGTAATATTTATTTCAAGGTTTCATACAAATCAAGATACATGTATCAAACAATTTTTTTAAAAGGTAAAAGCCTGAAATTTAATGACAAATGCTTATTCAAATTCACATAAGGGATTTTTGAGACTACTTTAGCCTTTGTCTAACCAGCTACAGAGGAATGTGAAATATTTTAAGAGATTTCTATAGCTTGTTTGTTCATTTCTGACAGTCCAGTTCCTACACCTTTGAGGAATGGTGATATCCTTTCTACTGAAGGACAACTTCTAGAAGCAGACAGAAGCAGTTTTACTTTAAAGAGGTTTTTTTAAACTTTTCATCTTCGTGTAGGAGGAAGGTCACCACATCTAACTGATAATTACTTTGCAAGTCTGAAACTCAAAAGGAAAGGTACTGTGTAGTTCTTGTCCTGTCTGGGATAGTGTCACAGTTAAACAACACCGCTACATAAAAGTGATTCTGAGTTTATGCTTGCCTTGCTTTGCTTCCTAGATCCTGATACCAAGTTGACAGAAAGTAGTGGAAAAAACATTGATTAAAGTTTGGAATGTCCTTTGCTGATTTGATACATGATATAGCATGAATGGAATTTCTCATCAATTTCCATGTGTGTTAATTTAAATTAGTAGTAAAATTAGTAGATTGTCGTTATTGGTCTGCTTGTAACATTGAGTGCTTTCTGGCTCTCAAATATTGAAGACTAGTATTTATTGTGATTTCAGTCATCAGTACAATCTGCTTCCTCATTATGTCTCTACTAACATTGATTTGATACCAAGTAGGTGAATCTGAAAAGTTTTTACCTGCTTTCCTGTTCCTGGCTATCAGATGGAATACTTGGAGTGCTTTTAAATGTAATATTTATGTATGAGTTTGTCTAATCCACAAGTATAACTTTGCTCGCTTTTTCCATCACTTCCTTCACATAATAACTTAATCTTTGTAAAGCATGTATAGAAGCTGTCTGCTATTGAGTGGCAGCATTTTTTTCTCTTCCCTTATTAGGTTTTGCATACAGTTTTATTGATGTGTAGTTTTCTGTAACTTCTACTTTGTCTCAAGTTGAATTAACCAATATTCTGACCATTCCAGAGTGGCCCAAACTCTAAATGAATTCTGAGAGTTAGGTGTCCTCAGCACTGCTATGGATATGGGATGAGAATTTGACATTGCTGAAGGAGCCTACCTTTTTTTTGGTCATATGCTTAGGGTGAGTTTACTCTGCAGTCACTGTTGCAGCTAATGTACATGTACCTTAACAAGCCTAGACATCATTAGCAATTTGGGCAGATAGACTACATAAATTTTTATTAGCTGAACTGATTCCAGTCAAGACTTCCTCTAGTATGTTGCAGCATTACACTGTAGCCCCAGTAATATTGTGAAGATCATTATAAATATGATGCCTTACTTAACTTGAAAGCATTTTAGGTTAGCTGTTACCCTTAGCTCTTGATGTAGACAAAATGCAACTGTGTGAGCTGAGTTCCCTTAAACAGAATTCATTTTAGACAGGAAAACCTTGATCTCTTCTTTAATTTCAAATTCAGTTCTAGCAAGATTAGGACCATGCACAAGGAGTCTTTTTAATGGGTATGCATAATGTCACCCTTGAGCCATATCATACAAGAAGTGGCACAAAGGGAAAGAAAACTGAGTTTGTATTTTTCATTGCCTTTGAGTGGCTTTTAAATTTCGTGACCATGTCAGAGGGCTTCACAGGAAATAATTGAGGTAGATACTATTATTAGGAAAATAGAAGGCTAGGTCTGCTGTCTAGTCCACTGCTGGCAGAGCCTTGCTGGTCAAGAGGTGGTAAGATGGGTCATTTTTTAGCAGTTATATGAAAAGCTTTCTGCAAAGACAGAATTATGCTAGGAAAGCTCTGGCTGCCCCAGCTCTGCCAATGTTGTGTTATATAAATGCTCCAACTGGTACAGACCAACTTAAATCTCTGAATGGTTATGCCACAGAAGCAAATGATTTTTGACTTGTTTGCTTCTAACATTAGAGGCATATGTGTATACAATTCGACTGTGCTTCATGCTGCATTAGGAGATTTCAGAATGTAGAAGCTCTCGGGGTGCTGAAGTAATCTGTCATCAGCAGCCTGTTTATCTCTGCAAGTACAGTGTTACTCATCTACAGTTCTTTGAAGAGCATCATATCTATCTCTCCCTTATCAGAAAAACTCAAGGGCTGTTTCCTTATCCCCCTTTCACTGTAAAAAGGAAACACAACCAAGAAAGCATTAGCACTTCAGCCACAAATGTAACTTTTTTCTTAAAAAAAATTGGCCTGAGTCAGTGTAACATCATCCTTTTTAACCAAATACCAAGTTGCAAATGAGAGCAGCAGGTAAAGAACTGACCATTCAAAAGGCTATTTCAGCATAATACTGCAGAGAGGGAGGTATAATCACTCTAAAATTAAAATATAGCAACATTGCAGAGCAAAATGTCAGAATTTTTGAGAGATGCTAAATTCTCAGTGTGTGTTTGTAGAGACTATGCCTATCTTCAGCCATATTCTATAAACATAAAATGGTTCTATTGCTCTCTCTCTTTTGAGAAGAGAAGCCAAAGAAGCCAAGGCATACTGAATGTTACTTTGCTATTTTATGGTCTATGTGTCTTATTTTATCAAATCTTACCAAAATATTACTTGCTTAACAAAACTGTGTTGCCATCACTGTTAGGTCTCTTGCTGGTCCCCTTTGCTTTTCTGTCATCCAGCATACACCAATGAACAAGACTCCAGCTTCTCGTTTGTGAAGAGAGTAATGGCAGCACACACTTGGTAATCTGGTAAGAAAGGGAGGGAGGAAACATCAGTGCCCAGTTTCAATGTCGTCTTCACCATGGAAGTAATGCTTGCAATGTAAAATTTGCATGCAAAAATTGCTTTGCAGAAATTCTTTGATTTAGAAAGAAACCAAAGGTTAGGCTTCCTGCTGTTCGTTTTACAAGCTGTGTGGATAAATCCAAATTCATTAGACACATGGTCACATATATTAATACTAAAAGCTCTATTTTGTGTGTGAAGTAATGAGTTATATACAATATAAGGATTGAGCTAATTTGTATTCTCAACTGCTAATTCATGACAAACTAAAATTCTGACTTCTCTTCCTTAAATTAAGCTGAGTTTTAAAAAAGATATAAAATTACATCAGTTAAAGAAGCTTCTCAACGTTCTTCGCTTTACAACACAGTTGGAATTTTCCTTGAAGTGACTTGGTGAGGAAAAATTGGGAGTATCTTCCAGAATTCATTTAATCTTTTGCAATATTGTTGCTAAAGGACAGGTATGTGACATTTAAGAATTCTTCTTCTCTATTGAAATGTTAAGACTCGAGTCTAGATCAGTATCAGAGTTTAAGTCAGTGTTCGGTGATTCATACGAACCCTTTGCTGAATAGAGACAATACAGGGGGGGGAATAACATTCCTTTTTCAGAGCTGAAGTATTCTTGTGTGTAAAATTTTTAAACCGATGATTAAAATAGTTTATCTTTAGGATTGAAATTACGTTTTGGTTTTTTTTTAATTAAACAGTAAGACATGAGTGACTATAATTTCCACAGTTACTGCCAAGTAGCCTGGCCTGATTACTTTAACAACTCTAGGAATCAAATAATTGCCATGCAATTGGGTGTCATTTTACTAGTTGTAAATTAAAACTGTATGCTTGAAGCTATAGGTAAGCTATCAGGCAAGCAGGTCAAACTGTGTGTGTAATTATGAAGCCACTTCATAAAAGTAAATGCTTAAATCACATGGTTCTGTCAATGCTCTAGTGTAATCAGTCACTCTTCTTGTCGCACATCTTCTAGGTAAATAACTACGGAATAACCTAATGAATAGTTTCACTAACCTGCATGTAATTACTCTTCACAAAAAATTCCACCATGCTAAACATTCTGATGTTGTCTTCACTAACCAGCTAAGGTTAAACAGGGAGTTGCTTTTAAGAACATTGCACAGGCAGCTGTTGTCTAAGAAACTAAGTGTTTTAGTCTTATAGTTAAATCAAAGATTTGCAAAGAGGTATCAGATGGGGGCATCAGTGAGGTCTAGCTGTTTTGCCTCTGAGATTATGTCTCCTTGGTGAGTCTCCTACTTACTTTCTGGTAACCTAATGTTAAGTATCTAAATGTACTTTGAAAATTCTCTTCCTAACTGTTACTGCTATTCTTGAAAGAGTTTTTTGGTATGTCACTGTTTAACTGTCACTGGCCTACCCTAGGCTGTCACTAACCTGGGCACTTCTACTATCTCGAAGTCTTTGGAGTGGTTCCCCTGTGCTTACCTGCTCTGTTGTTCTGACCTTTCCCAACGTTTGCAGCGTGAATTAGAAACAATGTAGTAACTCCTATTGGCTTCTTAAGAGCAGATGTTGATCCAAGCAGGGCTTGCTAGGGTGGGATGTTTTTAGTGGGTGGGAGGGCGAAGTGCTTGGGTTTTTTTTCTGCTGCTCGGGATTTATTGAGCAGCAACAAAGACATGGGAGATGCAGTTCTGGACTGAGTCTCAAACAGAAGGTTCTTTCATATGGAAATGTATTTTTATATTACATTTGTACAGAATTTTGCCTATTTTGATCTTCCAGAATTTTTAGATTTGCACATTGCTCAGATTTGGTTTCTTTTGCAAGGTGTTATAAAATATGTATTTTATGTTTGTTAATGTATTATAAATGTAAAGCTAAATTTTGCTTGTCTAATAAATGTGCACGGTGGCAGTATCTGGTTTATTGGTTTGCTAACTTGAATTCATTGGTTCTTAATATGAAAAGGAAAAAAAAGAGTCATCGTGACTGTCTTGTTAGCATAAATAAATGTGTGGGTGCATTTATTTAAAAACATAACCAAAAAGGGCTTAAGAAGCAGATAATGACTAAGAATACTTACTGATGAAAAAAGTTAGAGTTAAATAAGGTTCAGACTAGTATATAGTGGTTCCCAGGATTCTTTTAAGATCGTAATCTTAATATAGTGAGATTTTTTTTTTCCATCTTGTTCTACGTTACTTTTGGTTATGGGTACTTAAACTAAAGTGAGTTGAAGACATGGTAATTGCAGTCTGATAACTTAGGTATGTATGAGGAGATGAGAAGGTCTGAGGTTTTGTGTTTGAGTGTATTTAAGGACTGGGGCAGAAATACTTGCAATGACCACAAAAATAATTTTGAAGAGGATTGAGAATAGATTCAAGTATGCAAATTTATAGACTATTAGATTCTGGGAGCTTTGTTTTGCCCAGTGATACCACTGAATAATACACTGTCACAACTCTGGGGGACCTGCTGGAAGCATTTTAAACTCTAGGGGGTAACTTAAGGCATCTCCACTTATGAATAGGTGTGTTGAAATTTTTGTTGCAGACTTTTTACTTCATTTTGAGCTGTTTTGTAAGTTTGATTGTTTTAAGTGCAGAGGGGGAAATGTCTTTTTCTAGAAGAATGAATGTATCTGGGATTTAAGCACTACATAAAACATTTAATGAACATGAAGGACTGTCCTCCTATGAAATATGTTTCAATAAAATTGTGTCTGAAATGTACTTCATTTGAAAGGTGGGGGAGGGGACAGGGGAAGTCCTGAATGTGCACTTACATTTACATGGGAAAAAAACCCAAACACAGTGTGAACTGAATTCTGAAATGTCTTTCTACAGGCAATAAGTATTATTTAATGTAAGTTATGTTAGGTGTTTGGTGTAAATGGGACAATATCTTATGTTAATTTAAAGAAAAAATGTAACTAAGTGTCTGGGAAGGGAGAGAAATTGGAAAATGTTGGTGTTTGTTTCTGAAATCCAGATTTCTATAGCTGAGTCTGTATTTGCTGTTATTAATCATGTGTCACAGCTATTGAAAACCTGGACAAGAATGAACAATAGGCTTTCTTTGTAAATGGAACTTGGCAATAAAAATGGTGTTACTAAGAAAACTTCCTTCCCTTTGATGTTCTGTTGCTGTGTTTGATGTACAAGGACATTCCATAATACGGAAATGCAAAATTTGCAGAAGCTTGCTTTTAAGAATGGTGTGCATATATGAATGTTGGGCATTTTAATCTTTAAGCTGAAAACTGAAATAGCCGAGGTACTGTAGCATTGTGTATGCACAAAAGTCATAGCATGAGAGAACAGAAAAGAAGCCTGTGGAGGTGATGGAAAGTAGATGAGACCAAGGGTTAAGAATGGCTGGGCAACATCTAAAATGTCTGTGAACCACTTGGAAAGTGCATGTCATGTGTGATTTCTTCACCAAATATATTCTTGGACCCACTGCCTCTTCATCTAGTGCATGTTGCCAGTTCAGTGTATGGATTAAATCCAGTGGAGTTATTAGATGGATTCTTGTTAATTGGCCTCTCCATCCATAAGAATTAATTACAGTTAATATACATTCTTTGTGAAATGTTATTTCTCAAACTAGGCATTGCTCCAGAAGCTTTCTTAGGAAGAAATTAAATCACATTGTACTGTGAAATAAGCAAGCTAGGTGTCATAGGTAGGAGACAACACTGTGATTTACTATAAGATGCAAATCTTAAAACATGGTATATTGGGGATAACGAGCTTAAATCTGCTCCTGGCAGTCAGACTCTCTACAGCAGGCCAAGAAGACTGTTTTAAGGAGACAAATTTTGTATTTCATGGCCAGGAAGTTCCCTTCTGTTTGAAACTCTGCTGTGTTTCCTGTGTCCTTCTGCTGTCTTAGAACTTCTGTAGCGTCTTGTCTTGTCACTTTTTCTCTGGTTCTGTACAAGATCTTTTTGGACTTGGCTATTGAGTCAGGTTCAGCATCTTGCCTTGTGTTAAGGGGCAGAGGTGGAATGGAAGCACAGCCTCTGACTGGGATTAAGATGAGCTTGACAGAAGTGCAATGCTGTATTAGTCCACTCTGTTCTTAGTCCCTATGAATATATAAGTGCAGGCAGAAGAACAGTCCTTTAATAGGTAAATCCACATCTTTATCATTAAGGTAATTCATTCCAGTTTAGTGATATAAATAAGAAAGTGAAACTGTGCCAATATATATGTTTTTATCAAAGTAACTATTGTCTAAGTAAAGATGTAGCATTTGGAGATTGGTGTCTTTATTCTTTGATGCCTAAACTGCTTGGTTCAGTTCACTGGAATTGCATGGAGGCAGCTGTTCAGCAGGGGAGAAGAAATCCGTAGCTGCATTTTTTTAATGGTGCAATGTTAGAGCTTGTGTCAAGCCAAAAGCTACATTGGCACTTCCAGGTGATCTTTTTGAGTATGTGATGCATACAACTGGAAATGCAAGCTCACTGTTTATGTGAATGTATTTCCTGAAAATTCTGTTAAATTGTAAGCTGATACCTTTTATCTCTCCAAAAAGGAGAGATGGGGAGAGTCGCAGCTCCTGGAGTTGAAAATCCCCACTGGCAAAATTAGAAGAAAGGATTTTGGGAAGTGTTCACACACAGTTAAGCCACTTGAGCTTATGAGGAGTAACTCACAGAATGATATGGGGCCGGAAGGGACCTCTGGAGATCATATAGTCCAACCTACCTGCCAAAGCAGGTCCACCTAGACCAGGTTGCACAGGAACATGTCCAGGCGGGTTTTGAATGTCTCCATCATATCTCTAGGCAGCATGTTCCAGTGCTCTGCTGCCCTCAAAGTAAAGAAGTTCCTCCTCATGTTTAGAAGGAACTTCTTATGTTCAAGTTTATACCTGTTACCTCTTGTCCTGTCACTGGGCACCACTGCAAAAAGACTGGCCCCATCCTCTTGACACCCACCCTTTAAGTATTTAGAGGCATTGATCAGATCCACCCCCCTCAGTCTTCTCTTCTCCAGACTAAAGGGACCCAAGTCCCTCAGCCTTTCCTCGTAAGAGAGATGTTCTAGTCCCCTAATCATCTTTGTGGCCCTTTGCCATACCCTCTCCAGCAGCTTCCTGTCCTTGAACTGGGGAGCCCAGAAGTGGACACAGTACTCCAGATGGGGCCTCACCAGGGCAGAGAGGCAGGATGACCTCCCTCAACCTGCTGGCCACACTCCTCCTGATGCACCCCAGGATGCTATTGGCTTTCTTGGCCACAAGGGCACATTGCTGGTTCATGGCCATCCTTTTGTCCACCAGGACTCCCAGGTCTTTCTCCTCAGAGCTGCTCTCCAGAAGGTCAGCCCCCAACCTCTACTGGTGCTTGGGGTTATTCCTTCCCAGGTGCAGCACCCTACACTCTCCCTTGTTGAATTTCATCAGGTTTCTCTCTGCCCATCTCTCCAGCCTGTCCAGATCTCGCTGTATGGCAACACAGCCTTCTGGGGTGTCAGCCACCTCTCCCCGTTTTGTATCATCAGCAAACTTGCTGTGAGGGTACATTCCATCCCTTCAGGGCATTGATGGATATATTGAAGAGGATTGGACCCAGTACTAACCCCTGGGGAACATCACTTGTTATGGACCTCCAACTAGATTCTGTGCCACTAATGGCGACCTTCTGAGCTCTGTCTTTCAGCCAGTTTTCAATCCACCTCACTGTCCATTCTTCTAACCCACACTTCCTAAGCTTACCTTAACTAAGGATGCTGTGGGACACTGTGTCAAAAGCCGTGCTGACGTCGAGGTAGGTGACATCCACTGCCCTCACCTCATCTATCCATCCAGTCGTGCTATCGTAGAAGGCTATCAGGTTAATTAGATATTATTTTCCCTTGGTGAATCCATGTTGACTACTTCTGATACCTTTCTTTTCCTCCATATGCTTTGAGATGGCACCCAGAATGAGCCATTCCATCATTTATCCAGGGATGGAGGTGAGGCTGTAGTTTCCTGGGTCCTCCTTCTTGCCATTTTTGAAGACTGGGATGATGTTGGCTTTCCTCCAGTCCTTGGGCACCTCACCTGTTCTCCAGGATGTTTCAAATATGATGGAGAGTGGCCCAGCAATGACTTCTGCCAGCTCCCTCAGCACTCATGGGTGCATCCCATCAGGGCCTTATGGACTTGCGGATATCCAGTTTGTTTAACTGTTCTCTAACTTGGTCTTCCTTAACCAAGGGGAAGTCTTCCTTCATCCAGACTTTCTCTGTTACCTCCAAAGTCTGGGACTCCTGAGGGATGACCTGAGCAGTAAAGACTGAAGCAAGGAAGGCATTCAGCAACTCCCCCTTCTCGGCATCCTCTGTCACCATGGCACCTGTCTCATTCAACAGCAGGCCTGCATTTTGTCTAGTTTTCCTTTCGCCTTCAGTATACTTGAAAAAAACCCTTCTTGTTGACTTTGACCTCCCTTGCCCATTTTAATTCCCAGGAGGCCCTGGCTTTCCTCGTTTCATCCCTGCATACTCTAACGGCCTTCTTGTAATCTTCATGAGTGGTCAGTCAGTCCCTTCTTCCACGCACTGTAAACTTCCTTCTTCCACTTGAGATTTTTCAGAACCTCCCTGCTCAACCACACAGGTCTCCCACTTCCCTTGCCTTATTTTTTGCTCTTAGGGATGCACCGATCCTGCGCTTGGAGAAAGCAATATTTTAATATTGTCCAGCTCTCTTGAGCCCCCCTACCTTCTAGACCCCTAACCCATGGGATTTCTCCAAACAGTTTCTTGAAGAGGTTGAAGTTAGCCCTCCTGAAGTCGAAGGTTTCAATCCTACCTGTTGTTTTGCACATAGTACCCACAATCCTGAATTCTGTCTTTTCAAGATCACTGCAGCCAAGGCTGTCCCCAACCTTAATGTCCTCCACTAGTCCCTCTTTGTTCATCAGAAGTAGGTCCAGCAGTGCTTCTCTCCTTGTTGGCTCCTGCACCACCTAAGTCAAGAAGTTATTGTCTGAACATCATCTGACTCAGTCTGGTTGGATGACGTTCTGTTGTGTGTCTGTTTTTAGCTCAAGGATTTTACCAACAGCTTATCTGCAAACATGTCTAGGTCTTAATATTGCTTTTGGATGCCAGTTCTATAAAATAGATTTAAGAAGTGAAATTTTTAGATTATCAAATGCTTTATTATTCAGGACAAGATTATGAGATCTTTTGAAATATATTGTAAGCTTTTGCTTGTTCTCAGAGACTCATTCTGCAAAGTTGGGAAATGTTGTTCTTGTTGAATGGAAAATACTGATCTCATCATTCCATCCTCACTGTCTTGCCCCTAAATAAAGGTTTCTATTTCTCTTAGGCCACAGTTCAACTTTTGTTTTGGCTTGTGTGGATGGCCGATAAGGACAGATGAATACTCAGGCTCTGTTTCCTAGTTACACATAATTTTTCTCAGTTTTAGTATGCAATAAACATTGTGACACAGGGTGGGAAAACAAGCTGTTGTTTTACTGCAGAAATAAATCCTGACTTTAAGTTAATTGGATGAAGACATCTTTGTGTAAATTTGTCCTCATTTTTGGATCACTTATTTGAAGCAGATTTAGGCTGCTGAGAAGCTTACAGGTTATGTAGAGTACTGTGAACAGTTGCAGTGACCCAATTGTCTGAGCTATACTGGCTGCACGAGTTAATGGGATTGGCACAGGAGCAAAGAATGATAATTTATTCTAACCTCATGCCAGAAAACTTATTAAAACAATTGTTACAGAATTCAGAGAGGTTTATTTTAGTACAGCTATTAATAGTAGAGTGTTTCCTGAGGCTTCCTACCTCTGCTGCTCTTCCAAAATGGGTCATTTATTCCCAGGAAATCTTTGGCTCTTTACTTCAACAACATTGCTCTTGTTTAATGATTTAAATGGGCTGTAAACGTGAGTGATTTTGTGAGAGTTCTATGTAAAGTTAAAACAATAGAACAAAATGTCTTCACAAAACTAAGAAGTTAACTGAAATCTGAACTACTTCAGTCTATGTACCAGCATTAGTTTCCCCATAAGCTCTGTTTGGAAATCTGTAGTTGTTGCAACTTCACCCTATTACTAAAGGGCTGGGAAGCGTCATGTTGATCTGGTGGTAGTTACCAACCTGGGTGTTTTGGAGAAGTTGATTACAGTTATGCTAACTTGCTCTTTATTTCCAGCTGCTGTTTGAAATTGCATGTTGATGGACAAGTAAATCAAGGAGGCAGCTACTCAGACTATTTTACCACTATGGAGATACTCAGAGCCTTTTCTCCCTCAACAACTAGACCTACCAGAAATAGGAAAAGGAGTTTCTGAAGGAGAGGCAGAGCCACCATAATGTCTTAGAGAAAAGAATGTCAAGTCAGAAGAGGAAGGCAGGTCTTACAAAGGACAAAAGTAGTCTCTCTTTTTCTAAGGGAACCTGGTTGCAAGGATAATATGCATGTGCACACACCTCTCCTACTCTGAATAACAGTGAAAGCCCTGTCCAGCCTCTAACATTGAGGGGAAATTGCTTACACCTGTCCTCTCTTAAACAAAAGCAGTAAAGAAGCCAGTAGACTGTGCGGTAGCAATCAAGTCTGATTACTCCTGGCTGACACTTGTGAACTGAAATAACGGTACTCACACTTACCCCAATCCTCTGATACATCCTGGTAGACTACTGATCAATACTCGAATATTGCCAATGTACTATTAAGTCTAGTAGATAAGGTCTTTGAAATTAAATATTGCTGAGAAGGGCAAGAAGGAAGCCAAAGTCATCTCAGTGGAGGATGATGGCAGGTACTTCTGTCAATTTTGATAGTTTAGAAACAGAATTTGTTTGCAGGTGAGCATACCCTTACCCTTACCACCAAATGCAGCATTTTGCTCCCTTCTCTCCCCCACCAGTCCTCTTGATGTCCCAGTTCAGACTGAGGGAGATGGAGAGGCAAGAGGTCAAGGATGATTCTTCAGTGTCTGATCAGTGAGGAGATCCCTCACTGCACCATGGATTTACTCAGAGATTGTGAAGTCCTTTGTACTGATGTTGTTTTGTGTGCAGATTTCAGTTTTTGTTTTGGAGTAGATTTCCAGATGCTTGATTTTCTGACCTATCACAAAGGCTAGAAATGTTTTTATTCAGTAAGAGATGAGGTTCTCAGGTGATAGTGTTCCAATATTTTAAGAACCTTTCCGTAATCAAAAGACTCATAATAAAAATCACAAGAGTTGGCAAGACCACATATCCTATTAGTGCTCCTTTGACTCCGTTTTACATCTTGTCTTAGGTTAGGCATAGAAAGGATGCAGCTTTTTCATTGCAACAGATTTTACGCACTTGGTAGAGCAGAGTTCCTCTTGCAATTTTTGTCTCACATCAGGGTGAGATGAGTAATAACATGCACAGGAAATTCTACTCAATAACATTTACCAAACAATCAGCTTTGGAGGTTGATTCCTCATCAGGGAGATGGCGTGTTTAGGACAAGCTGTTTGAGTAGCGGATAGGACTGGTGAATTATGGAGATAAGGCTTGCTTTTTGCGTATCTGACAGTGAACATATTCACTGGGGGTTTTTTGGTGGCTAGCATTCAGTGTTTCAGTTTCAACAGCTGTCTGTCTTAAAAATTCTTAGAATCAGAAGGTGGAAGGAAAGTCTCTGCAGAATGGTTGAAGTGGAAATAATAGAAAATTCTCTGTCAATCTCTCTTATCTTCTTTTTACTTTATTAAAGGGGGTTACTTAAGTTTCTAATTGCTCTTGTCCTCTCTGCTTCTGCTTTTATGTAATTAATTTTATTTTATTTTTTAGGACATGGAAAGGAAGCTTATTTTTTTATTTATTTTATTTTTAAGGATTTAGAAAAATCACAAGAAGATGGAAATCCTTTCATGTAGGTTGGAAAAATTGAGAACAGCAGAATCTCGATCCTCTGATACTTAAAAACTTTCTCATATAGATCATAATGGGGACTTTCTGTTAGGTTTTTAAAATATGCAGTTCAGGAACAGCTGCTTTTTCTTTTTCTACCAAAACACTTCATTCTCTAAGTTAATTTTGAGGAAAACTTTAAGCCTTGCTCAGCTTGTATAAACTGCAGAGAAAGTATTAAAAAGGAGAAAATATTCAGGAAGCTAATAAAAAAATACTCATCTGCAAGAGCTGGTGATTTTTTTTTTTAAATACCTGAAAATGGCTTTGCAAAACTTTTCCAGCCATTTCTGGGCTCCAGTAAATGGATTGGATTTGCATAGTTTTGCTTTAGGATAATATTCTGAAGGTAGAAATTCAATTTTGGGTGTCTAGTGCTTCTGCCACAAACTGGAGGTGGGAAGGAACATGTCCTCATTTGGAGGGAAGCATCTCTCTCAGTAGTAGATGTCCCTTATTAACAAGTATTAATTGGGAAATGATGATTAAGGTGAGAACTTCAACAGTTTTTGGAAATAGCCAATAATGAGTAAATTTATCCTCTGCTTTTATGAAGTACCAGAGCTTGGGGGGCTAAAAAAAAAATTAAAACCCCAAGAAGTCCAAGAAAACCTCAAGAAGTCACCAATGCAGTTGATCTTTGAACAGAAAAGGCACTGTTTTGCAATGTTGCTTCATTGCCCTGTTACTCAGGGTTTGAGAGTTGTGACTCACTGTTGATTCAGCGTGTAAAATGGTTTGGCATTTTTGTTCTGTTACTGGTTTCTATTTAAGATACTTATTCTCTTTTTCTGGGGACTGAGAGGGAAGCATCACAAACATAGGTAGCTGTATTGTTCAGGTGCACTATCGCTGCCATAACTTTCAGTGTCTTTTAGGTCTGCATTCACCGCAGGACTGGAGAAACTGTACAAGTGGTTGTTGTGGCACATCTGGTGAGGGCAGGTTGCCAACAAGTAAGACTGAAAACATGAATAAAAAAGCTACAAAGAAGATTCAAATTTTGCTGGTCTCCCACCCGGATGTTTCAGATTTGGTGAGACTGCTGGCTGTCTGGCCTTAAGGGGAGGCTAAGGATCAGATAAAGAAGCGGTTCCTTCTCTAACCTGCCCAAGTGTTTACCTAGAGCCTTGAAGTGCTTTGTGATATAAATTACTTCAGAAAACTAGTGCAGTTATTCTCCTAAAAAGAAACTGGACATTGTGGAGGAATGGCTGTCTGCAAGAGGACATGACTTGATTGGGATGAACAATCCAGTTCTAGATACAGGGTCAGGGGAGAGGCCTCAGCCGTAGGCCCAAAGCCTTGGCCTCAGGCCGGCAGCCTTAGCAGCAGGCCTGGGGATGGCATTGATCTCTCCCTGATCCCGCTTATTTTAGGGTATGCATATCTTTTCTAGCCTTTGTTTAAGATTAGTAAAACAGAACTGTGCTTGGGAACTAAGGGAGTAGTGTTGTGTGTAGGAAGCAACTTTGTATCAGTTATGAAAACTTAAGCCGGGTGGATGAGAGCCGGGAGTCAATCGTGTGAACACCTGCTAGCGTGTGTATCTGCTGCTTGCCTGTATAAACTCTGCTAAAACTGCAATAAAGGAGGACGACCATACTCATATTGAGATTCCATCGTTACTCGGGGCCCAACTTCCCACTCCGACAGGATATTTCTGTCAACAGTGTTCTCTGCTCAAGTTGTGTTTGAAAAGCTTTAGGTTATTGCACAGACCTGCTGTGATTGAGGGGTGTAATGGGACCCACTGCACCCAGTCACTGCTGAAGCTGTCAGCAGCTTGGTCTGCCTTGTCCTTGTTTACAAAAGGACAAAGAGTTTACAAAGCATCAAAACAATCGTGCATAGTTTAAAATAAACTTTAATGCCTTATTCAGGGGAGGACTTTCAAGTAAGGCAGTAATTAGATTTTAATGTTAAGTTATTTTTATCGATTGACATTCATGTGTAGATGGAACGAATTACATAAAAATAACTGAAAGCAAAGTACCATAAGAACCCTAGCTGGCCAGTATTCATCTAACCTTGTATTTCCAGTATTTGTTACCCTGTATTGATATATCTGTTAATCTATATGAACACGGTTTGAGACATGTTACCATTTGGGAGTAGTTCCTATGCATGTCTTGTGATTTCAGTTGAATATTGTAAAGTTAAATGAAATCGGTATGTTACAAGAGGGGTTGTCCTTGACTGTGAGATTTACCTGCTTCTTGTTAGCTGACACATCCCTCCCCAGCTAGTTCAACCAACGGCATGGGAAATAGTAACTGCTGGTAAGGATTGCACCACTTTCAGATAGAGAGTTGGCTAAAGGCAGAACAACTGGCTTGTTTCTACCTCTCTTTGTAGTGGCTGTATGGAAAATGAGAAATTGTGAACAGTAGAAAGAACTCTGCCTTTCTCTATCCATTATTCCTGCTTCTCCAAAAGGTACCAGCAAGCTAAATGGGAATTGTTAGATGGCAGAGACAGTAACCTGAGAAATGAGCATGTCTTGCTCAGTGCTTGCAAAGCAAGGAGGGAAAGGAGCAAGTTTCTGAAGTCCGCCCTGTGTGGTTATTCTGTTCCTGCCTCCTGGTGGCTCTGGCCACCCTTCTGCACTCTCCTTAAAGATGGCAGAGTGGAGATACTTTACCTAAGGCCTAAACAGTTCTTGCAGTACTCTGTGCCTACTGGTTCCTTGTTGATAGTAATACATGTTAAGAGGCATTTAAGTGTTTCACCGTGATTTCAAGAATTTATACCAAAAATCTTGGCTACTTAGTGTATAAATTTGGTAAAACAGAAGAGTCTGATGCAAAATTTGACAGTATTTTGGGGTCTTACTTTCTGTATAACCAACTCAGGAGGATTTTGCATACATTTCTAGTGGATGAGAGTTCAAAGAATTTCTTATATTTAAAAAGAAAAGAAAAGCTCAAGTATCCCAAAATAATATAGTAGTTTCCAGAATCTTTAACAAGACAGACACAACGTTGCTATGTGCTTACAACCTTTTGAATGTTTAGGACTGCCTGCATCTCTCAAACCAGAGCCTTTTTCTCCAGTACGCATAGGCCTGCATTTTTCATAGTAGATCATAACTTAAGCTCAAGATAAAGCCCCTTTGTTGTGTCTAACTGGTCACAGACTTTGCTGCTTCGTTTTGGCTTAACTCTGATAAGAAATTTGAAACCCTTTGTTAGCTTTTATGTATCTAGGTCTTGGTTCAGGTATTAAAATTTAGAAGCTTTTAGAGAGAAGACTTCTAAGTCATACAAAGAATGAAATTCGTCAGGACAGTCCAAGAGAAAAGAAACACCAGTATATATCATTTTATATGTAATCTTAACTTCTGCGCAGTCAGGTTGCTCAACTGATACTATGAAAAATGTCACCTGTAAGATTATCAGATTCAACTGTCTGATGCAAACGCAAGCCACACTTGCATTTAAATCATACTCTTTCTACACCACATACATATTGTTCTGTGCAAACCCCATTGCTGATGTGAGAAGGGTGTAATGCAATTCCAAAGTTCTTGGGAACTTTGTGAGCAGCTTTGCTTTACTGCTTCTCCATCGTGCAGTTCACTTGAATTTGCTTATCACAGTTTATCAGTTTCAAGGCTTTCCGATGAAAGTGTTGTTTGCAACCGCTGTCTGCTAGATAACTTGTAATTCTTATATAGCTGCCAAAATGCTTTAGAGGGAAATAGTCTTGTTTGACTCAGCTAAATTTTTGTTAAAATAAGTCTTACAAGCTTCTTTGTGAGTTTCTGAACATATCTTCCTATTTATTAGATGTTTTATGAGGGAGGGAAACTTGTCAAATTCTTTAAAACCACAGATCTCTTTGAACCACAGTCTTGGAGCTAAGCTTCCTCTGATTTTTCTTTTAATCTGAAATGAAAACCAAACCTGTTATGAGAAATCAGACCTGACTTTTCTATAGCTGCAATTAGATCACTTCACATTGAGTGTACAGTGTGTGTGTTACCCTGGCATCAGCAGCAAGCTTTGCCTTTGCTTTAGCTTAACAGGACTTTGGACCGGCCATCAGTCTGTCTGTTCCATAGTTCACCCTTTTCAAATGTATTTATATCAAACAATTAATGGTGCAGTTGTAAAGCTTAGGTCATGTTTGTGAAGCACTTTGACATTGATGCCAAGCACCAATCTTTTTAATTCCTTGTTGTAAAGGAATGTTGTTAAAATTATCATTTCAGTCTTACTGCTTGCACCAGGTAATGGTAGTTCTTGGTGAGTACCTGTAACTTTGAAAGTCACTGCAAAAATCTTTATTCTTTTCGTTTGCACCATAACTCTTGGGTCATTTGAACAACTCCCAAATTAAGGAAAAAGTCTTTCTCCTAGCTTCTAGGGTTTTTTTAAGTTTTGGTCATAATCTTTAATGGTTCACTATTCACTATTATCCAGTCTGGTTAGGTCAAGGTAATAGTTTTGATGTTTAAAAAGAAGCCCGGTTTCTTTTTAATTTAAAAAAGAAGACACCACCCCACCCCCACCCCCCCCCAAAGAATAAGTATTTCTAGAATCTCTTCTGTCCTTCCTGCTTCATACTGATGATAATACGAAAATTATTTATCCTCTAAGAAGTGAAACTGAATGTTTGAGTCAGTCTTAGAATGTTGAAACTGTTTTAGGAGTCTGTTTGTATATAGGCTAAAAGAAGCATAAAACTTAAGAAAGAAATTCATAAGAACTGCAAGATATTGTCAGAAGTTTGCCTTAAATTCAGCCATGTCTTCAAAAGCAGGTATTAGTTGCACAATTATTTTGGGAAAAAAAAAATTAAAAAATGGCACAGTTTAAGACATTACAGTACAAAGTCAGAGTCACTAAAAAGGAACATGCGAACACTTTTCAACTGCTTCAGTGGCAATCAGATGTCTTAGCTGAAAGTGATGGGAAACATTTTGAAACAGCGTGGAAGGGTTGGTGTAGGTAAGCATTTCTCAGACATTCCCTTTGGCTGTCTCTGAGCTGAGACTGTGACAAACTTTCCTCTAATAGGGCAAAGGAGGAAAGTGTTAAGTGTTGGTAAGCATGAAGAAGTCTCTAACTGCTGGAGCTTGATCAGTAACAGTACTGAAAATGTGGCATCCATGAGTATAAGAACCCACAACAAAGTTGAAATACAGTATAAAACTGTTCATCAGAATAACTCTGAACAATCCCACTTGATCAGTCTGTTGCATGGAAAGCCTGGTTTCTGTACAGTTTTTCATGTGGAGCCTTGTTTCTTAGAAAATGATTTCTCAGGAAGCAGCAGAGAACAACTGGAATGGAAATAGAAAGTCTGTATACAGAAAGAAATAGAGAATTCCTTGTAAAGTTTTTTTTAGATACTCCAAAATGAAGAACCGGAAGTGGCTGGTCCAGGTCTTATAAGGCACTATTCACAATAAGACTTAACCAAGACTCGCTCATTATGTGTTTCTTAAAACAGTAATTTAAACATTCTCCTGAGTGAATGAAGTAAATGTATCTGAGGGAAACTAGTCTGTTGATTTTCAGTATTTTCAAGAAAACAAACACAGAAATCGCCATAACCTGGTGTTAGAATGTACCCCTGTCTGTTGGCAGGATTTCCTCAGCTCCCTGGTTGATAATGTGCCATTCATTCTGACAGTTGAAATTCCTGGATAGTCCCCTGACAAACCTTATTAATGTGTAGAAACAACGTGAAACGCTTAATGCTGTTGTCTGTCTTAATTCTTTACTGACTCTGCACTGGGTGACCAGAAGCTGACTCGAGAATCTCTCATCCTCCACTGCTGTATTGCACAGTCAGGTCACACTGAAACTGAAATTGTGTTGTACTAGGTGCTGTACAGACATGGATTATTAGTCAAACCCTGTTACAAAGAGTTTACAGTCTGTACTGATGACTTGTGTGTAGCGTAGGGTGTGTGACTTCAGTGTAAGGTAGTGGCATCGTTTCTCTGTGAAAGATGAGAAAAGCTTATTACAGACTGCTCAAAATTGTACATAAAATATGTGGATGATTCAAGAACTGAACCTGAAGCAACTGCCTTTACTGATGACTGCTTTGTGTTTCCAGTGGTAAGAGAGATTATATGTAATATCTGATGTTAAAATACATCTTTTGGACAAGATTTTTTCCCAGTATGTATGAGGAAACTTTTCCATGTAATGCTATTCCTTAGAATAGCATGTTATGATAAATAAATAGATGTTTTGCGAAAAGTAGTATGGCAAAGCCAGAATGATTTTCAGCCAGTCTGGGTGAGGATCATCTGGAATATTGCCTCAGCTGCCAAGAAGAGCTGATTGAAGTGCAGTTTCCCATCTCTGTAATCTGAAAAGTTCAGAAAAATATTAATATTTACATGAATTAATGATACCCACTCCAACTGCACTTCTGCAGAGCCTCATGGGAATAGTAGCTGAGAAGCCTTCATACCTTTATGCTCATTTCTGTCTCCTCTTTCCTGTACAGACTAGGTTTTTCATGCCATGCAGTTTGTTACACGCAGGGAAAAGTGCTGTGCCTAAAGGAGGCTACAGGTAAGTTTCAAACACGGCTCATGGTTGGGTTACATATGAAGAATATAAACCAACAAATTTTAGGGGACACTACATTAACAAAGTTATGATTTCAAGCTTTTTGGTGGAGAAAATAGAAATGGAGAAACAGATATTAAAATCTTTTTAATGAGACAGTATTTCATTCAAAATGTATTAAGCAACTTTCATGCAAGCCTGCCTTAGCCAGAATTACTAGAAAACTTGCAAGAAGTTAGCTCTTCTTTCCTACCAGACCAAAGGCATGAGGTGTATTTCAGAGTTCAGTAGGATATAATTTTCCTCTGAAGAGAGCCGTGTTGGGGAAGGAGGGAGGGAAAGGCAGGCAAACATACAGACTAGTTATGGCTAGACACAGTGTTAGCCCTTGTTATTCTAGTTTAGACATGGAGCTGTCATGTGTCTGAATTGCTTCTAGATTAGGGAAACAATAGGAAAGAAAACCACAGTATTTCTCAACTAAGAATTAAAGTATAGTTAGTTCTGCAAATGGGCAATTATCAGACATAGCAGTACAAATAACAAAATACAGTGCCTTTGTCAGTGTTTGAGATACAGCTCAGACTTGAGTTCTAGGTCAGTTACTAGTTTACTGTTGTGATTTTTTAAATTATTATTTATTTAGTTTAGTTTCAGTGTAAGAAAGAAAAATGAAAAACATAATCCACCCTACCTGAAACCAGAAAGCTGTGACATACTTCCACAAACTCTGAGCTGGGCCTTTGTAAAGACACACTAGTGAGCTTGCACTGGGATTTAAATCAGCAGCTGTATCCGGCTTCAGTCCGCCCAGAGAATTAAACTTGTACCTCTTCACTCAGGCACTCCTTTGGCTGTGAGAGAAAGCCAGCCTTTCAGGTGCATTTGGCTTGGAGGGTGGAGGGTTCATTTTGGAGCAATTCCAAATCTATCTGCACAGTAACATATTCCTGTAGGATGTTTTTGTTTATTTCTAGGTGGTAGATCCAATAATCGCTTTGGTGTAGTGAACCAAGAGAACCTCTTGCACAGTCCAACCTGGCAGGCAAGAAGGAGCAGCTGCAACTTGTTTTATTAGATTTCCTTCTCTGTTCCCAGAGAACTGGAAGGATGGATCCTCAGCAAAATGTGCAGTGTGAAATCCTGTTCTTTATGTTAAAGCAGACAGTGAAGAAACAGAATAAAGTGGGAATCCTTAATTCAACCTGCTTGAGCCAAGATAGTAAAACAAAACCTGTACATACAAGGTATAAAATAAGTACATGGCCCTCAATTAACTTAGCAGCCTTGGAGCAAACAAAGTAGCTTGTTGCTCTATGTTGCTTCCAGAGTCAGTCTGGAACCTCTAGTGGGAAGCTGTACACTCTGAACAGTGGAGATGATTTGTAAAATGAGAGGGGATTATCTCCCTGTGCAAGAGTTTCATAGTGCTGCAGCAAAGCAGAGGCATCCTGAGTTGTACTATCTACCAGGCCTGGAAACTCCTAGACTTTTCTCCTATCTCCTTAGGCTTTGAATCTGCAGAGTGTCCTTGCTCTGTGACTAACAGATAAGCTTGTGTATACCCTCACTGATTACAGGATCTATGAGCGTAAGTATTTTGCTCTCTCTTTCATCCACTGAGGATTGTGTTGCCTGTCACAGAGGAGCATGCTTGAAGTGGTCCTGCTGTACTGAAACTGCAGAACCACATTCCAGCTTCCACGATGTGGTTGCTGGCCTCTAATGTAAGATCTAGGTGTAAGATTTATGTGGGAACATTAATTTCAACCTTTTTATTAATAGAGACTATTTATTTGTGTTTATATTCATGTACTAACTTTAATATCTTTTTGCTTTGGGGCAGTGTATCATTTGTTGCACAAAATTACAGCTTGCAGTAAAATCTGCACAGCTTCTTAAAGTAAAAATACTGGTTTTTTTCCAAGAAGTAGATTGATAAGGATGATCGTAAGTTTGTGTGTACGTACATAAGTACATACAGGCCCAGGAATGTTCTCTTTGCATCTCTGGCTTCATGTGAGTCAACAAGAGCTAAAGTAGAAAACCAAGTGAGGAAGTAGAGTATTACCTGCTTTAGGTGTTTGATACAGAACAACACTGACTTCAGTGGAACGGTTCTAATTCTTTCTGCAGAATGGAGTCCTCCCGGACCGATCAATGACCCTGTTCTGCCTGGACACATACTCTGGAGCCTGTTTGGTTTCCCTTTTTTCTTTTCCAGCTCCTCTAGGATGTGGTTAATTCTACAATGTTGCAGTGCGGCTACAGGGCAATTACTGTGTGCGTGAAACTGGAGAGAAAGGTTTGCTTCATGTGTAATTAAGTCTGAAATGTCTTGGTCACGTTAGAAGCACTAATTTTAATCTCTCTTACTGGTTTAGCCGTAGCCATTTGTTACATAAAACGGCAAAGGGTTTTTTTGGTCCTTCAAATGGCTTTCTGTGGGAATATGGAGGAGAAAAAAAGAAAATGTGTTCTTCAAAGCATCAAGACAGTAATACCCACTACAATTTCCTTGTCCTGCCAAAATAAATCAGCTAAGAACCCCCAAACCACTTTTTGAATAGTAAAAGTATCTAATCATCCTTTTTTGTCCATTGGTGAAACAAACCATGCCTGCAAGTTCCCCCTATGGGTGACGATTTCACTCTTTGGGTTCCAGAGATGGACTTTTAATGTCAAGTTAGTTACAGAAGCTTAAATTTAAATTTCTCTGAGGATTGTGTCATTTCAATATATTTTTCCTTACAGAAAATGGTTTAAGAAGTAACTTCCTCCTGCCTCTATCTTGCAAGTTTCCATTGCAACCAGTTTTGATTAGATGAGATGGATTTGAAAGTACAAAAATGTAAAATATACTAGATGGGGGGTGGGGAGGAGTGGAAGGAGCTCATATGGAATTGTTGGTAGGAGTATTTTTGTAATGCTTGGTCCATCAGTGAGAAATGGAACTCCAGACACAAATTTAGCTTAAATAAATGGAACAGCATCCAGAACTAAAATCCCTGCCAGTGACTTTTGGACACAGTGGATATGTGCTAGAAGTTTGCTGTTTCCCATTACAAAATATATGTTTTGGGCTGTTTCAGCAAAGTGCAGAATATGTATAAG
Source organism: Gallinago jamesoni (assembly GCA_025769975.1). Taxonomy (NCBI): domain Eukaryota; kingdom Metazoa; phylum Chordata; class Aves; order Charadriiformes; family Scolopacidae; genus Gallinago; species Gallinago jamesoni. Next base: position 11,991,116 of record JAOQGH010000069.1, on the reverse strand, counting down.
ACATTTAAAACTGTCCCAATGCGCTGAACAATACTCTGAAGGAGTGGCCTTGCACCTGGTGGTCCACTGCAAACAAGAATAGATGCGGGTAGCTGATGTCCTTGCCTTTCTTGAGGAACCTGGGAATGATTGTGGAAATGTTTAAGAATCTTTCAGTTCGGAAACATTCCTCGTCAGAGTGCAGGAATCCTAAGAGAGAAGATGCTATTGCTGAGAAATAGAAACTGAGCTCCTCCCTCAGTGACAGGCACAACAGGAGAATGAAAAGTGAAACTATTATTGTCACTTCAAGGTTTTCAACAAAGTCACTGATAAACAGCAATTTGCAATTTTACCTGAGTTTGAACTCAGAGCAAGCTCAACTCCTACAAACTGTTTTTCTGGTTATCCACCTTCTAGCTTTCTGCTGATGCAGCTACAGCAGCTAATAACTCAAAACACAGGAGTCACCAGGTGGTGAAAACCCTCTCTGCAGACTGTGCTGTAGCATGCCCACCACTGAAATAGGTAGGTCATTTCAAAGTTATTTCAGTTCAAAGTTGCTTCTTATTAAAACACATGTGAAAATGTATTGAAACTAATGTATTGAAACTAATGTATTAATGTGGTGTTTGAATTCCCAACAAACTAGATAGCAATCTTTTGTGTTAGCTGGCTTTGAGCCTGGATGGGTTGCGCTGATCCTAACATTGATGCTACTAAATGGCCTAATTTCCCCTGCCGGGCAGTCTTTGCAGAAGTTACTTTCACCTTTATGTGGCATTAGATGCTGATGTGATGATACCAAAATGTTTACTCGACACAGGTTATGGAAGTAAACATCAGTATCATAAACAGAATTGAGTTGATAATGTTCCATCTAATAGACAATCCTACAAATGTGTCTGTTAAACCCAGTTCTGTAATCTTACAAATTCCTTAGATTAATTACTCAGCTTCCAGGTGGTGGTGGCTTCTGTTCTCCTTCTCTCCCCTGGCAGAACTGAGTAAGCCACTGAATAGTTTTATAAGACAGTGCTACCAAAAGAATATGAGTGAGGTGGCAAATAAAAAGAATGATAAATAACTGGAAAGGTGTAAGGGCTGCAAACAATAACAACAACAGTCAGGAACTGACTGTGTCTAGGAAGCCAGCCCTGGGGTTTATCCATTTCCAGAGCATTCAGCACGCACCAGTGCCACTGCTTCTCTTGTAGTTCTCTGCTCTTCGCACCTCGCACAGGTCCTCAGAGCCTCTGACAAGTTTGTGTGACAGGACAGGGTGTGGGAATTTTCTGCTTTGTTTTTCCCCAAACTTATGTCTACAGTGCCAACTTCCTTGGTGCAATTTGGTGCAATAGAAGCAAAGACTTCATGGAAGTGAGTTTAAGAAATGAGTGATTATTTTTTTTTTAATGTTTGTTTTTTCTGGAAATTTTCCTATAAATGCCTGCTATCAGATTACTGAACGAGCATCCACTTATCTCATCCACTTATCTGATAAGTCAAATTAAAGCTGTGCAGTCAGTGTAATCTCTGGAAGCCAGGAAAAAGGCATTTTTAGCTCTTGAGAAAGCTTAGATGACAAAAGTCTGAGGAAACTAGGAGCCAGATACACTAACATTCTATATATTCATATATAACATATATTCATTCAGTGATTTCCCCTTTTCCCCAGCACGAGGCTTTTTGAAAAATGAAACTGCAAAGCGAAGGAAGACAACTAAAGCCAGAACTGCTATTGAAGCTTTTTGGAAGACAACTCTTTGACACTACTGACATCCTTGAGTTGCTTTCTGAAGTTTTCTTGCTGATCACCATCTTACTTGAGCTGTTTTGTCTTCTGTTCTCTTACTCCAACCCTTTGTTTAGCTACTGTACTTTGACATCATTTCCCAGAAAAGATTAAATCTTAAAACCAAGAAGTACTTGGAGCATGTGGGCATCATCACATTGGTATAGATGTGGTTGTCTCTTGTTCCTTTCCCAGCCTGGTTCTGTTCTGCCAGTTTAGATGGGACACTAGTGACCCAGGAGCCAGCACCTAACAGTGACCCATGTTGGTTTTTGGGTCTTCTCTAAGAAATGGTGTTCCAAGTGATCAAGTGGGAGGGGTTAGGATGGAGTGGAAGAGAAGACTGAAACTTTCATTTCTCTTTGTTTTCTTGCAGGTTTGTGGGTGTGAATTGGTGATGGTGTGGAGCAGTAATGCAGGAAAGGGAGAGGACAGAGCCGGGGAACTGTGGACTTCAGGCAAACAAAGGAAGCAGAACAGTAGGAGAAAAAGGACAATGTCTTATTTAGATACAGCAGCCAGAATATGCACATTAGTATCGGAGGCATCCTTCTGTATGTTCAGTGTGCTCAGAAAAGGGAGAAACAGGTATTTATGCCAATCACAGATTCATCTTTGAGCCCAGCTCACTCAGATTGTTTGATATCTTGTCTTCTAGTCACTGAAGATAGGTCATGGCATTCTTGTGAGAGTAATGTGCATTGGATGTTCAACTTTCAGGACAGAAGGGGAAGCCTTAGTAGCACTGGGAATAGTTAAGGATATGAAGTTCTCTTCTCAGCGTAGAATTCATTCAGCTTCTCACCCAGGAAATGTTCATGCATGCTGTTTGCTCAGGCAGTCACCTCGTGAGGGCACAGTTTCAGCTGACCCATGTAACCAATCACATGCCATTCTCTGACAGCACTTGTTCGTTATCAGCCCATTAAGCATGGGCTTCTAGCCAGTGAAGACATCAGATATTTGGCAAAGCATTTATAATTAGTAAGTGTTGTGGAAGAGTAATGGAATCTGAGGTCTCAGGAACTATCAAGTGTATCTGTTTCCAGCTGATAATCCCATGGAGACAACAAAATGGAAAGTGAAGAATACCAAATAGAAGGAGGCAGTATGCAGCGTTTGGATGTACTGCAGAGTATCTTGCAGCAATCCCGACTCTTTCCAGAGTTTGATACTCAGTACCTGAAGACTTTGCAGAGAATGATATTTTCTCCCCCTATTTTACCTGTGTTTTACAAGTCTTACTGTGCCACCTGGCCTGTACCACTTATTCCTGTCCTGTTCAGAAAGCTTTTTCTGTTTTTGCATGAGTTGCACTGAGAAGAACGCATTTTCATAATCTTGAAATAGTTTGATATTGAGGACATAGTCATGTTGTCGGGAGGAGAAGCACACAGAGGCTTGACGTATGCTTTCTCTAGGTGTGGCTGTGCACATTTCCACTCAGTCTCACCATTTATAAAGTAGGAATCTCCTATATTTGTTTTGGCTGATGATCTAGGATGTTTCTGCTGAGCCATAAGCCACTTTCTGCTTTCAGGCATGAAATATCAAGTCATGGTCATTGTCTGTCAACCGTGTTTTTGTTTTTCAGTCTCTTGGCATGCATTTGACAAGCTTGCTTTGGCATCTTCCATGTCTCACAGCCCATTTCCTAATAACTTGCTTCCAAACTTTTGACATTCTCTGGCTAGATGTCATCTTCCCATAGCAGAAATTCTTTTCCCCTAACATCACTGTCCATTTGGTATCGAGAGCTAGCCTATACAGCTTAAACTTTTCTTCACTCAACTTGGAGAGTCTGAAGACAGAAGGCTCCAGTGGTTCTATCCATTAAGGCAATGCCACCCCTATTGAGCCAAGTGGATTGTCACTGTTTGAGATTTGGTTTACACTTTTTCTAAAAGGGTGCAAAGAGCTGAGGAAAGGACTTTATGTCTGTGAATTTATTTACTGGTAAAGAGGTTCAGTGTCTCCATTCTGTGAATAAAGAATCAAGTGACAGCAGCATGATTCCACGTCAGCTTCAGCTGGTCTGCTGTGGGTCCTGGCAGCCCCTTCTCTCTGGAATCTGCTGCACAGCCCTGCCTCTCCCCTCCTTTGCATTTATAATACTTCTCCTGTGATGGTGGTGGGGGAGCTACTCTGCCTGAACTCTAACTGGAAGAAAAAAAAGTTCTTTTTTTTTCTTCAAAATTCATTGCCAGATCTTTATGTTATAGACCCATGTGAACTTTACTGCTGGCACAAGAGAGAAACAAGGAGGGAAGGAGGGACAGGCACAGGACCACAGCATCTTGGCTGAGATTTACTTCAACTCCTGTGAAATCTTACTCAAAACTTTCAGTGTGTCCTAAGCCCTGTGGGACAAGCACGTGCTTTCTCTGAGCTACAGTCTTAGCTACTGCGGCTGCTGTTTTCTGCTGCCTTCTTATGTCTATAATGAAACCTGTCATTCATCTTGTGACTGCTGCATCAGTATCCAGTTTCAAGAAAGCCCTTGAGAGCTATGATTTAGTCCTTGTCAGGACTTGGTATGTGCACCAGTACTGTGGGCTGTAACCTCTTTTTGGTTTTATCTATGATACAAATATCTGCATACAATGGAATAGGATTACTTCTGCTCTTAGTCTGAAGTATCAAATGAAAGGTGCTGAGCAGATCTGTGGGATTTGAACTGGATAGGGATCAAAACTGTACTTGCAAGCAGTTTAATGGCATGATGACAGTGTTCTTCCCATTTAAAACAAGGGTTCATAATATGAAACAGATTTCTTCTAAATGTCTAGAAGGGAGGAAGGGGAAAAGCAGAATGCCTTATTTTTGAGTCACTGTATCCAACATTGGAGCCAGCAGAGTCTATACTCTGCTGCTTTTTGTTTTGGGTCGGTTTGCTCTTTGGAGCATGAGGGATGGTCTAGAGAGGGAAGATACTGGCTCAGCAGATGCAGAGCATGTGGTCCAGGGACTCAGTTCCAAGTGCAAAAATTATCATTTCTCAAGTGCTCATTTCTGCACTAACACAACAGGCAGGACAGAGCAGTGCAGTTACATTTAGGTTTTTCCTTTCTGAAGTCTGGACAGTGTCTCCATCTGTGTGTTGCCCACAGAGTCTAGGCCCAGTACATTTGAAGCACGCTGAGGTACAGAGCATGCCCAGGCTACGCTGCCACAGCAGCAGCAAATAAATTGGAGTGAGCACTGGAGAAGATGTCTGGCAGCTGTATGAATATTTTGCAAAACTAGATGCAGGAGTGACAACATGGGCTGAGGACAATTGTGTCAGAGTAATGCAGGTGCTAGGATTGCAGGCCAGGCTTTTATCATGGTGCCCATAACCTGCACTTAATGCTTTTTTCTTGGTTACAAATAGGGTGAAGCTCCTCTCCCTGTTAAGTATTGGCCCAATCATGGCCCAAAAAAAGACTGTCAAACTGGCCAGTGCTGTACCCTGGGTCTGATTAAGCCAGCAGAAAAGTAGGCTTATTCATTTTCCTTGCCAGGCTTGTAGTTATACCACTTTAACTTTGATATAGCCATGTCAGGGGGTAGTGATAAACTTCCTTTAGTGCAGTCTGCGTATTAGCCATATCAGTGCATATTTGCAGGACTGTGACTTTGATGCAGCTGAACTGATCTCAGTGTAGGACACTTGTTTCTCTGAACTTTGTCCCTTTCTCCCTCAGCACCAAGCAAGGCTGCTTATATACAGAAGCTTTTCCCGAAACCAAGAGTTATTTTTCCACTGAGTGATTTCTTGCTAACCCACTGGTTGATTTCAGGTGTTCCTTTGTGTCACCACCAAACTATCTTATAGCAGCTTTGGGGGTGGCAAGCCATGTGAGTTCTTTGTTTGGCTGTTGAAAACTGCTATGATAGTGTTCTAGTAAATGCCTTGGTTTCTGTTAACCAGTTCTTGAGATGCTGTAGCTCAGTGGAGTCAGTTAACTTTTTACGAGACTGTAATTTTCACTTTCAGGTTCTTGGATTTATTGCCTTTCCCTGATGCAGTGAATAGTAGGGTACTTGTTTAAATATAACTTTTCTTCTTGAGTTTTGAAACAGAAGTAGTAATCTTAAGTCTTTCTTTGTTGAAAGATTTTGTTGATTTCCTTGTGAATCCCTGATAAAGAAAGGAACTACAGAATGAGGCAATCTTTTAAAACTGTATAATGCTTCTGGCAGTGATGCATCGGTATTTATGTAGGAATTATTTTACCAGAAGTACAGATGGGGGAGGGAGGGATACATGCTATATTATTCCCTCACAGAAAAGAAAAATCAATCCATTCTCATAAATAATATACAAAAATCTCAACAAGATCTAAATTCAATACAATGAAGATGTCACCAAGGTTCTAAGCCTGACTAGCCTAAGAGCTGGCTGGGGAAAGCCTTTATCCAGTTCAATTGCTGGCAAAATCTGGGTGGACCTGATCACCCTTACTATCTCTCAGAGCTTCTGGAGAGAGGACAGTTACCTCTCTGTAGGGCTGAGCAACCAGTAAGTCTCTGCAGTGAGACATTTGTGGAAGGCAGAGGGTTGCTACTACCTACTTACTCTCCAAGATTAAGCAAAATAGCCAGGTGGATGGGCTCTAGTGGTAGGTTTTCTGCCTTCAGCTGAAGGCATTTCAGACTTGTATGAATACAGAAATTGCCTACTCTTATTCAAGATTTGTTGTAGTGATTAAATTAACAGTAAAAGGATGTATGTAGTGGCCTAGCCTCGTACAGTTATGCACGTGTGTGCGCACACACACATGTATGCCAAAAAAGCCACCCAAACACACACCCTCAGCACTCTCCTCTACCTTCACCTACCTTCTCCACCACTTTCACCTACCTTTCTTTATCTTGCTCACAGGGCAGGGAGCAGCATATCCTATGGTTGGTTAAGACAAGTAGACGCTGGCTGTTGCCTCCAAAATGTGAGGTAGGCCATCCCAAACATATCTAAGTTGAGCTGCTTGTACTTTTTCTTCTAAGATTAGGTGGGTAGAGAAGAATAGAGTGGTTTCCCCTCTCTTCACAACTGTGGGCCTTCAAAAGGCTGGAGGCAGCAGACAACTCCAGTATTTCAAGCTTTGTAGCAAACTGGATTGGAATTGACCAACACATTGAAGCCTTCATGGCAGGAATAGGAGGCAGAAGAGGCAGCACAATAACATGAACTTCATTTACTCAGAAAATCAAGACAAAAAACTAATGCAATGCAAAATTCTGCTATGTGCATAAGCAACTGCCCAATTTAAAGCAAGGGAGCACTGAAATTTCCTGGCTGTCCCATGGAACCACAATTGTGCCTGAACTGTATTTCTCTTCCAGCTGTTATTCTATCCAGGCACTCTTTCTAAAGTAAGCTAACACTTCCCACCCCCCACACCCACACCCCCTCCAAAAAGGCAAACAAACCCTGCCTCATAGTTTTCTAGAACTGACTATGTTGCAGGTGGTTTTCATACCATGTGTCCTTTTGTTTAGAATTTAAGGCCTCTTCCTTATCACTAGGCTGTCAGAACTGTGAATAATGGGCTTTTTTCCCCCGGTACTAGAAACTTTTTTTAAAGCTATTCAGAGAGACCTTGGCAAATATTTCTCTGTTAGGCAGTAATTAAATAAAGTCCCAAGTTACTTGATGCTGTCCCTCCCTTTTCCCTTGAGTTTTTTGTATGCTTTGCTTTATGCTTATAAATACCACAGAGATAACTAGAAAGGGAAGCCTTTTTGAGAGGTGCTATTGTTATCTGGCAGCTACCCAGTAAGGGCCTATTGGCTGTAAGTCAGCGCTGAGCTTCCCTGAGAAAAGGCAAGTTTAAAGTTAGTTTAAAGAAAAAAAAAGAAAAAAAAGAAAGAAAAAGAAAGCCAACAAACAAAATACCAAAAACCTCACTGTCTTGTGTTTGCTGTTTAAAGGGAAAGGAACAGAGGATGTTTTATCTTCCTGTATAAGCAGACATGGACAGATTTTAATGCTGCAGCTGAAAGCACTTCTCAGTCCCTCTTATCACTGGGGATTCTGTAGAGCTGTGGATGGTACTCCACAGTGCAAAGAGTGGTTCTAGCTTTTTGCCTATGCAGTGAGCTCCGCGTGCTGGGAGTAGACACTTCTCAGTCCTCTGCATCTGCTTGAGTCTGAGCCTGCATCTTCCTTGACTGTGCTTCAGCTGCAATGCTGCAGTTAAAACGGCTAGGCCAGAGAGGTTTGTGATGTTAACTTGTAGCTATAAGATGTCTTTCATGAGATTGTAACTGCCTCTGTGCTCAAAAACAATACAGCAGAATTTTTTGTGTTTATATGCAGGCCACAAAATATAAATGAGTGTTGATTTAATGGTTGAAAACAGCAGGTGAGCTTGCTGCCTCTAGGTACTTTTACTTGCCCATGCCTAGGAAGTGAAGTTGCACAATGCTCTGTCCTGTCAAACTAGGCATCCAAAAAGCACTAACTACTTTTCCCATATCTTGTCCTGTTGTTTTCTTAGTTGTGTTTGTGCTGTTTTTCTAAAACATGGGATATTGGGATCATGACAATAGCATTTTTAAAGATTCTTGAATTCAGAAACTACTATTTAGAGTGAAATGGTCACAATGATTTTGTGAAAACGGCCTCCTTCTATCTTAAAATGTTAAATGATGAAGTACCAAAGTTAATTACTCCTTAGTCAGCTGGATTTTACTTTTTTTTTTCCTCTTGTCTACCTAGATATAATGCAATGGTATTAGCCTTCAAACAGCCATACTTTACATCTAAGTTAATGGGTTTCATACATTTTCTGGTCTCTCTTTATTACATAGAAGCTTACCTTGGTTTTTCAATTAGATATTACTATAGATATACTAAGATTATTTTTATAATTATTTTGAAAAATTTTGAGGTAATGAATAGAATAGCATAAAACTACTCTCTGTTTTAGACAGAATCCCAGCCTGAAAATAATTTTGGTTTTGTAGTTTGGATGTAGCCAGGAGCTTGTTGTAAAACTTAGATAATTGTTCCTGTGCTCCAGGAAAGAAAATAAAATTGAAAAACACTAAACATTAATTTGATTGTTAGGCTGTAATCCTATTTGGGCATAGTCAAATAGTAATCCTTGTTTGAACTTGAATGCCTTGTTCACTGCCCCATATTAAATGTCAGAACTCTGAAGCACAAATAAGGTAACAGTAAGTATTTGTATTAAAATCCATATAATGATTTATGGAGCAGTACTTTTAAACCCTTAATGAGTTCTGTAAAGCTCATTTCTAGTTCCCCCTCCTGTACATCTTACCCTTAATATGAAGGCAGCCTTACACCAACGGCAGATGTTCCCATGCAGTCAAGGCCCTGCATGCTATGGAGGTTTTCTGATTACACTAGATTTCTGATTACATCTAACTAGCATCAACACACAAAAACTACTGCTGGGGAACAAGGAGGCCATATATTCCATACCACAAAAGGGCCTATATGGCCCTATATGGTCCTAAAAGGACCTATGGATATGATCTACCTGGACTTCTGTAAGGCCTTTGACACGGTCCCCCATGACATCCTGCTTGCCAAATTGGAGGGGTATGGATTTGATGGGTGGACTGTTCACTGGATAAGGAAGTGGCTGGATGGTCACATCCAGAGGGTTGTACTCAGTGGCTTTAAGTCCAGCTGGAGAGCAGTGACAAGTGGTGTCCCTCAAGGGTCCGTGCTGGGACCGGTACTGTTTAACATTTTTATCAATGATATAGACAGAGGGACTGAGAGCAACATCAGCAAGTTTGCAGATGACACCAAGCTGTGTGGTGGTGTCGATACACCTGAGGGACGGGATGTCATCCAGAGGGACCTGGACAGGCTGAAGAGGTGGGCTCAAGTAAACAACATGAAGTTCACCAGGAGCAAGTGCAAGGATATGCACCTGGGCTGGAACAATCCTCGGTATCAATACAGACTGGGGGATGAGGTATTAGAAAGCAGCCCTGGGGAAAGGGACTTGGGGGGGCTGATGGACGAGAAGCTGGCCGTGAGCAGGCAGTGGGTACTTGCAGCCCAGAAGGCCAATCGCATCCTGGGCTGCGTCAAAAGAAGTGTTGCCAGCAGGTCCAGAGAGGTGATTCTGCCAGTTTCCTCTGTTCTGGTGAGACCTCACCTGGAGCACTGTGTGCAGGTCTGGAGCCCTCAATATAAGAAATACACGGACCTGATGGAGTGGGTCCAGAGGAGGGCCACAAAAACGATGAGGGAGTTGGAGCACCTCTGCTCCGAGGATAGGCTGAGGGAGCTGGGGTTGTTCAGCCTAGAGAAGAGGAGACCTGGGGAGACCTAATAGTGGCCTTCCAGTACCTGAGGGGGGCCTACAGGAAGGCTGGGGAGAGCCTATTTACAAAGGCCTGTAGTGACAGGATGAGGGGCAATGGGCTTAAACTGAAGAAAAGCAGATTTAGATTGGATTTTAGGAATAAGTTCTTTACTGTGACGGTGGTAGAGCACTGGAAGAGGTTGCCCAGGGAGGTGGTTGAGGCCCCTTCCCTGGAGACATTCAAGATGAGGCTCGACGAGTCCCTGGGCAACCTGGTCTAGTTGGGGGTGGCCCTGCTGACTGCAAGGGGGGTTGGACTAGATGATCTTTGAAAGTCTCTTCCAGCCCAGATGATTCTGTGATTCTATGATTCTACACGAGTGGTTATATTTAGAGTTGACTAGAGGGTGATCCTGGCTAGCCAGAGCTATATGAGCTGCCACCCCTTTCTCTCATCTATCTCATCTTTTGACCATTCATACTCTAATGCCTACATCTTGAACACACCAGTGAGATTTGCCCCAGTTTCTCTTACACTGTATTTTCCCAAGGTGTTTCTGGTTTGGGTTTTCTCCTTCACCAGGATGAAGAGGATCAGAACTCACGTGAGCCGGAAGAAGGAAATAATAGACTGGGATGAGAAGTGTCGGGAAAAAGGAAAGCTCATATCCAGAAGGTAAACAATTTTGGGGGATGGCCTGGGCTGCCACTTGGCATTTGAGCTAGAAGTTTACGGTGCCAGTGTTAACTGAAGGGCACTTACAGTGTTGATGGATATCTGGTGTGCATGGCCTTAACAGTAAGGAAAATATTCAGCAGAGGCTTTATTAAAGTAAAAATACAGAGTTTTTCATAGCTTTGAAGTTAAATCATTGCTGCTGCTTCCTCCTTTCTGGTTAATATCACCAGAATTCCCTAGGAAATGTTTCCCAAGGAGGGACTATCCGCTTTCTGTTTCTGCTAATTGCTTTCATTCTGTGAAATGAGCATGTAATTACTTGCTCAACTGAAGCATTTGGAAACACTGAAGTAGTATCTGATTCATCAGATCTGCTTTTCTTAATTGCTGTTAGGTAATAAAGTGTGACTGTATAGGCCTTATAACCAAATCCCCAGTCTGTGATAAGCAAATATGGCAAGGCCAGGGAATACTTGGAATTTTAGACAGCCTGGAATGATAAGGAAGTAGATTTCTTTGTTAGCACTGGTACAGCTCAGGGTTTTCTAATGGTGTGTGATGCTGCAAGGACAATGCTGAGACATGCAATTACATTTCAGTAATACAAAGCCCTGGCTGTTAAATGGAAATTGTAAGCTAGGACCAACACTTGATTATAGTAAGAAAGGAACAAAAATAAGCGACGTTTTCTGTAACTTCCCAGCAAGTCAGTAAAATGAAGCCAATAACAGAGAAATTTTCCTTTGTGTACAGCAATGCAAAGACAGGAGCATTCCCTTGAGTGTTATTGCAATCCCTGTCCAGAGAGAGAGACTTTACCTGCTCACTTTTGAGGCTGAGCTCAGTATAAGCATTGACTGGGGGAGGAGAAATTTTCATGTTCTTCACAAAATAAAATAAAGCGTTCTGTGTATGTTACAGTCTCCCTCAGGATCCTCCTGGCTCTAATAAGCTTCTGTGTCTCTTGGGGGATGAATCTTCTTCCCAGTGTGCAAGCATTCCCTGGGCTCCGACTGCCCTTTAAAGGCCACACAGATGCTCACAAGTTATAATTGTACTTTCAGATGTAATTCAGAGATGGAGAGAAAAGAAGGGGTGAATTTTGAGGCAGGGGCTGATTTTCTTCTATTTTTTTCTGTTTCTCAAATTGCTTTTTAGGAGGGAGAGAAACTGCCAGAATGAATGACTGCTGTAGAGTGGAGCACATGAGCCAGTTCAGCCTATGTAAATATGAGATATATATATATGCACACATCTCTCTTTTTTCAACAAAGTATTTTAGCAAAAACTGACTAGATGGAAAGTTTTGCATGAAGACAGCAGCAAGAAGTCAGAGGATGGTAGGATGGGGCAGAACAATCAGGAGACAAAGGAGCTCAGAAAGGTACTGAGAGACTCTGAGAGGATTTCCCGTAACTTCTCAAAGAAAGTTTACCTGTGTCATCCAGCATACCGCAGCCTAGCTGAGCTCTGTCTGTGCAGTGAAATATCAATGAGGAAACAGTAACCAAATACTATCTCAATTAATTTAAGTTTGAAGTACATCCCCAGACCAGTATTTTGGGGATAAATAATGAGTAAGTCTAGAGTCTGTGAAAGGTGTGACCAACATCTCTTGGAGAAGATCCTATAAAACTCTTTGTATGTATTTGCAGTCTATGTAAGCATATTTTTCTCCATTGCATAATGTGTAAGGTTTCTCTAGTGTCCTAAGAGCTGAATAGTTTTGGTTCAGGCAAGCCCAGAGTAGAAAGTTGTCAGCTGAAACTGTTAAAAAATTACTTGACTCTTGTCTAGGACAGTTTTACTCTCCTTAGCCTTCTTTTCATATTAGATTCACTGAAAAAAAAAAATAGTCAACCTACTTCTAATAATCTCTTGAGGAGAAACTGGTGGATATGAACTCCTACACAAAGTCAGTGCAGACTTTATCTTGTTGTAAATTTGATGCTCTATGTTGCATTACCAGGAAGGAGCCTTTCAGCATGGCAGCAGAGGTCTAGCTGCTTCTGTTAAAGTCCACAGAAAATTTCCCATCTAGCTTTAATTTGGATTATGCTGAACACTGTTATGGTATCAGAGGGAAGTCCTGAGAAATCAACAGGAGTTGCTTCCTCCTGACTTAATTGGAGCTACAGATTCTTGTTAAAGAAATCAGTGCAAACTGTGTAGTTCATGCTAAGCTAAGGTTTATGTGGTTTGAAATTTTCTGTGCTGACCATAGTGCGTCACCACACAGCTGAACGCTGTAGAGCTTGCGCTGATGTCTGGGTTCCTCACACCACACAGTAAATTAGTGCAGGCTTGTGAGGCTGTTTCTCTACTGCAGAGTAGCTTGGTGATCCTCTGACTGCTCTTTTATATTATGGCTAGTCTATTAACTTGCCTCAAAACCAGTCACTCTGTGGCCATCTTTCTGCATTTAGTCCTTTATTAAGTCATCGATTAAAAAACTAGGAGACTGTTCAGACAATTGCAAAAAGCCTTTGTTAATGAAGTGCTGATTGTGCAGCACTTTGATCAGAAAGTGTCCCAAGGAGGCAAGTAGGTGCCGCACCCTTAGCCAGCTGCTGCCTAACAGCTTCCTGCTGCTGCACACAGATCCCTGCTGTCAGGGATCTCTCCATTCCCAATTTGTTGCAGGGATGTTTCCACATAAAGAGATTAGCAGCTGGATGAAATTCCTCTGGAAACTAGCTTGAACTTGTTATCCAAATTTTTCTAGGTATCTTTCGGATATCCCTATTCTCATATTTTTGGCTTCTAAGCCTGGGCAGCACTCATATGTATTTTAAATCAAGTTCATTCTAAAGGTGATTACATTTTTTGGCTCTCTAAGCATTTGTTGGAAGAAGAACAGTTTTCTGAGAAGCTTATAGAAAGTTTGGCACCACTGTACATACAATCAGGATATAAACCACTTCATGGTCTAATTATGGTGCATATCAACACTTCCACACATCTATTCTGCTGGGATTGTGCTGTGTAGGCATTACTCTCCTGATTAAATACTACCCAGATAAGAGTATTTGCGGGTGCTTTTTCTTGGAAATAGTAGTGTTATGTCATATTTATCCTGGTATATTACAGAGCAGGTTATGCTACTAAGTTGTGCCATGGATGCTATAGAACAGACTAGAGAAGCAGTGTGGGTGTGGTACAGCTCTTAGGATCCAAAGCTAAAATTCTGCACCAAGCAAGACCAGGGAGAGGGAAAGCCATGTGAAAGCTGGGGGCGGTTAAAAAAAAAAAAAATTAAAAATCATCATAAGACAGAGAATAAACTGTTGCTGAAAAAATGACTGTGTGTAACCACCCCCAGGGTGCAGGATGCCCAGCGATATGAGATTGAAAGTAATGGCAGAAGATTACTTCTGTTACCAAAACAAATCCAAAGCTTCATTGAATAATAGTTGACAGAAATATTAACAGTACCATACAAAAATATTTGGGCTGTATCAGTGCCAGAAACATTTATTATATAGCAGTTATCTGGGAAATTAAAGCAGTCCATGATGAATTGGTTCTTCACAGTATCTCTGTCTCTCTCTGGTAAGAGAGAACTCTACCTATAGCAAGTCTGGATAAAAGCACTCTCAGTACTTTGCAGTAGATCCACCTTTACTGACTTTCTCAAAGTAACTTTGTCTCAGGCAAGCTTTTCTCATTCTTAACATTGTTCTTACTATTTTGCAGTTTATCATATCGCTGAAAGGAGTTCTCATCACCCTGGGAAGAAGAAATTTCACTGCAATTCAGACATCTTTGTGACATATTAGTGTACCGTAGACTCAGAGGTACCATGTCCTACCAACCCAAGAAACTTCAACCAGTAAGTGGGTTTCTTGTTAAATATTGCCCTCTAAGTGGTGTGAAACTAGTTAAATCAGTTGCCTTTCTGAATTCTGCCTTTATCCACTTCTAATGGAAGTCACACAATATAGGAGTTTCTGGTTGTAAAGTCTGTTGCATTGAGAATTAAAAAAATCTGCTAGTGCCAGCCATGGCAGATTTTCTGTTCTTTGTCTTTAGGATGGTTTGATGCTGTGCTATATAGAAAGGTTATTGTTGTGATTGACAAAGTAAATATGTATATAAATAAGATATTTACAGGTGACCGAGAAATTAGTTTCAGTTTCTATTACTCTATGCTTCTGAATTCTGCCCTTGCCATGAATGAAGTGGTTAATACTGAATTGACAACAGAGCTCTAATTGCTGTTCTTTTGTTTATGGACTGCCACTTGTACATGAAAATTAGCTTTTTATGTTCATGGAGATATTATTCCATTACCTGGTTCAAACTTAGACAGAAATTTGTTCAGACTTGATGGAATTTCAATGAAAGACCTCTTTTCTTAGGATATGCTCAAATGCAGCTGTTAGTTAGGCTTACAACTGCTGATAAGCAGAGTAGGCATAGGAATGTTTGTGCTAGTGTTACTTACTGGGTGATATTGTTACCACAGAATCAGACTGGTTGAGGTTGGAGGTCATCTGGTCCAAGCCACCTGCTCAAGCAGGACCACTTAGAGCCAGTTTGCCCAAGACCACATCCAGGCGGCTTTTGAGTATCTCCAAGGATGGAGACTTCACAGTCTCTCTGGGCAACCTGTGCCAGTGCTCGGTCACCCTCACAGCGAAGAAAGGTTTCCTGATGTTCAGAGGGAACTTCCTGTGTTTTGGTTTGTGCCCATCGCCTCTGGTCCTGTCTCTGGGGTCCACTGAGAAGAGTGTGGCTCTGTCATCTTTGCACCCTTCCTTCAGGTATTTATATACATTGATAAGATCCCCCTGAGCCTTCTCTTCTCCAGGCTGAACAGTCTCAGCATTTCCTCACAGGAGAGACACTCCAGTTCTTTAATCCTTGTGGCCATTTGTTGGGGTATCTCCAGTGTGTCCATGTCTGTCTTGTTCTGGAGAGGTCAGAACTGGACTGGGTGTGCTCCAGGTGTGATCTTTCCACTACTGAGCAGGGGGGAAGGATCATCTCCCTAGAACTGCTGGCAGTGTTTTCTCTAATGCAGCCCAGGACACCATTTGCTGCCTTTGTCACAAGGGCACATTGCTGATTCACGTCCAACTTGGTGTCCATCAGGACCCCAAGGTCCTTTACTGCAAAGCTGCTTTCCAGCTGGTAGGCCCCAGCATATATCAGTGCATAAGGTAGTTCCTCCTCAGGTGCAAGATTCTGCACTTCTCTCCTTGTTGAACTGCATGAGGTTCCTGTCAGCCCAATTCTCCAGCCTTTTGAAGTCCTTCTGATTGGCAGCATGACACTCTGGCCACTCTTCACAGTTTGTGTCATCTGCACACTTGCTGAGGCTGCATTCTCCCCCATCATCCGGATTGTTAATGAAGGTGTTAAATAGGACTGGACCCAGTCATAGTATCATAAAATTGTCTAGGTTGGAAGGGCTCTTTAAGATTTTTGAGTCCAACCATTAACCTAACACCGCCAAAGCCATTGGTATTGATGCCTGGGGTACATCACTAGTTGCTGGCCTTCAAAAATGGTTGTGGTTTTGTGGCTGTGTCCTCAAACTGAGAAAACAAAGACTCAAATTATTTAGAAACCTATGGGAATCGGCATGCCCTTGACTGGCTTTCCTGCAGGAGGCAGCATTTTTCTCCTCCCAGTGTAGCAGCAGGCGAGGTATTTTGTGTTCTTAGCTTTTCTGTGTTAGCAGTCACTTCTGACCTTTGATGCCTGCCACGGTGCCACCTGCACAGCCACAGTGCACTCCTTCACCCTGGTGTCTTCATCTTCCACTTCCCCTTTCCCCACTGCTTGCTCATCACATCAGAGAGCTTCTACCTCAGCCAAATATTAGTAGGAAGACCACATTTCTATTAAAATTATTGTTGGTTTTTAAGAAGTGCTTGAAGAAACCATAGAAAATTCTGATCGCTTCTCGGAAATAAGACTGAATTACAGAAATGCCTTCAGTGGAATCGTTTATGATGTGCTGCAGCATCAGTGCAGCCACCGTGGCCATGCAGGGGATGTAAGAAGAGAGCATTGCATAGCTGTGGGAACACCATGCTGTATTGACTTGCACCACACAAAACAAGCAGTTGCGTTTTACAAGGCTCCATGCTATGGTTTACTTTATAGCAGCTCAAATGTGTAACCTGAAACATTTATTTTATGAATTAAACTTTCTGAGGGAAAGGACAAGAATTCACTGGAGAACTTTTTTAACATCTTACTCCCCAAAGCTAGTAAGTTTTTTGCATCTAAGGTTAGGTTATACAGCAAAGTCCAGAAAAACAGGAGACATGGTGACATGCTGCTGTCCCAAGTTAAATAATTTTGCTTGAAAGCAAACTGAAAAGAAAGTTTTTTCACTTTCATACAACTGTTACACAATGCCATGCTTCCATGCAAGGGCTTCACCTGTCAAGAACTTGCCTTGCATCTGGAAAGTTAAAGCAGCGTGGTTTCAAAGAGACAGGGGAAGATAACCAGAGGGAGGTCAGCTTAACAGAAGTCTGGGGACCAGGCAAATGCTAATGATACCAGAAGAAAGGTTGTGTTAATATAAGGGCCCTGAGATTTCTGTTACAGCCCTAACCACCGACTCTGGCTTTTGGAAGGATCACTTTGTTTTTTAGTGTCTTACATACCTGGCCAGGAGTGTTGACCTTCACAAGGGCCTCTTCAGGAACAAACCACCAATTACCTGAAGCAACGGACTGATGGGACAGCAAAAATATGCTTTGCACGAGCAAGAGTGTGTCTGTGTGTGCAAGAGAGAGGGGGCCCCTCCCTGGCTTCTGGAGGGAGAAGCAGTGCTGGCAGGGGGCAGTCCCAGCAGCGAGGAGGATGGTGAGGGTCAGAGGAAGCACATTTGCCTCACTTTCTCTCAAGCTGCCTGATGATGCTACACTAAGCACATGGTTGGTACTGGGAAGAGGAAGGGCAGATGCCGGCAAGGCTGGGCACGCAGGCTGGGGAGGACCTTTCCAGGGACAGGAAACTGGCTCTTGATGGTCCCCTCAGTTTCCAGGGAAGACTGAGCCTCAGAATTTTTCTGAAGTGCTACCAGATCCCTGCCTATGATCAGATGTGGAACTTGATGGGATTATTAGAGGATTTGATTAGCAGGTGCTAGCTCCAACGCTTAAAAGAGATATATTGATTCAAAACACAGAATACTTATTTGGATTTTATTGGTATTTATACAGCACTTTTCCAAGATATTTAGATATAGTGGTTTATTGTGGTATGTGTAGGATGAGCCATGATGTCTGTTGGCTCATGTGGGTGTCAAAAGTTACTGACGGCTATGACTGAGCCTTTAACCCCCAGAAACAGGGGATATGTGACAGGGGATAATTGAAAAACTAAGCATGCTGGTAGAGATGAAATCCTGTAAATGGTGAGCAGAGGCTCTGAATAAAAAGGGTGAACCAAGGACAAATCTGGGGCTTTAATTGTGTGTTACCTCAAGGGTCTTGAGGAACAAATGATGAATGAATCTGATGATTCATCAAATTACTGACTGGCCTGGAGTGTCTTTGGCTTGCAATACAGCAGTACCTTGGGATGTAGTGAGAAAGAGTGCATTAATCGCCTCTCTACTGCCCTCCCTTCAGCTGAAAAAAGTTAATTTCAGTCCTGTTAAGAGAAGCTGCAGAGCATGAGTGACAGGTTAAACAAAGTTTACACTGCAAGTCCTTTGATTTTTGTGCTGCTTCTCTCAAAAACCTAGCTGCAGACAGAGGTTAGAGCAAAAAACTTGCTCCTGAAGAAACCAGCTGTGCAAGGGCTGCAGGCCCCCTCCCATCGTGTGACAAGAGGCCAGCACTGACTCAGTCCCTCTCCTGAGAGCCGGGATTGTTTGTGAGGAGAAATGTGTCCAGCCAGCGCTTAGCCTGGCTGTTCCCATCTGGGAACCTCATCCGAGCACGAATGCCGGAGCTGTATTGCTTTTCCAGGCCAGTGAGTTAAATTTATGCCTGCTCTGATCTGCTTGAGTTTACTAGAGTTATTCGAGGACAAGCATGACAGCAGTATACCCAGCAGAGCTGGAACATCAGGTTTGAGGATGGGGGAATAGGGAGGTGTGAGAAAAAGGAGGGAAGGTTGGGAAGGGAAGGAGCGTCTTTCCTCTGTGTTTTCAGGTAGATAGTGACCCCTTTCCCAGAAACAGTGGATCAAAGACTGCTAGGATTAATGAAGCTTCTCTTCCTCTACACTTCACAAGTTAAAGCTTTCATTTTGAGGGGTGTACACATGCTATGAGTCATTTTTCCTCTTCTTACTATTAGGCACTTAAAAATCTACCACAACAACTCTATACTCTTCTCTCTGATTCCGAGTTTTGAACCCCTATTGGCACCTCATGTGAGCCAGGAAAGCGCTGGTCTTGGCTGACAGGCACATGGCAGTTGCAATTCCTGCTGAAGTGCAGTGTCTGGAGCAGGGCAGAGAGGATGGTCCTGGTTTCACTGTGTGTTGGCTGCAATCTGCAGGGAACAGTTCATTTGTGGCAGATGCAGAAAAAGACCAAAAGCTCCCTCCTCCTGTTTCAAATTAAAAATCCAGCTCCATTTTTTTTTCTGAATTCAAGACCAGCAAATGAAGAATTCTGGCCAAGATGCTGATTTTACCCACTGACCACAAATAACTGTAGGAACAATGCACCAGTGGTCCTCTGTGATACTCAGTCCCAAAAGACTGTGACCTCTTCCTTATTTTTAACAAGCATATTTATATGCTCCAAACCTCATCCACAAGAATGAAAACAGTGTCAGATTAAATTCAGGTGGTGTGGGCATAAATTAATTCATCTGAAAAAAATAGAATTTTCTTAGATTTCTAAGTATGCTTTACCAATAAGCTAAATAAATCTTTCTTGTGGGGAAAAGGAGGGGCTTGAACACTCCCTACACCCCAATACAGGCAGAAATCTCCTGTCATGGGAATGAAATAGGCTTGATGCCCTGGTGATAGAGATCCCAGATGTTTCAGGATTTTCTCTGGGGTGGGAAGAGACTTGCAAAGCAGTCATGTTTGTGCAGTAATGTATTATGTCAAGAGCAGGGAGAACTCGGTGTTTGTCCTGGCGTAACAATGACTTGGCAGGGGCTCAGTTCTGCTCCGCAGCTTCATTTCTGGGGCCAGCCTGTAAGCTCAGGAGGAAAATATCTAATCAGATGGTCCAACTGCTGTAGGGCAGTTTCTTTTTAAAAACTGCCATCAAGTTAGAACATGTGGTTTATCTTCTAATGAAATAATATCTCCACCCTTAAATTGTAATTTAAGGACGCAGAGACTCTGATGAACCTTTTATGAATAACATTCATGAAATGATTTACATGTGTCATATGACTGTGGTGGAGGTTGCTAAGGCATTACCCTGCTCTTGAGAGGAAGAGGCTGAGACAGGTTTTGCGTGTGTGTGGTGTAGCAGCCAGGAGGTGTGACGCATAAGGGTGTTGATTTGCAGTACATTTTTTGCATCCCAGTCACATGGAACAGTTACAGAGCTCCATAAGCTGAGTTCATGCAGCATTTCAAGGGCTGTCTGTGCAGCACTCTTTTTTTTTTTTACTTATTTTCTTTTCCAATTAAATTTTAAAAAGGTAGAAATTAAGAGATAACTTACATTGCTAACACATTAGCAATAATGTGTTGAACATATTATTAGCACCCAATTAGCAATAAAAGGTAGAAATTAAGTGATAACTTACATTGCTAACATTAGCAATAATGGTGAAAGCAGGAGTGCTGGGGACACAGAGTAAAGAGCAGGATACAACAGAGCAAATGAACTTGAAAAGGAATGATGGAATGGGAGGTTTTACAATATCCTCTCTGTCTTGCTTAAGCCTGCCTGTACACGTGATCAGTGAAGGCAGCAGCATGCTGCAGGGTAATAATAAAATTGCTTTCAGCTAATTATTGAAATGGTGTCCTTTACTGACAAAGTGCCAGTAGTGGGAGGCCCCCGAGTCACACGTGCCATGTTTTGCTGACTGTGTTCCAGCAGTGTTCAGGGAAGATTTCCTTGCAGAGCCCTAACAGCTGTGCTGGTGTATCAGCTGTGCTGCTCTCCACTCATTTGTGGCTAATTTCTAGGTCTCCTCTTGGGGCCCAGTGTCGTCATAACTGATGCGCAAGTAAGACCTCAAAGTTTAAGAAAAAGGGAACTGAGTTTCTCATTCCAGACTTCAGTTTTAAATGCAGCAGAAACAAAATATTCTTCCCTCTTCCCCAAAATACAAAGACTAGCTGCTAAGGATCTGCCAGGTAATACATTAAGCCAGGAGCTGATCAGATCACCTGGAGGGATGTTTGTGTGGACCAGCTGCAGCAGAGAGCAGGCAGCTCTGTGTATACCTGTTCATGGCTTTCCAAAGAAAACAAAGGATCATCAATATCAGGAGGGACCACCTAAGGAGTAGGGTGCTGGCACATCTTTGCCATAAGCTGGGAAAACTTCTCAGATGAGAGGGCATTGTTAGGAATAGCAGTTTCCCTTGAAAGAAAATTCAAATTTCTATAAATCACATGTTCTAACACAAAAACTGAAGTAAATCATATGCTTTTCCTACCCACGTTTTCCTTCTTTGTCTTGACCCATTGTTTTTCAGAGGCCAAGTTTTCCTCAGGTCTCTGAGGTTTTTTTTCCTTTAATTGATTCCTCGTTTTATTCTTGGAAACTGCCTCCCTCTTTCTACCTCCATATTTTTCTTACCCTTTTTCTCCCTTCCTTCACAAAAAGTGCAGCTGAAAGAGCTGGCACCATCACACAGTGCCTGATTCAGAGATAGGAGAGACCACTGGACACTGGGATGCAGGAGAGTAGAGATTCCCCTACCTGGCCATTAGCTACTTACAGCATGGAGATGTGTGCCCTAAGCTCCTTTTACAGTCAGTGGAGAGAAATAAGCATTTTGGGGACATAAATGCCCCAAAGCCTGTTAGATTATGCTTTAGGTTGAGGTGAAAATCACCTAGACTCTTTAGTGTCCAGATCAATCAGGGTCATGACTATATTTAATTAATACCTCATTCTTCAAGTCTACTACTGACCTAGTGGATGACTTGAGCCAGTAACTTGCCAACCTGTAAAGTGGAATTATGTGATTTTACTGAAGACTGTAAGTTGGTTAAGTTTTACTTTGGCTTCAGCAGGATTTGGCTTTGCGCAGTGCTATTATCCTATGTTACTTTTGCCTTCCTTTTCAACCTTTGGACTCTTTTGCAATAGGAAATTGTGTCATTTAATTGGCCAGCCCCTTTAATTGGCAAGGGCTGGTCCAACATCTGCAGCCACAGGGATCAGAGCTGGAGTTAAATACCCCTCTCTTTACAGGCCACAGCTTCCTCATCCATAGAGCAGCTAACCCTTCTCTTCCCAGAGGACTGCTGCTGTTTTGGGGAAGAGAGTGACAGAGGATGTCGAGTGCTTTCCTCTTTGCTTCGCAGCAGTTTCCTGTCCTTGCTACACGAGGCAAGTAGAAAGGTTCACTGTATCAAAACAGCCCTCCAAGCTGTGGCAGGTGGGAGAGGTGGTAGGCAACAAACCGTTTTCCGTGGTTCTTATCTCCGTGAGGAAGGTGAGGGTAGGTCAGCTGGAAGCATCATTAGGTCACATAGTGCCCATAGCGCTGCAGCTGGGCGAGAGTACCTGAACTTGGGCAAAGCACAAGGAATGGGTGAAGGGGTGAGCAGAACGCTCAGCAGAAATCCTGCCTGATGCAGTGGCTTAGGCAATGTTACCAGGTCTCTCAGTTTTATTATGGATTCATTATATTTAGCGATATGAAATTCTCAGTCTACTCTCAAAAACAAACAAATCCCCCAAACAAAAACAAGTTTTCCCCAAGGAGAAAAAGCTGGCAAATACAAACCATAAAGTCTGAGATTCCAGTCCAAAAAAAAATATGTTTGCCAGCAGGATACAAAGTTAACTATAAAGTTTCACAATTTTACTCAATCCTATAAATTTCTAGGTGCAGTTCAGAGATCTTGAGCATTCCTGAGTCTCCTCTGCTTTGTTTAGTGTTTAGACACGTCAAGGTCATTGGTCATTCCATCATATTTCTCCTCTCATTCCTTGCTTTGTCCCATTTTTAATCGCATCTCAAATCTGAGGTCACATGATGCTGCTGTGCTTTTGCACGATTCAGGAACTGCAGATTAGCACAGTTGAAACTATTTTGCTATTTTCATCCATGCTGACTTTTACCCAACAACACTTATATTCTCAATTTTTTCATCCCACGGCTTTAATGAATTCTTTTGCTATGCAGTTTTCTGCTTGGTTGGATTCTACCATGCATAGTTTTTGTACAGGATCTTCCTCACTTATAAAGGGAAGGACTCTTCACACTCCACTTCAGTGATTGATTGGTTTTATAGCCTCTGTAAGTTGAGGTGCTGGTTCAGTTCCGTGAACAACAGATGAAATAACAGGATATCTGGTTATTAGTTTTCTTATACACTTCTGGGGTTTGGTACAGGATGTACCCAAGGGAAAGGTCCTGCTCAGTCATCATTATGGTGACAGTTTCATACATCTGCTCGCTGTGGAGGCATTTGCAGGACTCCCTGCTCTCTCACCTCTTCCTGAAAGGCAAGAGAACCGCACAGTTCAGTGCCCACAGTTAGCAGGCGCCGTGCCGTTTTAGCAATGTGCGATGCAGCTCATGTATATTAGACCACAGGCATGACAATGGCCTGCACCTGTCAGAGCATCAGCATTTAAGTAAGACACAATGGTTCTGGCATTGTGCAGCGTACTGCGGGACAGCATTTCCAAGCTTGTCAGTTAGGTCTGCAGAAACTTTAATTCTTGTTACCCTAAAGACTTAGAATTTTCAGAGCGCGCTGCTGAAAGAATCTCATGCTGTGATGGTGTGGGGAAAAAAAAAAAAAAGATATGAGAAAGAACAGCTACTCAATACAAACCCCTTTGGTTACATTTTCTCTCCTTTCACTTCCTTCCCATCACCTGAGAAAAAAGCAAACACAGAACAGCAAGGACCACAAAAGCAATTGTAGTGCAGAGAAGCTGCTTATAGTTCTAGCTCAGCTGACTAGTTCATTTCTTCCTGCCAGTGCATTCAAGCTAAAAGAGAAGCTGATGCAGAAGATACGTTTTCTGTATCCTCAGATTTTTGGCAGTTGCACACACTAAAAATACATGAGAGAAGAGAACATAGTCTAAAACCAGCAAGTACTGCCTAAATTTGGGGTTGCAAAGTGACTGAGTTTTTCTTGTATCATTTGGGAGTGGGCACCAGGACAGTCTGTGTCTGTTACAGTGCTTTCTCTAGTTACATTTGAACTTGTGGGTTTGAGTTTTAACTCCTAAGAGTCAGCCCTGCTTGCAGAATTTATTCTGCTCCTACTCACAAATGCCTTTCCTCTGTAGAGTTCTTTAATTATGTCCAAAACCACTGTAAATATGAATATAACTCTTACTCTCTATGCTACTTAGCAAAGCTGCAGCTGGCATATGGAGGCAGCCTTGAAGTGTTCTGGTCTGAATCGCCAGCTGTTTTTCCCGGGAAACGTTCCTGGAAGAGAACACATCATCAATTTCCTGCAAGCTATTTGACAAAATTGTTTAGCACACAGCACATATAATATCTTTAACCTTATCTCTTAAGAGTGCTGTAACATCTAGTAAGCTGCTGTTGCCTGCACAGAGTGTACTCTTCTGGCTGAAGTTCCCATTAGTACCAGCTGAGCTCCATGTAACTTGGGAACAGTCTGGGTCCCCTGTAGGTGATATTCTGCTGTACGTGCCACAAAGGCACTTATGCACTGGAAAACACTGGGACAGCAGGTGGCTACCCAGTGCTTTTTAGTTTATGGCATTTTCTGCATCACCTTGAAAGAGGACATATGGAACACCATTGTAAACAGATGTGCAAACAGCTTTGCATTGGTACCATAAGCCTCTAAGAGAAAAATCAGTTCCTCAATGATGCAGATACGCAGTGGTGCAGCTGGTGAAGGAAATGTTCTCTGAATGATGGGCTCTGCCAGAGTTAGGACTGGGACACAGGAGTGAGAAACATTGAGAAAATGTGGGGGTTCAGACTGACACTAGCCAGTTAAACCAAGGTATTGTCCCAAAATGGTTGAGTCTGAAAGTAAAGTATATAGAAAGGTCGTTAATAACACATAAGTGATCTTGCAGCTGCCCAGGATGTGGGAAAATAAATGCGAGGGTTTTTTTCCAAAGATAATATCTCATCTTTAATTTTACATGTATAAAGCTCTTGCTCTGTAGTTTAAGCAAATTGGTACCAAAAGTTAAGAAGAAAAAGCTATATTCCAGCAGAAGCATACTTGTGTAAGAGGAGGTATTTACAAGTATGAAGCTGTTACCCCTTTTTACTTTCTACATCTTGTTCTTGAATAGATGCTGGTGTCCATCTAAAGGCAGAAATCCTTGTTCCTGATTGTGGGGTTATAATGAAGGGAGTCCAGCAGCATCAGATGATTATGAACGCATGGAGCTGGAGGTGCTTTAGGCTAGAATAGTTAATTCTGGCTGTAATGGAGAGTGAATTCCATATTGGGGCATATACTACTGTAAGTACTTCGACCAAGAAATGGTAGCAGTATAAAACCAGACTTGATTAGGCCAAAAGTTAATGTGGAAATTCATTAGTAGCGGCTGACCTCATAGAACAGTTTGTGCTTCAGCTCCCAGTTCCTGCAGTTGTCTTTATGAATTGTCACCTCGTAAGGTCCATAAGGCTGAAAGTCAAAGACTTAGAAGACAGGAAGGACTTAATGCATTTTTAATGTAGACAGACTTTTGATATAGTCTTATCTTTGAGACAACTGAAATGGTTTAAATGTTTACTTGCTATTTTGCCTCTCAGGGCATAGGGTGGATTTTGGTTTTGTTGCTGTGTTAGGCCCAGGTTAAAGCCACATGGAAGCAATGAGATACGACAAGGCTGGGAGCAGTAAGCTGAAGAAAAAGCAGTGTCCCAACTGAATGACAAGTTTGTGCTGAAATTTTCCTCTTTTCACCCACAACAAAATCTCTGACTTGCCCTTTGCTAAATCACACAGTCTTGTGACTGAAAAAGCAGTTTGGCTTGACAATAACACTTAAGGTTCTAAGATAGATGAAGCCTTTCATAACAAGTGTGATCTCACTGTAGGAGGCCTAATGCCTGCTCTCCACACCTAATATCAACAAAAGAATATAAGCTTTATAAACGGTGGACTGTTTGCTAGTGTTATTAGGTTTAGCCTAAAACAATAGCCCTTAGAACTTTACTTCTGAAGCTTAGTTGCAGAGCATGTTCTTCAGATGTCACTGAGTTAACCTCAGCAGGCTACTGTGTGCAGTTGTGCTTTAAAGTCTTACTAGATGTTGTCTTCTGATATAGCTCAGAGCAACCCAACATAGCATTCCAGAAATCCATTTAATTGCATTCTGATATTCAATAATGTCTTCTCCACCGGAGTGTTTTAAATGTCACTTATCTAAAACCCAGCCCAAGGTTAGGGCTATTTGAGTGCCTGTGCCCTGTTAAGTTTGAGTCCCAGTGACAGAAAAGTTCTGTAAACATTATGTTAACCTTCTTCCAGCACTCTGAGGCATACATTCTTCTTTTATACTAAAAGAAATAAAGAACACTTTTAGAATAATAAAATAAGAAAATATTTATACTAAAATAAATGCAGAAGAATGGGAGCCTTGTAGGGTTCACAGATAGGACATCTTACTGAGTATTTTCAACTTAATATCAAATTTCTTCTCATCTCAGACCAAACTGTATCTAGGAAAAATGCCAAAGTAAACTAGGGATAATAGCTTTACAATGACTGTGTTCCTGGAAGCCACATCTTCCTTGCCTGTGTAATTTCTTGTGTACCTTCTTCCTTATTTCCTTCTTACCCCTATTTGGACCATATCTGGATGACGTGTTCTTTCAGTCACCTCTAGCTTCTTGTTGAGGTTCACTGCACACATTCCAAATTCAGATCTTTCCTTTTTCATATTGTCAATGTCTTCAAACATTTCTTTGTTGCTTCTCTGGACCTATGTGCATTTCCCCTGCTCTTAAAATATTAAAGCAGTGTTCTTTTCGATATGTTAGCTAAAAGTACTGTATATTAGTTTCATTGACTATGTTCTATAAAAAGCCATTATAAATATAGGTTTTTCCAAAGGAAGTATAAGCAGGCTAAGAATTCAGATGTCAGATATAAGTATAAATATCCACCTATATTAAACATAATCAGGAAGCTGTGAATAGGAGTATTTACCATGTGAGTCATTTCAATTTGTGATTTACTAGAGTTTGTGCAGGTTTTCTGCTGAATGTGGTTTTGATACTAATTGAAACTGTGTGTGTTTTTGTCAGTAGGAGCAAGTGACACTAACAGAGTGTAGCGTAGAGTGAAAACAGAAGTGATTTTCAACTTGCCTATGGCATAGCAGCAGGATTTCCCCATCTCTCCAGCATGCTACCTGCTGCTTTTTCCAATAGTTTTTAACTACTAGATAAGCGTTATTCCTCTGGGATGTCTTCCCAAACTAGTTAAGCTCAGCGCTATTGAATTATTTTTTCTTTGGTGCTGTTGAATTCTTTGCTTACTCTTCTGTTGCTCTTTAATCTCTCCTCCAGACCCTTTGTCTTGACTATTACTTCTTACTACATCAGAAGGATTTGTTCAGGAGAGGAAGATTACAGAGTAGTCAAGAGGAGTTTCAGCCCACAACTGGTAGATGCTACAGCATGGTTTAAGTGTCCACCTGGCTCAAGAACTTGCACAGGAGACAGGATATTTGTGCATGAGGTATAACCTGAGGTAAATAACTTCCTGTTCCAAAACAGGTGAGTGGCATGAGTTATGATGGGCTCAACACTAAGGCATTGCAGCAATACATTTCTGAATATTCCTGGAAACAGGGCTTGAAGGAAACACTCTGTTCTCTAACAATGAATAATTTCCTTCTTCCTATACTCAATCAACATAAAGCCTGTAGTCCACCTTTGAACCTTGTTATCTGTTGCTAAGATGCAGATTGTGTCTCTAGCCATTGCCAGTTCCTGTCATTTCTATTGCAGCATTGAAGTAGCCTGTCAAGGAACAGCCTAAGGAGACCAATACTATCTTCTGCCACTTCTCATCACACTGAGTCGGTACCACACAGGACATATTTTTCCCCATCTAGCTAACAAACCAAACCCTTGTTCCACTACTGACCACTTCTGATGCTTAATCTTCTCTCCGACTAGCGGACATAGAGATCTCCAGAAATGGGTAACTGGAAAGTGTGTTTAGGACAGGGAATTTGAATATATGAAGAAAGTAAAATATAAGTCAAATGTAAACAACTTTGGAACATTAGTGAAGGTGGCACTTATTGAAAATGCTTGAACTTTGGAATGCACTGGATACGATCATTCAATGAGGTATGAATTTTGGATGTGGGATGAAAATACCTCTATCTGGAGAAAGCTGGACTTCAGTCCTGGTTTCAGCTTAGAATCTGTATCTTAAAAGTTTTAATCAAAAAGCATTTCAGCTCTGCCCCAGTCAGGCTAGGCTGCAGAATATTGGGATACATTTTGTTACTTTCTATGTTGCGTTTATCTCCCGCATGGGGGGGGAATTCTCAGCACGTCAGTACTTTGCAATGAGATTGTTGCTTAAGGGAGTTTCCTGTATCTGGGTGTGTTTTAAAATCCCCCCGGATTTTGAGGAAAAAAAACCTATTTGTATCAATCAGTTCTCTCAATGATCATCACAGTTCTGGAAAGCTGCCAGCTGAGGTGGCTTTAGAGTCCTGTGTTTTGCAGAAATCAACACCAAGAGAGATGCTCACTTAGTTTAAAGAGCTTTAATGGAGCTATTTCGGGTCCTGGAACTCCTGATCATCAGCCACATGCTTCTGGGCTAAATCATTCTCTCACCAGATTGTTTTCAATTAAGCTACTCTGTCTCTAATGGATTGTGGGCATTGTGGAATAATTCTGGTTTTGAATGAACTGACACCCAACTAAGTGACTTATTGCTACATATTGCTAGCTTTATATGTATTTTGTGTATTTCCGATACTGGATTGTGCAATCAGCCGTACATGTAGGCTAAAGAGAAGTTTGCTGTTTCTTCTCAAGCCTGTTGCCTGAACCCTCTCCCATCTGCATGGCAAAGATGAGTTGAAGTGGCTATACCATATCTGGAATGGCTACACCACATCCAGAATACAGCCTTGCTGCTCTAGATTTACAGAAGTACTACTATAATAGTAAAGGCACTTGTGAGTCTGATTCAGCCTGCAGGACATTTGGTTCTGGTCTGTCATTTCTTCCCATAGAAGACATTAAAAGCCCAACAGAATAGCAGGTGTTACCTAGGCAGCCAAGTAGCACCGTAATGGAAGATAAAGAGAGACTCGGTGCTTGTGGCTGCCAAAGGGAAGGATGGAGGGAGTGAGGAAGGGGAGGAAGGAAATGTAGTCCCAGGTAGTGTAGTTGTAGCTGCTGCTCTTTGAGAGTTGGTATCTCCCAGCAGCAGTGCCAACGTTGTGGGGGTCTCAACTTGCACAGGAGGGAGCTGTGAGCAGGAAGGAGTTGGGACAAAGCCAGTTGTAGTTCTCTGGAATGAGGGGAGACCAGGCTGGGGGTGTATGGAGGAAGAAATTTTAAAATCCAAGCTGACTGACACAGCTGCTGACTGATCCTTCATATTGGCAATAAAGAGAGTTATAACAAGGTCACTACGCAGCTGCAGCAAAGCTCTCACACATCTTCAGTTGGACCATTCCTATAGAACATGACTGTGCTATAAAGGGAAAAGGAAGCCTATGAACCACTTCTCTGACCAAGATCAATATGTATTTTTTCCTTATCAACCCTACTAAAATCTGCAACCAAGCTCTCACCAGGCCTTGGTTTCATTAACATTATGTGAACTATGTGACATTATGTTTGTGCAGTCCTGAAATATCCCAATAAGGGTAAGTTTCGCTGGGGTTTGGGACTCTACTCGTACATGAAGTTGTCTCCAGGACTTCTTACAGTACAATTTCTTGAATGAGAGCAGTCTTTAGCCTGGGAATGATGGTGAAGGTTTTGGGGTCTCTGT
This sequence comes from Gallinago jamesoni, assembly GCA_025769975.1. NCBI lineage: Eukaryota > Metazoa > Chordata > Aves > Charadriiformes > Scolopacidae > Gallinago > Gallinago jamesoni. The sequence goes on along the minus strand of JAOQGH010000069.1, from coordinate 11,961,292 downwards.
CAGTACGGAAGGCAGCCTCTTGGCCAAACTGTCCACTTTTAAATTTAGATTAGTTTTGCTCTTTTATTGGTTTAGGTCTCTGCTTATAAACCCAAGTTTCCTCTACATGACAGCAGAAGCCTCTGAGGGAAAAGAAAAGTTACAACAGTTTCCTGATAGAAATCTTTAAAGATTACCCAAAATAGCTTAATCACAAACTGTGTTGTGGCAGTGCTAAAGTTCAATTATTCTGACTAAAAGAAATTAGTCTCTTAAAGGAAAGCTTTAGATCTTTTACATTTCTAATAGGATGAAAACTCCTATCTTCAGCTGCTATTTCTGCTCTTGATAGTTCACTCTGTGATTACAACAGATGAAGCAAGTAAAACTTAAGGAAACAGTCCACATTTGTTGATGGTAGGGAAAAAGAACTTTTTAGCAGGGTGACTTGTCTTATGGACAGAGCAGAGGGGCAGTTATGCCCATGTATGTTTTAGATGGACAGAGTAGAGGGGCAACTAGTTACATTTATGTTATAGTATTTACAATACACCATAAAGCCATCACCCTATTTGTAGCATAAGTATAAATATGTGTAATATTTCAAAAAGCAGATGAGCTAAATTTTCTTTTGAAAAAAGACCCAAGACTAACCAATGCAACAATTTGCTTCACTGCAATCCTTCGCCCACAACCCGCTTCCCCCAGACCTGTCACTGTATTTCTAAGAATATGCCACTTTCAGCTTTTCCACGTGTCACTTATAGTGTGAACTCCTCAGAAGTTTTATGCATAAATCAGCTTCACAGTACTAACAGGAACCTGGCTTGTCTCTGAGGTATTTGATATTTCAAATAATTTGGATTATGAGAACTACCAGCCGTAGCACATTCACTTTCAGTGCTCGATTCCTTGAGTTCATGCTGTGTGCTTCCAGGGAAGGATTGGGCCACTCGTCTGCATGGCTCCAGTTGCATCAAGGGGACTGCCCCAAATCTTCGTGGGGGAGGCTCTGGCGCTATCTACTGAGAAAATTTGTTAAATTATGTCCAGACTTTTGCAATGCCAACTCTTCCTCGCAAACCTGACACTTCTAGGGGAAGAAGGAGGGGGGATTCCTGAGGCCTCTCACATATCTGTCATGATGATAAGTTTCTTAAAAAAGAAGTAGGATTACTATAACCCATTTACAAGCCTGTTAATAGCAAAACAGAAACTGAAATTACGCATGCAGTTCTGCTAATGAGAGGTTTGAGGTTATTTCACTTTAATTCAATGGCCGTTTGACAGGAATGAAATCCACTGACTCACGAGATCTTTATTTATTTAGAGTCACTAATGTGAAGTAATTTTTAAAAAATAGCCTTTCTGAGTTTTCTTAGCCATGCCACTAACATATCACTTGAATCACTTCATAAAAATCCAATGTTGATCTAAACCAATATTAAAAGTAAACAGTGAAATGCTAGAAAAAGGGAGCTACTTTACTGGAAACTCTTCATGCAAGGGCTATTTCTGCTGCATAGGCTCCAAGCAGCTGCTGCACAATATGACATGATTACCTGAAAGGCTGTACCTTGGAGAAAAAGGAACACTATTGATTTTCATTTTGAAGAGTTACTGAAACCTAGGAAGAAAGGGAGTGAGATATTGTTAAGTTCCAGGTAAAGTAAAACAGAGATAATGACAACTGCAAGGAACGCAAGTGGATGAGCAGCCAAAATGTCTGGCTGCCTTTAAAGCTGCATAATTCTGTACCAACAAACTTCGGGGAAACAGTCAGGTTTGTTTTCCAGGAAGAGATAATAATGTAGAAACCTCTTTCTTGTGGCTTTCTTTAATCACATGGAGGGATGGTGTTAAAAGCCAAACGCGCACAGAGAGACGCTCCCTTTGAACTACAAAAGCACAACACATCCCAGGCTCAGTTCACTAAACGGGTGCTTTACTGAAAGTTACAGTCATCTCATGTGGAGCTGACCTCATGTAACTCTTTTAAAAACAAGTATTTTAGCAGCTTTTGCTGGTACAGTATTTTCAGGACAATTCAAGCCTGTCACTGGAACTAACATCAATATGCATGTGTCATGTTGCATGTTTCTCTTCAAACATTTTTTGAGCATATTTGACGATAGCTGTGCAAATCCAGTTAAAATATTTTCACTATCTGAGTACTCGTTTCCCCAGAACTGTGCCTGGGAACATTTTGCTGATGTACCATAGTACCCTCTTTCATTTCAGATTTTTAATCCACCGCTTGGTTCTAGTACAGATTAAGCTGTCTTTTTTTTTTGCAAATTTATGAGCACAAATAAATCCCTGTCTTCTATCCCCTTGGTGTTTCCTAGGAGGGCTGAGTTGTTTGGTGCTGCACACACTACATCTGGAGCACCTTTAGAAAGCCCAGGTATATGAAGTTCTGCTACAAGCAGAAACACGGGGGCACATCTAGGATCCTGTCAGGGATCTTTGTGTCACTGAAGTGCATTGCTACTCAGAGGAACGGTGAAAAGGTTAACTTGGCCTGCCCCAGCCCTACAAGGGCTGATTCAGTTGCACTGAGATGAAGTAAGACCGTATTGTGACAGAGCAGTTGCTTTGCTCAATTAGAGCTAACAGGGGGGTTGGGTTATAGCCCATTTGTTCCCCTTCTGGCCCTCATTAAATCTATGCTATCTTCTTCAACCAGGAGGAGTAACCAAAGCACGGCAGACTCGGGCACCCAGCCTCAGCCCTAACCTCCCCATTGCTTCCCTACCTGGGGAAGAACGTCCTCCAGTGAGATACTAACTACTGCCCTCAGGGGTTCATCTGGCAGATGCTATTCTCTTACCTCAGGTATGTTCCAAACACTGAGAAAGACAGAGTTGCTAAAATGTATCCTGCAGCAAGATGAAAAGGACTTAACAGGTCCTGTGAAAATAAAAGCATACTGGCCTAAAGCCTGCTCTTTCTTTTCAGGGAATTACCAACAGGCAGATTACAACAATCATTTTCCAAATTGTAGTAACCATTTTCTGTGAATATGATCTTGGATTCCAGTAAGTAAAAAAAGTTAGTTTCCCCCCTCCTTCCTTTTTTCCTCCTCCTTCCTGTTTTTCCAAGAACTCAGTATTGTGCTGTATGTTTGCTTTGATGGTCTGTATGTACAAGTCATCTGAAAGAAGCCTTCTGGTGCCTGCTGTTGGCCAAAAGGCTTCAGTTCTTCGTGCACTGAGAAAAGATTCTGCTGTTCATTCCTATTCTGAGATGTCAATCTCCACAGATCATTGAAACTTTCTCTCCATTGCCAGTGGCCTTTGGATCAGATGCTCAGGCTCTTATTCAGCTGCAGCCCTTCCCCTGAGGAGAACTTAGTTTCTGGAAAGCTAACATATTAATGCCCTACCCATGCAATGACATATTAAGTCTGATCTGATGCAGAAGATGTAACTAGGCAAATAAAATGGGCTGTTTTTCTCCAAACCCTCAATTACTTTTTGTGCAAAAGGGGTTTCTTATGTTTTAGCAAAAACTCAGATCCTTTTCAGTTTTGCAATTGCTGTCAACTTTCAGCAGCAACTTTAATGGGAATTTTGCCTAAAAAAGTCTGAGGAAACCTGAGGTCTTAATTTTGAATTGCTTGTTATTGCAGTTCACTGTAAATCTGAAATGTTCTTGGATTAATCAGTGGCATCTTGGTCAGTCTTTTATTTTACTCCATAAGTATTCAGCCTTAACTACAACTATTTTGGTCTGGGTTTGGGCTGGTTTTTGTTTTGTTTTGTTTTCCAATGAAATCTAAATTTAGCATTTAAGTTAGATTAAGCTTACCCTTCCTGGTCAATTAACGGAGAGAAAATTTTGAACTCAACTCTTTCTTCAGCAGGCTTTTCATATCTGTAAGGCCATTCTCTTTTTGTGCCAGAAGCAGAAAAGTCAATTGCTTTACATGTCTGCTTGGATCCTGCCTGCCATGTTGTTAACAGACTCTGAATGACTGATTCTCTCAGCTATTGGGTACATGTTTTCAGTTCGGTATTTTATTTCCAGTATGACCCTGCCAAACTCCTGCAATAGCTCTTCAGTAACTCTAGATTAGGAATTTTGACTTTCCTTGATGTTCAGCATGACTGATTTGCCAGATCTGGTAAGTAAACTGGAGCTGGTACATCCTAGCAGCTCTCCCTGTTCTGGAATACACAAGGGTGTTTCTTAATTATAACAATGTGGAGGTTAACACAAACAGCACAACAACCAGTAATCCTAAAATCTGAAAAATTGTAATCTATCCCAGCCACATATTCCTCCTGTTGTTTTGCACCAATTCTGACATTTTTGGATGCTTTTTAAAGCCAATTTATTTCCTTAGTGTGACATGAGTGAATTATTATATTTTTCCCTAAGGCAGCAAGTTATCTTGGCTGTGGAAATATTTGAGAACCACCATAAAGGATGAGGTGGGATTCTGTGGTCCAGGAGCAGGGCGGAGAAAGAGAAAGGCCAAATTGTGGGGAAGCTGCTAGATTGGCTCAGCTGTCTGTGACACCACACTCTTGAGTTGTTTAAAAAACATAAAAACATCCTGCCTACATTGTTTCTATCACATGAAACATACAGCCAGCAGCCTTCCAGTTATTGGCTCACAGGAAGGAGCTTTTTATTGAGAAAAAAATTCACTTTGAAGAATGCAAAATACAGCTTGGGACTGGTTTTACTTGCCAGGCTTGACCAATGTGCTGAGAGAGGACACATTTTGATTTAGAGCAACTCAAAGAATGGTTATACTGGCCATGCTGCTAAGGGTCAAGCTAGTTGAATTAAGTCTTTCAGGTTACATTTACGACTTCAGTGTGGGATTACGTAAATGGTATGGACGAGCCTCTTTTTTCACAGTGTCTTTTACCTTCTTAGCAGTTTCAGTTTGGAGCGCAATATGTGTGATACAGGAATGTACTGAAGGCACCGTAGTGTTTATGTAACTCTAGGAGGGAAGTGGAAAGAATTATCTAGTATAGGTAGAAAGAGGAGCAGGATCCACCATGTATGAGTGGTTAAATGACTTATCTTATAGCTCCTTGGATAAAATGAAAGCCTTTTTTTACTTCACGTGAGTAAATGCATTTGCCCTACTAAGTAAGGACTTGGAAGTGTGTCAAATCACCATTTTAAGGAAAATCATGGAAATTTCACATAGCAACATCATGGGTGAATGGGCACCACCTTCCTGATGATAAATGTTTCCATCATTACTTTCAAACAGCTCCAGCGATCTCTGGTTTGACTCTCACCTGAGTATATTCCCATTGCCTCACCAGATGTGGGAAGTCTTCAGCCCATGACATGTCTGCATGTGCCTCTCCTGCACTACACTTACCTCCTCTCTTTTGCTTTCTCCCAGTCACTGGCAGCTGATATGGGTGTCTGGGACTCCTGCTATCAGAAGTTACATCCGTGTCAGGCAGTTCAAGCTTGCCAACCAGTGGCTAGATGGCTGTATTTAGACCATTATCAAGCCAAAATGACTAATGCCTGCTGAGAGCCAGAGTAGGTTGTCTCAGAGATAGCTCCTCCTGTACTATATAACCTCGCACAAGTGCCAGTATAGGCACATGGGGAGAAAGTCTACCTACCTCTGTCCTTTGCTGTCATCCAGCTCCAGCAAGTCTGTACTTGCCCCCTCCCTCTCTGAAAGGACAGGGTACATTTCATAACTTGTGTAACAACAGTTTTGGAAATCCCACAGGAGGAGACACACAGATAGGGAAATGCCACAATAGTATCCTTATAGATTTCTCCTTGGGAAGCAGGGGGAAATCCCCCAGTCCTTCCTTACAGGTGAGGGCATGACCCTTTCACCTCCAGATTTTCCACCTTTGTGTGGGTGAGGGAGAAGGATGGTCATCTTGTCACTCTGTCCTTTCTCTGCCTGGATGCAGTGCAGCAGTTTTATATGACTTCAGAAGCCAGTGGAGGTTTTTTAAAAAGGGGATTCCCATCCCACAGACTGTGTGAGTGCAGGTAAATTTCTTAAGCATCATTGGTGTGGGATTTCCTTTTCCAGCATCGACAAGGTGTTCTTCATGGGACAAGGTGTTCTTCCAGTACACCAAATTCTGGCATCAAGGAAGTGTCTTGACGCAAGGTTGCTGTGTGCTAGTTTGGAGATAAGAAGTTTCACTTTTGGGAGCAAGTCTCCATGACCCACAGGTCACAGCAGATCAGATTGATTGCATAGTCATCAGTAGCAATGTATGAGGCCACAGAGCAGAAATATGTCAACGTGGAATAGTATAAAGGTACGATGTATTTCTGTGGGGACTGAAAAACAAGAACTTCAAAGAAGGGGCCTCATCCTCAGGCTTAATAGCTCTTTCTTAAGTCATATGGCAAAACAGTTTTCCAAATTACCATAACTAAGCCTGAAGTTCCTTGTGCCTTAGGGAAGGCATGTATGAACTGAAGAATGAAAAGACTACAAAGAGCCTTCTGTGAAATAGAAGAGCAGAACAAGAGAAGGAAAAACCCTCAATAATGCTAACAAAAGCTCTTTCTAACAGTACTAGTCTCAGGCAAATCATCTTTCCAAGAGAATTAATAATCAGATGTGCAAATCCTGAGCCAGATATGACTATGGCTTTTAGCCATGTCCTTTGGGATTTTAAAAATAAAACAAAGGAAGGAGCAAAATCCTGAAATGAAATCTCAGTGTTACTCATCACGTGCTAAAAAGCAGAACAGAACCTCTAAACATCTGAGCGCAGGCAAGCTGCTGAAGTATAAGAGCAACCAGATTCAAGTTTATTGTTGATGAGGTGGTGAATAGAACACTAATATCCTGATCTGCAGTCTGATTCTCCTAAATTAGGTCATACACTTTCTGTTTGTGTGCAAACCCAAGAGTTGGCGGGGAAGCATTTCTGACTTTCTCGTACTTTAACACCTGAACTTCCTGTCAGCTACCGACATCCTGTTACTGTTACTGACAGAGCCGTGCAGGAACTTTACAGTCAGATCTGATTAGCCCAGGCCAGATGGCATTATTTGATGGGTCATTATACAGTGAGTAAGCCTTTCTACTGAAATCAAGGCTCTTGACAAGTCCTAGGAAGGAGAGTTTCTGTTGTGTAAGCCTGTTGCACACACATTCTAGTCCTGCTTTTGCTGCCTCTATGATCAACAGCAAAACTCCCCCAACCTCAGTAGAGATTCATGGAAGTTCTTGAAAAGTTCTCCTTTTTGTACTCTTGCTCTTGGGAGATGGTTGTTTTAGCTATCTGGATGATCTTGCCCTTTCACAGTGTTCCACCATCAAACATGAGAGTCCTGAGGTAGCTGTATTTGCTAAGAAACATTTAATTCCCCACACCACCCCACCCCCCAATAGTCTAGTAGCCAGAGGACTTCCTTCAAACAGATTCAGTGTTGCAGTGTTGGGAGAGGATTTGGTTCAAGTCCTTGTTGCGTCCCTCAGAAGCAAAGGTCCTGCACTACAGAGGCATCTGTGGAGGCTGTACAAACAGCAGCGCATCTCTCTGGGTGAGCAGGGGAGGTCTGCAACCTGCTGCTTCAATTGCTCCCTGCACCTGAGAAATCCTGTCATTTAGTCATTGCTCCAAAATTATTTCTGGATTTTAATTATTCACCGTTAAATCCTTATTCCTTCTCCTGTGCATGCTTAAGCCTCCAAACGCTTAATTCCTTTTCCTGGACTTGCTTGTAGGTTATCAGCTCTGTTTCTTAAAGTGGCTGAAGCAGAGGTCACAGACTGGAGTATTTCCAAAGCAGGACCAATATTTGCAAGTCTGATCATATGAGGATATTTCTTTCATTTAAACTTACAGTAAAATTAATAAAACTGGACCACATTTGGAATATTGACTAACTCATCCTCCTCAAACCTCTTAATATTGAACCATACAGAAAACCAGAATTGATTTGTAAAGTTCAGTGAAAAGCTGATTGTTCCCCTCCTACATCATCAATAGCATTAGTAAGTATTGTTTGATGATGCTCTGTTCCTCTTCTCAGCCTTTAATTTACTGCATGGTTGTATCTGACCAGTAAATTTAGAGGACTGTGACTGTAAAATATATTCTTTATCTGCAGTGGTTCTGGTGTAGTTGTTTTACAGTAAAATGTGCCGTTTGTTGTACGCTCTGCATGGAATAGGCCAATGGCTGTTCTATTGTAAGCATTATGTCTCTTTAAAATTACATTAATAACAAACAGTATTACGACATGCAATTTATCTGTTTAGTAGTTACCAAGATGAGGTAGTATTTATGCCAGCTTTTTCATGGCAGGTCAATTATTTTGTTAGCACAGGCAACAGTATATTTGTATTGTGCAACTCTTCCTAGGAACTGAACTGTGCTGGAGGACAGGAAATCATGGGAAGCAGGAGGACTTGAATTAAGAGGAAGGGATTTGTTTTTCTTGTGTTTGGATGCCGGTGCCTGTTGAGCTAGAGTGACATACTGTACAATCTGTGCTTCTCGTTATGCAACTAAGCAAAAGGAAGACCTGCAAAAGATTAAAGTAAAAGTGAGTAGACTGAAGTTATTCTTATTTTGAGTTCAGTTTCTTTTCCCTTAGTCTGTTTTGACAGGTGACACATGGTCTCCACAGGTCAAACCTCTTAGATTCTGTAACAATTTTGCAAGGTGCTATTTTATGGAACTTCCAGAGCTGCACTTTGGTCAAAGCTGTCCTAATCTAAGTGTATAATGACCACCCAACTCAATAGAGAGTATTTAAAATTCAGCCACTTCTGTATGTCTTATAACTGGTGAGGCCAAGCTACTTTCATAATCTGCCTGCTACATAAACACTTTATGACTCAGACTAGGGAATTTTCAGAAATACTTTGCTCGTGGATATTTAAAAAGACACTGCCTTATGAAGGTGGTTAATAGGTGTCTCTTGCCCCTCCTTTTTTTCCCCTCTACAATCAGCATAGTACCTTAATTGCAAAATCGTGCACTTACTATGGATTAAGTTTGAATAAAAGAGAATGCATTCATTTCAGCCCAAGCACTAGAGGCTGTTAAAAGTGACCTGCAATAAGTTCAAACTTTAAAAAGTGGAACCAACAGTAGTGTAATTTGTATGGCAATTAATAAGTGGCTTTTCCAAATCCACAATAAGGGCTCAGGCCTTCACTGTTGTCGGTGGAAACTGAGAAGTTTTGGGACTGTATTGGGTTGTGTAACATGTCTGAATGTTGGAGTAAAAAGCTCCAAACTAGCTGTATAATATTTCTGCGCTTGGGACTCCTTTTTTATAACAGACTACACCTGGCAAGAGAACTTGTGAGAACCACCTGTATGCCCTTGCAGCTGTTATTCCCTCTGTGCACTTTCAAAACCAAGAAAATATTTTCCCTCTCTCTCTCAAATGTATTACCTCCTTCCAAAATTTCACAGCCTTCTAGGATGTGTTCCAATCTCTTTTGACATGCTACAGCCTTCCCAGATTTCACACATAATTTTCTTTTAGAGAAAAAACATTTTCTCTCAAGGTTACTTTTTAGCTCAGTTTGGTTTCTGTTGACTTCACTAGAGATTGAATAAGGTCCTGTAAAGAGCCCTGAAGACTGCTGGCCATTAGTTAAACCCAGGGATTTGTTTGAAGCTGGCCCTGTAGTGACTTTTTTTGTTCCACTAATGGCCAGCATTCAAAATAGTGGGATTACACATGTGCTCCTAAATTCACTCAAAGTCTGTTTATACCAGCTTGGAATATGCCTGTGGGTTGTGTTTAGCATTAATATGAAATTGCCTTTGGGCTTCTCCTGGGTTTGTATACAATATTAACAGATAAGGGTTTGTATACAGTAACTACAGCAGACTGTATGCAACAGTCAGCTTTTCCTTTCACTTGGATCAGAAATTCAGATCTGGCAGATGAACTATGGTAATTTAAACTTTAAGGAGTCAGAAGAGATTATTCTTCCCCACTGCTAAAACCTGTCTACCTGGGCTTCCAGTCCCCAAACATGTTTTGGAGTGATGTGAAATGTGCTGCATTTTAAAATCAGTCTCAAAATAGCATTGAAATTACAAAGCAAATGAGATATGTAGGAGAGCAAGGAGAAAATAATACGGATGGCTGAGAAAAGCACCCCTGGACTGTGCAGTCCTCACTTTATACTTAATACACTGACATAGCTTTACTTGTACTCTTCACTTGTGTCTTTTAATGCAGGTTTGAAATTCCTAATCTATTTCAGTATCTGTGATTGAAATAGTCATTGTATTCAACTTGGCAATGAGCCTATGTGTGATTTTGCATACAGTGCATAAATTACACTTATGAGGAAAAGATTACCTAGGTTTTATTGGTTCCAAGGCATAATAAAAAGATACGCATTACAGATTGTGCAGTTCACATGGACAACTTCTTCGTCATTAGGCATATTTGTTTTAAAAGTAGATATAAAATAGCACTTGGACATATGAGAAAATAATCAGCAAATATTTCTTGATACCTAGGCCTTTGTACTTTTATTCCCCAGAGTTAAAGGCTCTTCCTAAATACCTGTGTGTATTCCAGCAAATCTTCCAGGACTAGAGCATGACACCTGTTGCACAGGAAGGGAATGAAGGCATGGGGAGGTTTATAGACTCAGAGTCTGAATCAAGAAACTTTTATCCTACTGTCAGAAAGATGTGGAATTTGTTGTGGTTGGAGAGAACAGGTCATAATGAACTAAAAGAAGTCAAACCTCTCTTTACTGAGTACTGTTACTGAAACCCTGGCAGTGTTGCCTAATGGTCAAAAAATGATGTACATTCTGTTATGTGCTGTGAAAAATCAATCTAAATTACCCATACAGTTAAAAGCTAGAGGGAGATTACAAGGCAAAGTATTATGCTATATAGAATAATCTTTTGGCAGATTCCAGAATGAAACTAAGGGTTCCTGATGCTTTAGAAAGGGTTCTGTTCATGAGTCTGAAATATAATGCTTCACTCAAACTATTTACAAATAGATATTTTGTACGAACTATATAATGCAAGATTCCAGAATCACGGGGCAAGAGATAGTTTCCTTGTCTGGAGTTCAGAGTCCTAAACCTCATTTTGGTAGCACTGCACTAAAGTGCTGAATTTTCTGTTCTTTCCTATTTTCTTTTCCTATCCAAAGTACTTCTGTGGCTAACTGGAGCATCCTTTGTGCCTTACAACTTCAGTAGGCCCTTCTGTTTCACACTCCTCCCTCTCTGCTCCTAAAACAAAAGCTGTCCTCCTTTATTTGCATTTAGACTCCAGAGAAAATCCCTCTGACCAGTATGTGCATTCATAAAAGTCAAGGCAACTTTGCATATTACAAGATATCAAGTGTTCCTGGTATTTTCTGCACTAAGCTTAAAGTCCTCAGTCCCTGGAAGAAAGTTGAAGACATTTAAAGTCTCATCAGTGCTTGAGACCTTTACAACTGCACCATGCAAATTAGGTGAGATATTCTTATTTAATTCCCAAGGACAAATGACACTGCAGCCTGTTGAAAAATCTATCCCTTAACAATGTCCCTAAATTACCAATCTAACCTGGACTCCCATTATGACAGTCAGTCTGGCCCTCAACACAAACATCGAGAAGAACATCTCCACCACCCCATGAGATGCTTACTATGTCTGGCTTCTCAGGCATTAGAGTAAGCCAGAGAAACCCAGGAATCGCTGTCCCTGTGTGCAAACACTCATATAATTTCTGTCACCTTCTAGACTCCTGCTGCTTCAGCTGTCCACTCCAGGAAGGAGTTAACTGCTTTTTACAGTGAGCTGATGAATTACAGCAACAGATGTACACATATGGATTGTTGGAAGTGTATACAAACCCAGTGTACAACAGCATACCTAATCCTATAAAACATTTTGTGCATAAGACTTGAGATAATTTAGACAGCTCTATCCTCTGGGTCAGTAATGAATCCCCTGTAAGGTCTAAGATTTCTCTTATGGCAGCCCCCTTCTTTTTATTTTTTTACTGAATAGGAACTTAGAGGAATCATTGGCATAACTACAAATTATAACAATAATATTGTTTGTAAAAGCCATTGTACACCTGGACCTTTGTAATTAATGTCCATAGAGAGGAAAACTATAGCAAAGTTACACCGAACAAGCAGGTTAATCATATGCTCTATTAACAACAGTAATGAGAAAATTTACAGCAGCCAGAAACTCTTGTATGAAAATGGAAATTACATTACCAAATGTGCTGGGCTCAGAATACTGGAACTGAAATTACTACCGTTAAGAAATGCACCATTTACTTTGCATAAAATTATACAGGTATGGTACATGCCAAATACATATAGGGGATAACTGCGTGATACATTGCAGAGCTGTGGACTAGAAGAATGTAGCTTGTGCTCTGCACTGCTGTGCTGTTTCTCAGTCTTGTCTGCAAAATGCTTCTGTTGGCTGCCAGTTTTACAGACGTTCTGACAAGTATTTTCTCCTCTTTTTTACAAAACCATGATTTTCCTGCTTTTCCTTCTTCCTGGCTTTCCAAAACAAAAAGACCTGTGTTTGCTTAAAATTGTAACTTAGACGTGATACATCCAGTCACAGGACAGTGATGGATTTACCATTAATCACATAATTATTGAGTAACTGTGAGATTAGATAAAGAAGATCCCTCTACTTGAAAAGGCAAATCCCTATTTCATGGCTAAAAAAGGCTTGAGGTACTGAGCTATAGTTTCGGCTTGTTTTCACTGAATTTCACTGAATTTTTAGAGTTGGAAGGGACCGTAGAGATCATCTAGTCCAACTCCCCTGCTGAAGCA